>OW121856.1:82182266-82782266 GCA_933228895.1 Platycnemis pennipes
GATAAGAATAGCGGTAAATTTATCCAATACGAGTGTATCAATGGATAGCATAGGTATATGCATGTTGGTATGAGGACTTGAAGGTAACCCAACTAACAGCATGTTTTTGCATGCATGTTTTGTAATTTTTATCTTAAAAATAGTGAAGTTTAGTATAATATTACTAATCCTTTTTATACATAATATGTAGTGCATGTTCAGTGAAAATTCACCCCCTGCCACACACCTTTATGGGTGGCTTGCAGGGTATTATGTAGATGTAGATATAGGACGTAAGCCGAGGAATCAAGAATGTAGTTGAAATTCTGAATATGGCCCTTAGAGTCCGTTAGTCCTTTGAGTGTGTAGTTGAGTCTCTCTGGAGCGCGAGGATCCTTGATGGTTGCATGTGTTCGCCGGCTGGGAATAGGGAGGCTACCGATAGTTGGAGAGGATCCTCCCGCCCTCTATCATAGAGTAGAGCGCTCTCAGCGCTTGACCACACTCAGCGCGGTTTCTTGGGGAAGGGAGTCCAGGGGGAGATGAAGGGCAGACGGTGCGGTCGAAAGCGAGGTTCATGGAAATGGCGAGGTGAAGAATTTAATGACGTTCTCGTGGCCGGGTGAAATGCGGGTAAGGTTCTTGCGAGACAGATAGAGAGGGAGAGAGAGAGAGTACGGCTTTTGGATTCTGGAGCTAGCCATCTCCCAAATTAACAGTGTTTCGTTGATCGTTTGTGTTTACCGTTAATTTCCACTCTTACTGAAGCAGGATTGTATCGTTGTAAGGATTTTAGGACCTCATGTATTGTTTCTCTTAAATTAGCGGAACCAGTCTATTAAATGAAATAAAATGGGAATCACTATGGTAGACTGTTAAATTACTATGGTAGACTGATAAATTACTATGCTAGACTGGACCATAATCACAAAATTAGAGAAATTGATTGCCGAACTGACGGATTCAAAAGGTCCTTTTTTCCTCGTACAATTATGGATAAGAATAGCGATAAATATATCCAATACGAGTATATTCATGGTTAGCATAGGTAGTTTCATGTTGGCATGAGGACTTGAAGGTAACCGAACTAACAGCATGTTTTTGCATGCTGTTAGTTGGGTTACCTTCATGTATAAACCTTCATGTATAAAAATGTTTCGCACAGGCACTTATGACCTGTGCGAAACGTTTGATTTCCTTCAGATGATCACGTCGAATTGGATTATTTCTTCGGGGGCAAACGTTTGTCATCGTAACATCGAGAGACTAATTTTACAATTCGATGGGATATTCCTATATTTTTCGCATTAACCATTGCTTTATTGTCGTAATGTAGTGTGACGGGTTGTCGCAAGCGATCTGGAGTAAAATGAATGAGCCGGAATATTCAGGTATTGATTGGGCCTTAGGAGGATCTCAGCTCGAAAAATTCGCTCGTGAAAATTAGACCCTGCCAAATTGGGGCTACTACTGCGACTTAAAAGCCAATGGTCATGTAGCTCAAGGGTTTCGGGTTTGAGTCCCTTTTATAACGTGGATATTATATTCGTGTATTTTTGCATTTGGTTGCACGGTGCGATGTAAACTCAGCATTCCCCGTGCCAGAAAACAGAATGTGTCGAGAATACTTTTAGAATCCATCAGTTCTATGAAAATTTGATACAAATATCTAACACGCGTATTGGATTTATTATTTATCTTACGTATATAGCTTTACTATTCCTCCCAATAGTAAATGTTAAAGCGTGTGCAGTTGGAGCAGATCATGTAGGTATTGTTCTTGATTTTGGCTAGACCGTTTCAACTATATGTGGCTACACCCTTAAATGGTGGTTCAATGTATTTAAAACTTCCGGGCAGTTTTCTCGCCAATCTAGCTGTTGTTCTCTATCTAAAGTTGCTGGTTCAATTCTCGGATAGTTCAAGGATGCTAGTTCGTTTTAGGAATAAGTTAGTATGGACGGTTTAACATTAAAAAAAGCAGAACAAAAATTAAAAAGCTAATTCTGCTCGTTCTATTCCCTTATCATCACACTTTTTGGCGTCTTGTAGGCATATTCATTTAATAATACTGGCATCTTCAGTAAAAATTCATGTTCCAGATAAATGTACTTAGAGTTCTTGATTCAATTAAAAACTTCATTAGCTTAAATAAATATAGCCATTAGTTTGAAGAATGAAGATGAAAAAGAGACTATTGGTGTTAAGCTCAAGGTCATTTGACTTGGTAGTCGGCGGGGCGCCCATTCTCCATTTTGCGGTGAAATCAGCGCTCGGTCAAATTTGTGTAAATTAATGTAAATCTGAATGTAAACTCAGGGTGAGTTGTCCTTATTATTTGAGCTTACGGGACTTGTTGACAGTGATGACTGTATTCCTGGGTACTTTCATTTCTGGGGGTCGGGTCGGTGTGGTGACTGGAGTACTGACCTCCCATCCCGAAGGGCCCTGGTTCGATTCCCAGCTGTGGTGGATTATTCAGTGGCAAACCGGTCCCCACTTGAGTGCCTAGTGTAGGGCATTTCAGGTGCAGTACTCCATCCGTCGGATGGGACGTTAAGCCGTGGTCCCCTTGGCGCCTGTCGGAGTAGGCTACTGTTGACGTCGGGTTTGTCTCCACCCTTCCTCCGTTTCCTGAAAACTCCTACCATTACCCAGTTCCCTACCTATCCTAAATGCGCCAATGACCTCAGCTGTCGGTTGCCTCCCCTGAATAACTTAATAACTACTTTCACTTCTATTTGTTGTTTCTGTAATTGTAATCACTTCTACTTGTTGCATTTGGCAACGAGCAAAATTATATTACTTCGCATTTTTTTCTTGAAATGCTGCATTGTATTAAGTGTTTTCTCTGATTAATTATGTGTACTTGGTGTTGCATAACCCACTGCCTTACTCTCACGGTGCTTTGTAGAGTAGATAGGTAGTAGGTGTAGATAGTTTCGCCTGAAATATGATGGAACCCGAGAATGCAATCATCTTTGTTACTCGTTTGCTCTGCACCAGTTATCAATATATTTTGTGATTGTCATGATAGGACTTGATTAGGGGTGGAAACTTGACACATATTTAAAGATGTTGCGAGAATTTTCAAAAAGTCTCCATATTTAAATTTCAAGATGAATCAAGGATACTGCGATTGTAAACGATTAGAAGGCATGAGTTAAAATTCCAAATTTCCGGCACGCAACAGACGCAGAATGTACTGAATGTATGGTTAGAATGTACTGGAGGTGGTATGCCATCGCATGAATGACAATGATGTCAGAATGTTGGCTCTTGGGAAGAATTAGGTCCCATCTCCTCGGTTTATTCCCTCCCCACCTCCTTCTTTAGTCCCTTGTGCAGTCTGCATGTGCATTAAAACATTCTTAGCAATTAAATTACACTCAAAAGTAGCGGCGTCAGTTAATATACCAAAAACTATTAAAGTAAATAATGGTACATTTTAGTCCACCGGCTGTTAACTCTATTCCTTAAAAAAAGCATCCAATTAAACTTATTGAATCTACATATTTGGTGCTTGTTTGCGTGCTTATGCTTGTTCCACTGTTTATTTGTCGAATTTTTGTAATTCAGTGCACTATACATCTTTCGCGTTCGTGCTTACCAATAACGCCGAGTTTGCCTTTCAAATTAGCCTCAAAATAGGTCCGAAGCGTTGAAATACGTGAATTTCTATAGATGACGCATTAATTCTAAAAATATCTACTATACGTCTTAGAGATGATAATTAAAAATATACATTTATTTACTTTAATTCGTTCGGTGGCGCACTTAAGATGCTACTCTTCCCGCTAAGAAATTATAACGAGGCAATATTGCCCCCCTATGGTAATGTCTTAATTTTCAGTGAAACACCTGCTCTCCCGGTTTTATTATCCACTCCTTGGTAATGAACGTCACCTAAGGAAGACGTGTGATTTGTTTTCCTTCAGGAGGTGTCCACCGGTGGACAGATAGGCCGTTGGGAGTTAAGAACCTATTAAATCTGAAATTCGATTATCTTGGGCAACAACGGAGGGCAATGTTTTGAACACTAAATCATTTGCATAATGCGTCATTACCGTCGTAATGTTTACCCATTAAAGGTGATGCATGAATCCTGTGAATACCAGGTTCATACAAAACGGTGGATGTGGTCCTGTTAAATTCATCGTATACGTTTAACTATTACCCTTAACTTCTTATTAAATTGCCCATATTCACTGAATAATCATAATGACTGGATAATCACAGAACATGGCATATTTATCATTGTGTGATTTTCTCAGTTCTATAAGACAGTGTTTTAGCACATTTTCACGAGAATATCTTCCATGCATAAAAGCTTTTAAAATATAATAAAAAGTATTTCAGATTTGAATATGGTTTTGACAGAAAGGCCCTTGTTAGTGCCTACGTGCGGGAAACCGAGATTAATTCCTGATTCTTAAAGGTAAGATGAGTAGTGTACTGCCGGTAGAATTTTCGGCTACGGAGAAAGGATGGATAGGTGGTTTATTGTCCTTCTTAAATTAGGTTTCTTTAAACGGTCCTTATTTCTAAGTATCGAAATCAGTGGTTATGGTATTATCCTCTCATTCCAAAGACTTCTAGCAGAAATCCATAAAACGGCACAAGTCACTTGTTCATAAATACATAGATTCTCACTAGAGAGATGAGTGGGAAGTATTTTAAATAATATAGTACTCCATCCGCCAGAATGTATAAAGAAATATTAATTCCTGGGTGCCTGTTTCCAATTCCCGAACGCCTAGCAACATTTGGGGCGCTAATAAACTTAGTTTCACGTCGTCTTCCGTCTCATAAACCGGAGCAACTGTTAATATTACGTGTCCTCTAGTTAATATAGGTTTAGTTGAACCTTAAATACCTCCCATGTTGAAAAAACCACGCAGGAAAACCACGTTCCCATCTTCAAAATTGAAGGAGGATTTCGTGTATGGCGCACTCTTTCATTATGTCAACTTTCATTATGACCCCAACTTACTATGGTAGACTGGACCATAATCATAAAATTAGAGAAATAGATTGCCGAACTGACAGATTCAAAATGTCCTTTTTTCCTCGTACTATTAGGGATATGAATAACGGTAAATATATCCAGTACGAGTGTAGCAATGGATAACATTGGTAGCTGCATGTTGGTATAAGGACTTATAACTAACCCAACTAACGGCATTTTTTTGCATGCATGATTTGCTATTTTTATCTTTTTTTAAATAGCGTAGTTTTGAACAGTACCTATAAAAGTACTGATCCTTTTTTTTATGCATGATATGTAGTGCATGTTTGGTGAGAATTCACCCCCTGCCACACACCTTTATGGTGACTTGCAGGGTATTATGTAGATGTAGATGTATGTCCTTTAGTTTCACATACTTCCTACCCCATATTTTATCAAACTTACTCCTTATCCTGCTTTTCACGCCTATTTTAACTATCACAGCCTCCAAAACAGCCACCCCTTATTAGGTACCTGCTTTATAAACTCATTCAATCCCCTGCAAATATTATGAATTAAAATCCTCTCTTGCCCTGTCATCCACTTACTTGAATGCCTTTCCCCTCACCTCACATTCTTCATACTTTGCCATACCCATATCCCAACGAGGGTCATTTTTATTATTTCGTTCATTTTTTGTGCTATACAATGCCAGACCCTCGAAAGGCTTTTTATGTCATTGTTTTTAAACGTCTCTTTCGCCAAAGTATTTAACCTTCAATCTCCGCTTGTGCTAAACCCTTGTTTTGCCGACATAACAATGAGGAAGCTAAATTTGTAAGCGATATTTTGGAAGGTCGTCAGCATCCAAATTTATAATGTTCTCTTACGCGCATTTCTCTGGACTTTAAATAAAAATTGAAATTTTAAGTTAATCTTGCTTTCCGAGCGCCTCTTTTTCCCTTGATGGTCTCTTTGCCATTGATTTCTTATTTACATTGCTAGCTCCCTCTCTCTCTCTCGACTTTCGTGAAAGATGGACTTCCAAGAAGTGGATGGAGGCATCATTTAGAAATTCCTGGGATTCATTATTCTAAATGTTTTTCAGATATTTTTGGCACTGAATGTGAGTTCCTTACTACATTTTATTTTTTCAGCAAAAACTCCCGAAAGGATATGCATAATTGAAAATCGATAAAAAGTGTATAGCAGATAATCCCATCTTTTATTTAATTCAGCATTTGAGGCGATAACAGTTAATTTTTTTACGTTACTGATGCCATTCTTGGGTCCAAACTGATATTCTAGTGTTGACGTAAAGCTGTGAATGAAAAGCGGATACAAAATGGAACGCAGTTTTCATGTAGGCATTTATTTATATCGTTTTTCATTTCTGTAAGTAAAGTTTCTGACTTTATTGTCCCTTGACGTTCTCTTTTACTACAAGAAATTTTTCTCCGTATTTTCTTTATCATGTGCGATCTCCAAATAATTCTCCCGTCATTATATCAACTCCGTATTTTTGCCTGTGGGAGTGATGTAAATTGTCTTCGATGGCGTATCAGGTTGCTAGGGGCCTGACATATTAACTTAACACCTTCTATATTTTTAACCCTGAGTTTTGAAAACTATTTCTGCCATGGCTGGCTTTCTCTTGCCTAGTAAGAGAAAGGCCTGTTCATTTCCAATTGGATTTTCAGGGGTATCATATACGTATTATTTTCCTGGGATCCCAAATATCAGAGCCACATTAACTACTTTTCGGCTTTCTCCTCCAGATCGTCTTCGTAGCCAGGGACCCCAACGAAGGTTACTGGTATTCCTTGTTCCTTTTTTGAGGATTGCATGAATCTCTAAAACTTAGGAGTGGCATGAAGTGGAGCTATGTAGCAACGTAAGCGAGCTAACAGAGTTCAAATAGATTAAAACTGTTGCGTTTACTGAGACGGTTGCTAGTGCAAACTTAACTGCAATACCCATGCTGTGAATATACTGCACCTAGGATCCAAGCAGGTAGTAGTTAGAGTGAGGAAACGGATAGATATAGGTAGTCATTTGCAACAATTAGAATAGGTGGGTTATTGGTTATTATTAGGGATTGGTCAGAGAATGAAGCGAGGTTGGAGGGAAACAACGTGTCAACATTAAAGTGCTCTTAACGACCTAGTGGTCCATGGTTAAACGTTCTAACTGATGGACGGAATATTTAAGTTAACCGCATAACGTTCCATTCGCTGGAAGGAGTAGTTAACTTGAAGTTTTAACGTTTAATCCGAGGGGCGGATACGCTAAGTTGAAGATGTAACGTCCTGTACGACGGCCGGTTTACTTTAGAACGACATCACCTTTTTAAACGTCCCACCCCTACTTTGTTGTTTTACCCACGGAAAATCCACGGCCTATTCAACCTATCCTTTCCTCTACATCTACATAATACCCTTCAAGCCACCTCAAAGGTGTGTGGCAGAGGGTGAATTATCACCAAACATGCACTGCATATCATGCATTTAAAAGGATTAGTATTAATATATTAGTCTAAAGTGCAATATTTAAGAAGATAAAAATAGCAAACTAAGCATTCAAAAACGTGCTGTTAGTTGGGTTACCTCCAAGTCCTTACACCAAGATGCAACTACCTATCCTATTACATTGATTCACTCGTATTGGACATATTTACCGCTATTCATATCCCTGATTGTACGAGGAAAAAAGGACATTTTGAATCTGTCAGCTCGGCAATCAATTTCTCTAATTTTGTAATTGTGATCCAGTCTACCATAGTAAGTTGGGGTTCGCAAAATATTTTTAACGCCGTCACTGAAAATATTTTCTTGGAATTTATTTAGGAGATTAAGTCTGCATTTCAACCTACGATCTGACAATGATTCCCATTTTAATTCATTTAATAGACTGGTTACGCTAATATAGTTATCGTACCGTCCATTTACAAATCTTGCCGATTTTCGCTGCACACGTTCAAGTTCGTTAACTAGGCCGATTTCGTAGGGATCCCATACACTGGCAGTGTATTCCAAATGAGGTCTAACAAGGGGGTATATTCCAAAGGCAAGGGGGGCTTATTCTAAATGAGGTCCTTTCCCACAGTTCACCCTAACATTCCTTCCCCCTCCCCTCTCCTGCCTGTTCCTTAACTGTATATAAAGGCCCTCGACGAAAAATATTCTATTATGTACCTGATGATACCAGAGTCTGATGATGGCCTAACGGCTGAAACCGATAGTGCCAAAAATAAATCGCTGGAATTCACAATTTTCTATCTCTTTATTACATGGGTTGGTCTTTTCTTGAGCCTTGGCCACGGCAACGTCTGAGGTCGCAGCGGCATGCACGCGCCGTTGGTGGTTCAATTAGGGCTCGCTGGACGTCACAATTCCCTGTTTGCCTCATGCCACCCGTAGGCCCTTGCCAGAGGCGCCGCCAGCGGGAAGTGGGGGAAAGGCGCTGGGATTGATGACGGGGCGACTCGGTCTGAATTGAGATGTTCAAAGTGTTGAGTCTCGGGCGCCCGTATTTGTACGGCAATCAGCTCTGTATACATACCACTTCAGGGCGGTCTCCCCCTCCCCTCTGTCTACTCTCTCTCCCCTTCCAGCCCTCCCTCCACTGTCAACCCTGCCCTTCTCTTTCCCCCGCGGTCCATAGTGCCCTTACCCACCCCTAGATTTTTCTCCTCCCCTCCCAGGCACGCGTGTCCTCTGACCTTTTGCCCCAGCCTCCCTGCATCTCTCTCTCAGGGCACTTTATACCCTACCTCCATGTTGCAGTGAGGAGAATTGATGTTGTAAAAATCGATGTCCACGAGCATCGATGTACGAGCGATATTCGCGTTGCGATGGAAGACGGGGATGATCTTCGATAAATCCCTATTGCGCCTTTGTGTTCAGGTGGGTGATGAGAATCGGAAATATTAGTTTACGGAACGAAAGGAAGGCTGGAGGGAAACCTGGCGTCGACATCATCCTGTTGTTAGCAAAAGACGCCATGAGGTCCAATGTTGAAGTGGGGCACATACTCATCGATACAGCATATTGTGCATTAGTCTTTTAAAATTAAAACATTCACTGATCACCACTTTATTCAGAATTATTAAACTGATGGGATTTAATATCTTAATCGGACACTTTTGTCCTGTACTCCAAGAACTATGCCTTTTTCCTCCAGCTTTGGATCATGATTACATATGCGTTCAATATAATATGCTCACATGAAATTATTGACGTTCACCTTCTATTTAATTATTCATCCGAAACAATTATCATGGTACTTTATGTATTGGCTTCCTCATTATGTTATACATTCGAATTTTTAGGAAACAGCTGTAAAATTGTAAAAAATATTACCTTTATTAATTTTATCATGCTTTACTTGCAGTAAAAAATTAATCCAGCAATATTTCCTCAAGTAAAATTAAGACTTTGAATTTAGTAGAATGCTTGATATTGATTAGGGATCTTTGTTGATCCGACGCGTAAACCCCTGGGGATAATTGATGGGAATTAAAGTCATAATTATGTGATGTGGGTTTGAAGTAGTATATAGGAAGCAAAATGGATTGAGAGAGGACCAATGAAGTGTTCAACATATATGTTGGGGAATGAAAATGTCGGAGGTAATTCGGATGAAATATACAAATTAGTGGAAGTAGCTATTTATGCATGGAATATTTTATGAAACATTTTATCCCTGAGCGCAATGGTGGATGAAATCCTTCATCGTTGGTTGGGCAAACAGGAAGTAGGATGGACATATTGAATGAAATTGACAGAGGTTGCAAAGCTAAAGATATATGTAGTTGAATTTCCACAAGGAAAAAATCCACTTCGACCGGCATTCGAGCCCGGACCCCCTGATAAGGACACTCTGATCGGCAGACCGGTAATATCTTGCCCTTTAGGGTTTCTAGAGTAACACAGGGGAGGAGGAAGACTTGGTATCTTACCTGGTAGAGTACCTGGCCAGAAATCAGATGGTTCGTGTTCGAATTTCCTTGTGGATATTCAGCTACTGTGCATTTTCTGCGGGTGACTCCGCTAAGATATTCGCGGCTAGGTCGCCATTCTTGAATTGCTAAAGATTTAAGCCAAAATCATTCGTGTAGGAGCTTAGAGTGGGGCAGGCAGGAGATCCTGTAGTTTCCCAGAAAGATCTGGTGCTCAGAAAATCATTCGTTTTCGGTTTCGAAAGATGCGTGTCCTCTCCCAGATTTATACGATTTTAGACAACGTGAACCAGAGAAGGGATATTTCATTATAACCGTACATTACCAATGGAAAAAATAAAAGTGGAATAATAAATAAGCATCTATGTAACGTTGAGAAATATATATTGATCATCTCATAGATATTTTGACCACCAATGGCTTGTAATATCGGTAGTTCAAAAGAAATGATGTCTTCACCTTCATTAAATAGTTGTAACATTTTTTCGGAATAATTTACGACGTATTTTTTTTCTCAATTGTCAAACTCTGGTGTGCTCCTGGGTTTACCGTTTCCCTTTCTCCCTCTGCCTCACATTTCCCTCACATATCTTCCCTACCTTCACCTCCCAGAATCCTCTGCGATGGGGCGTTACGTCCGCGTATCTGCTGGCTGCGTGCCTCGTGGACGGAATAACCGCTTAATCCCGCGCCTACACACGTGAAAACCATCCGAATGACGAATATGCCGCTTACCAGGCTTAAAATTTTGCGCAGGCAGGCCCCGCGAAAGCGCCCTCCGACGGACGCCGCAGAACCCATACTGTGACTGGGCAATTATTGTCATAACTATTGGTTTTATACCAGTATTATAGAGAATCCTTACTCTGATCTGCATTTCTCAAACCCAAATCTGCATTTTATCCCCTACAGTCAAGGAATCAGATGGATTATACTTTTCTCATGTCACTATACTTCCGGCAACTATTCAATGAATAGTATTCATACCATCCAAAAATCTTCTGTCTTCCCTCCTCTACTTTTCTCACCTTCAATGACATCTCAGTGATTACAACCATTGTTTAGTATAAGCTCTATTAGTATTCTACCAAGTAGGGGAAGTGCTGATGATTTTACCTGCTTAGATTTGTAATTTGAATATTCGGAAATCAATACAAATTCAAGTAGTTACGGTTTGCATTTTCACTTTGGCCCAAGTTTGTTATCCGAATTGCGATGAATTAAATGTAATAGTAGTCTTTTTTGAATAGCAATGTTGATTAAATGGCATAAAACAATAGACTAAATTTTGATAAGTAATATTTACCTTATAACTGGAGTTAGTGACAGCCCTAATATCATGCTGTGACGCCCGTTATTATTTCACTTCTATGCCGGAAAGACTCCAAAGAGTCACTGATGAGATTCATGGATTGGAAGTAGTTATAATGAGATCCTTAGTTACTCACTCATGTGTACAATAGCAACCTAATCGCTGAGAATAATTATTTAAAAATCAATCCGGTATAGGTGGATGACTTACGATTTTGCAACTCATTTCCCCTATAAATACGAGTCATACTCTGATCCACTGATGTGATGAGATTTGAGGATTGGTGGGAAGTTATTTTTTATGCATATTGACGTTCGTCCCAATTTAGAAGTGCATTCATTTTTATTGTTATGTTTTTTTCTAGTGGTGAATAGACGGATTATTTCAGTCGCGCTCCTATAAATTACTGCTGTATCCCCCCACTTTTCAGCTGAATTTTCCTCCCCATGAGTTAGCGGAGAGCAGCAGCAGTAACCTATTGCGCTGTTCCGAGCCCCACGGAGATTTCATCCGCGCTTTTGTGCGGGGAATCGCCTTGGTTTAATGCCCGTAATTTATGACTTTGTCGAGGTGAAGGGACAATAGGAGGCTGGGCGTATATTAGTGGTGGTGGAGGGGTCTTCATTTGAAAACGGAATCCCTCCGTGTTTCTGGGCCGGTTTGACCCTGTTTGTGGATCCTAGGGTAGCTCTAGGACGAGGATGGCTTTGCTAGTGAAAGCTAGGAGTGTCATGGAGAGCGAGGGAAGTTACCTCCCCCTTGTTAAGCGTTGAATGTAGCTTGAAGTTAGCTGGGGTCTTTCGCCTGTTCTGCATTCATTATAGCCAAACACGTAGGTGTCCGTCTACGGTATGTGTGAGGTTGCTGTCGGCTTACCCGCAGAGCCATAATGCCGATATGGTCAGGTGTGGAGGCCTGGTTCATGCCTTGAGACCATGCTGCCGTGATTCACGGAGTTTCTGGCGAGTAATTTATTTCTTGCAGATGCGGCCTGGTTAGTCTATGCCGTCGCTGCAGCTTGATGAGGAATTCTGTTGGTACCTTAGCAGCTTTCGTGGATGAAATTTGGTAAAGCTTTCTCTTATTAAGTTTCCACTCATGACAAAACATTGGTCAATAAACCAAGTTGATCTTGCGTAGAATTTAACTTGTAATAATCACTAAGCTGTATTACAGCATTGGATTAACATCTCTACAGATTATTAGATTACTTTTTTATGGATTGAATTGAATTACAAATAAATTTATTAATGGATTTATTGATGTCTACCGGCGAGTGTAAGTTTTGTTAAAGTATTCCTCCAGTGCTTTGCATTTGATACATTATTTGGCTCCATACATATGCAAGTGTTTTCCTCAGATCAGCTTACTTCCGTAACCTATTCATATATTCAAAAAAACCTTTTGTTTTTGATATTCATAGCCGTATAACCAGTCTTATACCTTCCACAATGGCTTTAAGCATTCTAATGTTCCTGGTACCTGTTCCAACCCCTTACACTGCTTTCTCCTTCTTTCTGCTAGCATTTTTCTCTCCTCCTCAACCAAGTTCGTCGTTCTATCTCCTCTCCGTCTATCGCACCTTCTCTGTTCTCCTCCACATCTACGACCTCCAATTTCACTCGTCATCTTTCCACAGAGTACAGGTAGCTGATTGATACAAATTCAGCCTTCATATCAAGTTCTCTCAGCTTCTATTTCCTATTATACGAATAAGAGCTTCAAAAATGCCACTATATTTATGTGAAAACGTCTCAAACAAAAGATAACCACATTTCTATTAGTATAGCAAGTTCTGCTACAGTTGTGGAATATTTGGAAATAATCTTCTACTCTTCCATTTTCGTTGCTTTGATAAAGCACGAAAGTTTGTTTTGTTTTCGTGTTTCGCGGCCTGTTGCCGTCTCAAAAGTTAATATCCCAAATTTTAATGTTATGTTAAAATCAAGCGTTTTGCTAAATCTCTCCTGTGTTCGTAACCTCCGCAGGTTTTCCATGTTTCCCAAGTTTTAGAGACGTGATAAGTATTATAGTTTACCATTTGTTTCTCAAAATTAAATATGTATCAGCCACCTGTGTGTTCAGGTGATCGGATACCTTTGAAATGTCTGGTCATATAAGTTGCAATCTCCGCAGTGGCTGGTTAAAAGCGTCATTCGTAAAATTTTGATGATATATATTCAACATTTAGTAGGCACAAACATTTACTCTTGAATATCGAAACTTGTAAAAAAAATTTTAAGCAATATCCCTAAGTTACAACAGACATTCTATCAAATCATGGATTCAGATTCCAAAAATTGTACACTTGAAGACATCAGCATGCAAGTGAAAAAAAACCTGACTTTGTATGCAATAAATATTTTATTTAGAGGTCATAGAGGTTTATTACGTTTCTGTTGACATAATTTAGGTAAATCTCCGTGCGAAATCGAAAAAGTAAATCCAAGATTTCTTTGTGATTGTTTCCAGAAATTAGACATAATTGGTTTTTATCATGTAGCGTAAGGAAGTGACTGTTTAAAATCTATATCTATATACAGAGACTTCCGTGCTGCAACTTCGTAATTTTCTACGAAATATGTGTTATTCGGTGATACTGAATCAATATACACATATATTGATTATTCCACTCTTGCCCCACCAAATACTTTCCACAGGAAATGGAACCAATGGGACTGAAGAAACGATGTAAAATTGTCGAATTATTCTATGATTTTTTCAGAGTTGAAAAACAGTCTTTTTTTCTCGATTTTAACTGAAGAAAATAGAATTTACATGCTGCCAATTCTATACTTAGCTTCACTCAAGGTACATCGTTACTGAGTGGCTGTTCAACATTTTCTCTTGAGCTGATGTGCTTACCTGTGGAGAAATAGAAAAAAATATGATTAGTGATAAAGACTAAAAATAGCTTATGGTAGTTATGAGTAAGCCTTATTCCACTAGAGTGTTTGCATATTTGAAATAAGACTAAAATATTTAGTGGAAAGTCCAAACAAATAACTGTGTAAGTTCCTTATTAAGGTACATTATAAGAAGAGAAGTTCACAATTTAGTTTGTATTTTCTTTCCGATATGGATGACTTCCTCGTATTCAAGTCTGGCACTGTTGAAATGTTGAGTATTTAATCCATTTTTTACAACGTTCACCAAGTTACAAAAATATTTGTTTTAATTTTATATTGTAGTTCAGCTCCGTCATGTTTTAAGTATACGTTAATATTATTAATATTTTTAGAATGTTGCCTTGTTGTCCTTAGTTTATTCCTCTCTTTGGATAGAAATGTCATGCATAGAGAAAAATATACTGAGTAGACGTGATCAAAACTGAATGTTTATATTAATGGCAGTAGTAATTTTAATGGTTTTAAGGCCGAAGTTCAAAACACCTGGGGTAGGTATATCCGTAATATATTGCGTTTTATTGAGACAATCCATAAGGATTCCAGTTTTGAATCATCAATAAAAAATTACTAATGCTAGATGATTGAGTGATGTATATTTTTGGGCGCATCGAAGTTTAAGGTCATGTGTAGAATTTCTCTGGTACTTAGTGAAATGCGAAAATTCTGTGTATGTATCTTATGACAGATAAATAATAGCAATTTTCGTTTCCTATGGTAATGTAGTCACATAGTTTTCACGTTTCATACATTAGGTATTTTTTCTCCTAATTCCCTCAGCCAAATTCTTTTTCTACTTTAACAAATTCTGGATTGCTAACTATCCGCTAGCTTTTTTTCTGTGAGGAAATCCTGCTATGTTTTCTTTTATAACCTATCATCTCTAGTGATTCCTCATCCGTTTTTTTTCACCCATCTGGCATTCTCTGTCGTTCTCTGTAGCTGAACCGATAAGCCCCTAAGTCTATTTTCACCCTCTTTTCTCGATGTTCATGTTTCTACGCCATACAATACCACGCTCTTCATTATCCTTTTTACCTGTCTTTTATTGATTTTCTATTGAACGTCTTTGTAATTACTTATATTCTACGAGTAATCAGTTATTTTGCCAACGTGATTATCCTTCGATTCAAATATATTTTTAAAGCCTAAATTTTCTGACCAAGTTGACGGGAATGGTTCCGTGGCAAGTTTAAAAATAATAAAAGTCCACAAAAGTCCATTCTATTCCTAGTCCTATCGCAAAATCATTGTTGGAGGTGAGTTTCTGGGAGCATTGATCGCCAAATTTTATGGCCCAGAAATAAGTGCCTTAGCAGACCTGACGAGTGCACGAACGATCTACATTGTTTCATACGGCTCACGTGTGGGGAAGCAAGTTCCAATGCGGCCTAAACAGCGGTATATAGAAACGGAACACCCTTGCATGACTGAGTTTCAATATGCAAATTCTCCGAGGGAGATTTCGGGAAAAGTAAGGTATTTAACGGCGATTAAGACTTACGTAAGATAAGAATATATGCTCTTTCAGGAAAGAGGACTGGACAAGAAACACTCGTTGCTATACTCATTAGCTCTGCTGTTCCCAATAATTGCTATTCTGGTCCGTCGCGGGATAAAGCTAAATACCTCAAACGTCTGAGTTTCTTAGAAGGAATAGGGAGGAGACGTAATTTGGCGCAAATGGCTTTGTGTTACCTTATTAGTAAGCCCTCATTTAGAGTTAACTGGTGCAAAAAAAGTCCTCAAACAATTCTAGGCCCTGTATAGCACCGCGAGTTCATAGAAATGAAAGCCCTTTTAACAGGAGCTGTTGAGGAGAAGCTGGATTATCGGCTGTACTTATTTAAACACGAAAATTTTTTTAAAGGGGTGAAAGCTTCATGTGGTATTAAGTACCTCAAAAGTCATTGATTTTAATATACTAGAGGTGCGCGCACAGCGCGTTCAACCTCTAGGGTTACCGCTACGCGGTGCCATTGGAATGGTCTTGGAGGTTTTAGTAAAGCTAATCGAATGGTTTGAGTATAGGTAGGTTTGTATATTTTTGTTCTGAAATCATCTGGGTGGTTTAAAATCAGAATTGGTCCTTGGAACTTTGGGAAATATTTTAGAAGGGGATATAAGAGAGTGTCTTATTTGAAATTGATAAAAAACGAATGGCTTGGGTGTATGAAATTCTATAACAGAGCGCGTGTTTTCAAATGAATATGCTGATTTAAGAAAAAAATTAATACAATACCGAAAATATCTAAATAGTTTGCATAAAAATAAAACATTTAAAGTGCAAAAACTGTAGGTATAAATTATATATTTAAAAATACGTATTAATACACGTGCTTGGACAAATTTGTTGAAATTATATTTTTATTTACAAATGAATATATTTATTAGGGAAACGTTGAATAACTGTAAAATATATGGTAGGAAAGGGATCTATTGGCTTAAAGTAGAGATAGGCAGAATTGAATGGCACCGTTAATTACGCCCAGTAGGATATACCTACTAGGGTTATTAATCAGTCGATAATTGTAGGTAACTGAGGAAAGAAAGGAGCGTTTTGGATTATCTTCATCGGATTTATAGGAATGAGAAGAATGCTGATCTAAAGAAAAAAAATGTGGGGAAGGTATTGAAAAATATTTCTAAAGAAATGTCTATCTTCTATCTTATAAACTCCTATCTTATCTCGTGGAATATAAATAAGTTATATAACAATTGAGAATTAGAAAAAGGAAAATGTAGTGAATGAAAGGGAATGAAAAAAGGGCGGATGAATAAGCGTTAAAATTGTTAAGGGGGGAAGCAAATCCTCTTTGAAAATTTGGAATAGTAACTCTAGGAGGATAGAAATGGTCATTAGAGCTAGTGAGATACCTTAAATCCATTCCATGGCCTTGTACTTTTTCCATAGCATTCTAAGAAACTAGCATAATAGGGGAATAGAGAAGGAAATCGAACTTTCATAATATGAAGGGTGGTTAGAAGTATTAATATCGTAAAAAAGATAATATTTTGTGAGGAAGATATTCAGTAAATGAAACACTAAGTAAGGATATTCCGTCAAAAATTACTTCAGTCCATTGAAAAATATTCTCGTAAACATCGCCTGTAATTTAAATTATGTAGGAACTTTTTAAATTAAATGATGTGTTCACCATAGTAGGTATTAAATTTATCTATATGAGAGAATTAGATGTTGGAGATATATGAAAGAAGAGGAGGAAAACTCCATAACATTTTTTAAACATTACCTTACTTTGGGAAAGCTACTAATCAACGTAATGTTTTGACTATTGAATGTAGAATAAATTTAACTTAGATTAGGGTGCATAATAAGTCGTCGGCACACACTTAAATCATTAACCCAATGATCTACCTATTATTGATAATTGCCATTAAGGTTGGATCGAGGAGTAGGTATGTTTGAATTATAGAAATAAAACGTAACTTAGATTCTTCCACATAAAATGTAATACACGACCCGGGTTCCGTCGAGGATCGGCATCATCGGGATACAGTCAACCTCGTAGGCAGGGTTTAACTAGTTCTACCCCGGGAGAAGGAGTGTGTTTGAAATTTAATGCATCGAATGCTAGAAATTCGATACCTTTTCCGCAAACCGTTCTGAGGAGGAAGGGAGAGGAGATGGTGGCGGGAGGACGAACGAAACGTGGAAGGGCGCGTGTGTGTGGGACGGGTGACGGAACATCGTCGGCGGAGCATTAATAATGGAGTGGAAATGAGATGGCCGCTCTAGCGAGGCAGGGAGGCGGGTGAAATGGGGGGGATAGACCCCTAGCACTCCCGCAGCATCCCCTGCACCCTCCGAGCCACCCCCTAGTGGCGCGGGCGGCGTGAAATTCGCGGTGCGCAGATGACTAGCAGCCGAGGAGAGTGATCCCGAGGCGAAGGATGCCTTTCAGGAACTCACTCACCCCTTCGTGACCTTTTAGGACTCCTGCTTATATTTCCCTCCCTTCCCCGAGTCCTTCGCAGGGAAGGCGCGACGCTCATTAGAGATTATTTGGTTATGTCCTCCTCATACCTGAGGGCCAATATATATCCTCCGTCGCGAGTCTTGGTTTATTTTCGTCCTCGTGAACCTCCTGCTTGATGACGAGCATGGTGCTGCGAATTTTATTGGGGAATAATATTATAGCTTCGTCTCTGGCCATGGTTTATTTCCCCCCTCTGGCCCGTATTGCGATTCCAGGGTTTTCACGATAGAGCACGGGTATTGAGCCTATAATGTGAGCATTTACGTCTACATATTACTAGATACTCCACCATTAAGAGGTAAGGCAGAAGCTGACTCCACGCCAAGCATCCATACTCAACGAGTAAACAATAATATTAGGGATGGGTCGGTTCCACTTTTTTTCGGTTCCGGTTCCGGTTCGGTTCTTAACTTCGGTTCTCGGTTCCGATTCCCGGTTCCGATTCTCGGTTGCGATTCTCGGTTCCGGTTCTTCATTTACCACTTACTTTGCATTGCTCAATGGTAAGATAAGGTAATCAATAATCATTTTCAGAGACTGAATTAGAATAATTCGCGACTTTGAAGCATCTAAGTACACTATTTCACCAGGTTTTAATGTGAAGCCTCCACTTTCGGAGTGTGAGTAGGTTTCAAACTGGTTTTCGCGCCAATTATTTCGGTACCGATTATTTTTGGCCTCGGTTCCGGTTCTAAGCTCAAGAACCGGCGGAACCGAGAACCGAAGAACCGAACCGACCCATCCCTAAATAATATTATTCGGAAGAAAAATATCAGTTTCACTTTTACATTAAATCCCCAAGCTAGCACCGAGTCTTTAGACATAGTACAGTCTGCCACCTAAAAAGTGTCATGTCGAGTAGTCATTGCCCATATATTTCACAAATGCTTTTGGTTTTATCTAGCATTATTTTGGGAAAACCAGCACCCATATCCATTGGTATTTCCGAAGGATTTATTTCATTTTTATTTTTACTTAACCTTGTTGCGATATTGTTCCATTGGATATAGTGTGGAAGGGTCATGAAACACAATTTTGTTAATATTTATGCATTAAATACATATAAATATTAACATGTCATGCATAGAACAAAATATTTAAATTCAGACTCGGTTCAGACTCAAGTTCGGACTCAAATATTAACATATCTACCATGTGAAAAAATTTACCATTTAACAATAAGCAATGAAACCTGTAGTGAATATAAATTAAGATGAAACATTATTAAATTATTGCGCGTTTCGATCATCGTGCGCTCATGATTTTTTTTCTCGAGCGATTTTTTAATACAGGCTGCCTTATGGTCTTCAATTTTATGGTTGGTGTTTAGATTATTACTAGTTTTCATCAAGTTATTCTGGATAAATGCAATGGTGGGTGGCGTTACTTTGTGGAACTCCTTCATGGTGAACACAAGGGAAAAAATACTTTGCTGGTCCACAGGATATGATTTATTGCGACCGGTTTCGATACAGCGTATCATCATCTGGCAAATTTTACAGGATAGTACATGGCATTTATACACTTTGAAGCGGGCGAAAAGGCGGGGGTGGGGGGAGAAAGGGGTGGCGGGATCCGGAAGGGAATCAGGGGTCGGGGGGAGGGGGGGGGAGAAAGGAAAGGGAAGGTCAGTTTGAGGAAGTATGAACCGCTGATGTATCTTCACTGCATGAGGTAAATGAGGGTGGTGGTCCACCCTCATTTACCTCATTTACCACCACCACCCTCACCACCACTCACCACCCTCGCCTTTTCGCCCGCTTCAAAGTGTATAAATGCCATGTACTATCCTGTAAAATTTGCCAGATGATGATAAGTTATTCTGGTTTTAAGTATGATATTCATTGATTTTAAGTATGATGATTTTCTGCAGTGTATTTTTCGTCCTGCATATTCCATAAAATATTTCTCCCTTCCTTTCAGTGTAGTCCTTATATCTCATTTTTACAATCCTAAACGTCTTTTTTCTCTCCTTCCTTATTCAGAATTGCACATTAAATAAAATTAACTTGATACTTTGATTGATCCAACGTAGCAACTCTTCTATATTTAATAACCATTTTTAAATAATAAAACTATTTAATGTAAATTTTTACATACATGACTGTAATCTTTTTATGCTGTGCAGTGTGTCTCGGAGGTAAAATGGCGTATAAAATTCAATGCACAATTTTTTCCAACAATTGACGAGTTCTAAAATGCCGTTGTGACACGTTCTCCTGCAATTAAAAACTCGTTGTAAAACGGCGTTGTATTGAAATTTAATTGCTTTGCGTATCGTCCAACACTGTTGGTCAGATTCAAATTCTTTATGGGCCGAATCCGGTTCTACACATGTTTTTCCGGCCTTCAAGCGCGGTTAACATCCGTCAGTAGTAGTGTTGCGTCGAACAGTAAAGCCTTGCTTCCCTATTTATTTACACGTACCAGCGAAGATATATTGCGTTTCGACGCTGTCATATTCGTCACATTTCTAGACGAGATCTTAATTTTTGTAGCCAATAAAACGAACGTTTATTTGAAAGTAAGAACCCCACCGCTCGTAAAGTTTTATCGATTCTCGGAATTTACGGTGAATACTTGTTTGGAACAGTAAAAATCCCTCTGAAGCTTGTCTTGATTTCTACACGGAGTGATTTGCGGCTCAGCTTGTCCACCCGACGACATAAATACTCGATGAATTATTCCGTATGTCAATATGCAATCGAAGTGAGGCATAAAGTTTAAATTTAATGAGCTGTGATCAATTATAGCCGTTGAATCACTCAAAAAAATGAGTTTAGTGTTTATGTGTATTATATTGCGTAAATTTAAGAAGAACTGAATGATAGATATCATTTAATTCTCATTGTAATTATCCCCATGTGTCGCCAAGTAGTTTCTGAATATTTTGTGCCTTGAATTAGGCACGAAAAAGGATGTACCTATAATTTGTAGTATATAATAATATAAGTAAGTATAAGTTGCACGAAAGATTATGCATGCGGAATTACGTTCAAAAAGTTAAGCAGTTTAAAATATACAATTTTAGGTGACTTGATTATGAATGAAATAGTTATACGTTAAAGTTCTTGAATTTCTTGATTTGAGTGTGTCGCAAAATACCACTTAGGAATATGCTTGCGTGAGTTACCTTGCGTAGAATGCCTCAAGAGCAGTACGATGTCCGGCAGATGACACGTAAAACAAACTCTTGGCACCGCTTTCTAAAGATTGGTCATTCCAGGCTTGGTTAGGTTAAGCCGAATACAACGCTCATCTCTTCCTGCCTTTTCTATAAAGGACTACTACGCTGAATTCCCGATCGTTTTTGGGAAATCCTGGGAAAGGAACTTGAGTCCCTACGAGTGATGTGTGAATTTCACGTCGCATGACAACTATCTCCCTAAAAAAATTTAATTACTCTATGCAGCTTCATTTCTTTTCTAAAATCGTGCCTATTGTATATTCAATTATAGCCTGATGCTATCATTGAGAGGTTTTAATGTTGGTTGGTTGGTTGGTTGATTTAGGGGAGGCGACCGACAGCTTAGGTCATTTGCGCCATATAGGATAGGTGGGTAATTGGGTAATGGTAGGAGTTTTTAGGGAACGGAGGAAGGGTGGAGAGAAACCCGGCGTCGGCATTAGCCTACTCTTAACGAAAGGCGCCAAGGGGACCACGGCTTAACGTCCCATCCGACGGACGGAGTACTGTACTTGAAATGCCCTCCACTAGGTACCTACTCAAGTGAGGATCGGTTTTCCACTGAAAAATCCGCCACTGCCGGGAATCGAACCCGGGTCCTCGGGATGGGAGGCCAGTACTCTAGCCACCACACCAACCCGATCCCCCTTTAATGTTGGTTCCACCATATTTATGTTGGTTCTACCTCCAAAAGTCTCACCTTTTGTTTCTGACGCCTTACTTTCAAAATTTTCATACCAATTTGATGCTACCTTTCTACTAATATAATTTTCTTCCACCTAACATAATTACAGGCATCGCTTTTGTAATTTACAGTATTGTCTTGCTTGCGAATGGAGCATACCAAGAAGAATTTATCCAGTCTTATGTTTTAAGTAGACTTTTTTCTACTTATTGGTTGTCTTAGCTTAAACTATCTAAAGATGGCGTTTAAATTGGCTAAGGAGAAATGATCTCTGAACAAGATCTGCAAGCCATAGATTTGTAGATATTTTCCAGTTTTAGGTAGTCTTTTCCCTTGTGGGTTCTTAAGATACATTTTCGCCGCTCATGGCGACAGTTGTCATATCTTGATGAAGGGAAGAGGTTATAAATTGAAAAACGTGTACCAACGATCTCTTTAATGCTTATGATAATTGTTTTTGTTATTTTCAGAGCAGAATCTGTAAAGTACTCCGAGAAGGAAGTTGCAGACATAGATTTTTCGTCAATGGGTTAATTATAGACGCTGCCTTCTACATGAGCCGCAGAGGACGCGACGCCGCCTATGGATACGCTATGTGAGTGATTATTTGGCTTATTTAAACCCCACCATTCCACTCAATACTTCGACTCAATTGACGAACATCATATTGACTCACTACCTCTCCGCCGATGTCATTACAGCTTTCCCACGGTTAACTGACGTTGCTTTCGATATTGCGTGTCTCAAGGCCGCTAAAAAACGCTCAATTTCACTCTCTCGCACGTTTCGTTCAAAGCACGACTGTTCTCTGCAAAATTCCCCAGTTTTCTGCATCGCCCAGCGTAATTAAGCCAGCAAAATTCGTCCATTCTGCTGATATCGTTCTATATGGCATGCAGGGGGATCATAAAAGGATTTTTTTTACTATCGAGTTTCGTAAATTTTATTTATTAAACGTTTCATCCATAGGGTATATATTTTAACCTCAACGATCGATGTCATTTTTTATTACTTTGAAATAAACGTCTTGTGTTTTATTATTTCACAATGTTCAAGATAGTACTAATAGCAGGCCAGAAGTCCAGTTTCAGTCTCCTACACCCATTAAGTGGAGAACTTGTGTTAAAGATCGAAAAAGCCTTCATGAATGGATGATGTAGATGTAGCTCCAATGTCTCGGGAATATCTAATTCCCTTCGGAAACTTTGCTTGCTCTACTTGCAATTTCAATACCATTCCGATGATATTTTTGAATCAGGTCTCATATATAATATCTTTCAATTATAAACGTTAAGATGAGATTCATATTAAACGTTTTCCAGAAAACTTGTGCCGTATTGCTGAACTAATGATTAAGAAAACCTATATTTTTGCTTCTTTTCATTTTAACCATGTAAGGTTGTACTTTCTACGTGTGAGTTAGCATTTATCTAACTTTTCATGTTATAGAAAGCGCTCTGGGGGATTTTAATCCTAATGCGAAGAATGTTCGAAAAATGTAAATATGTGCCATTTAAATTGATGGATAAATAAAAATATGGAATATTCTCACCCAATGGTGGCGAAGGTATCTATGCCAATTTTTGTGGCCTGCTTGTAGTTATTCCAATAGCCCGAAATAGCTGTCGCTAAAAGCAGAGTTCATACATGAAACCTAATGGATTGTAATGTAGAATTTTTAGCTTACTATACATTATATTAAACTCCTTTCTTGCTAATTACACTTCTAGATGAGTGATTAACAATCACACAGTTTCAATTATTAAAAGCGTTAATTTTCTTTCCTTTTTCTACAAAAAATATGAATTTTATTTCAGCTGCTAATAACTTTAATGTTGATTAACTTGAAATGATTTATAACTTTCTTTTGTGTGGACATCTGTTTTTATGCAAAAATATTTTTATGGTTGGAGAGGAATTACTCTCCTGTATATGGAGTATTGAATTCGTCTTTGAAGGATGGTTTTCAAATGCGTCTTCTGTCGGTAGGTTGATGATTAAGAGCGCTTAAAATCGAGCCAGCTTGCTAACCACCGTATGGTTAGAATGAACCCGTCTGGTATGATGAAAAAATGGATTATGGGTATAGTAACCATTACGCCTTTGAATTAGCGTCGATTGCGAAATCCAGCCTTCGCTTCTTAATCAGCTCCATTCACGTCCCTCCCCTCTTGTTATGACTCGCGACTTGGTTTACGCTGAAAAGAGACGTCTCACACTGCAGTGCAGATGATAGGAATTCATGAAGCCCACATTTATAAGTGGTCAGATCAATAATATAGGCGAATTAATGGAAGCTAAAAATTACGATTTAGTTCATGAAAATAGCATTATAAATATTCGTGTCATTGCTTCAATACAGATATCTGCAAACTTACATCAGTATTCTGTGGAGTTTGATCGCAATTATAAAATTAAAATATGCAATTTTCACAAAAATACGGCCTTATTCAAGACTTGGGTTTCATTGTAGACATTTCAACTTTTAGTTTTGTGTCATTTTAATTTAATGAAATCATGATTTTCAAAACAAACCGTAACGAATTGGCATAGAAATATACGTAGATAATGGACCTCACATTTACTATAATGTAAATGTAGATTTTATTTTTGTTCAGCTCCTATTGGGTTGGATCTTCGTACATCATCTTAAAGTTAATAAATATGTTGGAACCATACCCGAGGCGGAATTTGAACTGGCGAAATTTAGTTTGCCAGGCCAGCGTGTTGGCGACCTGTCTGTCGTGGTCGGCCTCTTCGCCAGATTTTTCCTTAACGTCCTTTCTAAATGCACTACACCCATATCATTACTCCTCTCTCTCTCCTACGAATAATAGCTTCTATTTTCAAAATGTTCTTTTGAAATTGCAGCTGCTTTGCGAATTTTCCTCAAATATATGACCTATTTATGTGCAGAGATTAACACCAAGCTCCAGAGTTTGCCTCCCTTTACCACTGACTTCTTTCCTGGTTCAATTATCCCTCTCCTTCCCTTCAACCACATATCATGACGGATTACCCACAAACCATTTGTTAAGACGCCCTCAAGACGGCTTGGGCTGCGGCTAAAGTCGCGAACTTCTGAAGAGTTGATTCCGGAAGTTCGTTATCTCCGTGAGTAAGCTCAGTCCGTGGGCTGAGAGATTTAAGGGTAGATCTTAATACCAAGAATCTTAAAATTTATATTCTTCATCAACGAACACCATAAATGCACAATTTGATAACAGTGCATTTGGTTGTAATTAGATGTATGATTTCGAATTATTTAATATAATTTATTCAACGGAATTATTTCAATTAAACGCGTCAGAGAGGTCATTTGAATGTTAAAATAATCGTTAAGAATCTCCTCCCGCAGGATTTTTCTTCCTTTTTAAGAGCAAATCTTCAAAGGTTAACAGTTTCATGCAGCGCATCCCAATCTGTGATGCGCACAGAAAGTTTAATAAAGGCTGAAGTTATAGTAAGCATTCCATTATATTGGACAACAGACTCCCTTGCGATACATTATAATTCTTAAGGTCAGTGAAGTGACGATACTTGGTTTTCGCCCGGATTATAGATCTCTTCCAACTTGTACATCTCACTCACACCTTACTCTAACGGATGTAAGTCGACCGAATACCTAACATCGTCACTTCACTGACCAGAAGTTGCTTGGTGCAAAGTAGGCAGATGTGATGTCTGGCAAAATGGATAAACGCTGCAGGACACCCGGAAGACAACCATCTTCAAGCTACTATCGTCACGGAACCCTTCAGATGGAGTACTTACTGTTACTTTCGCTATCTTCAGCACTAAGCACGTTCTGTCTCGAGGGTTTTCCGGTTCCTCTCGCGTTGATTTATCTTGCTGAACGACAGTTGCGTCGGAATTCCAGTCGGCATCTTTAGGTCCGAAGAAACCGTCGTCCAACACTGATTTAATATAATCACTGTTGAACTTGTGATGAGAAGACAAAAGAGCGATGCTACTTTTCACTAGTTAGGCCCCACCTTGAGTATGCAGCCAGTGTATGGGATCCTAATGAATTAGGTTTGATTCGAGAACTAGACAGTGTGCAGCGTAGAGCAGCTAGGTTCGTCAAAAGGTGTTACGATAGGTTGAGTAGTGTATCAGAATTAATACAAGAATTAGGGTGGGAATCATTATCAGAGCGTAGGTTAACGTTCAGATTCAATCTATTGAAGAAATTTCAATCGGATAGCTTTACTGAAGATGTTAGGCACATATTAAAAACACCAGCGTATTATGCTAGATTCGACCAGATAAATAAGATTAGAGAGATAGATTGTCGTACAGATAGATTCAAAATGGCATTTTTCCCCCGTACTATAAGAGAACAGAATAGGCAGCATAGGAAAGGGATAGGTAGGGGAAATATTTTAGAGTATTCGGTAGTGCATGATGCATGTATTAACCCCACAAATACTATAGATACTAACAATCTAGTTGCATGAGACCCTTTAGTTGCTTGCTTGCATGTTAGTAGTGCATGCTTGGTGATCTTCACCCCCTGCCACACACCCTCACGGGGGCTTGCAGGGTATCGTGTAGATGTAGATGTAGATCAATGAGGGAGGAACCCGAAAAACCCTCGAGACATTGCCTGAGCACCGCGGAAGCCTTCGCAACACTAAGCACGTTCGTTTGTCTGAATATTAATACAGTTATGGCGAACAGCCGGCATTGCGTTGTCTACCAGTAAAAAATCGTGTTGTCGGTGACTATACGAAAGATTTAGCTGAAAATGAACAGTGGCTACTTAAACATAAAGGATATTGAGCTCTACTGCCTCTTAAAGTAACAAATAAAAATAAAAAAATCTCCAATGGCCGTATAAAACATCCTCGTCTTCTCCTTGCATCTAGATTACGCCTTTTTTGAGCTTGATTCTCTCAGAAGTTTTGAGATGAGAAGAAGATTTGAGTGTGTGAGTGTTTTTCTGAGTGCTTATGAGTGTGTTTGTTTTCATAACCCTGGATTCCTGATCAGGATCCCATCAGCCAATGTGAATGTTCCCAATTGGGATGAGAGTGTGTCTGTGGTTGTGTCACTGGCGAGGAAGAAACAACCCCGTAAATCACCACAGAAGGGTTTGTGGTTGAGGGGATATGGTTGGTCACCGCTGTGGAATTGAAATCCCCTCCTGCAAAACAACACAGCAATTTGTTGTTGTGTACCTTGACGAGTGTTGCCAATTTATACGGCCATAGGAGATTTAAAAAATTTTTATTTGTTACTCGGCGGCTACTTAGTTATAAGAATAGCTCACGGATAAGGGATGCATATTAGGGAAAGGAATGTACGAGGTGTACGCAAGTGAAAAAAGTGAGGAAACTACAAATATAATAGGCTTAAAAACCGTTAGATGATTGTGTTGATGAGTGAAAGCGGAAGGTAAACGTATCAGTCCGGATTTTGGGGATTTTAAAAATCATTGTACGATTCCGGTAGACTCCCGACGAAAAGGGTTGTGTTGGCAGCCCTTGCAGATTATCTCGGACCTCCCTCGGGGAAGGCAATCGCTCCGTGATTAGCGAGAACATCTCTGCGCTGACTCGCTCTCATCTGTTACCTGGGGTGTGTCCTTCCCCCCTCCTTCTACTCCTCGCTGTCCCGAATTTATTTTTTACCCCGGGCGGCTCGTGCCGTGTTTTCGCGTGACTCTGCCGCCCGTCGAGACGGTGAGCACCGGTGCGTGACGGCGCGTGCCAGTCTACAGCCACGGTCACGTCCTGGTGAATTGGAGTAGCTCTTTTTCCCTTCCGTTTCCCGACAGACGCCGGAAGGGAATCTCCCCAGCGGGGGCGGGAAGGGTGTTTTTTTTTATTCGTCCCCGCCAGTTCCGCCAGGTGTCCCCACGACTATCCCCGCTCCCAGGGTAAATGGCGCACGGATGGAAAACAGCTGTGGTTTTCGTACCACTACCTCTTCTGCGGACCGAACGAGTCTGTTATTAAGGAGGCAGGATGAACAGGAAAGGATGGATTTCGTTTCAGTGGCGTGATTTTTGAAAAAAAAATATCCTTTTCGAGGTCTTCCCCGCGGTCATATAAGGGTTCTCACGGTGGAGTGAATCATCGACTCAGGGTTTTGTCTGCCATGTTGCCCACATTTGCTTGTGCTTCGAATTCCGCATCGTTTTATGTCTAGAGGGCTGCTTTGTTCCTTGAAGGCTACAGACCTTCTTCTGAGTGTAGGAAGTTTTCTACACTATACATGTGGAGTACTATTCAACTCAAATGTGATAATTTTCCCATTATTTTCTCCCTAAAGTTATCAATTTGGAAATTTGGGAAATAATTTAGCTGATCGATTCTTTCATGTGTTTCAAAAATGTAAGCACTAACATTAGATACAAAAATACATGTGGACGTTAAATGTAAGCGCTATGTAATAAGCGATATGTAAAAAATATAACCGATATGTAGAAAATGTAAGCGCTAAAATTAGATACAAAAATACACGTGGACGTTAAATGTAAGCGCTATGTTATAAGCGGTATGTAAAAAATATAAGCGATATGTAGAAAATGTAAGCGCTAACATTAGATACAAAAATACATATGGACGTTAAATGTAAGCGCATTGTAATAAGCGATATGTAAAAAATATAACCGATATGTAGAAAATGTAAGCGCTAAAATTAGATACAAAAATACACGTGGACGTTAAATGTAAGCGCTATGTTATAAGCGGTATGTAAAAAATATAAGCGATATGTAGAAAATGTAAGCGCTAACATTAGATACAAAAATACATATGGACGTTAAATGTAAGCGCATTGTAATAAGCGATATGTAAAAAATATAACCGATATGTAGAAAATGTAAGCCCTAAAATTAGATACAAAAATACACGTGGACGTTAAATGTAAGCGCATTGTAATAAGCGGTATGTAAAAAATATAAGCGATATGTAGAAAATGTAAGCGCTAACATTAGATACAAAAATACATACGGACGTTAAATGTAAGCGCATTGTAATAAGCGATATGTAAAAAATATAACCGATATGTAGAAAATGTAAGCGCTAACAATAGATACAAAAATACATATGGACGTTAAATGTAAGCGCATTGTAATAAGCGATATGTAAAAAATATAAGCGATATGTAGAAAATGTAAGCGCTAAAATTAGATACCTACAAAAATACATGTGTACGTTAAACTCGATTTAGATAACTCGTGTGAAATTTACTTTATTATACCGATATTTTACTATGCAATGGTGTGCAGTTTCGTTTTTTTCGTGTGGATTGAGCATAAAAATAACCTGCCTTGTAGGTAATTCAAGGATGAAATTGGACAAATGGAGACGCTAATGTGTGTGAATGAATTTAGCTGTGTTTGTGTAATAAGGTACCGTTTAGCACGGGATTAGTAGTAGCCTTAAGTTAAAGGTGCTCCTACTATTAAGGGCACGTCGCATCGCGTGATCTTAGTTGACGCTTATGTTAATTTTATAGCAATCGTGACCGAGGATGAATTCGTACCTTTTGGTAACTCTACATCATCAAATGCGTGAGAGTGCGTACAGCTGCATTATTTACTTAAAATATATATTTAACCTAATCTGTGTATTTAATCTTTCACTTTTGATCAGGAGAAATCTAAAATCCATATTAATATTAACGCTGTGTAACCTTTCAGTAATGATTTTCACAATGCTACGAATTCCATGTTGACTGATGGATGTAAAGCTTGGTCAAACATTTAGCTGATTAAACGGGTTGTTTAATAAATTCAGTAGATTCCGGCAATATTGCGTGGTATTCGAACATATCGAAAAGAAGACAAAAATTTGCAATTTACCACAGATTGAAAAACTTTGTTCCGACCCAGGTTTCGTTGTCACTGCAGCATCATCAGGATCACTGACCTGATGATGTTGCCAACGAAACATGGGTCGGAATGAAGTTTTTTAAGATGTGGCAAATTGCAAATTCTGTCTTCTTTTCGGGTTGTTTAATTTTATCCATAGGACATAAATCTATCTTTTATTCCTTGGTAGTAAGTTGTTTGGATTAGCAGTTCCTTTTATGGATAAGGCTGTATGAAACTTTTACGCAATCGTAAAACCCTCTGTTTGATGTTTCATGTGTCTAGATTGGTGTTAATAAATTGATTTTTTCTCGCATCAAAACCCGCGGTGATTGACTACGCACTCTTGGCCGAACATAGAAAAATTAAACATTTCATTCGAGATGACCCGAATAATTGTTAAAATGCTAAAAGGCAACGATTTGCTCTGGGCTCTAGTTTAAACTCGAGATGAGCTAGGCAGCTCATTTCCCCTCACGTGAACTTATCGCCTGACGAAATTGCAGTCGGCTTCAAATCCGGAGCATTTCCACGCCGCCGACAAAAACCTTCGATACGACCAGAGGCATTCACCGGGGAAGGGTGAGGCAATAAAACCACCAAATGTCGTTTCCAAACGTGTTTTCTCCACCCTTCCCCCCACTACGGGACACGCGACGGAAATAATATCCCGGCTTGTCCTACTCCACCCGTCGAACTGTGCGATAAACATCGAGCCGTACCGCTCGGATGAGAACGATACCCCCTTTTCTAACCCTGCACCGTCAAATACTGCGGTTATCTCCCGTATGCCATCTTCTGACTCCTTTTTTTCCAGGAAACTATGTGCGTTTTTATTCACGATGCGGTCCAATAGAATAGATATTTTAATATTTTTCCTCTTTCTCTTTTCTCGCCTTTCTCAGAAAGGGAGTGGGCTTGGGAGGGGTGTTATGTACTGTTCTTTTTTTTTACGTCTTACTTCCCATAATCCCACAGAAATTTCCAATTCCCTCGCCCCCCCGTACGTGCTTTCTTGGATTCCCTTCAGTCATATCACCCTTTCCTAACTTTCGATCTTTTTATTCAGCTCAACTGCTTTGCTTTACTTTCAGCCTGAGCTATTTTCTCTTTACCCCTGTCGATTCGTTATTCTTGATGTTCCTCATGCATTACAAATTCCAACAGACTTCATTTCAGTGATAATAATATCACCCTTAGAAAATATACGAAACTTTGGAAATGTAGGTGTTAAGGGGAATGAAAAACATGCTTTAGATGGAGAGAGGGACAAATGAAGTGTTGAGAATAGTAGGGGACGAATCTTGTTGTATTTTGAAGGAAACCGAATGACTAAATGGTACAGTTAATTTGATTGGTGTACTGAAATATTGATGGTAGTTTTTGAAGTTAAAATGATGGGATAGCAAGTAAGAGGGAGAAAAAGGAAAGATATTTGGGGTAGGATGAAGAGGCGTTAGAAATACGCCGGTCTAAAGGGAAAAACAGTCTTCAAATAAACAAGAATAAACAAAAAAACTCGTATAAACAAGGAGAAATTTCTTTTAATTGCTTAGTATTAATTTCTACATTTGCCAATGCTCCATATCGGGAAAAAAATGGATCAAGGCTTTCTAGCCTTTACTTTTATCTCGGTATTAGATTAACATTTGGTTCCAGTGAATCATAATTTCTCGCTAACTACACTCATATCATTAAAGTTTACATTTTGAAATTTCCGCGCTCAAATCTGCCTGTACGCAAACCTCTCTGCTATCATGAACTTACACCAAGATGTGTTGGCTTTTATTTCGTTGGGTTTTCGCCGCACGTATTTATTTCCTTACTAAGTTGCCCAGATATACGTGCGCTAATATGACGTATACGCTGCAGTCGTTCACATCGATTGCGAAGCCAAGGAGTGCCGCAGTGACTGGGGCGTCACTAACGACCTCGCCGTGAATTTCTCTCCTCTTAGACGAAAAAATCTGTGCTTTCATGGTAGTTTGGAATTCATTTTGCAGTGCTACAAACGTACCCTCGCGAATACCGGTAATAAATTTGAAATTGTTCTCCGCAGTGTTTCCTGTTAACTCCGTGACACGCTTCCTCTTGTTGTGTAAATGAGTGTATTTATGTAACTCAATGGACTGTGTGGTGAGAGGATCGGGTTACACTAAATGGATGAAAATATTTCTTGCAAATGCTCGAGGATGTGCTATAGATTGTAATGAAAGTTAATGAGTGCTCGTGGCAGTGCGGAGCTAGAATGTGCAGGAAGAATTTAAGAGAAGGCTTGAATATATGTATAGAACGCTAATCTGGGGTGATGAGATACTAAAGGTTGTTATTATATGAATTTTCCCTGGTTAGCGAAGAAGAGATACATATATTGGGTTTATCGGTGGGATGTGAGTTTTTGCAGCAATTTTCCCTGAAAGCGCACTCAGTCGGTGGAATATGATATGATAATTATTTAATGCTATCTGATCATTTTCTAAGCGTCTTTTATGTTGAAAGAGCGCATTTTTTTCACGATTAATAGCATTAGTCTTAAGATTCCAGTTTCTGCAAAAGCTGGCGTTGTCACACCATATAATCTAATTTAATCTTTAATCCGGAAACAAATACAATAGCCATACCCGAGGCTGGGCTTCAATCTATGGCCTCTTGGTTTCCAAGCCAGCGTATTACCTCCCTGACTACAACGATCAGCTTATTCCATGAGCACCGAAAAGCATTTGAGCACTTCCAATTGAATCCTCCTCATCTGGGATGGCAGAATACATTTTATATGTTATCGTTACCACTATTCAGAGAACTACTTTGTGCGGTAGCCCACTGGGTAGTGTGGGGCTGCTGAATATAGGCCCTGTAATGTTGTAACACTGCTGTTACGCTGCTGTAACACTGGTAACGCTGCTGAAATACTCCATTGTTCGAATCCGGCAGGGGGCTTTTGACATATTCAGCCAAATTATTTTCTTTCTAACATCAATGGGTATCAGATTTTAGGGGAAACATCAGTTGGCATAGGGGAAAAAACTGACTTTATGAAATATGAATTTCATACGTTCTTTGGGTAAGCATTTGTTGAGCTCTATCCTCACCAACCTTTGGGTTGAACGCAGCTTAGGTGAGGAACATTAGGAAGTAGTTTTCTTGCATTTCCTCATTCATTTAAAACTAACTTTTGCCTTTTCCTCTTGCTCTTGTATACCCCTGCCCTTGGTATTTCTCGTCCAATTACTCCTTTCCTTCCCGTTTTTCTGCACGGTTCACGGACTCCCTTCGCTGCTGAACTTAACTACTTCATTCTCAAACCCGGCTGCGGGGTCTTTTGCTTTCTCTACCGTTGTCCTCTCGAGTAAACCGCGGCGATGCGCCTTTCTTCTGCAGTCGAGGAAGGTTGACTTCGCGTCTTGGTCCCCTTCAACCGATAAAAAAGGCCGCTCGCCCCTTCTACCTAAAGCCCACGGTCCACACTACTGATCCCACCCTCTATTTCATTTCTCTCGTGCTTGGAGGCCCTATTCATGAAAGGCCGGTTCCCATCTTGGCAAGTTGTTCATTTTTTTAAGTCACTCTCCCCCCGTATCCGTTGCCGTGCCTCTCTTGTGGTGCTTGTCTTATTTTCTTTCCGATTCTTCGTATTTTCTTTCTTCCGCGAAGGCCTTGTTCCCGATGGACATGTTTTTTTTTTTTCATGTGTTGGTTCCGAGATGTCTCCGTTTTGGCCTTTTTCTGAATGGACGGGACGAATACGTAAGTGAGTGAATCGATGTCAATTTAGAGGATCTTTTCATTCAGAAGGCAGAAAATATTGGCCGCTGATTTCAGCACGGAGAGTAAGTTTTTGCTCATTCAAGAAATCAGGGCTTCCTATTAGATAGTTAAGTTATTTATTATTCGATTGGATTTAACATGACACATAAATATGAATTTTAAAATGAAAGTTATAAAGAAAAACTTGTTGGTATGGTAAATCCAATAGAAAGAAATTGAAATACAGTAAAGGAATGTGACAAAAGTTGTTGCGAAAGAAGAAGGAACGTTGGAAAAGAAACTTCGTTTTGTACATTCCACATAGTTAAGTCTCTAACGCTAAACCGTGAGGGAGGAACGTATTTCGGGAATCAGGGGTAAGCAGTGTAAAATCAGGTAAGTTATTACTTTCAAGAAAAACGTTGGTAATGGAATAATTTGGTTAAGAAAATGGGTTGAATGCGAGATATGAATTAAACTGATATGCGTTAGTATTTCCCACACAGTTTATGGAGAAAATTTGTAAATGTTGTCCATTTCCCAAGTTTTTCACCAATTATTAGTATTTTTTTCCCGCTGGAATTTTCTAACGGATTGATGTGACGGTCCGCGCCCAATCATATAAATTTATTGAGAATTATGCTACTGTAATGAACGAATCTTGAAGAGAATTTTATATTTTCTAAATATTATCGAGTTTTTTTTGCGAAAAGTAACCTGTCCATTGTCCATGTTACACACCATACTCTTTCATGAGAATTTTTTGAGAATTATGCTACTATAATTAATGAATTTTTGAAGATAATTTTATATTCTCCTAAAATTGTCAAGAGCTTTGTTTACGAAACGTAACCTTTTCATTAATTTTTATTAGAAAAGAGCTCCCAGTATATTGAGATTGATTTCTCATTTCTGATGAAGATATCATGTGGATAAATAAACCATGGCGAGAAATAGTTTGCCTATCGAGAAAGTCCTGCCGAAATTTCCTTCTTCAACTGAAATTTATTGTCTCAACCGTGAATGGTGTGTATTTATTTTTCAAGCTCCGCTCTTTTCACGTGGGTCCTATCACGTCGCACTAATGGTCTTTCCGTCGTCTAAAACCTTCCCCCCCCCCCCGCCATCGCCATTTATTTAAAATTCATTCCTCTCTCTCTTACGTTTTTAACTGCGACCCCTGAACTCTTTCCAAAACATTCTTCCCGTTTAGCCTGTGGAGGAAACGAGGACCCTTTGCTTTCTGCATTGTTATCCCTCTTTTCGGGGTCGGTAAGATATCAGTCAATAGTGAGAGGTTATAATATGGAGAGGTAGGAATTCCGGCACGGGGTAGGATTTTCCTTTTGATATTGAAAATTGTGAGAGGTTATTGTGGCGCTGTAGGAATATGTCCCCAGCCCACCTAGTCTCTTATTATCTCCCACTTTTACTCGTGTAGTCTCGGAGTTAATCATGGGAGAGGTTAGAATAGGCTTTATTCACCTTTTTAAATCTATTTCGGAATTTCTTAAAGTATCTATTATATTTTTAACGAATCTTTTTCAGTAGTTATCCATCTTCGTAAATATGATCCAAAAACTAATTCTTCTTCCGTCCCTCTCTCTTCTCCAGCATCGTACCGTCTGTTTTGACTTTGAATGTAACCTTACCTTCAATGGGGTCGTTTACCATATTTTTTTATTGCCGAGTATGATAGAGTTTGTAAAACAAAAAGACCCGTATTTTTCCGTTTTTTGATCCGTCAATTATTTCTCGAGTTATAGGCGTCGAAAAACTAATGTTCTTAACCCTTTCGGGAAAGTGGGTGTGGTGCAACCTCTGACGTATAACGACTTCGTCCAATCACAACTGAGCCCGCGAAGCTACTTCGCCTCATCGCAAAGGGGGGGACACAGCTGACTCTGCCAATCGGAGCAGTTAAGACAGCATCTGTGCGAGCAGACCTTCCGAGAATCTCCCTCCACTCCCTCCCCTTCCCATACGAGCAGTCAAGGACGGGAGGAAAGTGACGTCAATGTTATCAGAGCAGCATTTTCGGTGGGCGACACCTTTTGCTTATCTTAATTTTTGAATTATGAGTAAATGGTTATGGTTAGAAGATTAATTTTTTCACTAAATTTCTTTTTTCTTTTCCATCTAACAATTTCGTGTACAAAATTGCAATTTCGGTTCCGAGTAAACGCCCCCATTACCACGTCAATCCGCAATAAATTCCAACTATATCACTGTATCGTTAGGTTTCACACCTAGGAGATCAAGTTTTGATTTTCCGAAGGGTATAAGTACATAAATTATTTTAGATATTCAAAGGAAACAGAATGAAGAATATTCATTTGTAAAATAACAAGGAAAGAAAATACCATGGCAGCAAACTATTGTCCCCTTAGATTGCAATATTTTTCGTTTAATTACATTTTCAACACTGTCTAATTTTCTTCAGCAAATTTCACCCCTCTCCTTTCTTGCAAACTACCTCTTGTTTTGCATTCCGTTCGGTCCCTTATATCTTCTCCATTTTAACATCTCAAATAATTATAGTGTACCCTATTCTTCTTTCGCTAAAGTCCACGTTTGGCAGCCATTCTACCACATGATCCAGATTAAATTTCTTCATTTCTATGTACACATCTCCATCGTGGGTTCCTATCATAATTTTCCTTATATTATAAGAAGCGTCTTTCGCCAACACAATAATCATGTGTGTATCTTCGGTACTTCTACGTCCCAATTCAAGTATTTCGAACTAGCCGTAAAATCCACTGGGTAGAAAGATGTCCTGTTAGTTTAACTGGCAAAAGTATCTGGCCGGAAGTCTGGGGGATCCGCGTTCGAATCCCGGTCAACGTGGATAATGTTTTATCTGTAGAAATCTTGATACACTACTACGCCCACTTTAGTTCAACATTCTAGCCAAATGAAAGAAAAACTAAAGTTCATCTAGTACTTTAACTCCTAGTCTAAAGTTCAGCTTAGATTTCTTTTTGTTCTGCAGCGAATTAGTGCTCAAATTTCACTTCCTAGGGGACAAGTAATGAGGTTTTGTCTTTTATTCCTTTCCCACATTCAGTTAGCACTGCCCTTGCGCCAACTACGTGTGTACACTCTTCGCTTTGCAAGAGAATTTCTGCGACAGTAGAGCAGACGGTAGTTATGTTCCAAAAAGGGGAGAAGAAGAGAGACGAATAAATTAATTTCGTAGAAAGAAAATCTCAGATTTCTTTGAACGAGAATCTAGACAAAAAAACGGAGCGCGTATTCAACTCATTAAAAGAAAACGTTTGTACCCGCCCGAAAAGTCGAGGAAAGAATCAACTATGAATTATTTTTTTTCCATAAAAATAGTACCAGCATGTACTGTTCAACAAAGTAAATGTCTACATTACATAGATGTGTACAGCTCAGCCTGGAACACGGAAAATACCGATGACTGGAAACTGTTTATTAAGAGCGTATGCCCACTACTGAAATGTCATGGGAACTGCCGTTTAAGAAAGATTTTAAGTCGGCCAAAAGACGCTAATATTTGGTTATTATACAATTTTAAAGCCTGCACTACATATGTATATGTATACAATGTAATATTAGGAAACTTAGGGCATACTGGTGAATGGCAACAATGTTTAAAAAAAGCGTTTATACCTTCCTGATAGGTCGTAGTGAAGGAATAAACATTTAAAATTTGGCTTGTTTTGCGCAGAAGAGCGATTGCGTGGCATGACCTTGAAAGTTATGATAATCTAAGCAGGATAAAGGCTGTAGCCCCCTTTTTGCAATAGATTCATTTTTCCTAATTTTTTTGTTATTTCTCCTTGTTGTTGTATCCCAACCTTCCAATCGATTCGTTGGATGAGCTGATTTAAATTCAATACGAATGTTACATTATTTATTCCATACACCTTTTTCAATGTTATTTCATGTGGAATTCACATATAATTTGGCATAAAATCTCTTTACACATTATTTCTGTGTTGCAGGAAATAAAATGTTTATTTTTAGCAGGCTGATATTAATTATCACCTTTTAAAACATATATGGCATCATGAAAATGGTATAGATTTTTCATTTATAACCCACTTACTTCATATATATGCGAAGAGCAGTTAGAGTTCATTACTCCGTCCGTTGAAGAGGCCGTCAAACCTTTAGCCCCTGAGCACCTGCCGCCAAGAGCGGGTTAATGCCGACGCCGAGTTTCTCTCTACACCTTCTTTCTTCCCAGAACAAACCCTTCCCTACCATCTATCTGGAATATTGCAAATTATAACCTTTGCTATCGGTCATCTCAGCGAAAAAGCCACTACTTCTACTCTAGGATCGATTAGACAAATGGAATTGGTAGGGAAGAGATAGGAAAGGTCACTAATGTTGGTGAAACAGAGAGGAAGAGAAAGGGGGTGCAAAAGGGATGGTTAGGACAAGAGGGACGAACGTACTCATTTATTCCCACGCAAATGAACGCGACCAAGATTTCGAGGGGGAGACAAAGGGTTTTTCGGTGGAAGGGAAGTGCGCGACGAGCTGAGACCCTTTCTCTGGCAGAAATAACGGTGGCGCGGGCACAAAAATCCCTTAAAATTTCTGCAAGGATACGTGTCGGGGAGCCTTTACCGAGATATGAGAGTGAAGGACGAAGGGGAGACCGCTGTCGGAGCTGTGGTGCATTGTTCGAAAGACACGTCCCATAATTCCCCCACGGTACCCATTTTCGTATTTTTTTAGTGTGTACCCCAAACCCATGCCCCCACTCTCCCTCAAAACGAATGATCTCTTCTTTCTCCGTTTATTTTCGCGAGCCAGGAATGCTTTTCGCACGCACTGGCGTTTTCCTCTTTGATGCACTTCTTTCCATTTCACTCTCTCCCTATTTTAACCTCATGCCTTTTTAGTGGACGATGAAAAAAGGAAACGAATTGTAGAATGTCCACACTAAAAAGGTGAAGATTCTACCAGATGGAGAAATGGTTACGGCATTAATACTAGCTACGGAGTGAGGAAACACTTCATGAGAACTTTCATTTCCTGCATGTTCCTTAATAGCAACGAAACGGGTATAATGGGAAATAGAAGGTCATGAAGGGTAAGGATAGAAGAAATAGAAAATGGAAATGTATTTTTGAGAGTAGGTAGAGGAGTATGGAATATGCCAATCTTAAGAGAGAAATACTGTTGGGAAAAGAGTAATTAAGGGTGTCAATTACTTGATTTTTTCGCACCCTAATCGAACAATAAGTAGAAATTATTTTGTAGCATGTTAAAATATAACATTGTTGGAATGTTTTCTTCTGCTTCTGTGTAGATTCTTTGGTGTACCCTTACCCTTCTTGCCATTACTTGAATTAATAGATATCATTGTGAAAGGAAAGGTAATCTGATTAGTCTGACAAAGGTGCAAAATACGTCGATAAGAATTCTGAATCTGCATATAAAATCATCCTTTAGGTGAAATAAATGCAAATAGCCGTCGAATATTCCATTAAATCTGCCCTAACCGGCAGAAAATATCACTCAGTACCATGTGTGGTGGTATGCTGTGATTGGGGGTATATATTCTATTCGATATCTTAATTATTTTTAAGTTTATTTTAATTTTATTTATTATTTAATATTTATCTTAAGTTCATAATTAATTGTATTAGACGTCAATTTATGAAAGTACTGGATATAAATGATAATGACATAGGAACTCGTGCTATAATTATTTTCTTTATTGTTAATATCTTGAGTGAGACGTAGAACGATGTACGATATTGAAGTATGGAATATTATCATGTCTAAACATAATTTGATGACGATAAACTGCGTATGTATGGCACACGATGCATGTGATGTTCTAATTTCAGGGCGCATATCTGGCATCCCGACCACCTTTTGTTCATGAGTCCACCTTTCGTCCTGTTGTCCTCACTGGTTCCTTTCGGTGAACGTCCCATTTGAAAAAAGCCATTTATTTTCCCTCGAATTTCTCACAAAACGTCGTTTCTCGAACTCCTTCGTCCGTATCCACATATTTCTTTTTCCTTTTTCCTCTCCCTACGCGGCTATCCCAGGGCCACTCCAAGGGTATCGTTGTACCGGGTGAAAAAAAAAGTTTCCACATCTCTCTTTCGTTTCGGAGTGGCTTGAAGTTGGATGGCTTCAAAAACATTTTCATCCCATTCCTTCCCTCCCCACACTCCAGAGGGAGTTGGCACGCAAATAGTTAGGCGCGTATTACGTCCGCCCGTTGCTTCCCTTAAGGGTCCCGTGCCACGACCTGCGTGCGTTGGGAAGACTGACGTCGAAGCAACCGTTTGTGTGACTTACGTCTGCCGCTACTCGGATTCCGAGCTCGCGAAGGGATGAACTCGTTTTCACAGTGTTGGAATGCGAGCGGCAGTTGTTAGCATGTCTGGGATTCCTTATCGTAGCGAATGAAATACGTTGATTCACACGTTGCTACTCTGTTTCTCCATTATTTACTCCGTTCTCATTTTCGCGTCCCAATACTTTCCTAGTAAAAGCGAAACTTATCTCGTTTAGGTTTACGGCAGCTATAAGTTAATCTTTTTCCACTCAATATCTTGGATCGCCCTAGTTGCTACACTATTGTTCTATTGCTATTTAACCTACTGTTATTTTAGTGTCTTAATTTTTGCAGGGATTTGCGTGAATTTGAATATTTTTTTATATTATTATATTTTGATTTGTCCTTCGCTGCATAGTACAATATTTTTCTATTATCCATTCTTATGCCGTTTCTAGCGCCTTACCTCTTTCTGTGTTAAGTCAAAGGTGATATTGTGAGAAATATCGATTATGTTAAACCACGTAAGCATACATATTATTTTGTGTATTATAACCAATCACAGTCAGTGTTACCATGGTTTTTTCACAATTTAGTGAAAATCAGAAATTATGTTAAACCTGTACTAATTACATGTAACATAAAAAGGACAAAATTCCTCTCTCAGTTAATTATTCCACTTCTTTTTTGAGGCTTTCATCGTTGAAATTTTGTAAATAACATAAGGAAATAAAGAGACGGCCATATTTTCTCTTTCAACTATCCCCTTGCTGTTTGTGTATCTAAATTGATTAAATATACCAAACTATCCACTTTTCTGAGTATAGTATATGCAAATAGCTTCAGTATCTCTGTGTTTTATTTTAATTTCCCATAAATAATTTTTATAATTAGTTTACTCATGAAGAAAATGTGAAAAGTAGTAATTTAATCTACAAATCGATATAATGAGAGGCAAATCTTTTGATTTAAATATTGTTGAACTATCATGATGTACTACTATGTATGACTATATATACACTACTATGTATAATATTTTCCCTTCATTATGTTATGCTGAATTTAATCACGAGGATTAAATTATTTTGTCTGTAATGTCGCCGGAGACTTCGAGGGAGGTAACGTGAAAACCCAAGGATATTGGAGCGCCAATCTGGTGTTAATGGTTAGGTGATCGACTATATTATTTCCTAAACTGTCCGTCTTTGGCATTCCATTAAGGAAGGCGGGTGATGGATCGTGCCTTAATATGGAGGCATTGTGAAATATCTTATGGATTTCCTTTGGCATTAAGTCTGCCCCCACCACGTTCAGGGTGACTTGCTGTCCTGTTATGGAGTCCTTGCGCCTCGGGCCTCCTCCTCGCTTATCTCAACTTTAACCTCTCTCCGAATACTCCCTTTAATACCCCAGAACGTCTCCTCACTCCCATTCCATCCAACCTTGTCATGCCGAAGGGGAATATATCCCTCGCCTCCTAAGTCCGCAAAATCATTAACAGCGGGGCCGAAGCTTCCCGAGACTTTGGAGGAGGGTAATTAATTGCTGCTAGCATCGGGGTCGAGGGATACGAGCTGTGCCCTTTTCCTGATGAATCAGGTTGGGGTCGTGTAATTGGAGGCTGATACGGGGAAAAGTGGCGCGATTAAATCACGGGAAATGATGCAGGAATAATATTTCTCTATCCCTAAGTGCCTTGGGTGAAGTAACGTTTTTGAAGTGCATTCATTACGGGAGAACACTCTCTCTTGAACTTCTTGTCTCACCCTGAAGACTTGTCGTCTTTTATTTTGATCCTCCGCGGCGTTCTGATTTGCTATTTTTGTCATCAACGTGAAAAAATTGTTATTCAGGCGTTTTGCGTAGCATATTGTTCGGTTAATAAAACGCGGAGACATGTGACGCATAGCTATGTTACACGTACGGACATATAATGCGCTCGTACATTTAAGACGCGCGGCCACATAATTCTCATGGCTATACAAGACGCACCGTAGTTTTGGCCACATATCATAGAAAATATAATAATAGTAAGATTCTCTCTGCATACTTTCGGGTGATCGTCCGCGTCCGTTGGTTGGTAGACAACAGTTTCGCTGACTGTCCTGTCAGCGTCTTCAGGTCGAAGGTGTCGGGAAGTGATTTCTGCCTTGCTTATATAGCGTTCGCTGTCCGGGTGCTGCTCTCTGATTGGCTGATCGGAAGCTGCTCTCCAATTGGCTGTGGTTGATGACTCTCTTCCAGGCGCTGTGTAGAGGATATCCGTCCTCTCTGTTGAAGTTAAACTTCGTTTTGTGAATTTCTATTGCTTCCCTAATTTGCCGAGGGAAGTATCTTTTTTCCTTGGCCAATAGCTTGGTCTCGTCAAATTTGATGTCATGTCCCGGCTCCGACCAAGCATGTTCGGCGATGGCTGAGAGGCGGAATTGTTTGTTTTTCGTCGCCCTCGTGTGTTCCTTAATGCGCACGTTCATCGACCGGCAGGTTACTCCGATGTAAGATTTTCCGCAGGAGCAAGGGACCTGGTACACTCCTTCTACTGAATAGTGAGATTATAGCCTTTGATATTGGTAATATTAACCGTCGAGATTTTTTTGGACGGGTAGTCTATGGTGGTGTAGCAATTTCGATGAATAAGTCTGTGGTGAAATTAGCGTGAATTTCAAAATAACATTTTCAGAACTCATTACCGCCATATATGCAAAACCCATAACGTTTTTTTTAAGTCGAAATTTGAGATTGACCATAAGACAAGTAGGATCTTTTTCATGGATTTCTTCGAGAAAAAAACTCCACATCGTATTGGTCGAAAAATACGGTATTAAAATATGGTTGCTTATGTAACGTATTTTGAGTTGATTGAATGGGTGCCATTGGCTCAAATGCTGTTGTTGGCCCTGCGTATTGTTTGTGGCAATCCTTGGCTATAGCGGATCAGCGTGTTTCGATCTCTAGATGGGAACCCTTTTGAGGATAGGTTCGCGAAATATAGATAACCAGTATTCGAGAAATCGTCTTGAAAGAAAATATCTGGATGATTGAGGAAAAATCCAATGGCTAGAATTCCACAAACAGTTGAATTTTCATTCCTATCAGCATTTCTATGATGATGCTTCAGGAGAGCTTTTACCCCCGCACTGCATCGGTTGATTAGACAGATATGAAAACATTAAAGAGATATATTGCCAAACGAATCGATGAAAGAATTCCTTTTTTCCGCGGAAAATTTGTGATCACAACTCAGATACTTTTGATGAACACTAGCATTTCAAACTATCTTGAATTCTACCCTTTATCCTTTGTTCCCTTTCCTATTAACCCAATGGCTGGTGACCTTACACCCCCTGCTATACGCCCCTGCGGCAGCTTCCAGTGTAGTATGTGGATGTAGATTTGTGGCTAAGAAATTTTCCCGAATTTTTTTATGAATTTGATTTTTAAACTTGTTTTGCACCAATTTTGCCGGCATATTCGAAGTTTCTTAAGCCTTAGTTTATTAAAATAATCATAGACCTTAATTTATTAATTTAATGTTGGGAGACTATCACCATAACCAGGGAAAATCATAGAAGACGTTATTTTTCTGTGTTAAGAACTCAGTTGGGCTATTCACTGAGCATTTGCGTTCTATCTGGTGCCTAAAGATTTGATTCAGTTGCAAAAGAGATTCCCTATGTTTCGTACTAGACCTTTTAAGGCCTACCTTAGGTGTCACATTGCTATTGGAAGGGCTAGATTAGGATGTACTTAGGACTAGGATTACTTGAAATTTTCAAATGCACGAGTTTCAGGTTGACACTATCGATCTTTTTCAACCCCCAGGCTACATCAGCTGGACAGATAAAATCCGCAAATGAAGACTGACCAACTATCGAAAAGATATATTTAACTATTTCTATTTCCAACGCACGATTCAGGACTGTAGTAAGTAGATGAATGATTTATACTTTTCCTGTTATTTTGACTCCGTTTCCGAAATCTGTATTTACCCCTAACGCCTTTTCATCCAAATCTTATTTCCATGGATGGCGACCTGCATGTGATTCTTTCGCACGCCTATTACAGGTCGGCAATATATTATGTAGATTCAGATGTTGGCGTCAAAGTGTCAGCTGTTGATCGTTCAAATCAGATAAAAGATTTTTAAAGCAAAGACTTGTTTTTGCTGTGATTTCCAACCTCGCTGAAAGGCTTTTCGTCCCGGGAGAAATTTATTAAGCCGGAATCTCCCGTAAATAAAGTTTTCGTTGACGATGAAGAAAATTTCCACACACATGGATACCACTTGAGCAAACACCGGTGTATGCAAAAAACAGGGGTCAGGGTTGAGTGCCTGGGGTTAGGGGAAAATAATGGGGCTGTTTTCGCAGCAGCAAGCTTTCCCCTGTGTGCCGTAAAATGGTTGAGGGAGCAAAGAGTAATTAGTGTTCTTTTGATGCTTAGTTTTTCAATCCATTTGGTATATTCAAATAAGGATAAGGTCTTTAGATTAAAATTGTATTTTTAATTTTAATTTAACTTCTCTTCAACTAATTAACTATTATATCAAAGATCATTTAATAATCGAGGCAAAATATTTTGCGTATAGTTCTAGAACTAATATTTATTAATTATTTGATTTTATGAGTAGATTTTTGTTTCGATTGAAAATTCAATTTTTTGTTTTCTAATAGTTCTAAAAGGTCGATGAGAGATTTTCTAAACAATTCAGTCGTTAGACTAAAAAATACAATATCTGAAAAAATAATTTTATTCCTCGCTGTGTAAACTGCTAACTATTCAAAATTAACTTCATTAAATTAAAATTCATCTCATAGAACCTTGATACTTTTGGTCATGGAATAGAAAGGAGAATAGGATATATTATGTTGACATAGATAACAATGTGTGCATCGTCAATTGATTAAAACTTTCGCAGTCCATATCGGAGTGATTTGGTTTTTTTCTGGGGGTTTCTCCGGGATTACGTGGTGGTCCACCAACGTTTCCCTCCCGCTGCTGGAGGCCTAGTCTTTAATGTCTGCATCATCATTTTGATTGATGAATAATTTATAACTTCCAGAGCTTTATATAAAATACAACCCTTCATATAAATTGACGACGCTGTATATTGTTTTTGTGAAATATGAATACAATGCGGTATTTAAAAAAAAATTTATTGTATGTTATTTAGTCTTGGAGCCTAAAAAATAGGTTTTAAAAATAAAATGTTTTAAATCATTTGACTCCGTATAATATTAAAATAATTTATATAATTATTAGGTGCTTGCATTTATATTTAAAAATGTGATGTAAATGCAATTATATAATGAAAATTAATCAGCTATATTCTGTGTTGCATCCTTCCCTAATGCAATTCAATTATCGATGGAAATGAGTTATGATGTGTGCATTCAACCAAACATATTGTGCGGTTAGAGGCCTGTCATTCAGCCGGGAATGTTGGTGCAAATACCTGTGCCAGATGTATCATCGAAACTGGTTCTTCGTCCTAATATTACAGAATATTAACATTCTATCAATAGTGTGATTGGAGTAATGTAAATATATTTTGTAAAGGGGTCTGTGAACAATGAGTCCCTGATATGGAATTAGGCTGAAGGAGCTTTCGTTATTACGAGGGTCATCCAGAAAATAAGTTCCGTTTTGGTCTGTAGGTTGCTAGGGCTTTTGTTTATAAAATTCTGGCAACGTTGTACAAAAGAGGGGGACCTTCTGAATATAATGAGAGGTGAAGGGCCGCAGTAGCCTTTAAAACACGGTCACAGCAAGTCGTTGAAATGGAGCCCTATCGTCGCGTCCCGCCACCTCTGTGCCTGTTCAAAATTCAAAGTTGTGGAGTCCACCAGGAAGATCATGGCCTCTGTTTTCTGGGACAAATAGGGATTCTCCTGATTGATTTTTTGCCTCAAGTAGATACAATTAACGCCTTCTGGTATTGTGAGACCCTGAAGAACCTTCGTCGGGCCATCCAGAACAAGAGAAGAGGAATGTTGACCTCTGGTGTGTGCCTTCTCCACGACAGTGCACGGCCTCACGTCGCTCGTCCCACTACGGAACTTTTGGTTCATTTCGGTTGGGATGTTCTGACCCATCCACCTTACAGTCCTGACTTGGCCCCTTCAGACTTTCGTCTGTTCACCAAAATGAAGGAGGGATTAGCCGGAGAACGTTTCACAAGTTACGAGGAAGTAAAGAACCTGTCACCAAATGGACCAAGGAGGTGGCGGGAAGCTTATACGAGGAGGGGATTTCAAAGCTCATTTGTCGGTATGCGAAGTGCATTGAGGTTTCCGAAGATTATGTGGAAAAATAATACATATTATCAAGAACGTTTTCTGTAAGTTTAAATTTTTTTCAATAAAAACGCGATTAATAAGAAAAAAACGGAACTTATTTTCTGGATGACCCTCGTAGAAATCTTAACAGCGGTGATGATTTTTTGTCAGTAATAAGCGAGGAATTTATTGTTTTCGATACTTATTAGTCGCTCCAACGTTTCGCGATTCCGCTACGCCAGCCCCAAACGCGTCGACCTCTCCCATCCGCCGAAATGGCACGCGGCTATTTCGGTTCGAGCCCTCTGCTTTCCTGAGAGTGAGGAGACACTGGAGCATATTTTCGAGGTTCCGGTATTCCCACCCGAGGCATGCGGCCCGGATGCACAGGAGATAGGAGGCGCGGAGACCGCCGTCAGAATGCGGCCTCTTTCGCTCAGCGGTAGACAACACTTTGTCTCCCTCTTGTTGTTCTGGCTTCGTTCCTGACCGCTCTTGCCCCGCCCTCGAAACCCTTTGAAGAGCTCTCTTTGTGGTTTGAACCAAATAAAAAGACAAATCAACCGGGACAGTAAGCCGACTTATCCGATAAACCGAAATTCGAAATCGAATGCTTTAGATAAAATTGATTGAACACGTCGTGTGGTGCGTCTACAAAACAAGTCACCAAAGTAGCGCGATGGAGATGATTCTGTTAGAGAAGATTTTGCCGAATTTCAGCATCTGTGCTTCAGTTCCAATTGTCCTACTGCTTAACCCATTTCCATCTTAGATAATAACGATATAAGTGCTCTGGACTGTTCAAACTGTTAAAGTTTACGCCCGCTAACCTTAATATTTACTCTATCCTATTTGCTTAAAAATCTTATCTTTGAGTTTAATGTCTTCAAACATTTTAAAAATTTTATTTAATCTGTGATACTCTGCCTATTATTTAATATTTGAACTCGAATTTTAAGTCGTATTTAGTTGTAGAGTTTATTAGACCGACGGATTTTTAACTATATTGTTTTATTAGTAGGTACACATGCACTTATATACCACAGTAAAATTTAATAAATATATTGGTTGCTAGTTTTCTATCGGTATGAGTACATTTTGGTGGAGTGTCCCTACTTATATTGGTTTGCATTGACTTCAGCTATCAACTCCCTCCTTACGCTCTTTCTCTTTTCATGTCGGCATATTTCCCTACCCTCTCTACACTGTGCATTAAAACTTTTCTCTTTCTTTCCCACCCCACTTACCAAGAATTCTACCTTTGACACTTATAGCATTTCATTGCCCCTAAGTATATGTTTCACTCTTCTATTCTGCTTCTCCTAAATTTATGCCAGAAATCTTCTCTCCTTTCCAACCGTGTTCAACAACTCCTCATTTGTTCGTCATTTCGTTCATCGTACTTTCTTCATTCTCCTCCACACCCACATATCCAAGGCTACCAATCTTTTCTCGTCCACCTTCCCAAGAGTTCAGGTTTCGAACCCGTACTCAACCACGCTCCATATCGAGCTCTTCACTAGCTGTCTGACTGTTGACTGACAAGTGAGGTCATTACCGCCATTTTAAGCATAAGTGAGTTATTAGATATGGGTAGGAATGTTTCATGGAATGGAGTAGAGGGAACCCTGGCACGTCAAGGCGTCGAAATAACGCTGCCTTTATGCGCAAAGGCGCAAAGGAGACCATGGTTTAACGTCCCATCTGACGGACGGAGTACTGAACTTGAGTGCCATCTACAAGAAAATCAAGTAAGGAACTGTGTGCCAATGACAAATCTACCACTGACGGGCTTTGAACCTTGGCTCTGGTGATGGCAGTTCAGTTCTCTGGCCCCTACACCAACCTCAACCTTTCCTCTGTAGGTAAACGCCTGCTTAGCTAAAGAAATTCTTCTCGTAATATTATTACCATTACGCCAAATCCCATTTAGTAGTAACCAAGTAACATAACTATTTTTCATGAACGAATATATTTTTTATGACCTCGGACGAACGATGCATCCTAAAAAAACCTACGAACTTTCTATTATCGCACGCATCCAGTGCTTCTTCCCTTTTCGGCGGTTCTGAGTAAAGCACAGAGACCCTTAGCAGGGCGTAAAAGGACCTCCCAGTGGCGCGCCATTTCCTCAATTTGGTCCCTTGACCGCTACATCCTGGGCGCGAATTTGCGCGGATGCGTCCGTCGGTCCGGCGGTGATGGGGGAGAGGTCCAGCGAGGCTGAAAGGGGTCAACAAGGAGAGCTGAGAGTGACCTCGGGAAGCGGATCCCTCGTCAAAGGCGGAATAGCGGCGAAGGGGAAACTGGGAAGTGTCTGTCAGGTGTTCTGGGCGATGGGGATAGGGCGTAGCTAGAGGCAATGCGCTCGCGCTACCTCCTGAAGGTCAACTCCAATGTCCTGGCACTGAAGATGAGCAGCGACGGTCGATATTCTAGCAATGGGGCCGTTTACCATATTTTTTTATTGCCGAGTTTGATAGAGTTTGTAAAATAAAAAGACCCATATTTTTCCGTTTCTTGATCCGTGAATTATTTCTCGAGTTATAAGCAGCGAAAAAATGATGTTTTTAACCCTTTCGGAAAAGTGGGCGTGGTGCAACCTGTGACGTATATCGACTTCGTCCAATCACAACTGAGCCCGGGAAGCTACTTTGCCTTATCGCAATGGGGCACATAGCTGACTCTGCCAATATGTGCAGTTGTGACAGGATCTGAGCGAGCAGACCTTCCGAGAACCCCCCTGCTCTCCCTTCCCTTCCCCTGTAAACAGTCAAGGACGAGAGGAAAGTGTGGTCAATGATATCAAAGCAGCTTTTAAGGTGGGCGTCACATTTTGCTATTTTAATTTTTGATTTATGAGTGAATTCTTTTTCTTCTTAAAATTCTTTTTTCTTTTCCATCTAACGATTTCGTGTACAAAATTGCGATTTTGTTTCCGAGTAAACGCCCCCATACTAATATTCGATTCTTTACCATCGATTATTTTACCGACGTTTTCCTCCTATTCTAATTTCTGTATTGTCGGAACTACCAGCCAAGAACATTTCGTGATTGTACCATCTTGCTCGCCGACATTTTGCATGCAATAACTCGTCATAACTCTTAAGCGGAGCATGCCTATTGCTGAAGGAATAAGCCCCCGGGATTGAAAGAAAGGGTTAGAATATCTCCTGTCGGTAGAACCCATCCAATATTATCTAATTTTGTTTTCGTAATTGGAACCTTTTTCTCAGGATTGTATTGGATTCAATAACTCGTTTTAACTCTTACGCGGACCATGTCAATTTATGAAACACATTACTTCCGGGAATCTAGTTAAAATGCTTGTTTCTCGTAGAGTATTGGAAAAGGGAAAAGATTCATCATTTCGCTCCGAAGAAGCCCCCGAATATGAAGAGATATGTAAGAGTTTTACTTATTCTGACGCGAAAAATATATCTCGAAAATATTATGTATTATAAATTTTGGATATAGTAGGTACCACTTGCACATAGTATTTAGGACGTACTTAGAAAATCTGTGAAGGAATAAACCGGGAATAGCGAAAAGGGTTAGAATATTCCATGTCGATAAAACCCATCTAATGTTACCTAATTTAGTTTGGCGAAGAAACTGAGTCTGAAACTTAGACGATTTTCTTTTGGTGCCTATACCTTAAAATTAATGACCTTTTGACTTCCAGTCCTCCTTTACAGCGAAGGGGCATCGGTAAATTAGGATATGTATTGCAGATTTTCATAAAAAAAATTATAGTGATTTTTTTAACGTACGCATGTTTTGAGACTACTACCTCATGCTTACTCTAGAAAATTAAAGTAATTAATTTGATATATTTATGGAAATGACTTGACTATTCCAAAAATATCACATTGCCTTGTATTAACTAAGAAATTAGTGTCATTTATGGCCAAGGTTTCTCGTGTCTCGCAAATGCATGCCCACTATTTTCCTTGGGGTGGTTACACTGTGTCTCAGAGTTGTATGTTAAGAGTATATGCACGGAATAGTATTTTCACATGCCTGCATGGTAATAAGTGCAAAATTATTCCCTTTGATTGGTTATGCATGCGCAGTGTTGGTTCCCGGCCTGCCAAACACCCTTGGAGTAGCTTGCAGGATATTATGTCGATGTAGATGCCCCCTCTCCCTCTCTCCTTGACTGCACCGCCCTCTCCTTCATCCTGCCTTGTCCAATCACGTTGTCCTTCCAGCCTCATGCACATTCTCTGCTCTCCCGCTCAGCAGTTAGCACACTTGGTCCGTGATCAGCCGGCGTGGAGTGCTTTGCCCCTTTCACGAAACTTCACCCGAACGTGTCCCTTGTGTTCTCTGCACGGCCTAATTTCCGGAGCTCTCCAAAATTGCTTAAGATTTCTTGGGCTCAAAAGCGTTTTGCCGGATTTGCAGCGTTAGACTTTTGAATTCGCCCTTTTTTCACCTTTATCATTAATGTTTCCATCTATCCTCCATTTTATTTTCAGTTTTCGACCGGTCTGGATAAGTTTAGAAGGTATGGAAATTAATTTTTCTATGTAACAAGGTAACCTATCTTTCGCGCGATATTCGTTTTGATGTTTGCATACTTTCTATGAGTCATCATCCCATCCAAATACTGATCTCTCGCTCTCTTTTCACCGCTTCCCTATGTTCTCTCATTTATTACATTTTTCAAAAAAACTCTACTTGAATTTTCTCTCCTCAAGAAGCCTAATGTTTCCTCTATCAAAAAAACATTCTACATACGTTATGACGTCTTGCATCTTGCTACGGAGGCCACAGTGGCTATGTTGGCAATATGCCTACATACAATCCCAAAAGTTGAAGTTTTGAACCCCTCCTAGGGTATTTTAGTCATGATTGTGTTAATATTAGGTAGCCATTAGATTTTGCGCTATAATGAAAAAAATTAGAGCATATAAAATGTTGATACTATGCTCACTATTCCATCCATCTAATCTGGAATTCTATTCTTCACCAAGCCTTGCCTTCTCTTTACTACCTTGATTTTAATTATCTTGTGAACTGTTGCAGCATTTCTATGCTTTCAGCATCATTATAAATACATAGCTGAAAATACTCGGATTCCGGATGACGTCGAGAGGCAAAATTTTTATATTATGCCTTGTCCTGACATAAGTGGTCGAAAAAAGCCAATCAACCAAGCAATTCATTTTCACGTATTGAATTAATTACCAAAATATTACCTCCTTGGCCTCTAGTTATAGATGCGTAATAAGGCAATATGTTACTTCCAATCCTATTTTACATGTACATTTGTACAATCTGTACAAATTACTTAAAAGAATTAATAAATTGATGCCCTCCGATTTTCATTGACGCAATTAAGTGATGGGTGAATGAGCATGAGGAGATGGTGTGGTGTCGACGGGAAGTTGAGGTTGCCGCGTGGTCTATGAAGGTTCAGGAATGGATTATGTAGTCGTTATCTAGACATAATGGAGAAACGATGAATTAATCGTATAATAATGACGATACAGTCGTTGCATAATAAATGACTCTATGATGTAGGTAATTAAGTCAATTCTCTGTGATACTCGACAGAGGTAGTATGGCTACATATTATTCGAAAGTGTATGTTTCACTTTAGAAATATTGGTACCCGATAACTTTGTAATCACCCGATATACTCGCTGATGATGGTCGTATCGATACCTCGTTATTTGTATTTGAGAATAGCACATAATACTCATAATTGCGATAGGACCTCAGCTGAGTTACGTAAGCGTGGTGGGTAATGAATGCACCTGAGGCGAATTCAAGACACATTTTTTAGAAAAAAACACGATGGAGGTCGAGGGAATCGGATTGTTTCTTTCATCACGGGGATGATTGCCCTGAAGACTCCGAAGACTTCCATCTGCCTGTATTAAGAGTCGGTCCCGTGTTTGGCAATTCGTCCGTAATATCCCTCTCAACGGAAGCGGCCACCGCAGAATAAACCCACTGCTTTTCCCGCCACTCGTAATCCTCCCGATGATGTGCCCCAAGGCCTCGTGTTTGCCCATCCCCTTTTGCTAGAAGTTGCGCCGTCCACTGTTTGCTCGGCCTTGTGAAGGTCCGAAATTTGTTCCCTTTTCATTTATATTCAGAACGAATGTTTTCCCAGCGGTCCTCGAAGCTCACGGGACCGATTTGTCGGAGGTGAGAGCCATCATTGAGATGATCCCACTCAGAGGAAATGTGGTCGACGGCACGGATTTTCACTTTGTGTCCCGCATATTACGATGTCATTCTTAAGTCTCGCCGCAATATCGTTAACTTAGTAGTGTTTCCGAAGTGTTAGGAAGCTCTGCTCGATTACCTACGTCCAGTTTTTCAGTACTTTCCACATGAAAACTAGGTAGTTAAATGTATGAAGGTACTTATACATTTATTAAACGGGTATAAAAAGTTTATATTTTGCTTAACTGCACAATTATCAACATCTTTAAGCGTATTATGGATTCCTTATTGAGGCTTCCGCGGAGTGTCTGGTTTGAGGATCCATTCGTTTCGGGATTTCTTCCGCGCGTGTCCATTCTGGGGTGACAACAGTTTCGCCAACGTTTCAGTTCGCGTCTTCAGGTCTGAAGTGTTTCATAGCAGATTTTTACCGTCTTATAAACCATTTATTTCTTCGCTCTGATGTTCAAGTGGGCACATTTTCATTGGCCGTTTGACTAGTTTTTTTCAATTAGGCGCTTCCAAGTATGGGAGAGCTTATAGCTATCCTCTCTGTTAAAGTTGTTGGGGTTTTTGGCCGTTTCGACCGCCTCGCGTGTGAGCCTTGGGAAATAGCGTTTTTCAGTCTTGAGCAACTTGGCTCCGTCAAGAATGATGTTGTGTACCGGGCCTTCCCAAAAGTGCTCCTCGATGGCTGAAAGGCGCGGTTGTCTGTTGTTTGTCGCTCTCCTGTGTTCTTAAATACGGGTTTTTAAGGCTCTCGAGATTTGCCCAATAATACCTTCCCATAATCACATCGGACCTCGTATATGCCGCTATGTTCTTCCAGAGATAAGATCTAGAGATAATATCTAGCCTGCATAAACGAAAGAAATTATTCACGGTGATGATACAATATAAATTCACCTTCAGTTTCAGCTACCGTAATTTTTTCGTAAAAATTGCATTGGACCTCGTATATGCCGTATTATGAATTGTTTGAGCACCGGATGTATGCAAATAATTTATTAACCCATTCACAAATGTTTACACAGACGTGGTGCTCATTTTGCAAATAATGGTGCAGTAATACCAGTTTATCAGGGGAGGTGACCGGTTATATACACCAATTAAGATTGGCTAGACAATATTCTTCAAGGAACGGAGGGAAGGTGGATTAGCCCAGCCCAGCATTAGCCTACTCCTAACAAAAGGTGCCTAAGGGGTCCACGGTTTACCGTTTCATCCGACGGACGAAGTATTGAATTTGAAGTGTTATCTACATATCATTCAATAGGGTTCATGCCAATAAAAATATCTGTAACTGCCGGGACTTGGCTTTCCAACCCGGGATTTCGCGAAGAGAAGCCAATAGTCAAGCCCTCTCACCAACCCCATCATCAATAATGATAATTTTGAAACGCCCTTCTACTGGATTTGAGTGGAATTACACAGTTATTTCGACTGGGATTTATCCTGTTGGGTTCATATTTGACTTGACCTTGGTGATGATGTTTTGTGTCTACTCCCCATAAATTTATAGTGCACTGTAACTTTCTAGTTTGCTGAGAAAATTAATTTCCTGTTCCCCATAGGTACCCCATTTTTGTTCAAGATTATATTAGAAAATCGAAATTCCAAGTGTAATACAAGTGTGGCGTTGATGAAAATGAACTTAATTATCTAAATTTAAAATGCTTCCACCGAATCTGTCGATAATATTTCCTCTTTTTCCCACAGGTCAGGAAATTAAGAATTATTTTGGCTGATTTGTTTTTTTTTTTTAGAGGAATCCATACTTGAGGTTTACAATTTTTTTATTTGCCAGCGTAAATAGCGTCGCAGCAATTCGGAATCTATAATATATTTCATCTTATAGAGTATTAGAGGGCTTTCGTTACTTTTGCTACCAAACCAACTCTTTTTCCATATTTCTTTCTAACGGTTCTCAGCTCTACAAAAGTTTTATTTCCTCTTTTATCGCTTACGTGATAGCAGCGGCGATAGAAGGGGGTACTCAATTTTACTGCTCTGCCTAAAAAAAGTATTTTTGTGCCTATTTTCATCGTAAACGAAGAGAAATCAGCGCTCTACTAGTTTGCAAGAAATTCGGTTACATTTCCCACCAGCATTTCCATATCTTCCCGGTGCGTGAATTTTGGGTGAAAATCTTTGAGAAACAACCCACATCAACCCGTCAAGCAATAAATCCCCCTTTTTGCATCGTGCCGTTTCCGCACGCGTAGAACCGCGAGCCTGTCTTTCTCCGAGAGCGGATTGCGTAAGAAAGGTGCAGGTTGCTCAGTGGAGCGGAGACGTCTATCTTTGGGTAGAACCAACCATCCCCGACGGGAGCAAGGCGAGAAGGATTATAGTGAGTTGAAAATTCAAGGGAGGAATACTGGGGTTTGAGTCGGTCTTGAGAGCTGGGTGAAAAGGAGATTTAGATTTTTGGTTCCGTGGGGACGAGAGATTATCCTGTTCCGATGGTGTGTGTGAGACAGGTTAACAGGAGGCAGGTAAATCTCTTGTGGAAATACAACGCCTGAAGATGATGTCCCGTTATCTTCGACCTTCGTAAAGGTAAGGATAAGCGTCAGAAAAACGTTTTTTTTTTTACGTCGGGACGATATAAAAGTGTTGCGTTCCTCCTTATTCAACGTCGTCATTCCAATGAGTCTCGTCGAATCGTAATGCTGATCTCAAATCTATCGTGGGGAAATCATATTCTAAATGTTTGTGGCTCAGCACTGAAGAGACTGGGATTTATCAAACAAATTGTGATAAAGAGTTCAAGTGAAACCCGAGAAGAAAGTTGTTATTGTGCACTTCACAGGTCTTATTTGGTGTGCGGATAAAGAATGGGGGCGTTTACTCGGAACCGAAATCGCAATTTTGTACACGAAATCGTTAGATGGAAACGAAAAACGAATTTTAGTGAAAAAATTAATCTTCTAACCACAACCATTCACTCATAAATCAAAAATTAAAATAAGCAAAAGGTGACGCCCACCGAAAATGCTGCTGTGATAACATTGACGTCATTTTCCTCCCGTCCTTGACTCCTCGTATGGGAAGGGGAGGGAGTGGAGGGGGATTCTCGGAAGGTCTGCTCGCACAGATGCTGTCGAAATCGCTCCCATTGGCCGAGTCAGCTGAATCCCCCCCTTTGCGATAAGGCGAAGTAGCTTCGCGGGCTCAGTTGTGATTGGACAAAGTCGATATACGTCAGAGGTTGCACCACGCCCACTTTTCCGAAAGGGTTAAAAACATCAGTTTTTCGCCGCTTATAACTCGGGAAATAATTGTAGGATCAGAAAACGGAAAAATTCGGTTCTTTTTATTTTACAAACTCTATCATATTCGGCAATAACAAAAATATGGTAAACGACCCCATTGGGATCAAATGAGTAAAGATACAATTCGAGAATCAGGCATGTTACAGAGAATAGCAGTGCGTCTAGTAAAAAATTGCTAGAAGTACACAAAAAGTGCCACTCAACTATTAGTTGAGCTTAGTTGGTAAACCCTAGAATATGAAGGTTGCTCGAAGGATTAAAATAACTGCAAAAATTCTGCAGATCTGGCACTGTATGCATAACCTTTCACTAGGCTTATCAAGAGGACAGACTGGCGACAAACTAAGAGATATCAACTGTCATTCTGAACGTTACTAGAGTTATTTTTCCCCAGGCACAATACACGACTGCAAAGAAAAGTATAACTATTTCAAACACATACTTCATTTGCAATTTACAAATTTTTTCCCAGCACAAATCTACATTACGGCTGATGTAGATTTGTGTGAAAAAGTCGAAAAGTAATTACATTAAAATGCATCGAAATTGTCATTGTGATAATTCGGCGTTACTATCCAAATTTTAAAGTACCTTAAAAGTTTACGTATAAATGTTCGTTCTTTACGTTAGGAAAATATTTTATACAAACATAGGTTTAACTGAAGATTTTATTGGTAGATAAAATCTGTTTATGATGAGGATTATTCACGATAGAGATCATCATGCTTAGCCAGCATTATCATATTAAATTAAAAAAAGTTTTTGCTTCAATGTGACGGGTGTATTCATTGTTGATTAAAAATTCCATGAAATAATTCTTGATTCAAATATAAATCAACTAAATTTTATCATTTAATTACTCCAATTAGTCTGCTGCTACATTTTCTAGAGACTTTATTTTCTCGAATTGTAGTTACGGTGCTTGTGGTAATTATTTATTCCATTGCGTCTCTTCATTTTTCTTGATGATTTTATTGGAAGAACGCAGTCAATCTCATGTACGGTCTTATGCCTGTTTTCTTGAGGAAACATGAAACCCCAGGTACTTGGGTACTGTAGTTATTTCGCTCTTTCATGCAGGTGAAGGAAGATTATAAACGAATAAAGGTTATTTGTAAAGGTAATGCTCCACCTTTATACGCTTATAGCCCGGCACTTTTTATAATTCCTAACGGAGTGCATTATTGTAACCCTCATGTTGCATAATTCCCTAACCCTTATCTTCTTTTAACTTTCTCATCAAGTTTTGAAAATTTTCCGAAGAGAAAGGTTCTCTGGACCGGGAATCGAAATGTAGCATTTTGGTTTGTCGTGTTATGTTACTAATCAAGTGTTTCATCCTGATGTATTGCCTCTTATTTGTGAACAAAACTAATCGATTCAGGCTTTAATAAGTGGAAATAGCATAATGGAAAGAAAAGAAAATAAACAATGTAAATTGTACGCATTTAATATTTGAAATACCTGGGTTCGATGCACAACTTGTTAATCTGAAGATGATACTACGTATGGAAACCTAGGTCCTTTACGTATTATTTGTATTAGGTATTTGTGGAATGTACATATTTTGTTTTCTTTTCGTCTTATTTTTGGCTCATTCTCTTTCCTTTAAATTCCTTCAATAAATTTCATTCACCATTTAGCTCTCTTCTCCTGTATTTACATTACATCTTCCCTCGTTTTATCAGCCCATATTATTTTCTCCTTCCCCTGACCTATGCCTGTTCAACGTACACTCATCTATCGTCCCATAAATTTACGGTCATAATGTTGGGACCAAGCAATATCTTCCTCCATGAATAGTCTTGATTAATGCATCCTCAATGCCTTTACTTAAAGTCCCTAAATTGGCATACGTCTCTTCATCTGATTCCATTATTATCCTTCGTATTCCTCTGCAAACATTGTGTATGGTGGATGGAGAGCTGAGTTCCCATTCCAAAATTCCTACCTGTATCTATGTACCAGCATATTTTCCGGTGCCCATGTGGCGTAAATTTTCGGTCACTTATCTAAATGCCAACAAAAAAATGGCGCAGCTATGGTGAAACAAACCTTCAACCCTTCGTCCTGGAATTAAATTTCTAAGTCTTCGCCAAGAATATTCTCAGTCAAAAAAGATTGGACTTCATTCCAAATGATGTGCGTGAAAATAATGTTGCTGGAAGATTTTTGCTGAAGGAGGTTTGATTACATTTCAAATGTTGCGCTTGGAGGGATGGTAGCATAAATGTGTAATCAGTGGTAGTTAACTTGCATTGCTTTAGCAGTTGAGTCTCTCTCTTTTTTTCCCTCCCCACCTTAATTTTCGGAGAATACTCTCAAGAGGGACGCGGGTGAAACCTTTTTGTCTCCCCGGAGTACATTTTCATAATTAATTTTTGACCGCCTCGACGCGGGAGGATGACGCGAGATTAATGCCATTGAATTTAATTAACGTGCTCCGGAAAACTAATAGGAGCAGTGGTGGCAAGCGCCCTTCTGCTATCTTTTGATGCGCTCCTGAATGGAAGTGGGAATTTCCACATGAAAATGTCAGACTAGCTATTTTAATTCCGATTCTCGGTGTTGTAAAACCTTGCCAAAGAGCGTGTCGAGGCTAAAAACGCTGGGTGGAGTCATGGCTGTGATCGATAGCTCGGAGACGAAATCAAATGGGGCGACGAGCGATTATTACTTTGCGCTCGAGAAACGTGTGACTCAACCTCTTCCCATTCCGTGCTCGACACGTTATTGTCTTCGTTCAAATGCTTCTTATCAGAGTGTGAAAATTGCGAGTGTTTGATTTCAATATGTACCCATAAGCATTCTTTTTCGCTTTGATAAAGCCGTAAATACGTTTTCAATTCCTTATTTTGTCAAAGTGAACAATTGGGCAAGATTGATATTGTCTTTTATCTCTTACCATGGGAAAATACTGTAAGTAGACAATGCAGTTTGTTGAAAGGGGTAAACTGTCATCATCGTCAACATTTTACCAATTTTTGTCGGCTTGTTTATAGCCTCTTCCAAGTATTCATCACAGTTGTAGTTCGTCTTTTACCCTCCTTACTTACATATTCTGTGTTCATCAATTGAAATCTTTTCATGTCTTCCCCGTGGCACCTACTTTCTCTTTCTGTTACATTTGCCTAAAATTTTCTCTTCTTCTCACCCTCCTCAGCTTCAGAATGTTTATTGATATGGACTTTTAAAAAAGCTGTGGGAGCATAATTCAATTGAAAAGGAGGCAAAGATTTGGAATTCTTCGAAGTTTATACCTAAGAGTTGTTACGATGACTTATATAACTGCATCGTTTGTGCCCCTTGTTTATATTTTTCCGAGATAATCTTTTTCCCGTCTTCATTAAAGTTTCAACCCTTGGTATGATGAGTTGACACCCTCTAGCTCAGAGACTTCTTGCAGACATACAAGATGTTAGGTAACTCATCTTTTATTAATATTTAACCTCATTTTCGTTTCATAAATCCTTTTTTTATTAACAATAAAAACTGTTTCAAAGCAAATCTTGTGAAAATATATATTTTTCCAACCCTCTCATTCTCAAACTCTTTTCCATTCATTAAATAGATTATTATGCTCTGGTGTATGTTATCCGTCTTTTGTATTTTTCGTTTTTGTTTTGGCCTCGGCCTCCATTAATATTTTTCTAGTATAAAATACATGAGTTAGCCCCTATATTTGACAACTAAGCTGTTCTGAGTGATGTGGCTTTTTTTGGGCGTTTCTCCGCGATTACGTGGTTGACCACCTACGTTTCCCGTCCACTGCTGGAGGCCTCTTCAGGGTAATGAAGAGGCCTCCAGCAGCGGAGAGGAAACGTAGGTGGACAACCACGTAATCGCTGAGAAACTCCCAAAAAAACCACATCACTTAGAAGACATGGACCACAAAAGTTTTAATCAATTAACTAAACTGTTGTTTTCTTGTATTTATCCAGAAAAAAATTTAGTTTTCATTAGATTGCTCTCCTGCTCTTTGCATAATCTCACAACTGTTTAAATTCATTTCCACATTTTTCTTTCTCCCTTTCACTCCCAGAATTTGGCTTTACCATCCCTTGCCTTTCAATATATCAATTATCCTCTCATCATACCTAATTTTTTATGCCTATACAAGGATGTTATCTATAAAGGAAACCAGGAGATCTCATAACCACATAAGACCTCGTTATATCCTTTTATCTACAGGCACAAGTTGTATCATTTTATCTCCTGGTCTTTTTTCGTTATTAGAAATTAACATATAGGAAAGGTATCTTATTTACCTTACGTATTATTGATTTAATTTGTGGCCTTTATCAGCTATGTCCATATTAATTCCACAACCTTGGTAACAGTTCCTTGTGACAATGTATTTTTCTATTTAGTCCTTAATGAATACCCTGTTTTTAAGGGATTTATTATCGCAAAGAGGGAAGGAAAGGTTTCTTATGGATATACACGCTGTCTTCAACATTGTCTCATCCTTTACAGGGAAATTCTCTGAATGTTCTTCTGCCGTGAATTTATTCTAAGTATTTTACTAACATCACCAGATTTCTAGGTAGTCACTCCGCGTTTCTCTTTACATTTAGGTCGTCTCCTATCTTCCTCAACGAGTCCGTTTTATACAATGAAGCGCTAATCAGAATTTATGCGTATTATCTGCGGTAAATTGATTCAAAATATTTAGTTCTAAATAGCCATATATTAATGTGGACATAATTTTAAGAGTGTTCCCACGATGTTCTTAAGGTTCAAATGTATTTAATATGAAGGTTTTTACGTAAAGTTGACCTTAATATCATTGTTTAGTTCCTGTTTCTTCCATGCTTACCTAATACTCTTCCCACATGATCATCACGGTATTTATCTTCTCCCCAAAACGATCCTTTCTACATTAAATATATAATATAGTTTAGACTTAATATATTCTATATTCTTTCATTACATCGGCTCCTTCGACTTCTTCCCCTTAAAATTTCTCCAAATCATTGTGTTCCCTACGCCGCCTTGTAGAGTAGCTCTTTGTTGGGCTTAACTATTTAGCAAAAATATTTAATCGAGTTCCATGTGATCGCTTTGAGTGGAAACCAACGTAATGTTTCGGTTGGCTTGCCGCACCCAATTCGGCTCTTCGCCCCAGAAATGCATCTCTCCCCGGGCAAAGAAAATTTTTGCGAGAAGAATAAAAAGGGGAGAAAAACATATTTCTCTCTTTATCTGTGTTCCTTCTCTCCCTCGCTCGGAAATTCGATCTTTTTAGTCTGGAGTGCTCGGGCGCGAGCTCTTCTCTGCTATCCCTTCCTTGGGCTACAATCAAGGGAACAATGAATATGCAGCGAAGGGTGGGGTGGGGCGGGTTGCATTTGATGACGATCCCCCACCCCTCTCCGCCCCCTATTCCTCCCCCATTTGCTATGCGAATGAAAAGCCGGAATTCATTGTGTAGCCGGGGGTGACTCTGTGGTGGGGGACGTCGCTTGTTTGTCGGGAGAGGCAAGGGGGCAGCAGGGGGGTTGGAGCGGGGGTGGCCGCTTCTCGGAGCTGAAGCCGGAGTGGGTGGTGGGAGGGAGGAAGAGAGGGCGTAGAGGAATGGAATAAGATGAGGCGCCCGCGAATGAATTTTCGCCCACGATGAGTTGGTGGAGGTGAGGGAATTGAAATGGCGATGGATGATATTTTGATGAAAGGCGCAGAGTTGATACGATTGCGTGAGAAAAGCGACGAGTAATTACCACCCGGGTTGCTGTCAATATTTGTTTCAGATATGTGGTTGAAGGTAATTGATTAAGACCTGATAAATTTCCGAGATTCCTCGTTTTATTTCAAAGCTTTATGTTTTGACTTGCTTCGTGCTTGAACTCCATCCCTTTGTGAAAATTTTCATGATATATCTTGCCCTCCAACTTCGGTAGAAACTTCCACAATAGCTATGACTTTCAAAATGTTTGATCTGATGTAAGGGATATCAAGAAATGATTATGATAAGACTTTATTTTTTCTGGTCATGTATTCCGTCAATTTAGAGTAAATGAATTTTTTGATTATTGTATGGTGTTTGGAAACATATAACAACCTATTTCAAGGGTTGACTCTACATGGGAATAACCTGAATTTTTCTTTATGAAGTGGTCCATACCCTTTACTTAATAATGAATTAAAATTCAAAAAGTATGCATTTTTAAAATTTCGCAGTTGAGCTCAAAGAGAATTAATCGGTACATGGTAAATGTATGAAGTATTTCAACGTTTTTCGATGATTTTCGAGGAGGTGAGTATATTAGAAAAACAAATGAAAGAACTATGCAATATAAATACTGCACCCTCACACAAATGAGTTTGTTTTATTGATTATTTTATTTTGTCATATTGTATACTGATTAAAACGCTACTGCAGTGTTGGAAAACGAAATTCCCAGGTCGAAACATTGGACTAAAATTGATGCCTTATGATACCAACCTGAAAAAGTAAACTTTATGCTGCATCGAAGTTTCTAAAGCGTCATATATAGTGTTCCTTTTTTATAAAAAACGGGACACTCACATTTAGAACAGTTGGAAGCTTTCGACTGCCTCTGCAGTCTTCGTCAGCCGGAATGGGTGGTAGATGTAAGTATATATAGCACGGAATTGACAAGAGAGATCTCCTTAGTAAACGAAAAAATAATAGGCCCATCCCACACTGAAGCCCATATATTTTCCATGTATGTTACATATATTTCCCATATATATCCCATGTATAGGCTTCAGTGTGGTATATCCGCAGCAAAGTAAATTGTGTTGCTTTGGAATTTGTGAATGGCCAAAAATATGTCTCTTATTCATTTACGTCTCCAGAGAAATGATCAGTAGTATTAGTACTAGATATCTCTTGCCCGGAGTCAATGAGATTGTCAGCATGAAAAGGCGAACCTAATTTATTAGGACATGGTTATAAATTTTCTGGCATGAAAAAGGGCGAATGAAATTGACGGCTATCAATTCGACGTATCGACCTCGATAGAAACATTACTTCGCCGGGAAGCGTTGTGGAACTTTGGAAAGTGTTGAAGTTTCCGGCAAGGGAGTGCTCAGGGTCTGACGCCGGTGCATAAAAAATGGAAGCATGTAGCTCTGGAGCCTCCCCTACGGCAACAGCGCGCAAGACGGCGGAACGGCGAACTTCCGATGGAACCGGGTATTGGCAAATTTCCGACCAAAGTTCATGTATAAAACTTCCGAATCCTAGAAGTGGGGGGTTAGGGGAGAGATTTTTGAATATAATGTGAATCATCAAATTTCAGAGGCTTTTGAGCCTGATCGTTGGAGGAAGGGGGCGGGAAAATTCAAATCCCGTGGATGAAACAAAGCAAAGAGTCGAAGTGACGGTGAACTCAATAAGAGGGCAGGGAAAACTGGGAATAACGGATTAGATCCTTGCGCCTTTCACTGTTTTTAATTACTTATAAGAAAAATTTACAAACGTGTAGTGTTGAAAACGAATGAAATTCTAGCTGAATGAAATTGAAGCTCTTGGAGATTTTTTGTCGCCTGCAAATTTTATACCAATTTTACGGCAATAAGTAACTTTTTGGGGTTATGGTGGTCTTGTGGGTAGAGCGCTGACCTACTGACCGGAGGGTCACGGGTTCAAATCCCGGGAAAGAGCCTTTCTGGACACCCCCACCTAAAATCCTCGTGATTCGATTTTCTGCGTGTCAGAACTCTGTAGGAAATCCCTTTGCAGGTGGCCCAGGGAAAGGAACTGCCCCCCCTACCCTGAATGTGTGAATTTAACACGCCGTTGGCTTAGTACGGGGTGAGCTCTACTCTCACCTATCAAAGACCAACCTTCGGGTTGAACACACCTTTTTTAAAAAATAACTTTTGCTGGACTTTAATTGATTTTAATTAGTAGATACATGGCGTGTGCATTAAGTTCACAATGTGATAGAGGACAATTTTACATCAGTGAAGCTTTTAAAACTGTCACTTGCCATTAATGTTATCGATAAAGTGGTGCACACAAAGGATTTCATTCCGTGAAAAAATTGACCGGTTGAGTCGTTTTTTTCTGGGGAAAAATTTGATAGTTTCTCTTGTAATCAGATGTCACTGCTTTCAACAGGATGTGTTCAAGAACTTGCTTTTATTTCATTTTGACTCCTCACCAACCTTTATTACCTACGTTTAAGCCAAATTCCATCTGTTCCAATGTTTTCGGAGCAGCTTTTCAGATACGCGGGGGCGGTTTTCTTAGACCGGGAATGATGTTGGGTAGGAAAGAAGACAATGGGATTCCTTGCGTGATCGGGGATGCGTGGAATTTATGAAGTCATTTATAAATTCTCAAATGCCAAAAACTGAAAATACATATTTTAATTTGGGCAAAATAACTTGGATTCCGTTTATATATGAGCAAAAAACACTCAGAACGTCCTAAAGGAACCCGGAGATTTAGGGAAGTGCTGGAAATGGGAAGAGAGAAGAGGAAGTTAAATCAAGAAATTAAGTGGAGACAAAGTGAGTGGGAAGAACTGGCAATTAGGGGAGAGGGTCTTGTAGGACGTGATTGAGGGGAGAATTAGTGAGTGGGGTAGAATTGTTATTCGAGGGAGACAACTGATAGCATAGGCCATTTACGCCATTAAGAATAGGTGAGTAATTGAGTATTAGCAGGGATTTGTTAGGGAATTAAGGAAGAGTGGAGAGAAACTTGGTGTAGGTATTAGCCTACTCTTAACGAAAGGCACCAAGGGACCCCCAGATAAACTTCCCATCCGACGGACGGAGTACTGAATATGAAGTAGTATCCTCACCGCCCTCAAGGAATAACCTAAGAAGTGAGGCTAGGAGAAAATACTCATGGTAACGTTGAACGGTTGCAATGCAGATAAAATCACCAATAATAGTGGGCAGAAAGTTACAAATGCCGTAATGGAATGATGAATGCGCAGTAAATATGATGAATTATGACGTTCTTTCCTCCCAATGTGGTTTGATTCGACAGGTGCACGACTTTGAACATTGCTCCTAACCCTTTAACAAATGTATAAACTCATGATGGAGCTTGATTTCCGGTTTGCTCCGATCGAATTTCCAAAACGGCGTCTTATCAAAAATAAAAATCGCGTTATGTAACATTGGGTACATTTCTATAGCCGCGTCTAATCGCGTCTTGTGGAACCGCGCTATGTGAGGGTTTACTGTATTCGTTTTAACTGAAACCTTACATGACTATTGAAAATTATCAATTAAAAAAATTATAAGAAATGCAAAACCACTTAGTAATTACTATATTACATGATCATCATCATCATCATCGGTTAACAATCCTAGGATTGGTTTGAGGCAGCCTTCCGCACGATTCTCCTATCAGCCAACCTCTTCATATTAATGTAACAGCTCTCTTTTATATCCTTCACAACCTGTTCCATGTATCTCATACGAGGCCTGCCTTTCCCTTAACTTTTCCCTCGACGATTGTCTTCATCATGCCGTCGTGCCTTAAGATGTGGCCGATTAAGTCTTCTTTTTAGGATTTTCAGTAGACATCTCTTTTCTACCACTCTTCTTAAGACTTCTTCGTATGTCACTCGATCGATCCATTTTATCTTCATCATTCTTCGGCAGCACCACATTTAAAATACTAATTGTATAATTAGAGAAGTTTGGCGAACGTAATTAGTACAGCGTCCTCTGAGGTTTATTTTTATGTTTGTCAGCCGTAAGTTCGTGGTGATTATTTGGTGATTGTTCTCTCCCTGCTACATGGTGGCTTTCAGGGTACTCTAAAGGTCTAAATAATTCCTACGCAAAAGCGTGCGGTATTGAATCAGCCTCAGTTATCATATTACCGAGGATTCGAGAACGGGCATGTTTGGAATTGTAATTTGGGGAAATCCGTTATCATGGAAACCTCAGGCTGAAATGTATATCTTCGCCGCATGAAATCTTAGAGGAGAGAAAGAAACGTTCCCGGAGAAGGGACGTGGATTCGGGAGAGACGTGCTTGGAGGAAGGACGCAGTGCTCGGAGCGTGGGAGAGATTGCGTCTCATTAAGGGATTCCCCGAGTTCCCATCCTTCCTCAGGGTTTTGCGAGCTAGGAGAGGCGAAGACAAGGAAGCCGGAACCCTGGATTTTATCGCTAGCGTTACCCCCGGGGCTTCTTGAGCGAAGTCCGGGAGGGGGTTGGGAGTTGAGGGTGGAGTGGGGGTGCTATATATGTTGGAGACTTAGGCTGTGGTGGAGAAGCAGGGAAAAGGCTACAGAGCTGGGTTTGAAGGCGGTGGAAAGTTGTGATACGCAGTTTACCGGATAATCGATTGCCTTCGATGATATAAATACGAAATTCAAGGATCGCGAACTTGCCCCGAAAGACGGTGTTCCATAATCCAATTTTCAACCATTTTTTTGGTCCAAACGCGTTTCATCCAAATTTTGGACGAAATGGAAATGGGATATTCCGCGTCGCAATGTTTTGGCGCAGAATAGAGGAGCCAATGAAGTGCGAGAGAATAGTTAACAGTGAATATGGCTACCGCTACCGAATGTGAAGAAGCCGCAGATATTGTAAATTTAGCTATGGAAATAGTGTATAAATAATATTATGTTTATATGAACAAATCGTTAATTAAATGCCGCATAAACATTCATGTCTTCCATGCACTTGAAAAGAACAATATCTACATCTTAATATCCAGAAATCAGGGGGTTCTGGGTTAGAGTCACGGTCATGGTGATTTTTTTGACTGTGGCAATTGATATTACTAAGAACACCACAATCGTAAAAATGCAAATACATGCGCATAACTGTGTGACGTTAACTGGACTTATTGAAGGTTGGAAATAATGACATGCCTGAGGGTACAAGCTACATCCCCATTCCTCTAACCCTTCCATCAACTGAGACTCATGGCTACAAATTGTCTAATCTACAATTTTACAACTATATATCGTTTTCTAATGTGATGCATTTTTTATCGTACTCGGGTACGTAGCGTGTGGCATAGTAAAAGTAATCCCTCTCAAATATAGCCAATACCATAACTTATTTTAAACAATATATTTGTTTGTATGTTGATCCCTGGGTGGTAGTGGAGAGAATGAAATCATCATAACCCACCCAGGTTAAAGTATCCAGCATCAGCCAACAATCCTATGATTGGCTTTACGCAGCTCTCCACTGCATCCTCTTATCAGCTAATATCTTCATATTCTTATAGTTCTTCTATCGTCCTTCTACATCCTTCACTACTTACTCCATATATCTTCTGCGAGGCCTTCATTTACCTTTCTTCCTGTTCACTTTCCCCTCGAAGATTGTTTATTCAGGCCATCATGACTCAAGAAATGGACAATTAAGTAGTGACGTCTTAATTTCAATACTACAGCATACTTTTTTCTCCCACTCTTCTCTGAACTTCTTTGTATGTCACTCAGTCAATCCATTTTATCATTCGCGTAGCATACTTCAGGTCTTGACTTCTCTGCTGCTGTTAAGGTCCATGTCCCCCTACCATACTGAAAAATGCTCCAGCTGTATATTCTGGTGAAAGTTTGCCTTGCTACCGCGCTTGTATTTACAGCTGTAAGTAGATAAATTTTAAATATTTATCTGTACCCATTTGAACATTTTGAACGAAGGTGGACTTTATAGCAGTGATAATAGGAGGGTAATTACTTTGGCTAAGCAAGGTTTAACAACAGGAGAAAAAATTGACGAAACCCTTGAGCTGACATATAAATAAAAGAAGAGCTAGTCATGGATCGTGGATGTATGTGGATCTGAAATATGGACAAGATGAAAGAAGGCGTGGAAGTATTGGAAGCTTTAGGAATGTGAGCGTGGATAAGAATGCATAGAGAGAATTGGATGGAAAAGCGGACGTATGAAGAGGTGTTGAACTTGGCTTGGGAGGAAATATATAAGAAGTTATGAGAAGACAGAGTACGGGAAAGGAATGGGTACTGGGGGAAAATGGAAAGCTGAATGCCGTTTTCTACATCCACACAATACCCTGCTATACACCGCAAGTGTGTGTGGCAAGGAATGAACCATCAAAAGGCATGCATTTTAAATCAGAATAGAATCCAAAATATTTACCTTGCCGTTTTACGTAATAGATGCAAAGATGGTTAGTACTAAAAAAACATGACAGTAACCCAAACTGGGTAACTGGAAAGGGAATCAGATGTTAAGTAACTCTCGGTCTATTTCCAGTGAATACAGGAAAGTCAGATAATTTTTCGTTTCGTCGTACAGAGTGTTTAGGGGGTCTCAAGCCTTGAGCCCTGTGCGTGATAGAAGAAAGTAGTTTAGCGCAATATTTTCTTCGAAAGGATTCGATTAAGTCAGTATTAGTGGTAAATGGAGAAGAAAGAAATTTCAACTGTCTGGAAGTATCTCTCAAACATTTTGAAGTACTTCCATTGCAGTTGGAAAGCAGTCATTTTTCCTCAGATTTTACGGCCAAAGTCTTAAAATAAAAGGTTTTCTTTCGTGTCCAAGATTTCTCTTTTCCATGCTCAAGGGATTTATTTCGCGCGTAGTTTAGGAACGGATCCCTTATCCATATACGTGAAGTGGTTTTTTTTATTTGAGTTGGCCTTTTTCCACGAGTTGGCTGAGACTCTCAAGTTGGCTACAGATGTATGTTTCTTTTTTCTTTCGGAATAAGTTTGACTAGACTGAATGACAGTTTTTCAAGGAAACTTGTGTTGACCGATCATTCCTTGTTTTCCCAAGTCGGGAAGACGGGCCTTAGTGACATCGTTAAAATATCTCTCGGCATTAGTTTCAGAATTTTCGTGTTTACTTCACATCCTAGATTAAAAACCGGTTTAAACAATTATTATTTGCCGAACGAACTTAATTGTGCGGAAGACGTTGTAATAACAGCATATGCAGACATATTCTTGTAATAAACTTTATAATTATTTCCCGTTGCTAACGCAAAGAGATCATCACGCAGAGCACGTCAATAGTGGTAACCTTCTATAGTTACTGACACATTAAAAACTACTTTGCGCCAAAAACAGTTCCTTTTACTTCTATAGTTACTTCGGCTATCGCCCATTTATTCATTATTATGGACACTAGCCCACGTGATGCTTTGCAGCATCTAGTTGCTAAATGAATGTGGGTACAATGAGTAAATTTATGTGTACATATCAATCTCTTGTCACGGTTCAAATGTTTACTTAAGTGTCATTGTTTTTTAAGGTCATTTCTGTTTTTTGCCTCTTTGGGTTTCAATGAAATGTCGCCGTTGACATTTAAACCATAGCAGTACTAAAGACTGCTCGTTAATTTTTACCTCTGCCAAATTAATGTAATTTATCATGCATTTGCGGTTAAAAGCTGCAATTTGGTCTTTTTTTCCCCGTAGTTTATACTTTTTATAAATCGCCTCTAATGGGTCTTGACCCAAAAGTTAAATTACTCGGAATGGAAATCTCGACGAATTATTAGCTGTTAATGGAGCGATAAGCTTTTGTACGTGCTTGGGCGATAGTCCTTGGGTATCTGTTGTTTATGATATCCTAATGCTTTCGTTAAATACCTCAGCAGTTAGATTTATATCCCAGCTTTTTAATTATCCTAATATTTACTCCCGTTTTTTTCCGTGGGCCGTTTCGTAAATTTCACACTTTTTTACATCTCTTCCCCGCGTTTCTGTAGCCACCCACCCTCCGCAGTGAAAAAGGAAGTTGTTTCGCCATTTTTGGGTCGGGAAAGGAGTCAAGATAACGCTTTAATATCTCCGCGAAAATGAAAATGTCCTCTCCCTAACGCTACGAAAAACGAGCCATATTTTATTTATTTTTATCACCGCTAAAGTCGTGCAAGACTTCGGCTCCGACTCCTTTGCTGGAAAAATATGTTGCAGGAAAAAAATCCAAGCGAAGTGAGCGTAGAGCAGTTTCTGTTTAAAAAAAAGAATAATGATAATAAAGAAGCGAGCGAAAATCTGGGGTTGGGGGAGGGATGGAAGGGGGTTGGGTGTAACGGCTTCCTATTAAACTCAAGCACTAGAAATGGAAAAAGTAGGGAACGGCTCTTTTTCACTGTGAAAAAAGCGGAGGGATAAAGGAGGAATTTTCTTTTTTTTTGTACTTATTTATTTTCTCGCAGTTTTCCATCCCGACAGAATCAGTCGGCGACGTCATCGAGAAGTGAAAACTGTTGCAGTGGCGACTTCATCTCCGGAACGGTGTAGCGCTGCAGTTCATGCAAAAAAATGACGAACGAATCGCTCGTGCATATCGTCTTCTGATCTCGTTTGGTCTCGACACGATGAAAAGGTGCGCGGTTGTGAAGTGCGGAGCTGCGAAAGGAAAGAGCGAAGCGGCAGCACCAAGAGAAGCTTGCATTGCTCCAGTGGTGAGCGCCCAGACTCCCTAGAAGCGTCAAATTAAGACTTGGTAATGCATCCACAACGTGGTGAATACTTATGAGTTGTTGGATTTCCCGTCTTTTAATAGACGTGGGGAGAAGTTTTAGAATGGGATAATGGAGTGATGGAAAGGAAGATAGAAAGATTTTAAACCTCGAGGGTCCTACAGCTTTCGCCACTTCGATTTTTCATCTCGAAGTTTTAGCATTCTCAGCCTGGTCTATCTTCATTTAGGCCACGTTTTGACGCGGTCTTCTGATTTCACTCGCTTCCAAGTGAATCTTACTCTTCTACTTCTATAAGATGTTAATCTGCATCCTTGAATTCTCTAGGAATTTCCTAATTGCTCACTTTCCTCGTCTGGTCCAGCCGATTTTATTCACATTGCTCCATTTTGTAGCAGTCATTTTGAATATACCGTCCTCGCAACATACCACACGAACTTCATTAAAGCCTGCTTCTGCTTCCTAATTTAGTTTTTGTCCACTCTTATAGAAAGTAAAAACGTTTTCAGCACAACAAGACTCGTCGTAATTTGAGGACAGGGGTGTGCAGATTTAGCGGAGCTCTTCGTTAAATGCCAGGGTGGAGGTCCTACTTGGTTATTACCATGGTGTATAGCACTAATTGTTGTCCAATGAATGAAATAGTGAATATAGAGTGAGAGAAAAACTCCTATGGGTTAAATTTTTTGTGAACCAATTGATCGAGGAGTGGAAGATTTGGAAGATGGAAAAATTAATTAATACACGTCCAAGTTCCAGGAACAAAAACATTCAAGCGTTCCCCATGGCGTTAATACGTCGCGACATTACTATCGCAAAGCCTACATAACGCTACATATTGCACAGCTTTCATCACGATGAATGCGGTTTGTCTTTTGTCTTTACGCTAAGTAGTTGGTTCATTCTGACAGTCTAACAAAGTAATATGTTTTCCATAAGCGAGCCGCCGACCTTATAACGGCCCTCGTTCATTTACCTCTTTTTGAAAAGCTTTTTTTCTTCTTTTTATGGAGTCTTCTATCCATTCTTATCTCGGATCTTATGGTTTAATTGGTGAAGCGTAAGTTATATCCAAATTAAAATTGTCTGAAATAATCACAAGTGCACATCTGCCTTCTTTGGCAACGTTTCAACGTTTAATTGTGGACCTGTCTCTGAATATTTTCATAAACCCCCAATTTACCTTCAAGCCGCACTTTCGGATACCAAATGGCTTTATACGAGCCGTAGCATTTACGAAATAGCCAGTCACTTGCCAATTGTCGCTGTTACGAACTGCCCGTTAACGAAAAGTCGTTGACGAATGTCGGTTACAAAATGATATGATATGATAATATTTTATTGCTCCAGAAAGTTATAATAATGCAAAAAATAATACAGTAAGAATTTTGGAGCTTTAGGTGAATCCTAAGGCTTTTTCCTGTTGTTGGGTTCACCTTCAAATTGTACATACAGCAATACTGACTTACATTCTCATAAAACAAATGTCACCAATTGAACATAGAATAACACTGTTACAAGAAATTACTTATAGTATTATGGAACGTTATATGGACAGTACAATTACAGTTATAGGTTGCTTTAAGGCATTGCAACAAAGGATAAATATTTAGAGCAACATTATATTAGATATTAGATATTTATGCTATCTCTCGTGAATAGCCAAATTTTTACTTGCTTCAAAAAAGTTTTGAAGTGTATGGCATCTCGGATACTCTATGGCAAGCTATTGAAATTTTTGGCCCCAAGTAAAGAAAGCATCTTTTGAATTGGGATGTATTTGGTTTGGGCACAACGTAAGAAATGTTAGTCCTCAGGTTATAAGAGTGAGGCTTATCCAAGACGGTTATTTCCACTACGAAGGTAGAATAGCCTTAGCACCTTGTAGATGTATAAGTGTCTTAAGGGGAGTATCTGCAGGTCCACGAATAATGGGAGTAATGGGAGTCCACAAATACTTGGTTATGGTCTGGTGTGTTGCCATCGAGGCAGCTGGCACTAACTGCTTTTACCACTAATTAAGAAATAAGGAGATTTTTCTCGTCCATTGAAGTACAATTGCGGGCCGATACTCATAAAGAAGTGATTATCTCGTCACTTAAAAAATTAAAATTGGCTTTAAATCTCCACTTAGATAAAAATGAGAGAAGCAAGGGAGAAAAGAATTATTTAATCACGAAATAATTTCTTTGGGAGTGTAAATTCGATAGTTTCCATTCCAGAGATAAAACGAGGAAAGGATAGGGTAAGTTTATATCAGCTGAAAATTACGCTTGGAGCTTAGGAGAGTGCTAACGAATGATTGTATGAATAAAGAAATGACTCGCTAGAAATGAGAGGAAAGAATTCCGTGTGGGAAAACACAATGAAAGTATTTTTGACACACGGTTCTGGAGAGAGATGCTGGTCCTCTCTTTATTGGAGCACATGGTACACGCTTGAAATTTATGGGAGGCGGGGAGCCATGAAGAAAGTGCAACGGAGGAATGATAACATATTTTTCCCCTTAATGCCCTTAGTTTTCCCTGGGAGTAAAAAATTTAGCTCACTTTTTCACTTAAGAGCCCTTTTGTAGAAGTCGTAAAGTCGTGAACCAGCAGAAAAATTCATTTCACAGAATCTAATCGCATTCCCAATGTTTCAGGGCAATGGTACGGCTATGAAAATAGCGTCACGGTATAAATTTTTACTTTCTTTTTAAGCGGATGTATTTAAGGTTTTCGTATTTTTATGGCTCCTTTCGTATTTTAGTTGCGCTAATATCAGTGTGTATGCATGAAAACATGCCTTGGTTGAAAACAAAATTGTCCCCATTCGTTGCAAACATCTTATTCTTTTCGCTACCTCCAAATAATTAGCTCTGCTGGTTTTGTGTAACGGAATCTGGTGGTCAAAATATGTTGTCAATATTTCCTGCATAGTAAAAGAAAAGAATATAGTATAATGTACTCAGTAGAAAAGATAGATTATGAAATAATGCGTATGTTCTTATTTACTACAAATATTGTGTTAGAGATATGAAGACTGGCCATTAAGATCCCCACCAGTGACTGCTTCACATTGCTTCGTAGCGTGAGATGACATTTTTAAAAGTTTTATTATTCAAGTATGATTGTAGTTAAAATAGCCATTCTGGGTATTGTGGAAGTACTATATACAATAAATGGCCATTCAATGACTTTACAAGGGAGTACACCATTGAAGAAATTCCTACGCTGTGAATAAGTCGAAGAAACTAAAGAAATAAGAAAATGTGAATCAACCTGGAACCCCGCTGCTAAATCTCCGATTCCCATCTCCTTTTCTGCATCATATTTGAAAAATGGAAATGTAAAGCCCTCTTACTAGAATCACGCCGTTTTCGTGTTGTGCGCAGGATGACTACAAACGTTGTTGCGGAGGTTCAAAAAACAGTTCCATCAAGGGGAACGAAAATCATTCCATGAAGTTAGTTTTTGAAGCGAAATACTCGTAGTTTCATATTTGCCTTTAAGGGAAGCTCTTTTTTCGAATGGAAGCGAGATATTCTCATCTTCTGCCCTTTCGCACCCAAAGACCTCTTCATGCGAGGCGTATAATTTAGATTGAATTCATTGAAACTGTCACCAAACTCAACGCTAATACAAGCGCCCTCCGTTGACTTTACGGTGTAACTAATTCCTCCTAGCATTGACTTTTCTACTGTCATATAATTCTGAAATTAATACAGTAGTTTCCACCTAATAAAATAACATGCTTACATAACTTAATCGTTAACTAGAAATCTAAAAACTTATCGGGCAATGTTGCTCATCAAAAATCGTCTCTGGAGTACGGGAAGTTCGATTACGAAAAAAATTGCTGCATTACTTAATAAGTGATGCTGTTCTGACAGTACTTATTTCATTCGAAACCTACATAGGAACACTATTACCCCCTAAGCAAGGCACTGGAGTGCAATAAATGTTCATGATATAATGATAGAAGGGAACAAGTGACTTTCTTGAGCGTAGATAGTCCGTTTTGAATGTGGTTCGCTTCTGCGAATAAAAAGTAAATCCAACGGACTTTTCCATCAGCTTCGTATAGTGAAGCCACATTCGTCTTTCCAACGCGAATGTAACATTTCCCACGAAATCCCTTGCGTCTTCTGAGATCTTATTTTCAATCTTTTATTTAATAAAACCCCGATTGACTTTTCACTCTTCGACTATAAGATATATTTCCACATTCCGGTTCATTCCACGTTTCTGCAGTCACAATCGATGGGGCTCTTTCACGCTGGCCATAACTCAGGCCTTCAGCACCCTTCCCGGAATGCGATATACCCCAAGGGAGCAGTTTGGGACCCTTCCGATTTCCTCGCCTCCTTTTCCGCGATCACTCTGATAACCCCCTTACACCTCGCTCTCTCGAACCCTTTTGAATTTACGTCTAGGGTAGGGATACTAAGGTATCTTAAGAGAAAATCAGCGTGTAGTCTTGAGCATATTTAAGCATCTTATGGTAATAATTGCGGTGCGTCGATAGCTTCGGTTCAATTAGTTGATGAGTGACAATGATCAATTATATGGTTGACTGATTTACCATAGTAATAAACATAACTTTATATTTTCGGAATAATTGCTGGGGAGTTGCATATCCTACGATGATAGAACAAAATGTAATGTGCAAATATTTCCCCCTCTTTGAGGAGGAAATATGTCTGTGATCATGAACCTCGCTTCACACTTCCTCCTTCTGGTATTTCTACGTAAGGGTTTCAGAGCTGGGTGTGTCATTTATTGTTACCATGAAAATGAATACCCTAATCGACCACCGAGCTGTTTCGTTTTTTGACTTAATTCCACCATTTTCGCTCCGTGGTCAAGATTTCAGTCACTAAGTGAATATATGTTGATCTATCCGTCCCTGCACGATTCAAAGAAATCCTATTGAGGTATCTGGTCGGCGTAATGGCTGAATTTCTTGTCTTTCTTCGAGTTCGTTCTCTTTCTTCCAATTCTTTCTTGTTATCCCGAGGATCTGAGTTTGCATCTCGGTAGTTATAGACTCTATTCATTGGTGCGTAGATCCCCTTTGAGTGCTGTATGGATATGACTTCAACAACAGTATGTCTTCCTTCGGATGGGATAAAACTGGTCCGAACATCTCCGATTATCAAAACGGTCTCGGACGTAACTTTGTGGAACTTCTCCATAAGGTTGAATGAAAAAAACACTGAGTCCTTTAGAACACAAGAGAGTCCAGTAGAGTCCTTTTCTATTAGTACTCTGCATCGTTAGTGCGTTACTTTTGGTTTTCGGTAGCTTCGGAATTTTTCGCAGTAGTTTTTATTTACCAAAATACAATCGTAGCCAAAGAAGTGGAATTTACCTGCGAAATCAACTCACACCGTCACGAATCATACACCTAATGCTGGAAATGACCATGGCTGACGCTTTCTCCCGCAAGAATAATAAGGAATCTAAAGGATTGCAATGGGGTCGTTTACCATATTTTTTATTGACGAATCTGATAGAGTTTGTAAAATAAAAAGACCCTTTTTTCCGTTTTTTGATCCGTGAATTATATCTCGAGTTATAAGCGGCGAACCTCTGACGTATATCGACTTCGTCCAATCACAATCATGAGCCCGCGAAGCTACTTTGCCTTATCGCAATGGGGGGAACACAGCTAACTCTGCCAATAGGAGCATTTGCGACAGGATCTGAGCGAGCAGACCTTCCGAGAGCCCCCCTCCACTCCCTTCCCTTCCTCTAAAAGCAGTCAAGGACGGGAGGAAAATGATGTCAATGTTTCTCAAAGCATCTTCTTCGGTGGGCGTCACCTTTTGCTTATTTTAATTTTTGATTTATGAGTGAATGGTTGTGGTTAGAAGATTAATTTTTTCACTAAAATTCTTTTTTCTGTTTCCATCTAACGATATCGAGTACAAAATTGCGATTTCGGTTCCGAGTAAACGCCCCCATTGCTCCCCGGGATATGAGCCTGAGGCGCCTGACTGCAAGGGCCTCGTGTCGGATTGTGTAGAATCGTGGAAACTCCTCGACGTCCTCGGAGATTCGCCGTCTTCCCGTCATAGTTCAAAGGTATCTCTCAGCTTTCTTCGATAATGGACCGGAGTTTAGACGCTCCCGTCTTTAGAGCTCAAATAATGCGTCGACGTGCTCAGGGAAGCGGCATCTCGGCCTAAGTGGATGCGGAAAGACCTTTTTCTTCGGCGAGTGGAGCCGCTGATGCCCTTCCTTCGTCATGCGAAGACTTCCATCTCACTCTCAACCACTCTCCTTTCCCCCGTTCCAAGTTATTGGAAGGAAGCGACCGTTAGGGCTATCGATTAGGGTTCTCAAAACGGGTTCTGGATGATTGTAATGAAAAAGTGGAATAAATATGTTACTCTCCCCTAGTTAAGTATCATTAGTGTACACCACTAATGTATGAGATTCCCAATAGACAGAAATTCCAAGTCCGCGAACTTTGCCCCGAAAACTTTAGCGGCGTTACCCGCTAAAATTGCACAAGATACCTATTCCACGGAGAAAAAAATCATTCGCCTTGACCGGGTCTCAAACCCGGACCTTTCCGGCCAGTTACTCAAGCAGTTGAGCTACCAAGAGGAAATAAGAGGAACGAGGTTGCCGGACTCCTGATCATATCATGTCACCGAGCAGCCGTAGTCGTGCGCATGGCGCCACCTTCCACGAAGTTAAAGCAAGGTCCGTCTATATCCGTATAGACGGACCTTGGGTTAAAGCCGACATATAGGCTGTGTCCGAATTCATTAGCCATTAGGAATCAACCATGTTCCATTAGCCATCGAAGGTGCTCAATTCCCCGACGACTAAAGGGAGCATGAATTCGGACGAAAGCTACAGTGTCGTAACCTACGGTGTAACAATGGTACTTTAAAACAAATGAGTAGCAATAATCTGAATTGAGGTATTTCACCAGCGGTCACTTTTGAAGAACTTTTGTTCTAATACTTACTAACTTTTGGAGTTAAAAGGATGTTCAACGGAGATATTCTGTTTTGAATTAAAAACTATTTTCTCACCAAATACTGCACTTAAGCTTGAGCATTGATTGTTATTATATTATTATTTGTTCAAATACTCGCTGTGGCGGTAATAATTTCGCCATTTTCGCCTACATCTAGCATTTTAAAGGCTACATTTCCAAATATTCCAAATAGAAATCATCTTTCGCTTATTATTTTACATAATTAAATTCTTTTTTCATTATAATTACACAAAATTTGTTTTGAAGTGTTTCAATTTATAAGCTAATCCATGTTTACGTCCATGTACAGTGTCGTACCTCGATTACATCTACTTACAAATTATCAGTGCCGATATTAAAATGGAAGGGAACAGATCTGTTGGTGAAATACCCGGTTTGGTGATCAAATAGGGGCTGACGGTATTTATTTATTAAATATTGGCCGCCCTTTATTATAAATAATGTACAAGCAGATGAGGAAACCACCGTACGAATTTCAAAAACTCAGATCAGCAACTTCACCACATGCGTCACAATTATTGTTTAAAAAACAGAAAAGTAATTTATCCCACCGACTTATAAAAATATTTCTGTTCTTTGAACTTTTTCCACCCCAGCTTGAATACCTTATATAGCAAGATATAGACACGAATTATTTTCGTCATTTACTAGGATTGCCTATTTAATTTATCTTTGTCATGTTTAACATTTGAATTTCAATCATTCTGGAGGGAAAAACGGAAATAATATCAAACACATGAAGTAATGCTTTGGCTCCATTATGAGCAATAAACTTCGCGCGAATATTTGTTTACATTTTGTTACAACAACAACCATTCTTCTACCCTCCAAAGGCGTTAAGAATAATGGGATGGTCACAAAAGGATTCCATTCTTGCTCACTTTGCTGACGGCAACATTAGATTATTAAATTCGGTGACTGAACTGATGCCTATGAAATTCGGACACACTACAAGATGGCTTCCTACCTACGAAGGGAGCATATAGGCAGCTAATTGGAAAATGCGGACACGGCTTTAAATACTAACTTACCGAAATCAGGGGGTCCGTGTTCGAGTCCCGGTCAAGAGGAATGATTTTTTCCTCTGTGGAATATCTTGCTATTCAAAGAGACAGGTTTAGTTATGTTTTATTTAAATATGCGTATGCTTATTAGAACGTTTACTCATTTATTTATTTATATTTATATAGTAGGTTTTGAAGACTATTATGGGAAAAGAGTGAAGGCTGGGACCTAAGTAGATCAATGCTTCCTAAACTATACTCCTCAGAGTGCTTGGATCCACCCGTATCGATCTTCTTATCTTGCCAGATACAACTTACTTGGTCCTCGAAATTATTTTGTTATACCGGGCCGGCAGTATTTATTTTTCTGTTTCTCCACAAAGTATTCACCTCCCCAATGCTCGTATTAGAGAGAAATTTCATCATCCTCTAACTGCATCTTGTACTTACTCCAAGGGGCATCAGACGCGAACCAGAGTGAAGAGGGCACACTCAGAACTCACCTGAAAAGACAAATATCATAAGATTAATCCAACACGCATACAAAATGCGAAGTAAACATTTGTTCATCATTCTCATTTTAAAAAGAATCTAGCAGAGATAGAGGATGTATAAAAAAGATGTTTACGAGCTCTAGTTCATTTTTTCACACTTAACGGTGCCCATTAGTAATATTGCCAGGATGTGAAATTATATTTACCAATTAGATCGTAATAATGACGCGACGTTGAAGGCGGTCTCACTGCTTCGAGAGATTGATTAGTTCACATATTCGTGTTTCATATGCCTTGGTTTCAGTCCCTGTGTATATCCCTGTTTTCTAATGCGAGAAAATCGCCTATCTTGGTCTAAGTAGTATTTGTAAGGAGTCTGGTTGGTTTTGTAGTTAGAATTCTGCTCTCCTATCCCAAGGGCCTGGGTTCCAATCCTGGCACGCAGATATTACTCACATTTAAGCTGACCCCTACTTTAGAGCTTGCTGGATAGCACTAGAGTTCAGTACTCCGTTCGTTGAATTCGACGTGAAGCCGTGGGCCTCTTGGCGTCTTTCGTGAAGAGCAGGCTAAATTTCTCGGCATATAAGGGCGGGTACAGACTTGGAAACAGTTGATTACAATATTAAAAATGTACGTTCAACGATGTGATTTTTATAGTATTAATAACCTTCCGACGGTTAACTTCTAACATAACTACCAGTGCCACGCCGTTTCTTGGAGAAATGAATGTTATAATTATAGTTATAGAATATTTATAGTAATGAAAGCAGGCACTTAAATTAAAAAAAAAACATGTCTCTACGCCCTTAACACTTATCAATTTGGGAACATGATTTTGTTTCCAAATTTTAGTGCCTTCCTTGATGCATACAAATTTACTTCTATCTTAATGTACTGATATACTCAAAATATCATAGTAATTATAATTTTTGACTAAGTATAAATATTTTTGTCACGAGGTTCAGCACTCCGTCCTTAGAATTGAACCGCTAATGTTAAGCCGTGGTTTCCTTGATCAATTTTGTTTTGCCGTTTACTTGAACTTACTTCACTTTTGAGTGACCGAAACTGGTTGCTAGAAGATATCATTCATGGTCAGGAAATTGACATTTGACATTTATGTGAAGATGAACGAAATCAGCATATCTATACATGGGAAACGGAAGGCAGTTTATGGATGCTAATGACAAAATTGCTGCTCTCAAGCAAATAAATGGCCTTCTTCATGGTAACCATCAAGAAAAGGAATCTGACATGTTTCTCATTGACCTCAAACTTTTTTACGAGAGACATAACAGTGAATGAATCATTTCCAGCTATAATATAAGAAATGACTGAAAATTTAGTTGGTTTAAGGATATGGCAGCACCACGGACTTAGAATAGTCAGGACTGGACACTTCTCGCTATCCTAGTCGCCGCTATTGTCGCCGAGAAGAAGCTGTCCGAGTAGATGGCAGCACTGTAGCTCGCCCTAAAATACTTTGTCGTTGCATGGTGAGGACACATATGCTTTCTGTGTTTTTTATAATATTGTCAGAATCAGCTTTGTAGTACTCATTTTATTTAAAGTACTCACGGAATTATTTCGCGAAGATTGTATATAAGGGCCATCGTTGCATTGAACCAGGACCTTCGGGTTAAGATAGTAACCCGGAGATGGTCCAATTTTTTTGTGCCCAAGAAACTGGTAATTTTGAGAAAATGGGCAAATGCCATTCTTAGGAGAGATTTTGCTACCAATCCTGAGCAAAGGGTCCGCCAGAAACATTTTTCGCCGGCGGAAATCACATGGAAGGAGCTGCTAAACGACCGTAATGGAAAAGTGATACATATAGATCTACATAATACCCTGCACAAACGTGCTTTTAGTTGTAATACCTTAAATTTCTCAATCCAACATGCAACTACCTATGGTATCAGTACTTGTATTTATAAAATTGGAAATAATGTTTACACCTATTCATATCCCAAATTGTACAAAGAAATAAGGACATTTAGAATCTGACAGTTCGGCAATCAATTTCTCTAATTTTATGACAATGGTCCAGTCTACCATAGTAAGTTGGAGTTCGCAAAATATTTTTAACGTAATCAGTGAAAATTATGTCTTGGAATTTATTAAAGTCTATAATTCATCCTACGGTCCCAATTAAAATAACTTCCATTTTAATTCATTTAACAGACTGGTTACGCTAATATAGTTATCGTACCGTCCCTATACAAATCTTGCCGATCTTCGCCGTACACGTTCCAGTTCGTTATTTAAAGCCCTTTTCATAAGGATTTTATATATTGGCGGCGTATTCCTAATGATTTCTAACAAGGGATACCTGTGGTTCGTACCATTAGTGTTGTTTTATAGCAGTTGGTAAGCTAAAAATCCATCAGTCTTCTTGTTAGGACGTAATTAGTTACTGGTATTAAAATTATTCAATGCTTAATATTTAAAACTTTAGCTCGGATTCCATTAAATGCTTGAAAATCGTATAACCTATTTTGTTTAATCGCATGTGAACCTAACCAAGGCATGACATATAACTTCACCACAGTCGCATAAACAACTATACCTTTTGTTGAAAATTGTGTGCATCAGCCTTCGTTAACAAGGCTTTTCTGGATTGATAAGAGTTTGTGCCTTAACCATGCCATTTACGGCATTAGCTTTCACTTTTTAACTTGAAAGGGATTCATGTCTTATATGATACTCAAGAGAACATCCATATTAAATTGGGGAAAAAATATTATGATGCAATTGGATTGCACGTGGTGCTAATGACCTTAGTCGTCGACGCACCCGTAATCCCAAACCTACTAGAGAACAGCGGGGAATTGGAAATTGTCAGAAAATTTGATCAAGCAATTGCTTGTGTGGGATTTGCTAAATAGGGTAAAAATGGAGAGAGAAGTAATAAATTCCACCTTCTGATTGAAGAGGCTGTTTTGTTGACAATGTGCGCCGGAGAGAAGAAGGCTTGGATCAGGAAAATGCATACATACAACAAATGTGGTCCCAAAAAGCGGTTTCGTTTTTATGAAGGGTGCTTTTGATCAGCTACTAATGGGAAAGTACAGTCTTAAAAAGGTGTTACAAGGGCACTTTGCTGAAGAAGAAGTGGACAATCACAACAATGACAATCTAGAAAGAAAAGCTTCATAAATGTTAACATTAAATTGCAACTTCACGGGAGAGTTCCATTACTGGGCAGCTGCAAATTTGCGAAATACCTGTCAAATTGAAGATAACCCTTCTGCAAATAGTCGGGTCTGCTAAGGCAAACGACTGAATATTGATGCGATAATACATATAGAAACAAATTATGCCCATGATGCTTCGTTTTTTCAATTGATTGAAAAAATCTTGATTATAAGGAAGGATCATATTTGATACGGTTTGATATAAATTGTAGAAATGGTCATACGTTAAAATGTAAGCGCAAAATTCAGAGACCATGACTTATAAGTGACAATAGATTTTGGGGAAGATGGGGCTGGGCTTAGTTTACAACTATGAAAACATTGTCACTGGCCGTTGGAATACTTTATCAACATTTTTTCGTTTTTGTATTCCGTGTGTTTTTCACTTCAACTTTATCGCTGCTTAATCGACTGAAGGCCTAGCAGACGATATATGTTAAGACTGTTGAGGAGAAATTCGGACGTCGTCACTTAGTTTTCCACGCATTCCTGTCACAGAACAGATATAGAAAATTGTATCCACATAATGCTTCAGAGCTTGATTCTATATTTTAAAGCGAAAACATCCATTGAAAACCTCTTCCATCTATCTCACCCATATAAACTACTAAGGGAGCAAGGGCGAGCGTTAGTGCTGCCACCTACGCAGTGAAACTCTCGCAGGGCGACAGTAACGGCGACACTGGTTTGCATGGCTGGGATAGGGGAGTTGCACTGGGCTGGGCAGCACTCACCAAGCGTAGACAATTTTCGCCCCATTTTAAATGCATTAACAGAAAACTCGACATTCCAGTGGCAGCGTTATGTAATTTAAGGGGGTCTCAAAGAATGTTACGGGGCGTCATAAGGGAGGAGGAGTAGTGGTAAAAAAGCGGAAAATCAGCGTTACGTAATAGGGATGTCCTTAAAGGAAGAACTGAGAATAGACAGAATATATGTATTATCATAAAAGGATTTTACATTTGTAAGTTAAATAATCGCTAAATAAATCCTTAAGACTGAAAAGTGTTAAATGAGGAGAAATAAAATAAACATGATTATCGTTAAAGCATTTGAAGTGAACTTATGTTTTCTCTTTGAATTCTATAGAGCTTTTACGAACGCGTCGGTATGTGTCATAAGGTCTGTTAGTGAATTCCTATTTAATGTATGAAATTATTCAAATAGCTTCTACTGGAAATGAAGCAGAAAAGCGATAGAAAAATTTCTCCAGTTGAAGGGTAAAAATAGTACCTACTCATTCAGCTATGTGCAAACCGCAGTTCAACAATGCGCAGTCGTGTAATCTTATTTTTTCGCCATAACTTCCATCGAGAGGTGATTATACCGTCTAACCCTCTCCTTGGAATGTCTCTTAATTGTAGAGCTAAGATCATCCAAAGTAACGGACACCACTACCTTTGTTTCGGAATATGACCCTGCCAGGATCTGCTTTCACGAGATTCCTTAGATAAGATGCAGAGGCCATGGGAACGTGGAGTTCCTTTCACCGAGACGAGGTTATATCCCATGCGGTAGAAATGGAAACCCCAGCTTGACCTTTGGCACGAATTTAATGCTTCAGTTGCCAAAAGCAGAAGAAGCTTGTGAGGTTTAATTTATATAAAACATTTAATTCATTTCAATATCTCTTATTTGAGGGCCGAGTATCGCCTATATTTAACAAAGTATTAGAGAAAGAGATAAATTATGAGTTGAAAAACTGTGTTCTTGTCGCCTAAATTTTAATTTGCATTTATTCAGTGAAATTAAATTAGCATGTAAGTGAGTATGAAATCAGCCCGTTCAGAACCATACTTGTTTAACTGCAGTATAATAATAAATCGTTTTAAGAAATGTTCAATTTGATAACACTTTTCGAAGTCACGTAGATGCTGTTGTCTTGTGTCTGAAATGAATTACAAAGTAAAGCTCTAAAAGTACGTCCTTTGATATCTTCGTAGTACTTTGGATTACTCGAACAGATATAATTTATATGCAATCAAAGAAATGCCATGTATTATATGTGCGAGATTGTCTTCACGAGAGATGAGATGAAGAGCGTAATTTCGTTGAGTGTTCCAAAATTGCTGGGTGGGGTAATTACCCTTTCCCGCCCTTGAACGCTGGTTTCATTTGCCCTTCTTCGATTTACTTGCCGCATTAGTCTAATTTCTTTCCTGCTACGAGGCTTCCTTTTCCTCTCTACCGAGCCCTGAGTATCTCCGTAAGCATTCCCATTTTTGATCCTTATCGCTATTTCTTTATATTCACTTTCCCACTCGAAGCAGCTTGAGTTTTACTGGAAATATAACTAAATACTTGACTGTGTTTATGGAATCTCCTTTCAACTGGCAATTTGGTTGTGTTCCCTACATTGTTAATCATGTTACGTCGTCAAGCATCACACTTCTTTGGTCCCACTATGTTCAAAAGTTGAGAACAACTCTTTCATTTTCGCCTTACCTTTCCTCTATACTTATTTACATGTCAGATATAATGGCTCCATCAATAGCTGCCTTTGCCTAATTTATTTGAAATATTTTATATTATTGGACTCATGATTTTGGGCAACGTTTTTGCGCATATTTAAGCCCGGAGTTCAATTATACAAATTCCTTATCAGTTTTGTTTGTGTGATTGATTTATTTTATGCCGTTTTCATAGATAATATTATTATAAACCTTACGTTTCACGGCACAGGTAGGATTTTGATGAGCATTACTTGAGGAATATCTAGAGACAAGGAAAATAAAAAAAAGTTTTGTGAACTTTGTGCCGAATCCTGCGCAAAAATTTCACGAAAGGCAGGCATTACAAATGCTGGAATGCTTTCCAACCCGAAGCTAATGAGATTAAGTTGACGGAAGAGATATGCTCTCGGGCTACGAATGAGAGTGAATCTAAGGTTATTTTTTTAATCTCGTGCATGAATCTTTTCAAGTTCGCAATCACACCTCTCCAACTTGTATCCCAGCAGTGTGCTTCTGCAACGATGTCGCTTCCCTGTGCACTCTGCGGTCGATGTTTGTTCTCCATCTCCCCGTTCCCTCTCCCTGCTTCATTCTATTCCTTTTCTTCGCCCGCGTCGACTTCATTACGGGAAAGTGAAGGGCGAATGGAGTTTCTCTGATTAATTCAAATTCGCTTCGGTGAACACTGGAGTTCCCGAATGCAAGGGAGGTGATTGCGTCGCCTTTTAAAATGGCCCTCCACTCCGTGTCTCCACTTTTCGGTTGAGTTTTTCAAGGAGCCTCCTTAACGAGGTTAAGGTTTTTCCATCAACGCTGATGGTTCGTGTTTCTCATGGCTGGTTGAAAGGTTGCGGTGGTGTACATGCATTGATTCCTCTCTCTCCCTCTTAAAAGAGAGACGGCAGGCACCAACGTGCCGCTTTCCAGGAAGCAATAACGCTGTCTCCCCACCGGTGGTATCAGCCTGTACCTAACACAGGTGGGTTCAGCAGTTATTTTGGCACATACTTCCCCATTCTACTGGTTGGGGCGTGCCAAATTCAACGCAAAACACTACATTTATATTTTCATAATACCCTCCAAGCCACCGCAATGGTTTGTAGCACGGGGTGAACAATCACCAGGTATGCATTATAAACCAAATGAGAATTTAATATGCCCTCAATATAATGTAGATATGTAAAATACTAGTAAAATCTACGGCCTCTATTTTAGTTTTTCCCTCTTGTTCTCACTGTGGTCTATACTGTTCCAAAGTGTGTACGAAAATAATGAATTTATGAAACTGTCTTTTAGGAATTTTCCTCCTGAGAATCTGTCCGCCGTAAATTTCTGCAGGAGGTTTATTCAGCATCTCAACCTACGATCTGATAATGATTCACAACGTCATTCTTCTTATAACATCGATTCTAAACCTATCGTACCATCTTTCAACAAACTTAGCTGGTATTCGCTGCATACTGGCTGTTTCTGTGATCAAACCTAATGCCTTCGGATATTCCATTTACTCGCTTCGTGTTCAAGGTGGGGCCTAACAAGTGAGACATCATTGCATCATTGCATTAAAAGTAACGCTCTTTTGTCTTCTGGTCACAATTTCCTGGTACTCTTTTAATTAAATGCAGCTTTCTGTTGGTTTGACTGTATGTCTACCTAATGTGTTTTCTCCACCGTATATCTTTAGTATACGCTACGCTTACATACTATACAAAGTCGACGCTAACGATTTTAGTTTTGCTGATGCCGAGGAATCGCTCTGGTGAAATATTCGAAGGAGTTTTTAGTTTTAGGTCCAGCTGTCAATATTTATTTTTCTAAGACTGACTGGGATCCAGTTCTCTACTAAGTGATTCCCTATCTTCGTCATTTGAAATACTCCTGACGATGTCTTGACTTGCCTTTAACGATATTCTAGCCTAGACCTAGTCATAAACTGGTTAGTAGACCTTCAGTTCACTAAGCCCATAAGCTTGGTGTTATTATTTTCACTGATTTGGCTAGACACGGTAGTAGGAGTGTAAAAGGTACAAATAACGGAACGTTTTGTTGAATGATAAATCATGTAGTGCCAGCAATTAATCTCACTCATACTCCATAAATTCTTAGATAACTTCAAAACATCTAATTGCCATCAAAGGTTCAAAGGGCTCAAACTCAGGGCAGTGATAACAAGGTGCGTTGAGTCTGTTAATATGGCGTTCGAGGGCAAATGACGGAGTCCGCCATTTTGAGTTGATAATGGTGTTTGTTGTGAGAATATGTGTAAGGATATTTAGAGTACTACGATAACTCGATAACTTCAAAACCTCCATATGTCATCAAAGGTTCAAAGGGCTCAAGCATTGGGCAATAATAGCACGGTGCATGGAGTCTATTAACATGGCGTTCGAAGGCAAATGACGGAGTCCAACATTTTGGATTGATAGTGGTTTTTGATGTGAAAATATGCATAAGGATAATTGGAGCACTACGCATCCTTCCGTTTACTCGAACTTACTCATTCAAGGACTTATTGAATTGAACGCTTAAATGTCGGCTACAAAGATATTTGATGTTAGCTAATTTTTTACTTTATAGAATAATGCTGCCGTTAGTATTGACTCTCCGCCACTATTTTGCAAATGTGAAATAAGATAGAGGTAGAGTGGTAAGGTAGATGGAACTGTTGATTTGGCACTGTGAGATTTTTAACCACGTTATCGATGTTGTAATACCAGAGAGGAGAGGAAATTGGAGGGAAAGAAAGAATATTTAGGGCACAATTACAAAGGTAGGAAATATGCCGATGTGAAAGGAGAAATAGCCTAGGAAAGGATTCATTCGGGTATAGAAAAGTAGAACAGGGATACATAACAAAACGTACGGAAAACGAAAGTAAAATAATAACTAGTGATACTACTAATTTCTTGAAACGTAGAGCTCTCATGAAAATTCGTAAAATGTCATGGCTTAATATCTCGACTTCTATTGATGAATTCCATTTTAAATACCTTTATACAACGACTATCGTGTCAGTAATTGCTAGTATACTAGGGCGTGGTTTTACCTATCAGTGATTTACGCAATCGCGAAAAAATGCCGCAGTTGTTGTTTCAACACTGTTGCTATCTTGGAGCATTTAACTGTCAATGAAAAGTGAACATTTTTCATCCGGTATGCCTATCACTCCCTTGGCCAATGGAAAGTCAGGTGATCCATGAGAAAAGTTAAGCGAAGTGTCATGTGTTACTGCGCCAAAGTCCGTATTTATGTCTGACCTCAGCATAAGCTGTCGAAGACGTAATTCTATTGCGGCTTATCCGTGGTTTGTATTTCTTGGAATAGAAACGCAAGGGAGAAAATCCACTTTGCTCCGGCAAATCACCTGACTGGCTTCCGCTAGTCCATATGGCGGAACGAAGAGAGGAAATTGCATTAGTATTTGGGCCAATGCCCTGCTGAATGAGAGGTATTTCTCATTTCAAACCAGCTTTCGCAGGTGGAAAACTCTTATACGACCGGCAGCGGGAAAAAGTGATTTTCGGTGATTCAGAACATATTTCTTTGTATCCTTCCCTATCGCTGGGAAAGTAGGATTGCCTTGGTTACTCACCATTTGGCCAATTCAGTTGTTACAGAAATGTTTTACTGATTTCTGTCAACTGTAGATTGACTATAATAATATCGTCATCATCGGTCAACAATCCTAGGATTGGTTTGAAACAGGCCTCCACTCGATTTTTCTATCGGCCAACTTCTTCATATTAACGTATTTCCTCACTTTTACATCCTTCACAACCAGTTCCATGTATCTCATACTAGGCCTAATTGTTCAATTCTTCCTGTTCACTTTTCCTTTGACGATTGTCTTCAACAGACCATCGTGTCTCAAGATATAGCCGATTAAGTTTCTTCTTTTTTCGTCTTCTTTTTAGAGTTTTCAGCAGGATTCTCTTTTCTCACACTCAATGTAATAATATAATGTAGCTATTTCTTTCTGCTTCATGAACCGTATCCGTGAATCGATACTTCTCTTTTACTTCTTTGTCATTTAGCTTTGTTTTTTTTCGCTCAGAATACCTCTCCATTCCGCATTTATTATCCTTTAGTCTGAATTCCACTGTTATCACGGTGTTTTACTTCCTATGAAATATGGTAATCCGCTTCGTATTCTTTGTTTCATGATTTTTCTGTTGACTCCCTCCCTCTTTTGTTGATGTTGCATTTCCTCTCTGCGGCAATTTTTTTCCATCCTCGTTCATTCCTATACACCGATATTTTATAGACCACATCAGCGATTCGTGATTTTATTTTCTCTTTAGGCCGTTTCACGCGATACAATTCTTTGTACAATTTCTTGTACAAACGCTTGTATAAACTGAACGAAATAGTATGTTTGTCTGAATGTAATTAGGACAGGTTCTATTTTCCGCTTATTCATTCAGACATTCGCACAAGCGTTCACAGAATTTGACGCTTTAAAGGACGTTATACACGATGCAATTTCTTGTACAAACGCTTGTATGAGAAAACTGTACCGTGTAAAGCGGAAAATTGTGTGAACGCTTGTGCGAATGTCTGAATGACTTTACGAAAATAGAACCTGTTCTAATTCCATTCAGACAAGAAATTGCACAAAAAATTGTATCTTGTAAAGCGGCCTTTACACGGTACAATTTCCTCATACAAGCGTTTGTACAAAACATTGTATCGTGTAAAGCGACCTATATATTAAGACTACCCGTCATGGATTTTCACCTCTTAGGGAATGATTCTTCAAATTATGCACATATCCTCTTCATGTCTCTTCATACATTATTTTTTGGATTTACAAGATGGCATGGACCGTAACTCAATGAACCGTAGGCCATTGGTGCCTTTCGTTAAGAGCAGGCTAATACCGACGCCAGGTTTCCGTCCGCCCTACGTTTCTCCGTTCCCCGAAAAATGCCTACCTCCACGCAATAACCCACTTGTCCTAACTGGTGAAAATAAGCTTTACTATTGACCACCTCTCTCGATTAAAAAGTGTGAAAAATTTTATTCCTATACCATAGGAAAGATTTATATTTTCCTCCTCGTCCAATTAAATTCACCAAGTCCTTGCCTCAGAACGGTCGAAAAAACAGTGGAATGTGAATTGCTCCAAATAGTACTGTAAACTGGCTTTCCTTTCGACAGCCCCTCCGTTCACTCATGGGTAAACGTCTCGGTTTTGAGGTGAGACTGATGACTTCTGTTTCGTAAGTTTATTCCTCAGCACATTCTTTAAGACAAAAGAAGAAAGAGTAAATCAAAATAAGATTTCCTCCTGAATCTTTCAAGCAACCTTGATTATCGCCCGCATTCTGAAGCATTTAATTCACTAATGATATTATGATACTTGAAAAATTTTGATTCAGTAATGCCAAATTCCTTGGAAATACTTGTACTAAACATCTGTGTCGAAACCTTCCTCTTTTCGCCTATGTCTTGTCTTTCGGCTTCCTTGAATTACCAGTTCTTTGCCCCCAAAACGTTTTTATTTTGTCCGAAGCCTGGTATGGATCCTTGAAATTAACCTTTAATAGTAGATAATATTATACATATCTCAAATTATTCTTGAAAAATCTTGGAATATCTCAAATTATTCTTGAAAAATCTTGGAATATCTTAAATTATTCTTGGAAAAATTCTTGGCAAAGGTATTCAGAGAAGGCCCCTTTCCTCTTGAAAGGTTTTAAATGTATTTAATGCATAAACATATTTCAATAAATGAAATTTCAACATCGTTTACTTTGGGTAACAGAAACCTTCATTAAAATATTGTAAAATTATCGTCACTGCTAGTCCGAGCAATTCTGTTTCCCCTTGAAGGATTATCCCACTATATTAGTTATTTTAGTTGAAATTTCAGCATATAAAATGTTTACTCAGGCTATCATATCCTAATATACAATAACAATACTCCCAACATCTTTGATAAACGTAATATTTACAAGCTCTGTTTTCTCGGCCCTTTAAAGGGAGAAATCATTACGTGGGCATTTCGAGCCTTCCGAGTTTGAATTAGTCGTTGCTTCAATTAGATAGAGTCTTGGCAATATTCTAGACATTTCTTTTCTCTCTGTCAACGCTAATGAAGATTTAAATTTGCAGCTGCATGTTGCGAATGAAAGTATGTAACAACAAGCCTCTCTGAGATTTAATTAAGACTTGGTCAAAGGGGAAAGTTGGCTCTTGAACTTGATAAACTTTCTTTTTCTCTTATTTCCATCTCAAATATTCGAGTATGAGACTCTACGCTTCAGCCTGTCATATTCCGTGCCATGCAAAGTGACGTCAAGTCGTCCTTTTCCTCATTTTTTTGTGCAAATGATGAATGTATGAGTAACCCATTAATCCTAGAGCCTATGGAAAAAGACGATCGAAGACAGAAGCGAAGGAAACATCCTAAAAGTACTTGGATATGAGATTTATCTTCCGCAATGATGGCGAAAATTTGTCGTGAACTTACAAATGTTCTTGGATGTGTAATAGATCATCTGGCAGGTGGAGAAAATGTTTCGTTGCACTGATTGATTGTGCTATTGTTTTAAAAATGTCTTGCGAATTCCCTCCTCACCCTCGCTTCTCAGGTGAGTTTTCACTTTCAATAAATGGTGAACAAGGAGGATGCAAGCACTTCCAGTTATGATTCCTAAGGTTTATGACCTGAAGATGCCGTTAGAATGTCTGGATAAACTTTCTATTGTAATTGAACTTCCAAATGTGAGGAAAAGAATAGAAAACTATTGCTTGTAAATAATTACGTGGGCATAGTAAGTACATGAATTGGAAGTTGTGCCTAATTTTATAAGGTGAATTAAATTTACTCAACGTGTTTCCGAATATTGCAGAAGACATTTTTAATTTATGTCATTCGGAAGCAAATTTTCTGTATATATGTTTCAAATCAAAGGAAAATAAAAGTAAAAGAATGACGAGAAGAAGAGCAATAGCCAAGACTATATTAGACTGATTATAAAGATCAGCTAACGGAAAAGGTGAAAGAGTATTGATATCTTGGGAGCCGGTTAACCGGCGATAGATGAAGCAAGGGGGTAATAGTTAGTAGAATAACTCGAAAAGAAAGCATCCTACCCATTGAAATATCTACTTACGGTTGGAATTACTAGTTTGGGAATAAGTAATTAATTCATGAAAAAACTTAAATATAGAGCATGCTTCTTTACGGGTGTGAAGCAGCAGGAGGTAAGTCAGGATTGCAAGTATTTGAAATGAGGTATGACAAGAATAATGAAGATAATGACCTATTCGATTATGGATCAAGCAAGCAATAATCGAAGGCGTCCTAAGGAGAATGGGAGAGAAGGTAGCTGAAAACTTTAATAAGAAGATGGGGCCTGTTCATACCTCTAGACATGATAGTCAAATGAAGACAAACGTCGTGGGAAAAGTGGATGAAGTGAACGGAGAAGAAAGGTCAGGTAAGTTTATGACATATGGAGCAAGTAGTGAAAGATGTAAAAGATAAAAATGAAGAATCTAATCAGTAGATTAATCGAGAGAGCCACGTACCAATATTAGGTCCAATGACTGTTGATTATATTTATTTTACATTCAACAATTTCCTTTATTTGAACAGTATTCCTTAGGATATTCGCTCTCATATGAATGTATATCGTTTGAACTTCAAATTCATCTTGAATTTATCGCCGGTCTTTTGACTGAGCACCTGCATAGGAACACTTTCGGCCAACGGCATCAAGACAACCTTACATGAAGGCCAGCCAGCCTTATGGATGTCTGGACTGCATTGCCATATCGACCCCACCTCATAAATACCCGTGTCTAGACTTTTTTGTGTTGGACGGCGAGCTGCAGAGGAAGCATACGAAAGGGCGTTAACCCTCCTCGGCAGCGACCCATTCATAAAACGAAGCACACCCACAACCGTTCATTTTCCCGTATCGAGAGTCACGCGAGCACTCCAAGCTTGGGCGTCCACGCCTCATGAACTCTCGGGGATGGGTCGTCGTGGAAAAGGTTCGGGAAAGCCTTGAAGATTCGCCCCATTACCATTATCAACGTCCCAACTCGAAGAGTTTGGAGCAGTCCTTCAATCGCACATGTGCCTTACTAATTATATTCTTCAGTGCCGGTCATCATTCGGGAGAGAAGTTTGACGTAGTTGCCATATCGTTTCTTCTCCGTTACTCTCTTGATGTTATCATGAAACTCGATTAACTCAGGGAAACAGAATTTGGAGAGAAAATACTGCCATGTGGGAGGACAAGAGGTGCTTTTAGTCTCGTGATCAATGGTATATCATTTTACAAAGATATATACAATTGATCGGTGGTTGTAATATAGGTAGAATTGTCCATAATTCCCCTGAAAACGTTCCTACTTCTCTATCTCATGTGAACTGTACCTTCGAGTGCATAGTGAGAATTATATTTAAATGAATTTAAACAAATGACTAATACATTAAGAGAAATCGTATCCCTTACTAGATATTAAGAGTTTAATTGTACCTGCCTGTTGAATGTGTGAAATGCGTTGAATGCGTTAGAGTAATATTATAACCACTAGTGCATGCGCAAAGTATATGTTGGTGATTATTTACCCCCGGCGATACACCTTAAAGGTAGCTTCCAGAGTTCTCCGAAGGTACATAGTTATCTCCTGCGTTACGAAGGTATGTTATTTAATAGCTATGGATGCTATGGTAAAAAAAAGCACAGCAATACATTTGGATTTTAAATTAGAGACAATTCAATTTTGCATTCGTGAAAAGCAGCACCGGGAATGTTCAGACAGAAAAATGTGCAAGAAAAGATCGAACATGCGGTCGATACTATCGGTCGTGATTTGTTGGAACGCGCTCGGATTGATGTCTGTCGTACGAGCAAGGGTACACTTATGGGGCACATGTAATGCATCTACGTTATAAGCTTGGATAGCCTCTTAATAAACTGATATGCTTAGTACTGTCTCAGCTTTGATTATTGGATAAAATATCTACCTTCCTGGGAATAAAATATGGAAATCCCGGAAATAATTATCATTCACCCTTGCTTGTAATATGTGGACAGCCTCTTATAACGACAATCGTAGGTAACCGTTGGTAAAGGATGAAGCGAAACGGAAGGCTTGATGATTAAAAGGATGAAATCCCAGTTCCTAAGCCGGTTGAGGGAACGAGAGGCTGTTAGTACTCGGCAGAAAGCACATCTGGCTGGCATATCGCGGTCGTCCGAGCAACGTCAGGGCGTATTTATTTGGAATACCTATGTGGACAGCCTCTTATAACGACAATCGTAGGTAACCGTTGGTAAAGGATGAAGCGAAACGAAAGGCTTGATGATTAAAAGGATGAAATCCCAGTATCTAAGCCGGTAGAGGGTACGAGAGGCTGTCAGTACTCGGCAGAAAGCACATCTGGCTGGCATTTCGCGGCCGTCCGAGCAACGTCAGGGCGTATTTATTTCTAACGTGTCGCGAAGACGGTGGGGGAGATATCCACACACGTAGAGCCCGCGCGGCGGATAGACAACGAACGCTCTCACTGCCTTCCCTCCCCAGTCTCTTGCCTTCCCCGCCGCCGACCGTCAGACACGTGTTTTGCCTCTCCCCACTTCCCGACCCGTTCCGTGTCAACGCACGCAGTCGTGTCCCCACACACGGGCGTCGCGGGGAGCCTGGCCGGCGGCTGCCTCTCTCCATATGCACCTCACACGCCCTCCGGGAAGGGATCGGACACATTACGCACGTGGAGACACGGCTGAGGACTCGGCGATCATAGGTGTGCAGGAGGTGTGGTTTGCCGAGAGAGTTGTATGTCCGGACGGTCGGGGGCGATGAGTGTGTTGCGGGGAGGGGGAAGGGGAGAACACACACTTACGAACACTCTCCCGCCTGGTCACAAGACCTCACCCCACCGCTCGCAAGGGGGGCGTATCCAAGGCAGTCGTTGATCGCACATGTGTGCCAGAATGAGTGTGACTACTCAACAGTCCATAGGTCGAGGTACTCGACCACTCCCCCCACGTTTGCTCCTCCTATTCCAACCCCCCTACCCCATCCCCCGCCTTGTATACGCTTACGTCATCCCCCACCCTTCCCTCATTCCCCTCCCCCCCTCAACCTCCATATCGCCCTCTCCTCCCGCCTACCGGATTCCTAACCGCTCAAATGTGTGTGTGTGTGTGTTGAGTTCCCGCTATGTCGTCTCCTACCTATTCCCTCCCCTCGGATATCTTCGCTCTCTCTCCTCGACGAATCTCCATTCGCCGTCTTCCCCGCTCGTCTCTTATCTTCTCAGCTGCTCTCGTCCTCATTTGCCGCCTCGCAGCGGTGATGTCGTTCAGCCCGTGATCCCAAGACTGTCACGGCCGTGCTAAATGCAAGTAGATACCCCACGCGTTTGCGCAACAAGGGCGCCAGGCGTCTGAAGGTCGGGTATTGATTTTATTGTAGTTGTTATCAGGAAGTGATCGAAATCACAGTTGAATCATAGAATTATGCTTAAGTTGGCAGTTGTGGATAGGAAGGAATAGAGGTCCGGAAGAGAGGCGGAGGAAAACCCGGTGTCGATAGAGACCACACTCGTCGGAAGACCCACTGGGTACGCGGGTTTGTCGAATGCTGAGGTTGTTTTCGTCTCTGGGAATACCTTGGTAGCTGAGAATATGTGGGTCTTTCGGGTTTGAAGGGCGATCGAGGGAAACCCGGCGTCACATTATTGTACTCTCGACGAAAGGTTGTTGGTGTAGTGGATGATCTTGAGCTCCATTTCGTTATTATCTTTATGTTGGAAGCAATGTGTAGGTAACATTTTCGGCTGCGGAGGTGGTTGAGGGAAACCCGGTGTCTACCTAGGCTACCTTCAACGCAAGGCGACAAAGGTAAGGGCCATTACAATTCTTATGTAATAAGCGCTTGAAGATAGGAATGCGGGCCTGTATATAGGTAGGTGTTAAAAGAGTCCGGATGAGTAGTAGAGGGGAACCTGGTGTTAAAGTATACTTCCTTCTGCGAAACGCCACAAGGGAAGTTAGGCCATCGAAAGCGAAGGCCATTAGCGCTATCAGGCATGCATGAATAGTCGGAATGAATATGATTTTTCGGTTGCTGTCAAAATTTAGTTTAATTTGTATTTATTATGGATGGTGGTGAATCATATATTTATTTATTATAATGGTACGGAATTCATGAATTGAAGTATTTGTTTAAATTCATTTAAGTACCTAACACAGTGAATAGGGTGGTATCAATCGGAGGTATATCTAACGGTCATCTGTCAAAGGGTTGTCATAAGTTGACGTTGTGATGGGTATAAAAAGAGTCGATGAATGTAATATGATCAGATGTGAGGAATTTATTGGTAGGACTGTTTAAGAACCTACTGCCTATGGGTCGAACCAAATGGTGTTGATTAAAAATTTCTGAGAATGTAAACATTTAATTTTAAAGTTTATGATTATATGAATGTAATTTAATATTTATGGAGGAAACACGAAATAATTTATTATATTAGATGACTACCCATCTGCACATTACGGCTTGTTAAAGCTGCATACATTGTGATACGCGTAATAAAGTGCTTCTATATCACGCTGCATTGCCCTTGTACCCTTTCCGTGGTAATTAAAGCCTGTGATAAATGCAATTTATTTCCTATCACTCATTTTTACGTTCAACTAGTGGCTTTTATGCAGTCAATGCTGATATTTCTCTTAAAAAAATAAATCTGGTTTAAATTGCATAGTTTGTGTTGAACATTACTTATCAGCCGTTAGGGAATCAATCCTGGCGTATCATCTCCTAGTCCTATCATTGAACTCAGAAATAATAATCAGGTAACACTGTGCATAATATAGATTCATTAAAAAAATGTTTCTGCTCGCAAGTATTCACCATAGCAAGAGAAACCTGAGGGAACATCGCAAAAGAAAAATCGAAAAGTAAAAGAGCATTTTCCCTTACAGCTCTCTCCTTCTCTTTTGTGGTTGAGAAACGTACAAACCTAGTCACATTCCAGCAGCACAATTATTGGGTAATAACCTCAATGTTTCTGTTGAAAGTTTTTTCCTGAATTTGTTTTCGTGACGGCTAGAGCTTCCCTTGAAAATATGTTCAGACTGACACATGATCTTTCCTGGGGTAAACATATACGTGAAATAATGGGTCAAGCTAATCGTAAACTGGGTTTTATCAAAAGGGTATTGGGTAAATGTGACGATCATGTACGAGAAATCAGCTACTTTTCCCTTGTTAGACCTCATTTGGAATATGCTGCGATAGTACGGGAACCCTACGAAATCTGTCTAAATAATGAACTCGAACGTGTGCAGCAAAGATCGGCAAGATTTGTAAAGGGACGGTACGGTAACTGTATTACCGTAACCAGTCTATTAAATGCGTTATAGTGGGAATCTTTGTCGGATCGCAGGTTGAAATTTAGACTTCATTTCTTAAACAAATTCCAAGGCAATATCTTCAGTGATGATGTTAAAAATATTTTACGAACCCTAACTTACAATGGCAGACTGGACCATAATCATAAAATTAGAGAAATTGATTGCCGAACTGACCGATTCAAAATGTCCTTCTTCCCTCGTACAATAAGAGATACGAAGAACGGTAAATATGTCCAATCGGAGAGTAGCAATGAATAGCATTGGTAGCTGCATGTTGGTATAAGGACTTGGAGTTAACCTAACAGAATTTTTTTGCATGCTTGCTTTGCTATTTTTATCGTATTTAAATAGTGATGTTGGTATGAGTACTTAAAGCTAACCTTACTAACAGAATGTTTTTGCATGTTTGCCTTGCAATTTCTATCTTTTTAAAAAAGTGTAGTTCTGACTACTATATTAATACTATTCCTTTTTTATGCATGATATGTAGTGCATGTTTGGTGAGAAATCACCCCCTGCCACACACCCTTGTGGTGGCTTGCAGAGTATTATGTAGATGTAGATGTATGTTATTCTTTATATACTCGTATAAAAAGAGACCATTTTCAACTCAATTTTCTGTTAGCAGAAGGATGAAAGTGTCGAAATATTGTGGTAACATTGCAACTTCTAACCCAAACTTAATCAGTCAGAAAACATGGCATTTTTGTGCTGATTGTGTGAGAGATTCGAACTCACATACTTGCAGTCATGGCACGTTACCTCGTCGCTTCCGAGGTTGGCTTAAAATGTTTAATTTCTTGATGACGAATGTCTACGTTTCTACCAAATCATGACGCATTAGGTGTAGCTCATGTATATGAAAAGACGCAATACCTGTGATTACATAATAGGTGAACTTGAGGAAAGCTAACGATTAACGATGACTAAGAAACGAGTCACTGAAAAAAAATTATTACTTCTGTCGGAGTTTCTGCTGTTGTCCCTTGGTGGTCGTCATTTCGCACTTTTACGATCGGTAATAGGTCATGTAGATTGCCTTATGTGATATGCAAGGAATGAGTTCTGGGAATTTCCCCCACGGGTGTAATTGTTAGTGTCAGATACCGTATGCTGAAATATTCAGCATCAAACTCTGTGAAATGATGCTGGCAATTTGACCATGTAAATTAGTTAATAAAAATCCCGTTATTTTAATTTGAATCTGCAGAAATTCTTCTCTTAACATGCCAGTGTGCTAGGTGCCATGTTGATCTATTCGATACAAATAGAAAATAGTGTAAATTTTATTCAGAATCCGAATTCACGGTAAAAGTGCTCATAACTGATCTTGTGCTCATAAGTGTTACATAAGATCAAGTGCTCAATGTATGTCACAGTTATGAACTTGATCAGAGAACTAGATATTGTGCAGCGTAGAGCAGCTAGGTTCGTTAAAAGGTGTTACGATAGGTTGAGTAGCGTTTCAGAATTAATAAAAGAATTAGGGTGGGAATCATTATCAGAGCGTAGGTTAAAGTACCTACAGATTGAATCTATTAGAGAAATTTCAATCGGATAGCTTTTCTGAAGATGTTAGGCACATATTTAAAAAACCAGCGTATTATGCTAGATTCGACCAGATAGGTAAGATTGGAGAGATAGATTGTCGTACCGTTAGATTCAAAATGGCATATTTCCCCCGTACTATAAGAGAACAGAATAGGCAGCATAGCAGAGGGATATGTGGAAGAAATATTTTAGAGTAGTCTGTAGAGTATGATGCATGTATTAATCCCTTAAATACTATAGATACTAACAATCAAGTTGCATGAGACAATATAGTTGCTAGTTTGCATGTTAGTAGTGCATGCTTGGTGATCTTCACCCCCTGCCACACACCCTCGCGGTGGCTTGCGGGGTATCGTGTAGATGTAGATGTAACTGTAGGTAAGTGAAGCAGTACTGCAGCACTGTATTTGTGCTATGCTTCGGGAGGACTGAACAGTTATCAATTCATTCCTTCACTTTATCGAAACATCATAAGTATGGGTGGTGACAGGTTTTTAGCACCGTAAGAGTTGATTCCGTTTGTATTCTACTCCATGAGTATGAAATTACTACTTATGTATAATATTCTTCGTTTAACGAGTTTGATGACATTTCATTTAGGGCTGCCGTGAAATATAAGGTGTTGAACATGATCAGAATATGTGGATCAGATATTTACGGAAATGGAATTCTGAAGGGTGTTATCGAAGGTGGAAGGCTAAGTAAGCAAAAACGGGGAATAAAAATAGGTATTATAAATGGTATGAATATGGGTAGGAAATACACCGATTTGAAGAGAGTGAAGTTTAGGGATGGAGTCGGTAGATGATTAAAATGTATAGAAGAGTAGGGACACTCCATCAATAGTTACCCTTGACGGATGATCTAGAGATATGATTTTGAAATATATATCAACATTTCCTCAACAGAATCATATTCTTATGTAAGACGGGTGGGAGAATTCAATTGAATTTTGAAAGGTTCAGGATCCACTGACTATAGTTCATGCAGTATTGTATTTCCTTTCCAAGAACAACACGATCACATATTAGCGATCCAACACTTACAAACAGACGAAGTGTTAGATAGAGGGATTTACCCCGTGGTAAATCCCTCTTCTTTCAAACCTAGGGTCGCGGGTTCGAATCCCGCCCGAGGAGGATTTTCACTTCCTGGGGATTGGATGTCTGTGCTTGTATTGTTGTCAATAGTTGAAATGCCCGATGTAAAGACCAGCATTGTTGTTTTCGGGTCAATGATAACTAAACAAATATATTGAGTGAAAGTTCGTTCAGTGGTTGGAGTACAGGCTTCTCACGCAGAGAACCCTATTTCGAATCGGTGGAAATTATTCTAAAGCCTCTAATTGGTTGCTTTGTGGAGAGCATTTCAAGAATATTCGGGTTGGTAAGGCGTCTAGAGTACTGGCCTTTTATTCGGAAGACCCAGTGAGAATCCCGCAGTGGCGGATTTTTCATTAGTATGTTGATCGCTAATTGAGTGCTTTGTAGACAGAATTCGAGTTCAGTAATCTGTACGTCGGGCGGGACGTTAAACCGTGGTCCTCTTGGCGTCTTTTGTTAAGAACAGGCTAATGCTGACGCCGGGTTTTTCTCCTTCTTTCCTTCTTGCCATTGCATTCCCATCCTTGTACCTTTCCTCCCGGCCTGAAGCGCTTATTAGTGGCTTAAAACCAGATAGGAATATAATGTTGACCCCGTACCCTCAACCTTACGCCTCTGCTGCGGTTCGCATAGCAAGATGTAGATGAAGCGATTGGGTGCATTCCAGCATCTCATCGCCTCTCCCCTTCCCCACTGTATCTGAATATCTCACCTATTCCCACCCCCGCACCCCGCCCCTAACCCGCCGCACGCGAGCGTGAGCTCGTGCGACGATTCGTGCTTTATAAGCATCGCGTTCCGTCGCCGACGAGAAAATCAATGGCCCGCGAGGTTGACCGACATAACTGCGTCGCGTGCAGGTCACGGGTTCAGCGGTGGAGATTTGAGTCCGTGCCGCGCGTGCATCTACATCCAAAGGGTCACCTGTGAGGTATCTCCTCTTTTGAGTGGGTGACAACGGATGAATCCTCACCAATTTAGTTCGACTGCGATTTCTTTTAAAATGATCTGTTCAGGCTATAAGGTCGTATGGCAAAACCGTAAATATCTACACCAGGCACGTCAAAACGATGGTCCCCCGAGGGCTATTTGGGTCACATTTGTGTTGACATTAGGGCCGCACAGGACAACTAGCTGGAACATTTAATAAAAATTACTGAATAATATTTTTATTTCATCTATCATCTACATAATACCCTGCAAGCCACCATAAAGGTGTGTGGCAGGGGGTGAACTCTCACCAAACATGCACTGCATATCATGCATAAAAAAGGATTAGTACTTGTATAGGTACTGTTCAAAACTACGCTATTTAAAAAAAGCTGAAAAATATCAAAGCATACATGCAAAACATGCTGTTAGTTGGGTTTGCTTTAAGTCCTTATACCAACATGCAGCTACCAATGTTATCCATTGCTACCCTCGTACTGGATATTTCTTAGACTTAGAAACAAACCATGTGCATACAAAAGGTTAAGCAGCTAGCCATGGCCATGAATGCAAAGTAATGAATTATTTAGTAGGTAACACAAAGTCGTGTAGTAATCGCTAGTGTCAATTGTCGCAGGTGAGCTGGCTAAGGGCCGCACTGGACATGTCTGTTCTACCAATACCCTGCAAGCCACCGCGAATGCAAGAGGTACACTAACACCAGCCATGGATGTTAAGTAATTGATAACTTATGCTATTTACTACCTTACGGGTTTTATTATTAATTTATAACTGTAAATTAAATCGTATTCTCCAAAGAACTAAACTATATTCGCACTCAAGATTTCTGCAAAGGATAATCCCTTGCCCTATAAGTAGGAATACCGCATGCATTAGAATTTTCTCGGCTCTTGTATGGATTAGTTAGTTTACCTTACTATATTGCGCTGGAGTTTGTAATATATTGTTCGCATATTTAGAGAAAGTGTCCGCTCTAAATTTAGCTTAGGAGCAAGAATGAGACTGCAAAGAAAACGAGAGATGGTGGAGGAATTTTCAGTTTTACCCGATTTCGGAGGAAGATTTATCGAAAAATAACATAAAATATCAAGCCAATTCATCGGTACCATAGATAATGTATTAGTTACATGCAGTTTAAGGGCAGTAAATATATTCTAACCGTTATATACATTGATATGGACTCCTAGAGGTTGTAGTTATAGTAAATGGGTGACAGATAGTAGAGGGTAATGTGTTATATCATGAATAGATGCTGAATTTGGTAAAGGCAGGGATTATTGGAGGACGGAGAGTTTGGAGAAATCTGAACTATGCGATGCTTATTAGAATTTCCCACACTTTCATAGCTCTATGTTCCATACGACGGACAAAGTACTCTGCTTGAAATTATCGTCTTATGAAATATCAGTAGGCGTCGGGAATACACCAAAAAATGTCTACTATAGTCTGCTTTGGAGCATAGTGCAGGGAATGGAAAACTTTGAGCTCTTGGGTACACACAATATCATTGTACCTTCCAGGTCAGAATCTTATTATTTAAAGATTGTTGCTACTTTAAAATGTTAAGGCGAGAGACGTCTAGATATATTCATAACGATGTACACGGTGTAGTATAGTTCCTCAAAGTGCTATACGTTCGCGTATAAAGTCAGTGGATCCGAAACGTGCGCCCCGTATGCAACAGTGCTGTGGGATTCGGAGACGTGTCGTGGAATTCCCGTGAATCTCGACTCATGCACGACTAGCGTTTCCCCTCCAATCCGTCCTTTCTTCCCGAAATGGGCACTCCTCCCTCCTTCGCTAGTTCTGGTTTTCCTCCTCCCCCCCTACGGCCCCCTTCCGCGTCGTCTGCGGACATTTATAGACGTGCCAGCCAAGAGGGTGCGGCCCTGGTTGACTCGACCTGGCCCCGCCCCTTGGGCTCTCTGTGTCAGTGTGTTTGCTTCGTAGCAGCGGATTGTGCGAGATAAAAAGGAGAGTTTCATGATTTAGTTGTAGAAGTAGGTTTTAAGATGTTTCAACTGCTAAATTTATGTCGAACCATGTAGCCCAGGGGTCGGCAAACTAAGGCCACGTGTCGCTCTTTGGGTGCGTAAAGTAAAAATGAGAATTTCTATTAAAATATCGCAGTTGCATTCATTAAAGCATAATTTTTCATCAATAAATGAAACACAACGTCATAACCATATTATCATTTGCTCATGCCAACTTATACAATGCATCAAATTAAAAAATCACTGAATTATATGGATAAAATAATGTATATTTAACTTCTCCTGGTTATACAATACACGTATGGCTCTTTGTTGATTTTTAATCGTGTGTGAGAGAGGTTTTCGCTCTTCCGTCTCAAAGTTTGCTGACTCATGATTCTGTCCTAACTCCCTATTAACACTAAGAAAATAAGTTTAACCACAGCACCTCCTCCCGAGGCAGGATTCCAACCAGGTTGGATTATCAGTCTGAGAAGTTGCCGTCCTGACTGCATTAATTGGCTTTTTGGCAATAATGTAGTGGTAAATTAATTTGAGATTTCAAAAACAGGAAGAAGATATTCATCCGTATGCTATGGACACAAAAATGACTTTTTCTAGTATTTCATTCTTCATCTCGTCACATCTTTTACCCATTTTCATTGCATACAAATCGCAAGTTCGTTGTTTCTATCGCTCATCTGATATTCCTCCACCCCATCGCGCTCTTAGGTCAATAGCGTGTCGTTATATTCTTCATTCACCTACTTGCGCCAAATTTCGTGTAGCAACTATCTTTCTTCCCCCTCAATTTCCAAATCCGCTTCGTCGGCGTTCATCTCTGCTTTCCCTCTCCGTAAATTCACTCTCAATAAGTGGAAGTCTGTATTCTTAAAGGCTTCCTGTGCAGTAAAGGTTACTCATCATATTTTTTTCAGAGACCGAACGTCTCTAACGCACTCTGTCTTTTTTCTATTTGGAAGTATTCACATCGCCTCCTAATTTAGGGGGATTAAATGTAATTATATTTGATAACAGATGCTGTTTAGTTAGGGTATTTATTCTTAAATGAATTAATTCTAAGCTCAATTATTTAATACTGAATTCACATAATTCACTTAAATTTGGCAGCGGTGGGATACGAGTCCACACCTCCGAAGTGACTGGTGAAAAACAAATGGAAATGCAGTGTCCAACGTTAACACCAATGACGCATTTTGGAAATGTTGCCCACGACTGGATAAAGTTCAGAAGAAGATTTGAATTTTTTTCAGAAGCCTTCATGCCAACCAAGACGCCGAACCGAGGGAAAGTTGCAGTACTTCTGCATCATATGGGGGAAGAAGGCCAGCATGTATTTAACTCCTTATACTTATCAGAAGAGGAATCTTCAAAGGTAGAAATTGTAAAACAGAAACTTGAAGAGTATTTCGTCCCGCGAACAAATGTTGCATTTGAACGCCATGTTACCTACAAACGTAGGCAACGCCCTAGAGCAGGGGTTCCCAAACGTTTTTGTACTACGCCCCCTCCTGTTAAAATGGAAACCCTCCACGCCCCCCTTCACAGTAAATTTTGTGGGCATGTGAAAAAAACAACTATTACATTGAAAACAAAACATGTATTTTTACTATCACAAAAAACAACATTATAAGTTTCAATTTAAAGAAATACCGTTAAGGCGAAAACATTGACAAAAATCTGTATATTTTTGTCAATGTTTTGTCAATGTTCCCTTGCTATAAAACAGTTTTATGGAAATGGATTGTTAAGTTTTATTAACATAAAGGTTGATTTCAAAAATCTACAACATAAAATTAGTTAAATGTATGGATTTTGTTACTTAGAGATTTTTATTTTTAACTGGTCTCGCACTCGCCCCCCTGACATGTCTTCACGCCGCCCAGTTTGGGAACGCCTGCCCTAGAGAATCGCTTGAGCAATATGCAGCAGTAATGGAAAACTTAAATAAATCATGTGAATTCAGTGTTAAAGAAGTGAGCTAAGAGTTAAGTCACTTAAGGATGAATACATAAACTGAGCAGATGCTGAAGCTAAGGAATTAGATCAGGAATAGTATTGACGTAGATTTAATTTAGTGAAAATTAATTTTTAATGCTGCTGAGTACGTTCGGTGCATATGACCGTAATCGTGCTCTGTGCAAATCCCTGGCGATGGTAAGGGCCCCGGGTCGAACTGCAGTGATCCGCCGCTTGCTCTGCAGTGCCCTCATTTCCCTTCGGGGCGGGTCCCAGTCGGTGCGGGTGAAAGGTCAGTTCCCTCGCAAGCAGTCAGGGGCGGATTCTGGCCGGCAACATCATCTCCTGAATCGGTTTGGAATTAATCATTGCATCTGGAAAGCTAACATAAACCACCGGGTCATTTTTATATTTCTTTTTTTTTCAGATTTAATTCCACGCGTGGAGCGAAATTGAAAACACGGGCCCGAAACTCGAGTGAAAGGCGAAAGGAGGTCTAAATTTTTCTTCAACCTGTTTCTTCCTTTTTAAAACATGTATCTCGACGCACATGCCGGCGGTAGTTTCCCGAGCGCCTCGCAGAAAAGAAATCTTTATGCCTCACTGCTCTAATGACAGCGCACGGTTGAATCTTTCCGCGCGAAGGTGTGGAACGCAGAGGAGACGTTCATTAAAGAAATGTTCATTTAGGAAGGCAAGAATTTGTCTTCCTGACGCAAGGGGTGACCTTATTTTACGTACGTTATAATTTTTATTATTTTTGTTTCACATCAAACTGTTCAATGATACTATGAATAAATATATCCGAGTGATATATCCGCCACTTCTATTTGGTGTGTTCAAACCCCAGGCGATAAAAATTAATTTCAATATCTATTTGACATATTATATGGGATCGTCTCTCACAAAAATATTGATTGTTAATTTGGGCATTTACTTAATTTAAGTGCCCTCTTAAAGGGAGGTAAGGCTTGAGTATTTTGTAAGATGTGATTGAGGGAAGAATATTGAAAAACCAGGGTAATTGAAGGAGAAGAATAGGTAGTAAATGGCTTCAATGGAGGGAAAGAAATTTGCGGTGCTGAAGAAGCACATCCTGTGATATTTAGTGGTCATGAGAGGAATTTCATGTCGATTTATTTCATTCTTTCACAGTCTAAAACTAATGAAATAAATCTTTGAGTACATAAAACGTTGTAAATGACACCAGCCATGGTTTAATTTCCTTAAATATATTAAAGTAAGTACTTCATTCTATTTGATTCATTGTCTATTGCACCATATTGGAGGCAAGGACGGAGTGATTTGAATTCTGTGAGTTTCGGAAGTCTTTCATTGCCAGATGCGGTATCTCTTTGATGCGGCCATATCTCAGTATTTTTGCGACTTGACCTTTCGCATACGTTTCACATTTTTTAACCATTTTTCCTCATCTACATCTACACAATACCCTGCAAGCCTCCGTAAAGGTGTGTGGCAGGGGGTGAATTTACACCAGACCTGCATTAAATATCATGCATAAAAAGGATTAGTAATTATATTCTATTAACCTTCCTATTCCTCTTGATATTTTTGCACATAACAAATTCCCAAATATTCATGGTGATAATCAGAGAAGATTATTTGAAATTCTCGCCATGTGTCTATAATCTAGCTACTGCCTATAGCTAGGTGACGAACGTGTTCGTCGACTTGGAATGATATTCCTGGTACAAATAATTTTTCCTGTAAGGTAGTTTCCGTGTGATGAATATAATATGATACAAAGATAAATGGGCTCTTTGTTATAGAGTCGAAATTTAATTAGAAGCGGGCAATGTTTTAGGTTTATTTCACGTGTCTCCATGATACTGCAATTTATAACACGTTTGAAAAATTATTTCCATTTTTTTTCGATTTTTTTTAACGACAGCATGTTAGCTTCAGCTACTTTTCTTTTAAAGATTTGTGAAATGCATGCTCTGCGTGCTGATCGTTTTAAAATTAGAAGCCGTGCTCTATGTGAAACCATTTTATTCCCATGGTAAATTTATTACTTGAAGAGTTTTGAGTGATATTAAAAAGGTAGGGAATATATTGGTGTGTATCGGGATGGTGTTGTAACTGAGTTCTGGGTTCCAATTTGGAGATTTGATCCCCGGGAGTTGCAGAAATTTTAGAATAGCACACATTTGTATTTGCTGAGTAGGAAGCACTTAGAGTTCAGTGCTCCGTCTGTCATATGAGACGCTAAACCGTGGCTGCTTTGGAATGGCTCGTTAAGAACAGTCTAATATTGATGCAGGATTATTCTCCATCCTTCCTCCGTTCCCTGAAAAATATCGTTCTTTGTCAAATTAGTCGAGCATAGCTTCAGAAAGGATTTATGCAGTAAAACGAAGGTAGGGAGACTCTTAATTAAGGCTATCCTTATTGGTAGAAAACTATCAACCTGGCCCAACCGGAAAAGGAGATAACAAATGTAGGATCGCGTGTGCGACAATGATGCATTAGTTCCCACACATTCGCTTTCAGGGTGCTGTGTTGATGAACTCCTTTAGATTGAAATCACATGAAATTTTACTTTGCCTCCTCCTTGGTTGGAGAAGTTTTTTTTTCCCCGCCCAGGGAATATCGAAGGGATGGTCAGATGAAGGTCGTCCCGTGTTATTTCCGCGAGAGTCACGCTAATTTCCCATAGAATCACGTCCTAGTGAAACTCAATGTTTTTCTATCGTCCTCGCCAGCCACGTTCCTGCATTCACACGGGAAATGAATGAGTCTGCGCTTCGTCCGACGGTCTGGCGCGACCGATTGATGCCGTTTGGTCGGCGGACTACGTGCCACACGTAGAGAGAAGGAGAGAGGGATGGAAGATAACCTGGGCTGACTTGAGGTGGGTCGGGAGTCCGCCAAGGGGATTATAGTTAGAGAGAGCTGCCCCGAAGCAACATGGCTGCCATGCGGACGAGGGAGTCGGTTTTGAGAAAAAATGGCGCGGACTGGTTTTTCCCTTCCTTCCTCCGCCCCCCACTGGGGAAGAGTCGGAAAGCTGGTTTTCCTCGCGACCGCTACGTAATGGTGGCGTCCCCTTTAATCCGGTCGGACCATCGTCGTCGGCGTATGTAGGGCAATGCACACAATTGTAATGGAGACAATGAGCGCGACAACTCCATCTTCCGCCCAGTCGTGTGTGTCGAATGCGTCTCTCTCTCTCCTCAACGGATAAAGATTTTTGATTTTTTTTAAACTTGCAAGGGTGAGGGGTTTTACGAGGTCGCGCTAATTGCGTGCTTGGATGAAATCGACAGTCGTCAATCTGCGCCTCGTTAATTAGATTCCGGCCATTTGATCTCGACCGCAAACACTTCATCTTGTTAAGTTGGTTATGGTCAATTATTTTATAAAATCAGGCACCCTCAAGAATCATTTAGGTATCGATGTTTTGCCTGCGTACGTGCTTCCATCCCTATGCGTAACGAAATAAATCAACGAATCTGAACAGTTTACTGATTCATTAATATTTGTCTGTTCCCATGGTCAAATTGCTAACGCGCCGCTATTCAGTTGGGTTGTTTATGTTAAGACCGTTGTACACGGTACAATTTCTTGTACAAGAACTGGTACAATGCGCAAATTGTATCGTGTACGAGGTGTTCATACAATTTCTTGTACAAGAAATTAGATCATGCTCTAAATTATTAGATGAAACCGTCAAAGATCCACTCCATAGCTTCTGCGCATGACATTTGACGTCAGTGATGCGTTCGTTTAGTATTGTAAGGTTGGTGTTCTGCGTTTGCGATCACTATTATTCCTATAAGCGTGGTAAAACTTCCATTATTGTTGTACATATCGTGATATTCTTTGTTGCTTCCATATTGTGATATTCGTCGGTCGCGTTGGAAGTGTTCTATTTCTCAAAAGATGAGTTGGACACACTGACAAACATTAAACCTGAATGAAATTAAGATGACGTTATTGAACCAAAAATAAATATATGCAACAAGCAAAAGCATGATGTTTGGAAGATAAATGATGGGTTTCATGAGCCGATGAAAGAGTGCAAGTAACCAATCGTGTAATTTCATTTTATTACTGCTAGGATTAATGGTAGCAAATCATTGTAACCCAGTAACTATGGCAGTATTTTCAAAATACTATCGACATCGGATATCGCAATTCAGCTGTTCGACAGAAAACGATATCTGCGCATGTTATTGGTGCACAAATTGCATGAAAATCTTTGATCGTGTACGACCGTGAACCAACTTCTTGTACACTTTCTTGGTCAAATCTCGCCATTCAATTTATGGAACCAGATCTTGTACAAGAAAGTGTACCGTGTACCACGGCCTTTAGAAGTCGATATACCCACGCCATGGGTATACAAGTATACCCACGGCGGTTATTTTGCTGTAAGAAGTTTCATTACCATTAGTCAGCAGTCCTGAGATTGGTTTAACGATGCTCTACACTGAATTCTTCTATCAGTTAATCTCTTCATGTTTACGCATGTCTTCCATTTCACATCGAAACATTCCTCTTTCGTTCTTCGCGTCCGCTAGTCCTTGTCCTAACGATTGTCTCCATCAGGCCATCATGTCTCATGATGTGGCCGATTAAGTTGTCCCGTCTTCTTCTTAGGGCATTTAGAAGACCTCTCTTTTCTCCCCCTCTTATTAGGACATCCTCGTCACTTAGTCGGTCGATCCATTTTATTTTCATCATTCTTCTGTAGCACCACAAAAAAACTTAAAAGATTCATTATTAATGTTAGTTGGTAGGTTACCGCGGCGTGTATCTCTTTTCTACATCAGACAACTGTTTCGCTGATTGGGACGCCAGCGAAAAAACTGTGTAATATAAACAACGCATGCGGTACGAACCTGGCAGCCGTGCAGACGCCAGATATAGCATTAAATTGTGGCTGAGAAAAATACTCTTAGCTGGAAAAGTTAAATCCTTCCGTTACCTCAACCATATTTCTAGGTCTTTATTAATGTTGTAGTGATTGGACCATTTGACTGTGGAAACGTGGTTGCGGTTTCGGAAATAAGCAATTTTCATCCCCTCACGCCCGATAGACTGCAAAATCGGGGGTTCTCGATATGAATCTCGAATTCTCTTCGTTCCAATTCCTCTCTCCAATAAAAGGAGCCTTCCTAAAGGACACGACGAAATAGGTCACCAAGCATCTCAATGTGAGCATCAAATTTCTTTCATCTTGTCAATCCACTCCGAAATTCTGTTTCAAATTTCGGGAAGTAGAGTCGATTTCTACTTTGAATGAATATGGAATGGAATGATAAAGACGTGTTCACTTTCTGCCTTCAGATTGTAATACTTACAACATCTTTTGATTCCACTTCCTCGATCTCGCTCAAACTCTCCCTAGGTTTAAGCATTCTTTATTCTGTTACTACCTTCTGAATCACTTAGGTCTTAATTAATTGTTCCATCTACCCGCTCCATTTTTCCTTGCTTGCTTTTCTTTATATTTCAACAATGGGAGGATGGAATATCCCGAAAAAAGGCATATCTTGAAGAAGAAATATCCTGAATTATCTGAATTTGTGGTTTGGTTACCATCGGTGGGACACATTTCCCTCTTTTTATTATTTAAAACCTCTATGTGGCTTGGAAATTGTATGAAACTACGATTAGTAGATGAGAACATCTTACCTTCAAGTTACCGCAAGTTGTGTGGCAGGGGGTTTCCGTACAAGATCCTAGAATAAGGAGGGAAAGTGGCGTGTTTCTCGGTATATTAGTGCTTCGACATGTTCATATTTTGTTGGTTGAATGTTGCTTGGGTTAATTAATTGTCTGAAGTACATGTTGTCTTTAGGCTTTATCTCTCAAATTATCGAAATCACATTACTCTTTTAGATAGGTATATATTTATTGTGGGACCTGAATTATATCCTCAATATCTGAAGCAAAATCCCATCGATTTATCTTTGACGTAGTCAACCTCGCAAAATCGTCTCCCAGCGGTATAGGTAGGTAGTACTAGGTTTTCAAATTTGTGGTTTTCATCACTTCCCTATTGTACTGAAAAATATTATGCCTATTTAGCCTTAATTACAGATTATGCCCTGTAAATTATGTGCAATGTGTAATAATGTTAAGAGAAAATAAATTTAACGATAACTCCTAAAATAAAAGACAACCTTATAGAAAAAATTTTGAACTGCGGTGTTCTAAAGAAGACATTAATTATTATGGAATAATGAATAGGGAGGTTAGTTCATGGAAGATGTTGGGCAATAGATATAATTTCAATAGAAACACCTTTACCAATGCGTACACGAAGGTTAATTTAATGTTGGGTTGGGATGGTTTTGGTGTTGTCGCTAGATTAGTGACATCCAGTTTCGAGGACCTAGGTTCAAAATGTAGCCGACGCAGAGTTATTTCATTGGCATACATACTCCTCCTACATCTCATACTCCTCCATACAGGCTCCTACTTTGTGTGCTGTAAAGAGAGCGCTTTAAGTCACGCAAATAGTCCAGCGTATTGAATGTTAAATTTTACACCACTTGGCGTCTTTAGTTTAGGGCAGGTAAATGCCGACACCGGGTGCCTCTCCATCCTTCTTCAGTTATGGACTCGAATTCTGTCCACAGAACTGTACACACTCAAGTACTGGGCCTCGATCATGGATCTTCATAAGGCGTGCGCTAGCGTTATCCTTATTTTTCGATTTAACTTATGTCGGAAAGAACGTGATCTCATTTTTCATTTTCTCTTCTTCATTTTTCGTACAGAACTTCAAATCGCTTATTAAAATCAGTAGAGCGAATTTTATAGACGGTTATTGTTAGCCCTGCGCTACTCTAGGGGTAAGCGTTAGCGGTAAAGATTGCGATAACGCGAAAGATACATCCGTGATTCCTCACCTGAACTCGAATTCTGTCCACAAAGCACTCAAGTAAGGACCAGTTATTATTGGCATACGACCGGTGAAGGTAGGTTTAAATGGACATTTAATGCTTCCCACCCCCGTAATTTCACACGATGTCCCTCTTCAGCCCCTCATACCTCCTGCCATCCATTATTCCATCCAAGCTACCCGTTCTTCTCCTCCCTCTTCCCCGCTTACCCAACGTTCTTCCCTCCATCATCATCTTCAAAACACCATACCCTTTTACTAAATTTTCCATCCACACCTTCTGCCTCCTCCTAATTTCATCTATCAAATTTCTTTCCTCTCCTACCAATTCTAGCACTTTATCGTTCGTCTTCCTTTCGACCCACTTTACTTTCTCCATCCTTCTCCACACCCACATCTCAAAATCCCTAAGTCTATTTTCGTCTTCTTTTCGCAAAACCCACGTTTCCGCCCCATATAATGCAACGCTCAATATTAAACTTTTCATCAGTCTTTTCTTCACTTCCCTACTCAACGCCCCTGTCATTAGTTCACACCTACGAGTAAAATCTTAGGTAAGTATACTTTTATCGTTATACTGGCCCTTTTTGTTTTTGAAACCCGTATCACTTTCGTTTTCTTCTGGTTTATCTTCATCCCGTATCTTTCGCACTGTCCCTGCAACGCATCCAGCATTTTTTGCAAGCCACGGGCTGACTAGCGCTTAATCATCCGCAAACCTCACTAATTTTATCATTAGAGGAGGCGATATTAAAAAGCAGTTTTAGTAACTAAAAACTGTATTCTAGTAATACCTACGCGTTCGGCAACCTCCCGTAATTACTTGCTAAAGAGTATATTTAACTGCGTTATGCTGGCCCTTTTTGTTCTTGAAAAGCACATTAATTTCGTTTTCTTCTGGTTTATCTTAATCCCGTATCTTTCGCACTTAAGGACCAGTATAATAAAGAAAATTCCGCCAGTGTAGTATTCTCACCGGGTCCTTGGGATGAGAGGTCAGTACCTACTCTAGCCGCCATATGAAACTAAATATTCTTGTAATTCGATGAAATGTCTAGAATAACTAAGAGCAAAAAAATAAACAGTGTTTGGATGTAGTGAAGATATTGATAACACCTTTTTTTTGAAAGCTTTCCTAGCTTATTTACACGAGTTTATTTGTTAATAAAGGCTCCGAACTCAGGCTATGGTGTATTCCTTACGCGAAAGATTGCATTGCAAGGAAGGCGAGCGGAAATGACGCCGCGGTACCACCACCTTGCGGAGGAAAAAATCCCCGCCGAAGCCAATCGCCGCTAATTTTGTGGGAGGATCCCCTCCGTGTGTGGGACAGTCTCGCTTCCCCCGTCCACATGGATTGCTTCGGAAACCTTATTACACCCGCGGCACTCCGGAATTTTCCGCGCCGTCGGCCTTCCACCGGAAGAAAAAAAAATATTCCGCGATATCGGATGCACGCCACTTACATGTCCTTGTCACCGTTCTTAGTGCGGGACGTGTTATTTTTTTGTCTCGTCGTCGAGCGCTGAAGCTGGGGCCTCCGCTACGAAAGCGTCTTTGCGGCTTTGCTGTGCGACTGTGGACACCTGTATTTTTCACCCTGGGCGTTTTCTTTATAGTAAGATGCATCAGAAGACTTTAAAAAGTAGATTAAAGGGAGAAATCATCCATAATTAGCCATATTGATGATTGAAGGCCTGTGGTGTGGATTCGAGGGAGGAGGCCGACTGTAAGGTCATATGCTGCCATTGTATGGGATCCCTACGAAATCGGTCTAAATAATGAACTTGAAGTGTGTAATGAAGATGAGCAAGATTTGTAAAGGGACAGTACGATAAGTATATTAGCGTAACCAGTCTATTAAATGAATTAAAGTGGGAATCATTGTCAGATCAGCCGTTAGGGCATCATCAGACTCTGATATCATCAGGTACATGATAGAATATTTTTCGTCGAGTGAGGAGTACAGCTAGGGAACAGGCAGGGGAGGGGATGAGGAAGGAATGTTAGGGTTAACTGTGGGAAAGGTTAGACCTCATTTGGAATATACCCCCCTTGCCTTTGGAATATACCCGCTTGTTAGACCCCATTTGGAATATGATGCCAGTGTATGGGATCCCTATGAAATCGGTCTAAGTAATGAACTTGAACGTGTGCAGCGAAGATCGGCAAGATTTGTAAAGGGACGGTACGATGACTATATTAGCGCAACCAGTCTATTAAATGAATTAAAGTGGGAATAATTGTCAGATCACAGGTTAGAATGCAGACTTAATCTCCTAAATAAATTCCGAGATAATATTTTCAGTGATGGCGTTAAAAATATTTTGCGAATCCTAACTCACTATGGTAGACTGGACCATAATCACAAAACTAGAGAAATTGATTGCCTAACTGACAGATTCAAAATGTCCGTTTTCCTCGCACAATCAGGGATATGAATAACGGTAAATAGGTTCAATACGAGTGAATATATAGCATAGGTAGCTGCATGTTGGTATAAGGACTTGAAGATAACCCAACTAACAACATGTTTTTGCATACTTACTTTGCTATTTGTATCTTTTTTTTGAATAGTGTAGTTTGTACTTTGTATATTAATACTAATTCTATTTTGTGCATGATATGTAGTGCATGTTTGATGAGAATTCACCCCCTGCAATACACCTTTATGGTGGCTTGCAGGGTATTATGTAGATATGATAGAGATATAGATAAGGTCATGTTTGCAATGGAATAGTGTAATGATTCCGAATTAGCCGCGATAAATCTTTATAGCGGGTAAGCACAACGGCAGAACTTCTACAGTGAAAAAAAATCATTCACCTGGGCTAGGGTTTGAACCCGTGTCCGTAAAATTTGCGCCAGGTTCTTTAGCCAGTTAAATTACCAAAGCGTCATTATTCCTTGTGGTTATCTAAAGCCTTTAGAAATCTACTGGGTGAAGTATGCCAATTCAGCATGCTAAAGGCGTAATTCCTCCTCGTAGATTTCTACAGGCTTTAGAATTCCACAATGAGGAAGGACGCCTTGGTAGCTTAGCTCACGAAAGTTCCCTGCGTGAATTTCTGGAGATCCGGATTCGAATTCTGGTCAAGGTTAATGATTTTTTTCTGTACGAAAATTCTGCTGAGTGTGAAATTATAGGAAGGTAGATAGAGACAAATAGATAGAGAAAGATGTCGAGGCAGGAATTTTGAAATGTACGAAGGTAGGAGGTGTGAAACCAAAGGGCTTTTAAAAATAATGAAACTTAATTGAATGTGGAGCATTATGCCTGAAGGGATATCTGCACAGTATGCATATGGGAACCAGTGTACCTCTGTCACTGCCAACTTATATACAGGGCCCTCAATGCTGAAAGCCTATAATCGAACCACCACACTGGACTCCATAACGTAGTTGGGAACGTACCGATCAGGTGACCTGGATCAGGGTGATGATTAGCAGATTAAATTTGTGGACTGTCGGCATAGCTACAGAAACAAAATATTTCGCATCAGCTTTACTTCTATTAATCATTGCTGTGAATAATCGACTAAGAATATTACGAACTATAGTGTTTCCTTCCAGATGAACTGAAGGGATGGGGTTTGAACCCTCTCTCGGGCACGTTTGTCTTTGGACTATTATTAATATTAATTTCAGTTGAACGGTACGATTAAATGTTAACAGCTGAAAAATCTTCAAATCTATTTGCTTGACACGCTAGTCAGGTAGGTAAAGTATCAGCCTGGTAGCCTAGGTGGGAATCGGACCGAACCGAAGGTGTGTCGTGATGGTGATAGGATTAAGCTTATGTATAATTTTGTTCACACAGGTACTTGTAATCGGAAGAGAGATGTGATAGTCAACGTCTACCCCAGCAGAAAGATTAGAGAAGATGGAATATTTCATTTATCATGGTCTACCTAATGGATAGGATGGAGGAATCCAAACGGACATCAAGTCCAGAATACCCCTAGCTATAAAGGCATTCATGGCTAAGAGGCTTCCACTATGCTCAATGAAAATAAGATTGAAGACAGGAAAATATTATGCCAAAAACATTCGTACGGACAGTGGCGCTCCTCTGTTCAGAACCAATAACCATGTGGAAAGCTGATCAGAAAAGAAAAGAAGCGTTCGAAATCTGGTTTTGGAGGAGGATACTGAGGATCAAATGGAAGGACAAAGTGAGATGCGTGGAGGTATACAGAAGAGTGTAAGAAGGAAATACTCTTTGAAGAACTATGCGTGAAAGAAGAACACGGTGGCTTGGGCCCACCCTGAGACACAGCGAATGCGTCGGAAACATAATGGAGGGGAAAATTGAGGAAATAGCCACGTGGAGAACGAAGAGACATATGGTTAGAAGTAGTCAATAAGTACCTGGGAGGTAAGAGCTGCAAGGGCATGATGGAATTGGCATTGGATGTCTAGTAATGGAGAGTTACAGTAAACCAATCCTAGGATTGAAACATTATTATATAGTTTAAAGCCTGCGGTATAACCTTAGAAGTTGGAGCGTGTCAAAACTTTTCTTTCTACTTCCTACTACTTATTCTTAACCTTATTCCACAACTCTGTCCGCTGCATCAACCCGATACCCTATAAAATAAGAAAATAATGTGATAAAGAATTTGAGTTAAATTCAGTAAAGGCCTGAGTTAAATTAGACTCCGGACGGATGAGCTGTGAAGATGGTGGATGTGATAAGACTGATGACTGATAAGAGCGGGCCCCCATTGATGGCAATGGGACGTGTTTGCGAGGAGTCCACGTCTGGCCACATGTACGCCAACACGCATGCCTGTGTTTCACGGGCGCTTCCTGCGGAAAGGGAGAAGGGGCGAGTCCATGAGAGAGAGGCAAAAAGAAAAGTGTTTGTCCGTAATTAGCGCGTGGAAGTCCGGTGGTTTTGGCGGTACGCCTTTCCATCCGGCCGGTGCTCTCTTCTAGGTCTTCATTCGGGAGTTTTTCGCAACCTTTGAGGGTGGTGGTGACCTGCGTGATATCACTCCTTAAGGACCACTGCAGAGTGCTACCCCGTGCTATCTCATTCAATGCGTAGTAAAGGAATCAAAACACTCTTTGGAAGGGAACCACGTACATTTTGAAGGCAGAAAAATCATTTTGCGTAACTGGATCTCTTGAGGAAAGGTATGGGATTCGTTCCATGCCTGTCGTTATCTCGAGAAAGGCGAAATACTCCGTTTTAGATTGTGACTTTGCTCTGATAGTTAGACCAGCGAAACAGAAATGAGGAAAGAATATCTTTTCGGCTAGCATTTGAAAAAAACTGAATCGGTGAAATAAAAGAAGACATACTTAGTATAATGGACAAGGAAGTCAGGCAGAACCTTCTAATCACGAAGGCAGAGAAAGAAAACTCCATGGTCGTTACCAAGTAAGAATGCGTGATTTTTTTCAGGATTTTTCTCCAAGGAAGTGTTTGAACAACTGGCGAAAGATTTTATCACTAGAAATTTGACCCAATATATCGAAATTATTGCCGAAAAAATGGAGTTTTATAGAAAAAATGAGTATATTTTTTCTCAGCTTTTGTTATAGAGGTATTCCACACAATCAAGCACTAAATGTATATCACTTGTATGCATTTTGATTGCTCTACATGGATTTTTTCCCTTCCGTTCACACTCCGTCCTTGTTCTCCGCAACTAATTTCTCTTTTTCATACGCTTTCCAATGGGAATTGTGGAATTTATCTCTCATACTGGTCATGGTGCAAGTTGAATAATTGAAAAGTACAAGCGACACCATTCAAATATTTTTTCCATTGTTACTGTACTCTTTGGTGCTCATTTTACATAGCATACTTTCATTCTCTCCCCAATTGGTGCCTTGTGCGCAAGTAGGCAATTATTTTGGTTTCCACTCCTTCGGGCGAAACTTCGTGGCAATCCATTCTAAAATATCAAAGAAGAAATTGTACATTCCCTCACAAATCTATATGGAAAAGTACAATTGTTTCATTTGTATTTTCCGACGTAAAAATATGGAAAAAAAGTCACCAATCTGGAAATATTTTACGTCATGCATGAATGAAATAAAATATTTTAGCCAGCTGCAATTTTCATCAACATTCACGTATTTCAATAACACTTCATATACGTGTAAATTCCAGAAAAAAAGAGCACCTTTGATCACAGTGTGTGGCGAAAAAAGGAAAACTTGATTAGGTACTTTTGCACAAATGTGCGCAATAGATCGTCGAATTTTTGTGTTTCATCTTTAACTTCGAGAAGTTATTCCAGAATTTGAGACTAAAATGATTTAATCTGTTACACTTCTAAAATCGTTCTATATCATAATATGGAATTGAAAAAGCATAATGGAATTTTTCATGTCTCAGACTTGCCCAAAATAAAGACTAAACGGGGCGAAAAGGACTATTTATAACTTATTTATACCTATTATAAATTGAGGTTTAAATTTTTTTATTGAGGTAATCAGTTTACTACATGAAGCAGATTTGTAATGAACTTTTAAGTATTGGCTCATGTCTGGATTTTCTCCACTAGTACATCGTATTCGATTACTAATCTAGGGAGGTGTATTACCGTAGTTTCAGTCCTGAATTCCACGGCTTCTGCTTGGTATAATATGATGAAACATGAGAAGAAAGAGGAATGAGTGGCATCCAGTTATCTGCCGCTCTAGGGCTTCGAATTTCTATTATCCGTCTATTATCCGTCTATTATCCGTCTTTTTTACTCTCAATGCCAACTGACAATTCTTCAACGTTGTGAATTTCTCCGCACTGCTGGTTCGATACGGATGCAAGATGTTGATAATTTTACTATGGCTTAGGTTTTGCCCAAGAGGGAATGAAAATAACGAAACACTTAAGTTCTTAGAAATTTTTGCTAGTGCGTACAAGTGTCTCCAAAATTATATAACAATACATTCCTATGCAGTATCAGTATCAAAGGCCATTTTACTCGGTCATTGAAACTGCGCAAGAACATTAGTAGACCATGGACACAACTACGTGTGCAAAAAATTCGAAATTGGGTGAAATTGACGAAAATTTAATTTTCCTGACCGAACCCTCGCAACGTGGAGTTCAAGTGGAGAGAAATGACCTTGACTGGAAGCGTTAAGCTCATTCGAGTCTGCACGATTTCCTTGTCAATAGCTCGCTAAATGCAGCATGGAGGATCGGTGAGTGATGACCATCCTTTGGTAGGAACTTCAGTCTGAAGGCAAGAGCGAATCTTGAATGAGGGGAGCAAACATTGCTGCGGATGCGTTGTGTTACGAGCACTCCAAGAGATGTCCTACCCGGTCCCCTTCCTTTGTTGCTCGCTGTGCGCACTTGTGACCGACCCATCCTCCCTTATCCTCCCTCAGCGAGAGTAATACTAGCTCATTCAGCATCCCTCCATTGTAATATCTCCCTCTCATCATCCTTGTCCACTCATCCAATGATCCAATCGTCGGGAGGCGCCAGTCGTTCGCCTTTGTCTGCTCCTTGGCGCCACCCCACCTCCTCATCCGCTTCACCATTCGCGATCTTCATATTTTTCTCTCCTTCCCTTTCTTTTCTTCACTCTTGCGTTCGCTTTGAGTCCGGGCCCCGTGGCGTAGGCCGCTACTAAACGCGGCACATTCCATGCATGTCGTCTCGAGAGGGAAATTAAGGGAGAAGCAGAAATGCGTTTGACTGCGATGGGATGTGACGTGTTTCTCTCGAGTTCCCAAAGGCTTGTGCCCAACAGAGGATGTCCGCTTTCGAGTTATCCGAGCGCCCAAGTCCCCTTACTCTGCTTTCCTCCAGGGTATTCATCGGTCTGTGCAGAACCCCGATCTAACCGCTTCACTGAACCTTTACCTAGTTACCTACCATTATACAGTAATGCGCTAAAATTTCGCTAAGAAATATAATCATTCGACTTAATAGGGAGCCTAACCCAGATCCCATAGTATCGCGCCGATAGCTTTAGTCAGTTATGCCACCCAGCCGTCCTCCGTACATCTATCTACATCTACATAATACCCTGCAAGCCACCACAAAGGTGTGTGGCAGGGGGTAATTTCTCACCAAACATGCACTACATATCATGCATAAAAATGGGGTAGTATTAATATACTAGTCAGAGCTTCACTATTTAAAAAAGATAGTAATTGAAAAGCAAACATGCAAAAACATTCTGTTAGTAGGATTAGCTTTAAGTACTCATACCAACATGCAGCTACCATTACTACTCTCCGATTGGACATGTTTACCGTTATTCGTATCTCTAATTGTACGAGGGAAAAAGGACATTTTGAATCTATCAGTTCGGCAATCGATTTCTCTAATTTTATGATTATGGTCCAGTCTGCCATAGTAAGTTGGGGTTCGCAAAATATTTTTAACATCATCACTGAAAATATTGTCTTGGAATTTATTTAAGAGATTAAGTCTAAATTTCAACCTGCGTTCTGACAATGATTCCCATTTTAATTCATTTAATAGACTGGTTACGCTAATATAATTATCGTATCGTCCATTTACAAATCTCTCCGATGTTCGCTGCACACGTTCAAGTTCATTATTTAGACCGATTTCGTAGGGATCCCACACACTGACTGCATATTCCAAATGAGGTCTAACAAGGGAAAAGTAGCTGATTTCTCGTACAGAAAGATAGATTTATATTTTTCTCTGTAGATGATATGTACTAGATTTTCAAATGAACTGCTGTCTGTAGAATGAAATGTGCATTTCTACTTGCTCTCTACCGTCCTCAAGGTTATGCTTGCCATTGTGTAACGGACTTACTTACTTGGAGGAATCAGGGATCGACTCCCAACCTAGGGAAAAGATTATTTCAGTTTTCTTTCCAAGCCTCACAAAGCAGTTTTTTCCCTAATATCATCTGTTTTCAAGTAGAGATGTTTGGCAAAATTATTGCCTAACTTTATTGAGATTAATTGCATAAGCTTAGTAGGAATTAACCGCAATTTTATATACACTTGGAAATAGTATTAATAAATCGGTTCAAGCAAAAACATCTTATTTTGGTTATGCAGAGTAAATTACTGCAAACTCTGAGATAGTGGGCAGAATGTTCACGAATATGTACATAATTTGATCTGTTGAGTTTACCGTTCACGTTTCACGTTAATATCCTAAATAAAAGGAGTATATCATGTAGATATATTACATATTAGGATTTTCTCTTGCCATTTGTTTGACATTTCTAATTGGATTCAAATCTTACACCCTTATACAAGAGTAACTAATATAACGTGGGAATCCTTTGGCCAAGAATTTGGTTGAGGATACTAAAACAGTCATCGTTGTGCCTTTCAAATGTACGATCGAAATTTTTTATCTTTTCCGTCCCTAAGAACAGTATTCATGAAGAGAACTGTTTTTAGTCATTGTATATTTGCTGTTGAGCTGTTAATCTGTCCCTTGCTTCTCTTCATTATTCAAGTATGTATATCTCTTCCCAAAATTTCAGGCCTCAAAAATTATGCAATCTTTGGAAACTTTCTCTAACTTTTGTGTCAGTATAGCAAATATCTTCTAAAAAGTCAAATATTACAGAAAAGTTTTATAAGACTAGTAGAGTATTGTGTTCTTACATTATGGCAACTCATCCATAGAAGTTGCTGAACTACTTTATTCCCGTTACTCACGTGTGTTATAGCTGAGAAAGTTCGGATCAAACTTAATGCGATACTCTCTAGCCTTATAGATATTGCTAGTGTTCGGACTAAATATTCTTACCACGCAATACTGTGAAGTACTGCTTTAAACCTCTTGAAATCTTTAGAGGTTTTAATGGAGAGAATCCCCATGCGAGTTTTGAATAAATTCAGTTGAAAATTTCAAAAATTTCGGGCGTGAATCTAGTGAAACCCCTCTTAACCCATTTTACGCTCTTTCCCCTTAACACTCTCATAAGTTACTTCTAGTTTTTAGCATCGTAATAGTCTAGCTCGAGCAACAATTCCTTCACATTCTAGCAATCGTTCAGTGATTTATTTGGACCACATTTGAACGTGCGGTGGATACAGTTTTTATGCCGAGAAAGCTCAAATAATTAATAGGCTTATTGATAACGCCGATTTAAAAAATAATAACTTTGAATAGCTGGTATTTACGTCTGGAAGTTCTATGAATTATGTGTTCAAATAACCTCAACGTTTAATTCCTTATGAAACGCTGGCAAAACTGTCGTCCGAGTCATATGGGCCTCCGCATGAGATACCCCGGGAGAAATTCCTCCCCATCTTCTAATATTAAAGTTCTTCATTCAGTACAGATGGACATCGTAAACTAAGGCCAAAATTATGGGCGCATGAAACTCGTGCATTGAAAAAGTTAAGACAATTTTAAATGGCTCTCATTTAGTAATCCATAACTTTCTCTAATTTATTAGTTTTTTTAATGATGGGAGTAAAACGTCGAATACATAGGGAGCAAAAGCTTTCGCTACATGGTCTCATGAATACGACGCTAAAATAAGATGCAAATTGAATTTTAAAAGCAATTTTCATTGGGTGGAAATTTATGCAAAATGTTCCCTCCTGAAAAGGTCACCACTTGTATGGTGAGGGCGATTGAACGTTAACTCATTTAAGAGAATGAGAGTTCGGTCGATCAGAAGAAAGCCGGCTTTCCCTTTGACCTATCAAAGCAGTCGAGTTTTCCTGCTCGAATTCAAAGTTTGTCAAAGATCCCCGCGAAAAAGGGTTAGAGCCTCAAAGGTGAGGGTTTTATTTTTGGAAAGTTAAGTGATGAAATAAGCCAAACCTCTCCTAGAGGATGCGTAATCAAGAACTGGTGCCGAATTTTCTCTCAGTAAGGAAGTAGACCGAATAAAGTATGTGCCCACCACGGTTCAAACTTTATTTCATGAATGAGTTACTGATGCAGTACTAATTCATTGACTTCATTAAAACTTTAAAGGTAACGTACTTGTTCGTAACAGGTAAAATACAATCTAGTAATTAGGATCAACTTCCTGGATGTACTTAAAATTCATTGCGAAAAGATGAATTCTACAATTCCACAGAACATTTTACTGTAAATTATGTAATAATAGCTGAAAGTACCCATTGAAATTCAACGTGCATTAATATCAGAAATTCATCGCTGTGGCGTCATAAACGTCCTTCGTAAAGGGTATTTCAGGAATAAAAAATTCTTTCATCCTATTAGGATTCAATTGTATTCCTGAAAGATGGTACATATTTAACGTATTTAAACTGCAAACATGGTGTTCGTTTGTACAATTCCACATTTTCGCTGTTGATTTGACGCATTTTTGAAGTACTACTCTGTTTTTACATTGCTATTTTTTTGATTTAATACTTTTCGCGTTATTTCCGTGTTACCGTTATTTATGCATTCCATCATTCATAATATAAATGGCAAGACGACAATAGCAATGGCCTTAGAAACTCTAACAAAAACCATGATAAAAAAATCAGTAAATTTTGACATAAATTACTCATTTTTAAGAAACCTAGATCGAAAAACAGAAAAATTATTAAAAGAATAAGAATTTGCAAAGCCATATCCGTTGAATAAAAAAAGAAAGACTTCGATGAACATTTACGTATTTAACTGAATGAAATAAAAAAGTGTTGCACTCTCTTAGATTAATACACCTAATTTTAACAAATGTAAACACATAATTGCTTCGAGGAATCAAACCCGTATCTTTGTAAAATGGTAATAGTTTTCCTAGCCAAAGGGTGCTAGAAACAATATACTTTACGGTATCTCTCTAGGCCCAACCGTTTCCTAGGTTGTGGGGCAGACACAAATCTTTCGGCTATTATTATTATAGATCGTGTTTAGTAAAAAATGTATGAAATAAAAGAATCTTCTCACATTCATTAAATTATTATTACTTAAATTCATCATCATTAAATACTTCTACGAAGTTAAGCCTAAAGTAGTAGATCATAGTTGTAATTTCTACGATATTTTACATTTCATATTATGGTTATGACTCAGGGTATAACATACACATTATACTCACCTTATTCTTAAGATAAAAAGGCCTTAGTGGTATTAGTGGCCGTAGACTGAAGTTATGAGTTGATGAAATCTCAAATATAAAGGAACTTCTTAAGCAGCACTTCCACCGGAATATTCCTAGCGGGTGATGTGACTGCTGGCCTTACTCACAAAAGATTCCCCTCACAGGTGAGAAAGGGCAAAGCAGTTCACACAATGGCTTCCCCGTTGGTTCAAAGTGGAGTAAAGCAATAAGGGTGTTTCGGAGAATACGAAAAACTTGGTGAGGCACGTGAATGGAATGTCGTGAAAGCCTTGACGTGTGACTTGAAGGATCTTTGAGACTTCTGCTTAGGGAGACAAAGCTAACAGTGTTCGAGTGACAACTAGCCCTTTGAGGAGACTTTGTTTAATTTTTTGCATTCCAATATGGATACAGGAAACTATTTCCTGGAGTACTTGAGTATTGGAATCAATGTAGAAAAATTGCATAAATTCTAAAATTCCAGTTCCAGCATTTTGATGGATTAGCTAATTAGATTTACGTATAATTTAGTTTACAGCATGTTTCCCATAATTCAATCGCATAAGAAAGAATATGTAAGAATATGCAGACCGCCGCAAGGAGACAACAAATATTCATCAAAAATTAATGCATTAAAATGTGGAATAACTGTCCATATTGTTATTTTATTCTAATTGATGAAGTAAAAAACTCTCTTTTAAATAAAATATTTTAAGAGGAATTTGTAAACATATGGTTAATCTATCAAGGTAAAGATTTTGAATAGCTAATATATGAATATTTTATTTAAGAGTGTTCTAAGGGTGGTGAGAAGATCACATAACTGAAGAATATTGTATTGTACTTCAATTTGTATTTATGGATAAGTCCACGTTCACCAATTACACACATATTGAATAATAGTGCTCCAGCCAGAATCCTCATTTACTGGAAACACGCGCATATTTTTTTCACCGCATATCCTTATTTTTGAGATTTTTATCGTCCTCATTCACCCACGACTTCCTTCACCTACCTATCCCGTACGCATCTTGGCGTTTGGGACTTAAATAGCATCATGTATATTCATTCTCATCTTGCCGTAGGGGGTATAGGCTCTCAGAGATTCCCAGGAATACAACTGTGTCAACATGCTGACCTGCAAACATCCAGAACGGTGTGGTAACGGTTGGTTGGTCACCCGCTGTAATAACCTGAATAGGTTAACAGGAACTAAGTAAAATGTTTATGGACATAATGTTACACGAGATTGTAAATTTGGTCGTTTAGTGTGCGAAGAAAATAATGAGTTTTTGATAAACCTACTTTAAAATGACTTTCATACTATTTGTTCTTATTCCGTGATATTTTGATATATTATGGGGATAGAATGGTAACGCCCTTGTTTCTCCTATCAGTTTATTCAGTAATTTAACACCAAGGTGTCTACGGTTCAATGCTCAACCTGATAGGACTAAAAATTCTATTCCCTCTGGAATCATTAGGGAGACCAGGGCCTTGTTCAGAAAGTACTAGGAATGGTAGACCTAAAAATATTATATTCCGGTCACTGTAGACAGGTCGACATATTAATAACCTGGCAACCTAAATATTTCGGGTTCAAATTCCTACTCGTGCATGAATGTCGTGTTTAAGATTGATTGACGAGTAACTAGGCATTAATATATTCTTAAAACTTAATGATTTGGCGCGATATTTTGAAGTTATAGGATGACGTTCTAGCCATAGGTTTGGTGTAATAGCCTAATAATTTTGATTGTTTTAGGCCACATCAACTATTTTTTTGATGCTATGAGTCTGAGTCTGCCCCATCCAAGATTCAAATCTGAGTGTTTCCTGTGGTTAACTAATACTTTATCAAAGAGGGTAACCCAACCAGCGTGGTCACCTGTGTAGAGGTCTAAAGTAGAGTTTTCAGCATGGCGGTCTTTTAGGACAGCCTGATTAGGCTGACCGATGTCATCATCATGCGTGAATTACGTGAGGTGTAGGCGGAAGGTGTCGTGCGGAACTAACGAGGGTTGATTCAGTCAGCCCCCAGTGAGGGTCTGCGGCAGAGTCGGGCAGCGTAAGGGGTGGCTGACGAGGTGGTTTCTCATCCAGGGGTGGGGTCGCAAGGGTTAACGAGTGGGTCCTTTCCAGGCAAGGGGAAGAGATAATAATGTTTGTCGCACAGGGGATGTAGACGTGACATGGGGTGCTCCTACTTGAGTAAAGTCTGGGTGCTGTGCAAGAGGGTCTGCCCTTCCGAGGGTTTTGAGGATAAAGGGGTGGGTTTGGAGGTTGGGGTGCGCGAATTTTGCAAAGGGTTTGCTCAGGAGTGGGTCCTTGCGCCCGCGAGATGGCGCGCTCAGACCTTCATTTTTATTAGTACCCGCCGCCCCCACGCACTTTGGCAAGGGACGGCCATATTTGCCGAAGCTCTTGTCGACTGTTAATTTCCCCCATTCCCCTTACGTTCGAAGCTGCCGGGGTTCAAGACACTACTGGGGATGTTCGTATGAATACCCAACAGTCTGTGTTTAGTTTGAGCATTTTTGAGAATCTCACCATGCAAATAGTTATCCGTAGAAGCTAATTGTCACTATTTGGAAGCTAGATTTGCATTTATAGCTGTATTCGGAAAATAGAAGCATTAGTTGCAACATATTTTCTAACTATCCTGCGGAGAAATCCTAGCATATATTAAACGTTTTTGTGATAAAATTTTTTCTCGAGTCATTAACATATTTCCTTGAATAGGATGGAGAAGGTACATTGGAAGGTAAGGCAGACAAATAAAGAGGTGTTGAACACGTTTGAGGAGGAAAGAGATCGTACCAGAGATTAGAAAAAGGCAAAATAGGTAAAAAAAAAAAACCGCTACTCAGGAGCAATGGAACAGTTGCGTAAGGGCATTAACTGCATCTTTCCTCCAAGCGTAAAAATGGAGAGTAAACTTTTCACAACAGCAAATGCTTAACCAAATAATATGAAATATGTTACATCGTAGATTAATTGGTTGTTCGTTGCCCTTGCATGCATGAGCAATATTATTATATAATTAAGTGTTGTTATGCTACTTAGTGTATGAAAGTATATGATGTTGATGATTAGCCACCTGCCACACACCTTAGGCTTTCAGGGTAGTTTTATAAATGTAGATGCAGAATAAATTGCTGAATGTCGCTATTGAATGTAAAATACTGGATAAGCTTGGGCGGGGAGGAAGTGAAAGGGTATTGTGGATAGTATGACTAGGGTCAATTCCTTTGCCGACTTGAAGAGATTCATAGCATAGAAGAGTAATGGCTCTCCACTATGACCAACTGGTAGAACACTATTTATCTATGAAAATACAAATACATACTTCTTTTGTTACCTTGTTTCTTATAACTTATGCTTTTTGAATATTCTGTGGTTGTGTAATGTTTAATTTCCTTCAACTTGCTGCGGTTACAATTTTCAGTGACGCATAACACCGCAAAACGTAGTAGTTTTAGAAGTGGTGGAAAAAATAGCCATGGCCGAGTGGTTTAAGGTGCTGTAAAGAGTTGTAGGTGATAGATGAGTTGACAATGAGTGACGTTATCATTGTAAAAGGTAAAAAAAGCTAGACGCGGTATACGGGTCATCAGTGCAACCTCCTGACAATTCTGTAGCTGAATCTCGCCTCTGGCAAAGGTAATAGTCTCATCTTAGATTAAAGTCTGTAATTTATTTGTCTTACGTTTGCTTAGATTATGCAATACAAAGTTAACAATTGCAGATTCTTAAATTATAATCCTACGAGGCAATTATTTTTTAAAAATAATTTCCAACTAAAATTCCCAATTGTGTGACAAAAAGAACGATGGGCCTTTTAATTGAATAAAAAAACTCAAGTAGAGTCGTACTCTACTCTTAGAACAGGTCTCTGCACGGAGCACGTTGGTTCAAAATATATTCTCTGCCTCTAAAAATTTGCATTTGATAAGGGGTCGGTCATGGCCTGCCTTTCTCTCTTGCTGGTCGTTTTATGTATTCTGCACGTCAGGGAATGTTGCAAACCGAAGTCATCACTCCAGAGGACATACCTTTCGTTCCTCACACAATTTCGCACGTCATTTTCGCGGATGAAATGTCGGCCACTGTGGCGACCGATTATATAGTTCATAAGATTTGAATTGACGGACATTTTAGTTCATTTCTTTCATTTTGGAATGGTTTAAATGAACATAATGAAACAAGTTATACTTGTGTTCATAAGACAGGTCCTGGAGTAAAGAGACTACAGTGAACTCCCGATTATCCGTGCGCACATTATCCGGGCTGCGGATTATCCGTGTATCGCCTATCTATTTAGTGTATCGGCAGTGGTCTCAAAGGTAAGTAAAATTTTGTTGTTTTCTTCCAATCGTACTTTTACTATGGCCCTACCGACTGGTCCAATGTCTAGCGCCAGGCTTCTAGCTGCCACCCGAGAATTGCGGACATATACATTATTGGACTAGACAGTGTGCAGCGTAGAGCAGCTAGGTTTGTTAAAATGTGTTACGATAGGTTGAGCAGTGTTTCACAGTTAATACAAGAAGGGTGGAGTCATTATCAGAGCGTAGGTTAAGGTAGAGATTAAATCTATTAGAGAAATTTCAATCGGATAGGTTTACTGAAGATGTTAGGCACATATTAAAAAACACCTACCTATCCCTTTGCTACACTCCCTAAAAAAATGACATTTTAAATCTATCGGTACCACAATCTATCTCTCTAATCACAATCCCTAGCATAATTCGCAGGGGTTCTTAATATATATCTAACGTCATCTGTGAACAAATTATTTTCGAATTTACTTAAAAGGTTTAACCTAAATTGTAACGTGCGTTCTGATCCGTTCTTGTTATACGTGACACTGTAGGTGGATGGCAGTGAGCCCTGATAAGAACCTCGTAATGGTTGGCTTAAAATTGAACGACCCTTCCCCGGCCAGAGTGTAGGAAAAAATCATGTCGTTCTCCACCATCCCTCTCTCGGCTCCCCCTTGACCTTTTGGTCGATTTCGGTTGCTTAGCAATTACTCGGCGTAGCGACTTCCCTGGCCGGAGGAGTGTTTCGGGCCGGCATCCGACAAATAGTTCTCCATTAGTTTCATCCCTCCCTCTTCTCTCAGGGGTGCGAGTTCCCCGAACCGTGAGGAGTAAAACGAAATTCGCCCATTCAACCCAACCCCGGCGTCAGCCACGTTCCGTGTGCTCGTGACTCGGGGGCGTACGCGATCATTACGTATGTTTCGGCGTCGCCGACGGGGGCTTTTTGGGGGTAGGGCAAGAGGGGATGTTTCGCTAGAGGGTATGCAGGCGAGGAATTGGGGAGGGTGAAAAGGCGAGAACGGGGTGGTTGCGAGCTACGAGGGTGGGTTTGCTCTCTTATCCTGAAACCCCTCATTATACGACCTTTTTGATATTTCCTCCTGCGTAAAGCCTCTCTCAGCAAATTTTAAACTTGACGTGCCCTTTTAGAAAATTTCTCGGCCTTCCAGCACCGTTATTAAAATAATATTGTTAGTTTTGTGCTCATCTTTGCCTCTGATTTTCAGTTCTAATCGTTTTGATGCAGCTCATCGTTTTGTTCTCAATGAAAACCATTTTAATATTTTCCCACTCTTCTACTGTATGGTAATGAATCTGTTCTCATACTCATAATTCACAAGGTGTTATTCCTCCAAGTATTTTCATTATCTGTGGTATTCCTCTAGAATTGTAAATGGTACTAATTTTCACCTCGACGACTGTAATTTGGAAGACTGTAATTGTTCTATAATATGTTCTCACTAGATTACTTTCATTTTCCCTTTTTTAATTATTTTTGTACGTTGTTTTTTCTTGTGGCTATCAGTGTCTTTTTATTCAACTGGTTGACTTATTTAATAGAGTTAATTATTCTTTACTACCTTAATTCCGAAAAATGTAACTGAGTAAGGTGTGCTATAATCATGAATTTCATCCAGCGATGCCCTCCTCCTGAAGCAATTTCTGGCGCTCGTTCTGACACCAAATCGTTCACATTAATGTGTTCTAACGCATACCTACATGGTTATCATTCATATAATCATTATCTGCCTTGAATGCTAAGATTGTCGTAAGACCTTTCTCCTTCCAGTTTCTTTCCATGTTAACCACTTTATATTAAGATATTAATAAATTTTCATGTTCGAAATATCGTAATAAAGGTGTATATCAACCCTTGTGCATACTGGATCAACAAACTACAGCACAATGTGAGAAGAGATAACTTAAAGTGATACTGGGGTATAGGTTGTATGAAATAAACTGTTTGAAGTCAACCAAAACAATCCAAAAATACTCATATATATGAAACGTTTTCTCGGTCTTTCCACGGAAAAACTAAATTTTATTCCGACGTTTTAACGGCGAAAATAGCCACCGAAACGTTTTAATCTCACGAAATACTTACACTGGTAGAATTACGAAGAATTCTTTTGTACAGCTTACGCCGGGAAACCTCCTCATGATGATCAATCGATAAATTATATACCTCTGTGCAAAAAGTGTAAATATTTATTTAATGGCCATTATAGGTATCATTTCAAACCAAATTAGTATTTGGCATTTTATAGTACCAACACAGGTGATGAAGGATGTGAAAGAGAAGAAATACGTAGATATGAAGAGATTAGCCGATAGAAAAATTCAGTGGAGAGCTGCGTCAAACCAATCCCAGGATTGATGACTAATGAATATTATCGAGCGTATCATTAAAATTATTTGCTGAAAAACTCATTTTTTATGGGGCTTTGCAAAGATCTTCGGTTCAGTTGCTAAAGGAAGGGTATTTGAATATTTTCATATATATTTGAAGTGGATAAAGCTGATATTTATGTGTCATAATCCATCTCCACGTAATGAAGATCATATTATGCCTGAATTCATGTACTAGTTTGGCAATCACATTTGGAGTGTTTGGGCTAGAGTAATTCGTATGCTTGATGTGACATTTTATGAGTCGCCGAGCAAGAAACGTTATCCTACTTAGTAATCATTAGGGAAATACAAATGCGAGAACAAAGGGACCTAGAGTATTCCATTAGAAAGAGGGGAGGGAAGTTTTTTCGGACCGGCATCATTATTTTTACCCTTGGGTGACCGCTCGTTTGGTGTATTGGAAAAAAATAAAGCGTTATCACGCTTTGAGTATCCGCTATTTGCAAAAGCCAGTCTTTGATTGAGCGAAGGCCTTCATGCTCATAGAGGCGAGAGCTGATATAGTCTCTCTCCCTCCGCTATTATGACAGGCGAGGAGCAATATTCCTGCGGTGATGAAAATGCCACAAAGAGTATTGAGTGTAGTCATGTAGAAGAGTATAGAGGCGTAGTTGAAAAGAATAGCTGCCTTCAAAACTAGGAGTCGGTTGGGGAATAGAACAGACGTCCAGATAGAGCGCTTTGAAGGCAACTACTGGGTTGATCAGATGCGCCCCTAGGACAATGCTTTGCCGTAGAACATTGCTGGAGTTGGGTCCTAATTAATACGGGATAAATTGTATTTTTAGAGGAATTTATGAAGGAAGAGCTCTCATAGCTAAAAAAAAGACTGGTAAATAATTTAGAAGAATGAGAGGCTGTCATCAATCACCTTTATGATTGAAACTCTAAGGGATAACTCTCGATATTATTAAAAAGCCATAGCTTTCCACACAACCTAAAGTGAAGAGCATTCTTTAAAGTTCATCGAAATAGTGTAGTTATGCAGTAATTGGTGATTCCTCATCTCTTTTCTTCTACTTTATTACATTTAGGCAATTATTATTATGTTTACCTATGCACTGATGAAGTCATATTTCAGTCATGGTAGTGGCTATTAATCCCAAATAAAACTGTCAATAATTTCTTGACATTCTAGTGTTTTGCTTACGTTAAATTTATATTAGGTTTTCAAGTTTTCCACATGCTAGAGTAATCATCATTACTAGTCATCTTCCCAATGATTGGGTTGACACTATCGGTTCTCCAGTCAGTCGACCGCTTCATATTTAAATACTTCTTCTCTCTTGCACACTGGAGTTATAACGCATCATATCAGGAAACTGATGGCTACTGCCAGCCAGTAATAAATTAAAGAGTGCAATAGAGGGGAAGCATAAATACCCTTGAAAAATTAAGCAAAAAAAAGTACTTTTTTAATGAGAAGATGATGGCATTGATCCTGACAGGATTGTTTCATTGTATTTAGTTAATAGAAGGTAATGCCAGTGGTGCCCAATAACATTCGGATACTTGTGTAATACCTTGACGATAATGATAACTAATCATAATAAGCACGAGGGAATTTATGTAATGGGCAAACTTTGGAATATTCTCACTTAGGAATAGATTTATGATTTCAAGGAATTGCATCAGTACGAACTCTGGAAAAATACATACCAATCAGCGGTCACCTTTATCATCAAAAATCAAATGCCTTGGAATATCGTGTTTCACGCACGCACGCATCAAGATGAACCGATTCTTAGTCGACGCTCTTGTTCACATTTGTCAGGGAAAACGTATTTCTTGAAGGGAATAAATTGAACTAAAGAATGATGCTCTAAAAGGTTTCGAAATAAAGCGAACTAAATTGACGCAAAGTAATCCGACGCGATGCTATCCTGTCGCTTTGTTAGATGAAAAAACCTGTGACTCGAGACTTGTGTGAGATTCTCAGGTATCTTGAAGTCAATATATAAGGAATAGTGATTGAGAAATAGAAGTTGAGAAAGAAAATTTTCGTGGAAAAACTCCTGCACAGTTTTTGTCTCTGATGGCTTCTCAGGTACCCTTTCTCAAAATATATTTGACAATCCTAACGTCTTCAGATCAATTCCTATATTACCAGACTGTAACCAAAATGGTGTGTACAAAGCTTTACTTACATTCATTCAATGATAATTCTGTTTTAGATTTGTACGCCAATCCAATGGTATGTAAATTAAAGTGCAGGATTTTGAAGCGATTATGTACACATCATTGCAACAATTCTAACGCCGGAAGCAGTGATTGTTAGAAATCTTACTTCAAATTTATCTTTAAGCAGATTAATACTTTAATTCTGTGATAATTCTCTGTGAAATGTAGTTTTACGCATAGGTAAATACATATTTTAATAACGTTCTCAATTTTGCTTCGCTCAGCTTTGAAAATTCGGTAATCACGAAACAGCGTGCGTTTCTGATAACTCTTCTCCGGCTCAGATTCAGTAATCCAACCTTAACAAATGAAGATTTTGGCGGTTTAATTAGAGCTTAATTCTCCTCGAACGGTGTCGGCGTTGTGCCATTATCTTCTCTCCATACTAATCTTACCGGTTTTTCAATTTTTAATTAGTTTCTGCGATGAACTTCCATGCAAATTTCTCTGTCCGTGGAAGCGCAGCGCTTTTTTCCGTGTTAATTATGAAACTTGTCATTATCTCGACGGATTGAGCAAGTGTTTTTGATTCCCTCATGAGAAAAATTGTGTCTTTCATAGTATGAAAATGTAGTGTCTAGTTTCATGGTTTCATTGACTCGCCGTAAGAGTATATCTTAAAATGCTTGAGAACGCACATTATAGAATGAATGCCAGGCATACAGGATTCATTATAGAAAAAATATCCACTGTCACACTGCGTTTCATTAAAAACTATTTATTACATTTAATTATTCCGAGTAGCTGTTGAACAGGGAAGTGCTAGAATGGTTGGAGGGGAAAGGCGTGTGTTTGGAGAGGAAGACAGGAAAAGTGGGTGTACGGCGTTTTGAATAGAAACAAGATGCTGCCGGGGATGATTGAGTGAGCGCAGATTGGGGGTAGAAAAGAATAATTCGTACAAATATTGGCAGAATACTTGAGACGCTGTCAATCAAATAAAAGCTGTCGTTAAGGTTGGTGTGATATGTAAATAACTGCCTGATTTGCTTTCAGATCATGACTTTAAATTCTGTAAATGATTTCGACATTGTGTAAATAGGTTTTGGGTTTATCCAGATAGTGACGTTACTATATTCCCATTTTGACTTTCCTGGTTTAGGTATTAGTGAAAACTAAAACCTTCATATATTTGATCTATTATTATGAGTGAATCGTTTTTAAATTCACGTAAAATAAACGGGTTGTGATTCAATGGCGTATGAATAGAATATTTTCCCTTGTGGTTAACGGTTTCCGTACCAAAGGCCTTTAATATAACTGTAGACTTGTAACGTCCAGAAGTTCACTTCCTTGGCTAATTGTTATCCGATTTCTCTTCCGAGGGGAGGTGCGAGTGTGTATATGAATTTGATTGGCCGCGGTATATGCGCTTGGAGACACTGAGTAGGAATAGTATTCTGTATCTGCATGTGAAAAAAATAATATATTGTGACAATCGTAAAATTATTTTGATGGGCTCAAGTATTAGTATCAACTTTAACATTGTTTCACGCTTAGTTAGTTTTCATTTAAGAATGCGTAAGCTATACATGCTTTCGTTCATTTTTTACTGCCAGCAATGTTAAGATGCAGAAAATTATGAATTACTTTCATCTGCTACATTATACGTAAATAGCTGTATAAGGGCTGGTTGACTGGTTTGCTAATTTCTTAGGTTCATTTAGATAAATGGTATATTATCACGAAAACTTAATGAGTAGAAATAGGCATAGGGTTTTCATAGAAAGTATAATGGATGTGCCGTCATACCTATCAAAGGACTCGTTGACTGGTTTAACAATTTCTCAGGTTCATTTAGATAAATGGTATATTATCAGGAAAACTTAATGAGTAGATATATGCATAGGGTTTTCATAGAAAGTATAATGGATGTACCATTTGGATAATGATTTTAGGATGATAATCGTTCGGTCACAATTTCATTTGTTCTTTCATTTCATATTGGAAAAAATATGTCACACTTCATCGGGATTTTTTTCTCGATGGATTCGATTGGCTCCGTGTGTTATTGCGCTGTTCATGTCTTTTGTTTGTCTCTCGCGTGTGTGGCAGACACTCCATTTCGTGAAGAGCGAAAGCCTGCGAGTGGTTCCCGCCTGCACGCTTGCGATCGAGTCGTGCCAGGGACGACCGTGGGATTAAGCGATCTCCCGCGCGCTTTTGTTTGTCATAGTTATTTCCCCGGAGCTCGGGATCCTCGCGAGCATCTCTCCCTTTTGAGCCCTTCGATGAAAAGCCACCCTCCCCTACCCACCCACACAAACACCGGGTCCTTTGGCAATAAACGGGATTAAGGCCCTCCACCGTCATCCCATATCCCACTTAAGTCCTTAGTCCCGCCCGTTATAATAATACATAATTCAGGTGATCGCGAGATGGGGAAAGCTTTACGACTTGCCGGCTCCAAAAGAAGTGAAATGTTAGAGATCGAGTACTTCCGATATTCCATTCTGAGTATCGTGGGTCGAAGTAAATTTGTTGTCCCATTCATCTCTTAGTATCGATATTGGGGAAGTATTTTATAGCATGTGATTACAATCACACTCTTACGATGCTGGATATGGTTGATGATATGTGGAAGGAAAATTAATGTAACAAGATTTGTCAGTGGAAGAATGCTTTGGTTGGTAACCCAAGGAGGTCGAACAACAGGACACGCTAAATTGTGTAAATATTATGGATTTGGGTGTTTTAGATGAAACCTACCAGTCTACTATAGATATTAATTAAGATGTCTATTTATTAACCTTAAATGCACTGAAATCGTAAATTTTGATTGCATCAGAATATGCTTTGCTTTGCATATTCATATTGCATCAGAATGTGTGAGTAATTTAATATCAATGCGAAAGATATACTCGGTATTGTTTGATAAAACGTTATATGTCAGTGTTTATGAAAATAAGAATCAGGTACCATTTTCAGAGTTTATTTTTATGCAGATAGGCCCTAGGTTTCAACACAAAAGCGAAATCATCAGTACTTTGACAGTAACGATCGTAGTGAAAAAAGAAAGTACTTAGTTAATTCCACGATTTATTTTGAATGACTCGACCGGTTTCAACCTTTGCAGGTCATCATCAGGAGGTCGAGTCATTCAAAATAAATCGTGGAATTAACTAAGTACTTTCTTTTTTCACTATGTCTAAATTTCACCAAGTAAACTTGCCGACCATCGACTATAGTAACGATCGTATTTAAAAACAAGTTCGGCTTTGCCAAATTTATTTTGAAATTTATTAAGCATTGATAAATGCATATATTTAACCAAACCAAATGCATTGTGAAAAGAAAGTGCCACAACTTTTTCGTTTTAATGTACTTCTACCATCATTTGTTTAATGCTAAATGTGTCAAGGTGCGTATGAGTCGAGATGAGCTAATGCAGCAATTCAATCTCAGCCTAGTTGGCAATCCAATTTGAGGACATTATTTATAATGGAGGAAGAGATAAAAAGATGTAATACATTTTTGATTTTTATAGAAAGTACGAGAATGTTCATTCTGGCAAATTCGGCGTCATGCTACATTAAAAATTTATTAAAGGGAACATTTTTTAAAATGGAATTTTCGGCTTATATTCGGGCTGCATATTTAATACATGCTTTCGCTTCCCAAGCTCTTTTACGTGCTTGTATTTTAACGTGGTAATTTACGTGCAAGTGACGACTGTTGAATGATGTTCTGGGCAACCAGTTTTGTGGCTATCCTAGAAAGGTTTCATCTTGAACGTAGCGTTGAATGTATATTTAGTATGGATTTTTATTGATGAAAAGGCAAGGAAAATGGAAAAAACTACGTTACAAAGAACTGACGAAAGGCCAAATTAGCATTGTTGAGGAAAAAAAGAAGTGCTCAGGGAAAGTATGTGAGATGAAGCATATTTTAATGACAATGTCTTGTTAAGGAAAGGAATGGAAAGTTTTAGCAAATGTGGAAATACGAGGAATAGAATTTGCATTTTGATCGTGATGAGGACAGAGAAAAATTACACCAAGCTGATGGATTAAATAGTTGTAGTCTAGAGTATAAAGAATAAGATTTGCATACATTAATTAATACGACGCATTCAGAAATAGTCTCGTAAGTTAATCAATGCTTCATTTAATCTGCTAAATATGCAAGGCAGAACCAGATATGCTTCATTATTCTGAGGAATATAGTCGAGGACGGGTGAAAAATCCATTAAAATTTCGTAATATTTATGTAACCCCCCGAGAGGGATGGTAGCACGAAGTTAATTTGAAAAAGAAGCATACTGATACTGAGCGTAACTTTTGTGGCATCTTTCTGAGTCAATTTGTCGCATTCCCGAGAGATATAAGTTGAAAATCAGTCTCTCGACATTCTCCATTTACTATTCGATACGTCCAGCCTTTTTTGAGTATTGTTTAATACCGTTGGCACACATTTTTGGAAGTGATGGTGTGGAATATTGGTCGATCCCTGTTTGAATACGTTTCCCCCAGGGGGGTTGTGTTTGAAACCTTCGGAATTATCTCGAATAGGTAACCAAGGAGTCACGTGATGCAAACACGAATGATTTCAAAATTTAATGTGTCTGAATCGCCCTTAAAAACATCATTAATTGTTTTCACTTGAGTTCTTCTCTTCTATTCCAACTAAAGAACCCCCAGTAGAGACATGACACAAGTACAAACAAAGTATGAGGTTGTAATCAGCGGTTTTAACACATCATATTTGCGAGCCATTCTTGTTTATACCACGTGACTCCTTGGTTACCTATTCCAAATATTCTCGACTGTTTCAAACACAAACCCCCAGGGTTCGAATGGCTGGGGGAGGGGGGTATCGTAGTCACATCGAATTTCAAACAGTGCCAAAGTCATCGGCAGGGAACCACTCCGGCACTCGACTGAAGTTCTCGTCACCCGGCTGCAAACCCTTCCATCCCCCTCCTTAGCAGTTTTAGCCTCATCTCTTACCTGCTAGTGACGCGCCCGGTTTTTTTCATTTCGCGAAATCCTCCCCTCTGGCGGGAGAACGCCGAAACCCAATTAACGCAGCACGACTTTCCTTTTAAAGTCCTCTTCAACCCTCCTCCTCCCAACTCTCTCTATCTCTCTCTCCCCTTCCTCCCAGCGTATCCCTCGATCCGATTTTCTTTCCGTTATTCCTTTTACCTTTCTACCTTAACATCCACGATCTCCCATATCCTTAAATTTTCCTTATCCTCTGAATAATCCGCCTTTATTTGCCCCTTTCTTCCATCATGAATTTTTTGCGACGCGTATTTAATGATGCTTAATATTTCTGGATTTTATTATCCCATCTGTATTCCTTTCCCTTTAGTCCCTTAAGCGCGATGCAAATATTTGTATGAAAATATTAAATTGCGATAAGAATTAGAATAATAATGTTAGTGCAACATTTAAACCGTATTTTTTAAAAAGGCCTTCCATAGTTTTACTTCCCCAGTTTCTTTATCAAAGTAAACTAATGAGACGGAGAATTCTGAAGTCTCCTAAACCAAATATAAGAGTACATGATTAGCTCTCACAAAAACACGTTTATGTAAATAAAAAATGGCAATGATGTGTTGAAACTAAGGCCAATTTTTCACGAAATGTAATCTAGAAATTGTACTTAGTATTCTCCTTTTAACTTCTTTTTGAAGTAACTCCTTCAAAGTAACTCCTTTTGGTATATATTCCTATGAACGGAGATGGGTAACGTATTTTGTATCATAATCTCTGTCATGTTAACGTATGATTTTTGAAATTCTAAAGTAATTAATGTGCCGGCAGATATTTACTTTGGGAGGAATGGTCTCTTTAATGCACCACACCGAATCTGAAGAGTCGTAATGGCAACTGATATCTCGTTTGAAGAACATCAGTTTGTGGGCGAAACATTGGAAAGGATGTGGATGTTATTGCGCTTCCTTACAGTTTTTGTCGCTCTCATTAATATTATCAGTAGTCGTTATTGCAACCATAAGTTTTATATATTTTGTGCTGCAGATTAACGGTCCTTAGATAAATAAAGCCTGGGTTGCGTTGATAACATTTTATTCTACCGTATTTTCTTCGCATAGGTTTATTAGACTCTTGTCAAAGATGAAGTTTGAAATCAATTTTTCTATCAATTACGAGAGAGAATGTGTACTTGATGCATTGTCAGCTGAGCGTAATATAAGGTGTTTGTCATTAAGTTAAACTTGACAAAGGTGATTATGTTAACCTGCGCAATATGTCAACAGTTAAAAACAGTAAATTATTCAGCGGATCGAGCAAAAGGAGATTAAATATTGTGATAATGACATAAAAATGAGGAAAATTAAGTTTCGTAAATTCTCACCCTACGAAAGAAGAGGAAGGTTTTCCCTTAACGTATTGCCCCAAGGGATCGAGACTTAAGAGTTACTCATATATATGCTCTTTATCTGCTGTAAGGGTTGCATTTAGAATGGTTTCAGCATGGCATCCAAGTTGAGACAGTAATTAAACAGATTAAGAGAAAAAATATATGTGGGTGGATGTGTTTTAAACCGTCGGGATAATCTCGAATAGTAACCAAGGAATCTCGTGGTACCAACACGAATGGTACGTAAATTTAGTGCGTTTGTTAATTTCTCTTTACAATCTCTCTTTGTTTTCACATAATTGTTTTTCAAACGAAGGCTCTATTTTTTCTTTTAAAGGCTCTATTCTTTTCTTATCTATCTTGAATAAAACGAGTGAATGCAATGAGTGAGATTGTTGCAAGCGATTCAAACACATCAAATTTGCGAACTATTCTTGTTTTTACCATGGAACTACTTGTTTACCTATTTGAGATAATCCACAACGTTTCAAACGCACGCCCTCTGGATTCGAGCCCTTATCCTTAAATTGATATATGATAATAAACTGGTTTCTATTTAATTCAACACTGGAAATGTTCAGTGATCTGTCACAAAAGGAAAAAATATCGGAGTTGTATGCGTTTGTATAGAAGAAATTGTAAGTTGAAACTTTTCAGGACCTCTTATCTCCTCTTAATTTCATTCCTTTCCCTCGTCAATCCTTCCAGCCAGCCTTATCATCCCTTCCCAGCGTCCTTCTCTCCTGCCTGCCCTAATCCTAATCCCTTCTGTTTTTCGGCGCGTAATGAAATGGGATCCCGGCCGGCAATCTTCCGCCAAGTTCTCCCGCTAACAACCGCTTGGCCGCTCGTGGGTATCCCTGAGTCCGCGCTATTGAAAAGAGATTTTCCAGTGCTGTGAGGCGAAGCCGATCGTGACTGGCGAATTCTGGGGCATTATCGTCTTGCCGCTCCATCTTTTTGTTTTTCGAGGGAATCTCTGGAAACCGGAGGACTGCCAGGACGGATCGGTCCGAGGAGATGGTTCTGGCAATGGTTTGGACTTGGAGAATCGCGGATTTTTTATGGATATATTTTTAAACCATTCCCAAAAAAGTCAGGTGAGGCATATACGGTGACAGTGGTAGAGACTGCAATGGCTGTTTTGCCTGGTCAGTGTAATTGGCCAAGTTAATGTAACAATAGTTTGAGCACTGGTTTGCGAAAATCTGTGGCGTAGTAGATTGCGAGAAAAATTGCCTGACAAATTTATTGGTACGATCATTGGTGCAATGGTTCATTTGTAGTTTACCGTAAAGTTGCTGTTGTACCGTCAATATACCATGTACAGTCAAGATCGATGTAACAATTTGGTTGACATACACAAAGAAACTATCACCTCTATGAAATAATGAACATTTCTGAATAAACTAGTGGGATCTCTATTCCCGTCAACTTATTTCGCATGTTAGGGGCCGGATAACCAATGAAAAATATTTTAACGTATCAGGCGGTGAGTTGGGGAAATGTGTTACACTTAGCATTATCACATAAATATTTTGAAAATTTCTACAATAAGTTTATTACACCGACCAGGTTTCAGCAAAACATTGCCATTAATAATGGTAATGCCTTGCTGAAACCTGGGTCGGTGTAATAAACTTATTGTGGAAAATTACAAAGTATTTCTGTGATAATGCTGAATGAAAAATATTTTCAACTATAGGAATTCGAACCTGGGCCCACTGACTGAGAGACTAGTGCTCCAATCCGACTCTCTTAAATTCATTTCTGAACACATCAGAGGTTTCTGTAATCCGTTCTACCCAGGCCTACTCTTGCACAGCGATCGCAGGGCTCAGGGCCAAGATTGAGGCCTTATGAGGTAAATTAAAGCTCCCTGACGATAAATCGCCCAGATCATGATCATCATCACTTCACGCATTACCGAAAGATTTGAGTTCAAACAAAAACATCACTCTTAGTCGTTGACACCTATTTAATAGTTTTAAAACCGGTGGCAGTCCGTGAACGCTCCTTTTGGGCCATTTATTGAGAGAAGAACGTGAAAATTGTGCGAATGCATGAATAAGTTTGTAAAACATATTTTTTGGAGTGTAGCCTTTGCGCTTTTGTGTAATTCGTTTTCGCAAGGCGTTGCGTTATATGCAGTAATTTTTCTGGTGCAAGTCTTTTCGCGACAACCTGCGCAATTTCAATGACCGTGTAAAGACTGTAAGCGTTTGAAATGTGGTGCGAAGGGATGTGATGGAGATAAAATGGATAGAGCGAGTGGCAATCGAAGAAGTTCCTAAAAGAATGGGTGATATCTGATGAGAACTTAAAACGGATGTTAGGACCACTTAATCGGCCGTATCTGGGTACATAATGGATTATGACATTCGTTTACGGAAATGCGAATGGGAAGTATGTAAAAGAAGGTCTTGTATGGAGATTATAGTGAAGCATATAATTAAAGACGTGTGAAGATATGAAGAGGTTAGCTGACAGGAATATGGAGTTTAAAGCTGAATCAAACCAATCAGTGGATTGATGAATAAAGATGACAATGCACCAAGAATAAACAAAATGGGAGAAATATTTAACAGCTGGTCTTCTTATGTTACCTCCGGATACAATCGATTAAATATAGGCCTAAAAACCATTGATAAATAACTGATTTCAACTCGGATATTTTACTTTTTTTCCTTCAGGTGGTTTGATGATTTCCTTTCTTCAATAGCCATGCCTGGTATTCCTGTTTTTCATTCACTAGTGATTCCTCCCGTGATAATTTTTTTCATTCGGTCTCGGGGTAATTTTGAAACACCGTTCTCCGTATACACACGGAAATGAAATCTATCCATCCCTTAAATTTTGAATTAAGTATTATGCGGGTGTTTGCTTTCATTTTTTACGTCTTTTAAGTGTGTGGATATGGTCTACATAATTTATTGGATATTGTCTAATTTTCCGCCGATTGGTCACATTTGATAGCATATTTTTTCTTATTTCATAGTTTCTTACATTTAACCAGAGTTTTGTTGACACATTCCACTAAAAAATTTGTAGTTCTTACCTTATTTAGGTTAAGGTCAAGTTAAAGTGGTCGATAGAGCGCCGGCTTGACGAAACAAAGTTCACAGGTTTGAATCCCAAAACGAGTTTATGTATTGTGATTGTTTTAGGAAAACATTTAGAATTAAGTACCAGTATTTTTTGAGGGACACGTCGACGACTTCGTAATTTTTACTTTTGTTCATTGTTAAAACGTTTGTGTCAATGCAATTAATGGTTGCGGATATAAGAAATCTAGCATTGCTGTCGAGGTAAAATTAATGCGATCTTATTGTGCTATTTCAAAGGTATATTTCTTACAAAAGCATAGCAACACGACTAGTAACATGAATTTTTTTCTGTTAGCGTAGTATTCGGTTAGGTTATGCAGTGAAACGTAAGCTTAGAAGCTCGATCACGTAGAAAATCTGATGATTTCATGCTGTATTTGCTCCACCTTTTTTTATAAAACGCATGAGAGTTATCTTGTTTTATAGAGGTGGGATTACTGTTGAAGGTGTTGGAACCACTTGTTTAGTTTCTTCACAAAATCTGAGATACCGAACAAAGATTTGTTTTGTCAATAAGTGTTTGTATAATGATGCATACATTAGACAGCAATCTTCATTCGGTTTTCATTTTAGGAGTGCTCAGTAGGCAAAAATTCCCAACAGTGCTTGCGTTCTCATTAAATATCTTTTGTATGACTGGGTGTAATTAATATTAAAAATGGATGCAAGGTGTGATTTCTAATCTATGGAATCAGGAACTGTGAAAGAATAATTATACTTCAGAATTGTGTCATTTTTCCGTTTCCAATAGCAAAGGTGTCAGGTTAACAAAATTACAGGACACTTTAGAGTTTTAGATATATCTGGGGGCAGTTTTACTCAATATTTTAATGGGAAATGTATTTTAAAAACAAGTATATTGCTCTTCTGATTCTGGTGTTCTTATCGAGAAAGTGATCAATTTGAAATTATTTTTTTATTATGTTGTATTGAATTTGCTATGGATTGTTCGGTGATTTATGGTGTTCTATTTCAGTTTACTGTGAAGAATATGACGGGTTATTTTTGCGAGGGACCTCGAATCCTCAGGAACTGTTCTTCTTTTGGCTTCCTGTCAACCAGCTAAGGTGAGTGAAATTAAATTGAAATTAAAAAAAGAAATTTTAATCAGTCAAGTCAGAACCAGATTGCGGGCGAATTTTCTGTGGATTAGGAGTAGCAAAATGTCTTTTCTGAACGAAATGCATGCTTTAATTGCAGTTCACTTCAATACTGCACTTATTGTGCTTGAAATGCAATATTGTATCACAATCATAGGGGTGATTTGTGACGGAGAAGAAGGTGAACAGTTGCGTGAATTCAATTACCGTGATGTGCGAATTAAATGACGACTTTTGAGAGAGCTAACATTTATTTGAACTCACCCAAGAAATTCAGTCTCCACGCGTCATTAAATGTGCTCCGCGTCTTTTATTTGCTCTTGAAATTCAACCGAAGCGGTGTTTCCGCGGTCATGAGCAAATGGGTGACTGCTTAGCATTTATAAGGTCTCGGTGAAAACAGATAGCTCCGCCAGCCATTGACTCGTCCGCTAATTAAGAATTCATGTGAAAGAGCAGGTGGCATTGGCAGCAAGTTCCGGTTTTGCTTCGTCGCACTTGGCCCCCGTCGATTTAAGAGACTGGCCGCGCTTCAACTCGAGCCGAACGGAGAGCGTTTGGAGCACTGCAGTACCAAGTGTTTATTACCTTGTAATAATATGCTTATTGAGTCATACTCACTTACAGTTCGCAGGGGCCCGAGCTTCTCTCCGTGAAATGGGACGCATGCTGAACCTACTTTACATACAAATATGTTTAGCCAAATCGATTACCATCTATTTCTGAATATATGCGTTGGCCTTTTAGTTTATTTTAGTTCTTTTTTTGCACTCGGCGACTGACAGTGGAGGTCATTTTCGATATTGTTAATTCATTGGTATTGTATTCGTTAGAGGAAGGATTTCTTAGGGAGCTGAGGAAGTTTGGAAAGTAATTCGGTGTCTGCATTAGCCCCAGCTCTTACGGAAAGGCGCCAAGGGGTCAACGGCTTAGCGACCTACTTGACGGACGGAGTACTGGACTCGAAGTTCCATCCATAAGGCACTCATGTTGGGACCAGTAGGTACTCTAGGTACTAAAAACATACACTGCGTAAAACCAGTGATTTTACGTAGTGCATATTCGGTGGCTAGTTACCACTGGCCACACATCCACAAGGTGTATTTCAGCACAATCTGTAGATGTGGATGTTTCATCGCCAGAACGGTTAACTTCGGGAGTCGTATCTTTTGATTTGAAACTGTATCCCAATACCTACATCCGCATAATACTCAGAAAATATAAACGTTCTCATGCCTTTGCTGATTTTGCTTTCGTGATTTCTGTAATGTTGCCTAATGACTTTCAATCGATTTCTATTTTATATTTTTATTATATTTGGGAAATTTTTCGAGGAACAGAATGCTGATGTGGGTGATAAATAGGATAATTTTATTTACGCGCATACCAGGGTAAAAAAGCGTAAGTGCTCCACACTACACGAAGGCAGGCACGCGTTTTGGATTTTTAAATAGGTGTTTAAGTATGTCTGGAAAATGTGGATTAGTTCGGATGGAAGGTAAGAAAAAGCATGTTTTGCATGCTTGTTTTGCTATTTTTATATTTTTTAAATAGTGAAGTTTAGACTAGTATATTGTTGCTAATCGTTTTTTATGCATGATACGTAGTGCATACTTGGTGAGAATTCACCCCCTGCCACACACCTTTATGGTGGCTTGCAGGGTATTATGTAGATGTAGATGTAAGAAACGCCCTTTGCGCTGGGAGGGTAATCTTAAGTATTTCAAATAATGATAAGATACTAAAAATATGTGTGATTTATGCTTAATAGCGATAGATTGTTTCACTTCGGTTTGCTCTTGGATTAGAATAATTATGTGTATATTGAGCATCAATATGTGATCCCTAGTCGTTTACTTTGTCTGGGGTTCAAATTAGTTTGTTCAAATAACCCCATATGCGTGTATTTTCCAGAGTCAAGACCGGTTAATTAAGGTACCCGGAAATGATAGATAAACCCCCTGTCCATTTCATCGAAATCCCTTGGCCCGTTTTCAAGATAAAATTTAAAAACTCACAAATATGCGAGAATTGTTCTCTCCAGTATGTGGTATGGGTGTGAGTGGAGGGTATTGGGTACGCATTAACGGGAAGTCTGTGGGATTATCTCGTTCCAGCCCATGCCGATATGAATTCAGCCCCGGGGGTGAACACAGTGGACGGACGGATGGCCTCACGCCGTTTAGATCTCGAATCTTTCGCGAGCGAATTTAAATGTACGAGTTTGATTTCGCGTCGATGGGCGAGTGTATTTTTTTGCCCTTCGTGTCCCGGTTCTTTTTTGTTTAAACTCCCGCTACTTCCTCAGAGCCCTCTATGAGAGCTAACGACCATATCTCCGATCCCATGCCTCCTTAAAGTGATTAATTTTTCCACTCTTCCCTTGCCGAAAAAAATATCCAAGCGGACTTGCGCATTATTAATACCTCTTCCCCACCCCACCATACTCTACGTTCTCCTTCCCATCCTTTCGCAGAAAGCATTCATTCTCCGCGAAAAAAATAATTTTGCACCCTTTTGTTCTTTGGAGGGTGGAAAAAAATTGTAATCCACACCCTTCTCGTCATTTTTTTTGCACATATCCCCACCCTTCATCGCCTCATGATCCTCCCCCCCTCCCTTCCCATCATCAATCAACGCGTGCATTCCGTGCTTTTTTCTCATTTCCTTCTTCCTCGTGCTCTTCTCTTTCTTCCCCCTCCTTGTTTTTTTAGTCACGGAGGGACACCGCTAGGGTTGCCAACCCCGAAAGAGTTGATTCTGTGAGTAGTCCGATTTTACGTGACCTTAAAAATATCACGTAATATGACGCTTTCCGTAAAATTTGAGTGTAGGGTACAATAAGGACTACCTTAAATGTGCATCAAGCCCCCAAATAAAGCAAATTTATTACAATTTATAATTATATAATATTTATATACCTACCAATTATGTCACCATAAGATTTTAAAAATATAAAATTAAAAAAAATTAACTATGACGTGAAATTCGCAGCATAGTTTTATCTAAAATATTTTTTAACCTGCAAGTGACAAATGAAAAAGGAAGCTTATATTTCCTCGTTAATGGTTAATTGCACTTATAAATTTTTGTTGTAAAAACTCTATGAAGAGTATCATTGTTTCTAAAGTTATGAATCCGAACTCGTAAAGTTATTATATCCTAAAAGTCTGGGCACGATAAAGATGAATGATTTCGTAAAAGGAACAAAATATCACAATGAATACGCCATACTTCCAATTTGCGCCAGTCCATGGCTACATATGTACGAAATTACATATTGTTACTACTTCTACTAATTTTTACTGCTAGCCGTCATTGATCACAATAAATGTGCGGTTTGATCAAAATTGATTTAGCGTGCAGAGCACAACGAGAACTACCTTGAAATGCGTAATAAGTCACCCAACAAAGCAAATATATTGACCTTGACCCTGACTAATATTGTTAAACTGAAATTGACCTTGTCGATTTAATTTTAATACTTCAACTAAATTTCCTCATTAAAAGAAGTATGTAGTTATATGGGTGTGGTGACGGACAGCTGAGGTCATTTAGGATAGTGGTAGCCTGCTCTTAACGAAAGGCGCCAAGGGGACCATGGATTAACATCCCATCCGACGGACTGAACACTGAACTCGAATGCTCTCCGCACAGCACTCAATAACTGTATTCCCATTTCTTCACCCACCGGAATACGAACCCGGGCCAATGGGTTGGGAGACTAGTACTCTGTCCACCATACCAAACCGAACCCCTCAGCAAAATGAAGGAAATTGGGGGGGTAAGATGATTCATTGAATGTTGAGTGGATAGTTCAAAACCCCTAGAGTAATGTGCTTATTTTAACGAATAACCCATTCATGTCATGACAACCTCTTATAGCCAGTTACGTGATCGTGTTGATGAGTGAAATCGAGAAAAAACTCCTCAGTCTGGAAGGTGGGACATTTGAAATATTACTTCACGATTCAGGGAGATTCAAGCCAAAAGCGGGAGAGTTGGCAGCCCTAGTCTCGCCCACTTCCCCCCCTTATACTCCTCTCCCGTCCTTCATTTTTTTTCCTTCCCCTTTCATTACCACCCCATCCCCATTCTCCATATCCCGTTATTCCTCCTCCTCCTTCCGTCTTGAGCTTTTTTCATCAATTAGTCTCGCGAGTCTCTCCTTTCCCTCTCTCCCTCTCTTTTTCTTCCTCGACCCTACAGTCCGCCCTCCTTTTCCCGCCATCTTCCCGCCTTTGTCTCCTCTCCGTCTTCTTGTGTTCTTCTTTTTTCCGTCTTTCCTTGCAGTTTTTTTCCCATTTCCTCCCCTCCCTCCTTCGCCTTTCCCTCCCTCAGCCCCACTCAGCGTCGGCGACATATCATCTTCATCTCCCCGCCCCGTCGCATGCAGTTGGGGCGTCAGTCAGGGCCTCCTCCTCTCTCCCGTTGCAATCCGAGCGTGGGGCACTCATCCTGCTTTCGCAGTTAGTATTCTCTTTCATCCCCACTCTCTTTCGCTCCTCCAGCCTCTCTCGTCTCCCTTTCATCTCCACCACGTTCTCCTCGTCTCCATCTCTCCCCATCCACGCTGGACCACGCCCCTTGTTTTCGCCAAATAAGGGCCGGCTGCGTTTCATCCCCCTCATGTCTTCCCCTATCGTCTGCTTCCCCCGCACTGCCACGCCTAAATATCTTCGATTGCATTTCTGTGGCGTTTTTCGTCACGAAGGGAGTCCATTTTCATCCACATCTACATAATGCCCTGCAAGTCACTGCAAAGGTGTGTGGCAGGGGGTAAACCATCGCTGGGCGTCGTTTAAGTGAGAGGTAATAAGTTTACACTTACTACCATGCAGGTATGAAAAAATACTACTCCGTGCATAGACTACTTACAAGCAAGTGAGAGGCACAATTTTACCTCCCCAAAGAAAATACTGGACACGCAGGTACCAAACGTGAAATATTTTCCCTCTGATTGTAAGATGCAAACACTTTTATGTATACTCTTTTAAAGTAATCCTAATCCTCATGGATCAATCATCCTAAGATTGGTTTGGCTCATCCTTTCACTCGATTCTCCTATAAGCTAACCTCTTCATGCCTACAAACTTTTTATTCACAATCTTTAAACCTTTTGCCGTTTATTTCAAGCGAGGATCTCCTATTCCATCCTCTCCAATCGCTTATCTTTCGACGATTGTCTTCATCAGGCCATCATGTCTCATGATATTGCCGATCAACTTGCCCTGTCTTCTTCTTAGTATTTTCAGAAGACTTTTCTTTTCCTCTTCTCATCTAAGGACTACTTCTTTGTTAACTCGTTCGATCCATTTGATATTCATAATTTAGTCAGAAGTACCACATTTCGATTGCTTCCAACCTTGACTTCTCTGCTACTGCCATTGCTCGTACCTCGCTACCCTATCGAGGTTAAGAAAATCTGAAGTACAGGAAGGGTTTCAGATTTTTGGATTGGGTGGATCAGCATTTTTTGACCCTTGATATTTGAGATCGTTTTTTGATTAAAAAACTAAGCGCTCCTATCGTGTTTCAGGTGTACAGTAAAATTCTCGATATTCCATCAATAGAAATGAAGTGATTATTATAGATGAATTCCTACGATTTGGGAATTTCTTGATGCCATGCATGAACCTCCTAAAATATTCAAAATTCCTCATATTATCCGAAGCTACGAGTTTTCTTTCTTTGAGGTCTTATATTTAAGTGTAAGGGATAGGAAAAAATGATGGGGCCATTGAAAGCAGTTCTGTAGATGTAAGGAGAAAATGAAATGGGCTTACCGTAAAGCCAGCGAAGTGGTAATAGGGATATTTTTACCCGACAGGCAATGGATCTTAGCATGTACGAATTAAATGATTTGGCATCAAACCTAGCTCATATGTGGCAGAATTTTTCTCCTGTATTGTGGGAATAATCCTATAAAAATGTCCACTTATTCTGGCCAAAGAGCTCGGTGCCACAGTAAATTGGAAATCGCTCTGTTTTGAAATACGTGCGTAAGCCATGCGAAATCGCGCCATGGAAAAATGCACCCGCAATCTTTAAAGAACGATTTTGGATAAATCGGAGACCGACAAAAATACATACCTCTTCTTTAGGTGCTCAAAACGGATACGAAATGTTTTGAAAGTAACACCCTGCCATTCCAATGTAACTGGATCACAGCTAATTCCAGAAAAATATTTTCTCTTCACATTTCTCAGTTTTCCATCCTTTCGTATTGGTTGTCATTTTTTTGGTTTAACCGTAGCTTAATTTTTCCAGCACCCCAGATTCCAACATTTTATCGCGCTTATTTTTCCAGTTTTAATTGCAATCCACGTTGGACTCTTACGTTTTTAATGGATACGCTGAATTGGATGGGGGATTGCGTACTCTGCGAAATTTGCATTTTTGATTCATATTCGTTGAGTTTTATTTTCCACCATGAAAGCCGCCTCTTTTTTTCATTCCTTTTCCTCAAGCTTGTTGATTTTCTGGTTTATTTTTACTCTGGTTTATTAAAAAATACTTAGTGCTAACCTCGGCGAAAAAATTTATCAAGTTGCAATTACAAATAAATACCAGTGATTGCTGTCCTGCTCAGCTTTCTTGCGCTCCCGCTTCACATGTAAGAGAAGTGTGGGGAAAATGAGAGATTCAAAATGCATGTTTGTTTTTCCAAAATGGATGAGTAAAATTTTTGCGGCGATAATCCTCTGAAGATGGGCAATTTCGTGTGCAAAAGGCGGTTTTATTTATCAGCTGAGTAATTTTTGCTCTAACTGCTCTTAGATTGATTGGACTGTTCTGGCGTGTGGAATTCTAACACAGCCCGTATCTCTTTTCTTTTCGGCAAACTTCTCGAAATGATTTCCTGCGACTATTTTTGGCCCATATCGGACCGAAAACGTTCGCATTTTTTGTGGAACGCTCGCAAGGGTTTTGTAGCAAACCGCGATAACGAGGGTCTAACGAAATATGCTGACTCAACGATGCAGTTGTTTTAAAACCTTTTGCCTGCTGGACGTTTGTTTTCATTCCCAACGTATTCGATGCGCGTTTTGATATCGCTAGAGTTCTGAAATAGTGTTCATTCGTCTGTTGCAGACACCAGGTGGCGATGTCATGAGTTCAAAAGCGTGCTTTATCAGAATTGCCCTTTTTGCAGCCTTAATGTCTTTCGGTAGCTAACGCGTGGTTCATTTGTCTCTTAGCGCAAAAGCTTCGGTTGCTTCCAGAGTATCTATGTCGTACACACTGTTTTGCCATTTCATCGTGGAAATTTTGCGGAAGATTTGGGCAAATTAATTTGGCATTTGGAGCTAATGAATTTCATTTCCTGTACACAAATTACCACGTTTTGCTGATTTTAGGCCTATTATGTAAATTATAGCTTCGTACATTATGGCTCGCTCTGCTTTTGGCCGAACTTAGTTACTATGCTTCCGCACATTTGGTGATAATTGGTAGCAACAAAGAAACCATTTTCATGGACCACTTATGCTACGCCCATCAATAGCCATCGGAATACGGAATAGCCATCAGTTATTCCGAATTTCGCTTACCGTATTACACCGTATATACACCGTTCTAGTATTCGCATTCCTTCCGTCGCAAATATGAACTGTTTGACCCATGAATGGCGGAGAAGTAGATTTTAAAATAATATTCATCCGTATGCGTTGAGAATATGGATCTTTTTTCAGGCACTCTTCTCTTAAAAGTTATGAGACATGAGGTGAAGGCGTTGACTAAATGTTTTTATAATGTAGTATACGAAGCAATAGGATCATAAGATTTCTACCATCATCGTCGTACAAATATTTTCATTCCTAAAGAAATGCGGTTGCTGAAAATAAATAAGGATTAGATTATTTTCTTGTATTAGATAATTTTTCTGGGTTTCCCAGCAGCATTTTGAGCTCAAAGCCGCAAAAGAGAAGCCATACTCAAGCTCCGAGTACGTTCATTTATTGAGTACTCCACTATAATGTGGGACTTGCGATTTGAGTCTCAATACGAGCCCTCAATACGAGCCGTGACCTATAGAGAGGGCGCGGGGAAGAGTCCAACGAAAGGTGGTGAAATATTCTGTATTTAAAATATTTTTGGTAGGCAAGACATCTTGATGGAAATTCTGAGAATCTTGAATTGAGATATATTTATGCCATTCTGCAATATATCCGCTGTGATGGCGATATGAGCGATATATTGCTATCCGGACGGAGATGGTAGCTTACGCAATACCCTGCGATATCACGCAATAATATCAAATGGTAAATGTATCTCCCCACCACCGAGATGTGGTATATATATCTCGGTGGTGTAATAGTAGGCACGCCGAACTGGAAATTTGGAGGTTCGTGGTTCAATTCCTGACTGAGTCAAACTTTTTTCTGTCGTGATCTGGCTTGATTCCATCTTCACATCTTCTTTATATTCGTCCTATTGTGTGTTACCTATCCATATTCCTTATTCTATCCCCGGTATATTTGTATTCGCCTTTGACGGATTTTCGTGAATGATTGCAAATATTTAAAAAAAATAAATATATTTTATTAAAAGCACGGTGCTTTCTTTCAGATTATTTCTTTTTAAGATTTACAAACTCGTTTAGTTTGTCTCTCTACATTAGTTTTATCGAGTCAGCCGTTGGCCATTGTTAGCAACGATAAAGAATATTAAGGAGGACTCTCATTTCCATTTTACTTATAATTCTCGCTTTTTAACGCTGTATTCAAAATCTTCTCATCTCCTACTCTCTTTGGATTCCCCTCAAAATATCCTATCACCATACCATTAAACCTTTCACCTCTTTATTTGTTTAGTTTTCCCCCCACCCCACTAAAATTTTTCCAACCTTCCTTTTTAAATTTTCGACAGTCTCCAAGCTACATTTATTCTCAGTGACCATGTTTTGCTAAGATATATTGCAAATACGTAGACCGTTGTTCCAAATTCAAGGGCTGTGAACTAGTTACGAAAACATGGACAGTTTTATCTGCCGATATGCCCAATGTAAAGGTTACCATAGAGTAAGTAATGATCCACATTAGTCGGGATCCCCGTAATCTTCCAGTAAGGATATAGCAAGTTAAGCTACCAAGTCGTTCTTTTAATCACGGCGAGAAGGACGCCTGGGTAGTTTCACTGGTTAAGGATTATGTGTGGAAGATCGAGGGAATTTGGATTCGCATGTTTCAGTGATGACAATTTTTTGTCTGTGAAAATTTTGCTATTGTGATTGCGTATTCCCCTTCAAGTCATGGGTGTTTTCAAGTCTGTTTCCGCACTAATAGGCGCTTCAGACCGGGAGGAAAGGTATAAGGATAGGAATGGAAGGGATGGGGATAGGATAAGGTCCGAAGCCTGTCCCCTTCAACCACGGAGATTACGTTCCTGAAGAACCCCGCGGTTGGTAAACCATGAACAATACTGCATTTCAGGGAAAATGTGTCATTTTCCACTAAGCTTTGGTTGAGATTTACGTAAATTTATTTTTTCTAATGATATAAATTTATATAAATGCAGAATTATTCCCTTCCCGCTATTAGGTAGTGATCTTGGGTAATGTAGCTGATATCCGAGCAGAAAAATACAAGTGCAAATCCGCCATCTGTGTTGAAATTTTGGAACTAATAGCGCTCGATTGGTTCGAAATTCGTCTTGAAGGAAGATGGCGTATTGGTGTTACTAATCAGCAACTGTGTGATCCGGGTTCCATTCCCGGTCAAGTCACAGGATTTTTTTTCAAGGCAAATTTCATTCTTTGGTATAATTTTTAGCACTCGTACACGTATCTGTGTGACGTACATGACTGAAATTCGTGATTATAAAAAAAGGCATTAGATTGGTCAGAACCGGGCATACGCAAGGGAAATACCGCGGATGAGAAAAGTAGTGCCCAAACCGTTCACCGTGGATAACCAAAGGCCGCAGTATAAAAAACGGTGAGGGATACCTGTGTACCATTGATCAAGGTTAGAATATCCTGGCCAACTAGTGGCGACAATGAAGCTAGAACAGGGGTGCTTGGGAACGATTAGGCCCCACCTACTCCGTACAAAACATTGCCTTTCATCCGGTCTCTTATGGAGACTGCACGTGAACATAAAGAAAAATGAAATAGTGGCCAAAGTTCACATCAGCGGCGCCTGGTATTCTCCCTAATACTTTTTAAGGCATGTATTAATGGATTTTATTCCCATAGGGGTTAATTTTATTACTAAAACTGGTTAACAGTTTACCTGTTGAAACTAAATATTTGGTTCCTGTATGCGTGTTCATGTTCTTTCCTCTGTTTCTTTGACAAATGTTAAAAATTCATTCCATTATTCATCTCACTACTCTAATTTCTACCGCATGATAAACAAATTCATCCGTAAGAATGTCGTGATTAACAAGCCCGTATTTCTGTACCGACCAATGTGGCCATTTACTTCTCAAATCAACTGTAATGCCACCTCCTGTGCATTCTGACCTCCTTGGATCAAACTGATTTAGCGCATTGTTAATAATCGGTAATTAGTTGTTACTCGGGATGGAGGACATAAGGCAGCTGTCATTTTCGCCTGTAAAATAAAAAATTGTGATTAGGGTAGGAGTTTTTATGAGTGAGAAGTAATTGTGGAGAGATTTCAATCTATGTGAAAAATTTGCTCGGAATACAAAAACGGAATACAAAAAAAGTATTTTTTAAAAAGATTTTCGCAGCTCAGTCTATTCCTTGCTATTTATGGTTTTGGTTCTGCGAATATTGTGTAGCATTTTCGGCGTGCAATGCTGCCGGCTTTGTCGGGGTTTTTAAGAACAACAATGGTCTTACTTAAAATAATTAACACATCCGGCAGTTGTGATTTTGAGAAGTGAAAATTAATTCCGAAGAAGTTTCTTCCAGGTGTAAAGGACTCCAGACTCCAGACAAGAGAGACGCCAACTAGCGACGTAATTTGAAAGCTCTCAGTGAGGGATGGCGAATTCATGAACATTGATGAAACAGGTTGCGAATTCGTAGGCATTGTGCATTATTTCTATCCTCTCTATTTATATTGTTTGATCTTTTTTCTATTTCAATCGCCTCCCTTATGTTGTACAATATTAAATAATTACTCGCAGGATCAAAAGACTGAAGAGCAAGAAGTATAATTGCTGGAATTTCATCAGTAATGAACTTGAAGTTATTTTTTTTTCGAAGCACTCAAACAAGCCGAAGTTATCTGTGAAAATTTTCTATCGCTGTCAGGGTCGAATTGGAGTTCAAGAAATGGAAATCCAACGCTCCAGACACCGCATTACCCAATCCTCATTTTGAGTCGGAATCGACGTCATTAATACATCCCTCCTTTTAAAATTTCTCCTTCCGGAGGAGCCTAAATCTAATGTCTTAATCTTATGTCCTAAGGAGGCAAGCAGAGACTCTTTCAGTCCACGCCAATGGATTACGTGCATCGGTTACCAATTGAAGGGAATTCAAAAGAGCGCACGTGGCTTATCGAATTCGGAGTTATCGAACTTCAGATTGAAAATCCGACGGTCGGAAGTCTGCCCGTGATATATTTATCGGACGTGATCGTTGTGCATGACGTAATGAAAAACGCCGTCTTGAGCGAGGCAATTAAATTTCCTGCGTCGTACGAGACGTCTCCCTCTCTTCCTTGGTTCCCCCACCCCCTCATCATTATGCGTGCATGCCCCCTCTTCGTTTGTCTTCTTCCTCGAGCGTCTGCGTTTACCATTCGCCGCCTCCAGACACTCTCTATTCTGTCCTATCATCGGTGAACCGTCATTCTCAGCGCGCGAGCAGGTATTAAAGTCATTCTATTGTGAAAGGGTTTGAATTACAGCTAAAAATGTTAGGTAGGCTGGAAAGGGATATTTTGATTTACCTTGCAGACTTGCGGAACTATATCTTTGGTACATATCCTATAAATTATGCTTATATTTTCGATTTTTTACCCTTTGTACGCAGTTAAATATACCCTTTAGGAAATCATTACGTGAGGTTGCCGACCGCTTAGGTATTAGTAGAATATAGTTTTAAGTTTAATGATAAAGATAAAATGGATCGACCGAGTGACAAATGAAGAAGTCCAAAGAAGAGTGGGAGAAAAGAGAAGTCTGCTGAAAACTATAAGAGAGAGTGAGAGAGTGAAAGATAGGAACTACGTTAATATGAAGAGGCTGGCCGATAGAAGGATCGAGTGTAGGGCTTCGTAAAACCAATCCTAGGATTGTTGACCCTTGATGATGATGAGTTTTTAGTTACTAAAACTTCTTTATTATATCGCCTCCTGTAATTCAATCTTTAATTTATGACAAAAATGATGCCCGTATCGGAATTTGAATCCGCAACCCATGGGTTCAAATTTGGTAGATTACCTGCCTACCTCGGTCGGCAAGAGCTTAGAGCGTCTGTGCCATTCAAGGTACACTGGTAATGGGGTGGAGGTAGAACTATGACGGGGAACAGAAAATATGTCTAATAAATTTGATCTTATAGTGGATAACATGAATTGTTCATTAAAATTATTTTGAAATATGAGCTGTGGAAAAAATATATTTTAATGGTACCACTTCATGTCTAATCGAAATTTCCTTTGCTAAGCTCAATACCTAAGTTACTTTCCTGTAATAGTAATATGTTACCCCTTAATCTTCTTCAAATGGACATTTTCCTTCAATAGTTTTTACCTCTTTCCATTAAAATGTGGGAACTTGATATTATTGATATCAGATATATTTATTTTACGGCATGCGTATTTGTGAAAATAAATACAGGGTGAGCATAAATCCTTATTCGTTATATGATGAATATCAATTAATTTTTTTACATATTTTACGCGAAAATAAACTGATCTTCTACTGTGATGCGTGAATTTTACACCCCCTTGGGATTGGCATTCGGGATAAATACACCTTTTTTTCTAAATCTCAGGGAAACTCCCTAAATAGTGAGCTTTACGTTCGAATTGCTAGTGGATCGACAAAACAAGCCTGCTGACGTAGAGCATATCTTTAATGGGTGTTTTTAAACATCATTTATTATTTTCATTAAATGGGAAGACCAGCTTTTTTCTCTATATCAACCGAGAACGATTTTCCTCTGATGTTTGCCCTTGACGAGGAAGTAAGGGTGAAGGCGAGCAAGAGGGCATGTTTGATCTCTCTGTTTTTCTTCTTTTATTTTCATTTATATCCCCTGGAGAGTAAGTTCCGTTGAGAGTTGTCCTCGCTGAGGCAGCCATGGGTTTGCAACGGGTTGCCGGAAGAAAGAGGACGTCGAGTGCTGGTGAAGGACTCTCTACCCACCCTCGCACCCCCGTTCCGTTCGCGTTTTCCCTCGTGAAGGGGCGAGGGAAACACACCCTTCCGTCCTCTCCCCTTCTTCGCGTTCTTAATCCAGTGCAGGTCACGGAATATCGGCCTCGTCGTCCCTTGTAAAGGGATATATTTTCTTTCTTCCCTCTCCCCTTTCTCCGTATTTACCAAGGGCTAAAGCAACAGGGTCGTTACCGTTCTTTCCTCTGTGAGCTAGTAGTGTATGTGCTTTTTCAAACACGCGGTAGCTAGCAGGATCAGGTTTCTGACACCTCGAAGGTTCTCGTCAAATTGTCACGGCTGGGAAGTGGAGAATATTCGTCGCTCTCAGGATCTTTATGATTTCAGACAACTTTACATGACTAATCATGATTGACCGTAATTACGAAGCTGTTGTTAACATAAACGTCTAAATTATCTCGTAAATATTCTTTTTAAAAGGTATTATATCAGTGAAACGTATTCATTGATCCTAAGAAAATTGTCAAGAAATATTGAAATGAAACCAAAATTTTCAATTGACGACGAATTAAAAACAAACTGGTGAATTGCAAAATTTGTTTTCATTTCGATATGTTCGAATGCCGCTCAATATCGTCGGACACTACTGAATTTACTGCCAAGAAGTTTTTTTACCTACATCGCCTGCCACTACTTTAATTTATTATCGGCACATTTTATCTCCATCCTTAGGATTTGAAGTTTAATCCTTCCTTTTAGCCCTCTTAGTGGAAGTGTAAATTACATTTCCTTGTCACTTCAACTGATTATGTGAGATCGCACAGTCTAATACAATCTTAAAACTAAGGCAAACATACAATCCAAGTCCGCGGCAAGATTCGAATCATGTAGCTTAGACTACAGTGGTCAACGGCTACCTACTCGGCCATTAACGACCTGGCTACCAAAGTCTGCTTTTCATTTTCCGCCTGCACTTTAATTTAAACCTGCCTTCTTCAACCATTTAACTGTCATAACATCCTCTGACCGCTAGTTAGCCTTCAGATTCAAACAGGTCTGAAAATGTCCATCCTTTCTCTAATACGTCCTTAATCTTCAGTTCATGTTTCTTCTTGTCATATTGTTTACTACAACCAACTCGTATTGTAAATGAAAAGATATATGCTCAGCGCTCTTCCTTAGGATACAGAACTTGCATGCATATTTCAGTGTTAGTTAATAGACTTTTCCAGGTAGGGGTGAACTACATCTACTTCTTTCAACTCTTTATAGAAAGATTTTTCTACGCTATTTCCCATTTTAAATATTAATGAAAAATTTCACGATATCCCATAGTAAAGCCAGCATAATCTGGCTAGTGACATGAATTACATTGGATGTTATCACGTATACGCGGGAGCTATATAATATTTAGATATAGCATCGCCTGCATTCATTAACTTAATAAAGAGTTTCCGGCGTTAATATGTGGCAATACTTTATAGGTATCTATATAGATCCTATTTTAATTTTGTAGCGTATCAGTCATTCTGCATCCGTTTTGTTTATTACTCTCCCAAGTTTTGAATTAAAAGAGGGAGGTTTGGTGTGTTGAGTGTGGATTCTCTGTCTGTATGATTTGGTAGCAGTTTTGGATTTTTAGCAGTTTGGGGTGCAGAGAAAAATGCAAAAAACGTGGTTCGTGGAAGGCAGTTGTCTGTACGTATGTGTGTTTGCAGCGGTCGAGGTTGGTTCATTAATTTGAGGTAATCTCCCAAGGCACCGGTCGGGTTGAAGTGGGAGTGGTGTCGTTTGAAAGACAAAAGCTGGGCACATTGCTTAGGTGTATTTTTATTTTCGTTTTTTGATTGAAAAGTGTGAAAATTTAAGCAAGAAAAATGGTGTTTTCCCTATCTTTTAACATGGGAAACCAGTTGCTATGGAATTTTGTTTTCGTTGCTAAGTAAATGTGGTTACGTTTTTCGTAAAGGGACAAAAATTGGATTGAATAATTTGAAGAAAATGGAATTAGTTTCATCAATCAATTTTGCAAGCATGAAAATATTAATTGGCGTTTTCGATTTGCAGATGGTGAAATAAAACAATTTTGGCCTACCAAGTGCAGTATATATGTTCAAAAAATGGTACTCCCCTCAGATTACTAGAGTGAGTTTAAAAAAAAATAAACTAAAAAATGAAACTTTACAACAGCAAATTTTTACACAAAAGGACAAAAATTGCTCTCTGATTGATAGAAGGAGGAAATTTTTTCCTCATCTTTATCGCTATGACTAACCGATCAGCGGAGTAACTGCATCTCAAAAATGGTACTCTCCTCAGCCTACTGGCGTGTGTTTTTATAAAAAGAAAAAAAGGAAACTTTACCACAGCAAATGCATGCAAAAAGTAAAAAAGGTTTTCGATGTGATAGAAGGCGGAATTTTGCCTTCATCTTTGCAGCAATGTTTAACCGATCGTCGAAGTGTCTGTATTTCAAAAATGGTATTCTCCTCAGCCTACTCATAGAGTGAGCATTGCACAGTGGAATGAAAAATATGAATGTTTTTACTCCAAAATGTTTACTTATGTTTCACAAACTAATCCAAAATTGTTTTCATTTTTTGGAAACATATACACACCCACATTTCCCACTGCTCCCACTAGAGTAGTGCCTGAGTAGCAGGCAGCAAGTCTGCTTTTTCTATATAAATAAAGGAACAATGGCCAATTTTTACACTTATTTTAGTAGTCATCGAGGTTTTATCATGAAATGACATTGGTCGCATCGGAAAATAACTTGAAAATTGACAATTGTGCGTTTATTTAATGTGAAAATATTCATTAAATTGGCAAAGTTTGGTGGGGAACAACTGGTGTTGCAGGATTTCACTATATTCTCATTATAACGGTATAAATACACAATTAGTTTTCATTTATTCGTTCTGTTTCCGGTAAATGGCCACCTTTCTTATTTTTTCCAATCCTCTGATCACCTCAGTGTTTTGTGCTCCCAGAGGTCTTCTTATTCTCCCCGGCTAATTTCCCTTCCATCTTTCGTTCGAATTTTTGACTTCATACCGGAATAATCGAAATTTGTTTCGTTCAAAATCATTTTCGGCAAAGCCCAAATCGAAGCAACTGGATTCAACCAAGTTTCGGGGCTGAATTAGTATGGAACGGGTTCCACGGATTCCAGTCAACTAACTGTTTTCAACCTCCGCTTTTCCTGATAGAGATATTTTTCGTTTCTCATCAATTTTTTTCACTCTCGGTGGTGGTGATTTTGTTTTATTTTTTCCCATCTACTCCGTGTCGATACGTGGGTCCGGGATATTTGCAGGCCTAATGAACATCGTTATTTTTCAACCGCGCCAGGAAATGCAGGTTTTTTGATGGTTGATTTGAGTTCTCTACCCCCATCCTTTATACGGCGCCCTGTTTTTAACCCGTATCGTAAATTAAAATCTTTGGCCCCTCCCGGAACGATTTGACGTTGCTTTTACGGGAGAAAAGTTAATTGAAATATCGCTTTTGGTCCTGGGCATTCCGTGATTTAGCCGTAAAACATGGAAATACAGAATAGGAGTGCTAGGAGAATAATATGAACTATGGTAGATGAAGTTTCTCCGAATTCTGCCCTCAACTAATTCAACCCTTTACGCAGGAAATGATTTTTTTTATTTCCTCTCAGCTGAAACCGCTGGGATGCAATTGATACGAAATGATGTTATATGCATCGCACACATTTAATATCATCGTTCAGTTGGCCAGTGACGGTTATTTATTTTGTTTGCAATCGTTTTCCAATGTCATGGACCTGCTTGACTAGGCTGATACGTGATTAATGTAAAATGGCCATTTTGTGGATAAATTAATGTACTCACGTGTTAAACTCGCGGACCTTGGTGTACATCAGATGGAGGAAGTATAGGCTTACCTACGGAAAAATAAAAATCACAATCAGTAAAGTAACCTTAGGTGCATGGACCTATAATTATAACATGAATAAATAATTTCTAAAACATTTTTGTAACCTGAATCACCCAGAAACATCATTACTTGAATGGTACAGTAGGTAGTTATTTGCTTTGAAATGAAGAGTAAAGAAGTAGTTGCTTCCAAGAAACTTTTGCCTGAGTCCTGTGTTTGCTGCAAACCACCAAAATGGTGTGCCCATGCTGCAAATATTGCTGCACATTTGATGTTAGAAAGCAGCTAACGGATGATTGAACAAATTAACTTTCTTATGGTGAAAGTCAAGTGCACATTATTGTAATTTCCAGTAGTTAATATATAACGATAATGAATTAATCGATGTGATAGCCCAAACGATATTGTCTTAGAATGATTTTCGTAGGTTTGGATCCAGAAGAGGCCTTTAAACGTGATTATTTATATGTAAAAATTGAACATTTCTGGGTGCAAGATAACTATAAGAAGCCACAGGCGTGGCAATGGTCCAGCAATAACTTTTTCCGTAAAAGGGACCAGTTGAGTCCCTTGATTGGGTTTTTTTGTCTTCGAATGAAAGCTCATGGGCGTTTATTTGTGAAAAAATAGGAAATCTCGGTTGAATTTTTGAAGATGCTAAGTCTTCTTCTTTCACTAACATATTACAGTAGGTATTCAATGTATTTGTATAATCGGCAAGCACACTCATTTGGTATTTAAATCTAAAATATTACATGCTATTATTTCTACATACATTCTTTCGTATATGCATTCACTATATATATGCACGAGCTATGTAATATATGCAAACACACACACACTGACTCGTTTATGAATTAACTTACATTAAAATCATGGGAAGAAGTCATACTTGTGTTCAGTGTGAAATAGGATTTTATATGATATTGTCATTTAAAATAGTGTGCTTTTAACTCTTTTTTGTTGTGAACAAGCCACTTATGAATAAACATGTAGCCACATGTACCACACTTTCAGCTTTGGTCGTCTTTAAATCTTTGAAGTGTTTGGCGCAAGTATTGTACGAGCATTGTAATTAATTAAAATTCTGGGAAAGGTTCGGAATAATTCCCCCAACAACAGTAATTAAAAAAAAACTCTCTGGTCTCGCAATGTTTCTGCTCTTTTTGTTCGCTGAGGATATTACTCATTATAGCTTCGGAGGTGAAAGAGAGTGATAGTGGCAGCCATTCAGCATTTTAATATTCCACTTTTTTCCGAGGCCCTCGCGAAGTTAGGGGACATTCAAAAAGCTCTTTTGGAAGCCCTTTGTTTGAAAAAAATATCGGATCGCGGGAAAGTTTTCCCCAAAATAAAGTATAAACCACGTTTTTGAATCGTGAATAATATAACAGCTTGGGACGTCTCGTTTCGCTCTTTTACCGTAGCTCGTGGCCTTTATTATGTATTAGCATTTTTTCTCCTGTCGCATGGACCTTTGACCATGGCAGTCTTTGGACTTGGAATGCTAACATTTCCTTGCCCGGACCGTGGGTTGGATCGTGGCCAAGTCGAGAAAAAGAATTGCCTCTCGTCTTATTCCTTCGTACGGGAAACTTCTGCGAAGGTACCGGAGCTCACGTAGATAAATGCATTCAATACACCCTCTATTTTGTTTCGTGATTTCCATCATCCGTAGGGGAGCACGGGAGAATTCCAAGGGTATCATATCTACATCTACATCTACATAATACCCTGCAAGCCACCATAAAGGTGTGTGGCAGGGGGTGAACTCTCACCAAACATGCACTACATATCATGCATGAAATTTGTAATTAAAAATTAAAATAACAAAGCATACATGCAAAAACATGCTGTTAGTTGGGTTAGCTTTAAGTCCTTATACCAACATGCAGCTACCAATGTTATCAACTGCTACACTCGTCCTAAATACATTTACCGTTATTCATAATCTTAATAGTACGAGGAAAAAAGGACATTTTGAATCTGTCAGTTCGGCAATCTATTTCTCTAATTTTGTGATTATGGTCCAGTCTACCATAGTAAGTTGGGGTCCGCAAAATATTTTTAACATCATCACTGAAAATATGGTCTTGGAATTTATTTAAGAGATTAAGTCTAAATTTCAACCTTCATATCGGGGTATCCATAGAAGTGAATACAATTCGCACCGCATACCGGGATTCTATAGAGTTTTTCGGAATGAAATAAGTAACGAACGAGCGAAATGCATCGATTCGTTGAAGAGAACTATCGAATTGATGTGTTCTACCTTCACGCGGTCATGTCTTCGGATTGCCAAGTATTCAAATGCATTAGCCAAAATAAAGTGAAGTTAACGAAGTTAACGGTGTCTGGCTTGACTACGTGGAATTCGTTCATGATGAGGGTCAGGAAACAATGCACTTCCACAAAATATATAATTTATCCACTCACGACCATGGTTTCGATGCATAGCATCATCATATATTTTGTGGAAGTGCATTGTTTCCTGACCCTCATCATAAAGGGAAGTTGCTTTGTTTCAAATGTGTTGACCGATCCGTTAAATGGTTGGCTGGTATTATTGCTAGATATTGTGTGCCGAAGAACCGTTCAATCTTCACTACATTGACTGTACTTGAATTGAAATTTTAAACTTGGTTGAGTTTTTGAAATCAAACATGTAGGCAGAAGGGTAAGTAAATATATTATTATAGTGATGATAGTATTATTCCATCAACGCAGTAAGTGTAATATTACAAAATGAGGGTCTGCGTGGCCTAGAGTTCTCCTAAATGCAAGCTACTACAGTTTAATCAAGGGAGTGTATTGTTTTAGGTAACTGACTATGAGACTTTGAAGTTCTCTGGGTTATATTGATGATAATTTCAGTCTTATACGGGTATCAATTTTAAGTTGGTTTGATACACGTATTTAATCCATTCTTTCATATCCTAGCCACTCTTCAAATGATTATTGTTCTCTTTCAATCCTATTTATTATTTTTTGTAGTACCTTGCCCGAGGGGTCTTCCACTGCAGTTATCGTATTCGAAGACATTACATTATTTGTTTGAACGTTTCCGCAACAAATTGAAAACGCAACAATTGTCTTAGATTTCATCAAATACTCGTATGTATTTGCTGAATAGATCAGGAAAAGAATTGGTGGAATAGTTTAATAAAACAGGCTTTATTTATCCTGTTTGTTCCCTTTTCACTTTGACAAATTGCATCTTTTTAATAAATAAGCGTAGTATGAAGTGCATGTATGAAAATGTCCTGTTTTTTTACCACAACCAGTATCCCGGCTTAAAAAGTTAATGCTGACAGTTCTGTAAGAGATTTAGTGAAATTATTTTCGGCCAATTAAGGGTCGCTAAGACTTACGGAGGGGAGTGGTATCACGTGAAACCAATTCCGTAAACACATAATTGGGGGCTCTATGTTTTGTTGCATTGAAATATTGGCTCATGGTTGGCTTCTAATGTGAATCCACATCTGATAATTGTTTCGTAAAAAGCCTGCAGTTTCTTTTCTGACCAAAAATGCATTCCCTCCATAAGTGAAAAGATTCAATTTGGTTAACTTGCGTTCTTCTCCGCTATGGCTTCCGAATAATTTTTTTAACCGTGTGAGAATAATTATGAACAATATTTTGTTTTCTTGCTATGTTATGTTGGTTATACCTATCTTGTTTATTTTTCCATAGCGATCAATCTTTATTACATACAAAAAACGTAGATACTTCTCGAAGACAACTCTCTCCGTATTGCTTCATTTTCATCCATCCATTTCAATCGGTGCTTACTACTCATTCACTCGTTTTTGGGCGGTCGCTTTGATATGAAGAAATTTTAGTTAAAAAAAAGTTTTTATGATCGTTAAAGTATACTCTCGACCCAAACCATTATGGTAGAGTTCTTAAATAACACCTACGCCATGAAGCAGCGCCGTGCTTTAAAACTGCAAGCCCTTAAAGCGATTGTGAATTAGCTATTTACGAGAGTCGAGACTGCAGCCTCAGCCGAGGTTGGCCCGCCCCCTTTTCAGGGGAGCGCCAGCCACCCCAATCGTATGTTCCCTTTTCAAATATTCATCCGAGCCCTTAAAGAGGTTGACCCCTCCCTTCCCTATGCGCGAACCCTAGGGGAGTCTCTCCTTTTGCCTCCCGGACCTATAACCTCCTTTCGCCGTACTGCGTACTCTTTATTAACGTGCCCAAAGGCCTGGGAAACACCAAAACCTTGGTGGCTTCCTGTCCGCAGTTAGTATAGCGTGGGTGAAACGAGTAGGTTTCGCCCAGAGGTTTCTGGCCTCCTTCGATGAATTAGCCCGTCCAGGCGCAATAGAATAATGGCGAAAATGTGGGAGAGTTCGGGATGGGGAAGGGGTATTTTTTTGTTTAATTTTATAATTCGGTAGAGAGCGTACAAAAAGAAGTCCATAATCTATCCCTAATTAATTAAAAACCCTGTACCAAATGCGCTAAATGACGTGTGCTTTGAAATAATGCAATAGTGTGAGGAAGTAAATGTACTCAAATAAATTTACGAACACATGTTAGAGAAGCTGCATATTTTTTAACTCGACGAAATTTTGTGAGCTACATCAGAATCTGACTAGGTAATAATGAATATTTTTGCGATCCATTTTACGAGGCTTCTGATAAATGCTTTAATAATTGCTCTAAAATCGCTCCTTTCGTAAATGAACAGGAACAATAGCACTAAATATAATGCTGCTAAAATTTTAATTATATTTATTTAAATTCATGAGCAGTTTTTAGAGGCTCTATGATGGCTTTTCATAAATTCCACGTTTTAATCTAAATAATGAGGATATTTTTCAAAGATCCATTGTGCATTTGATTTTTAAATGTGGCTTCAAATGAGCTTCATAATTATAAGGATTCCAAACTATCTTGTTATGCAAGGTTTTGCAAAACTGCGACAAAAATTGGAACGGCAAAAATTTCCCGAAGAGCTGTTTTAATATGGAATTTTTTTAAGTATCCATTAATTTTCATAGATGAATCCTGATTGAATTTTTGCAAGTGAGAAACTATATTTCACTTGAAAGGCATTTTATTTTAAATTCCAGCTCCTATTGTTCCTAAACGCTAAGTGCCCATTGTATCATCCTTATTCTAAAATCTGGGATTAGGTTATTTTGCAGCATAAAATAATGGATTCCCATCCAGAGGGATTCAATTATATTCAATTCTTGGCAGTGGCGTGGAGTATAATTGGAATACCTGTCGCTATAGAATGCTGTGCGGAAGCAAGATTAAAAGCCAATGAATCATTTTATTAAAATATTATGAGTGAGTTAAAATCAGCTAATGGGATATTGCCAAGTCGAGAATTAGGACTCGAGGATATAGGATGAACATATCAGGAATTTTAAATTCCTGGCTTGTATGTTTTTCCTTAGATTAAATTAGAATATGAGCACGTTGAAAAAGTCCATTCGTAAGCCAGAGTTTTTCTTTAAACTGAGCAGGTAATTACTCCAACAATGTATACGAGTATTTTTGATGAAGGCGCTCACGTAGTAACCACTGAGAATCAACAATGATCTTGTTGCTAAGAGGCGCTCACATCATTCATCTGCATTGAGGAAACGGTTGCGAGGATTATAGAGTGGCCTATAATTTTGATTTTATGAAGGAGAGCTGGAGCTTTAAGTTGAGGAATTTCAATTGAAAAATACGGGAAAGGGAGGAGAAGCAAGTAGCCAAGTGGTTAACAAAAATTTTGTCAAAAGCAAGGACCTGATTGAGAAGAGACTCGCGCATATTGGACGCAGCGTGCTGACCTCTAATAAAAATCGTCACCTAAGAGAAGTGAAAACCAAGAAAGACTTAAAACATGGCGGAGCTCAGGAAGGATGAAAATTCGGGCGAGATTAGTTTTGAGGTAAAGTGATAAATTGTTTTTTTAACATCAATGAGCCAGTTTTATCATACGGAAACATTACTCTGTGCAATTTGTAGATTTCATTGTTATCATTTAAAAAAAATCATATGGAAGAAAACCAAAATAATTACGATGTGAGAATGAAAATTAAGTTTCAAGCAGTACCGCAGTAGGTAAATAGGTCATACGATTATCATTCATCTGTCTGACCTGTACTTAGAATATAGAAATACTATTCATGTATTAGCCTAACTAATGCTTCCATCAGCGGGATAAGATTGAAATTATGTACGCTTGTAGACCATAATATTTTAATTTAGCCACTGTTCGGTTAAGGAACATTAGCAGTGGCCGACGGAAATTCCAGACGAAAATTGGTGTTCGAGTCATTAGCTAGCAGAAGAGATAAAACTTAACCCTTAGAGGTTCAAGGTCCTGGTATATAGGCTTAAATATTTTTTTCTTCTAGCATATGAACAGCAAAAAATAATTTATATTCACTCACGGAAATAATTTAAAAGAAGCTTCAATATGTTTAAAATCTAAAGTTTTAGGTAAATACTAGACTGGTGAATCTTTTATATAAAAAATAAGTTAATATTTTAAAGATTTAGGGGTGATTTACGGGAGGAAAAATGGTAAATACCGGGAGAGCGAAAGGTGTATGAGAGGAATCTTAGATAAAGAGAGCAAGAAAAGCTTGTCAATGCAAATCGTGTTAATGTCAACGTAAGTTGTCCGTTAAAAAACACTGCACTACGCACTGCACATGAGCCATGGTAAATGATGCATTCTTTTATGTCTACGGATTCTGTCATTCACGACTTGATCAGGAATGTGGCGTCATATCGTCACAAAACATGGATTTTGGGGAGGAAAGGTGAAGATATATTTGACGCGTAAGAGATTTATGCGTTGAGTAGATTGAAGACGGTAGTATGGGTGTTATGGAGGGCAGAAAGTGAGTTGCTGGGCCAGGTTGTAAATGAGAGATAGGTTCCGAAAGTAATTATGAGTGGTTCACGGTGGTTTGATATAGCAACTGTTTAGAAGCCATGATTCACTTAAGCAGAAACAACGCTGTTCAAAAGAGAAAGAGGGAAGAATAAATTTGAGCATTTCGGGTGGAGTGAACTGGTGGGACCCACACTGGGCTGAATGTAGAAATAGATAGGCAATAAGATTTTTCAGAAATATCAATAAGTACGTACCGATATTTCTGAAGTATCGATTTCAGAAGCATTGATGAAGAAAATTGTACATGAAAACAGACCTAGAAATAAACTAAAATAAGTTTTTAACTCCACCCAAAACAAACCATACAAGAGCTAGTATTGGAACCTTTGGGCATATTGTAACGTTATTAAAGTGTCTTAGATGGCTTAGCAGTCTGCAGCACAGAAATATTTCATTCGCAAAAACGAGATATTCTTTAAGAATTCAGTCAAAGGTAGGGAAATAACATATAGAGCCAACCCAGAATGATTGACACTTTAATGTTAGACCACACTTAGAATATGCTGCGAGTATAGGGGACCCTTATGAAGCAGGCTTAATTAACGAATTAGATCGAGTACAACGAAGAGCAGCGAGATATGTAAAAGGGTGTTACGATAGGGAAAGCAGTGTGTCTGGTATGTTAGCCGAATTGGGATGGGAATCGCTGTCACAACGCAGGCTGAATTATAGACTTAATCTTCTGGGAAAATTTAAGGAGGAACATTTCATTAATGACGTTAATCATATATTGCTGGCTCCGACTTATTATGGTAGGTTCGATAATTCTAATAAAATTGAGGAGATAGATTGCAGGACGGACAGGTTTAAAATGTCATTTTTTCCACGTACGATTCGAGATCAGAACGTTAGACATCGCGTAAATCGGTAATAATCATAGAGGTAATATTCAGAGTAGGTCGATAGTATTTTTTTATTTGCTGCATGTTCAAATCAAGGCGTGACTGCATGCATTGCTTTTTTTTGCATGCATGAGTATCTATGAAATTGGTGTCGGGTTTCAACTCATGCATGGTATTCGTGGGTGTGTCCTGTATGATTGGGATTTGGTAGTTTTTCTTCTCTTTTTCCTCTAATTACTTTTAAAGGTGTGTTGTTTGTTTTGTGTTGTTCATTTTTGTTTGTTGTGTCATTGTTCTTGGTGTGGATGCACCCCCTGCCACACACCCTTGAGGTGGCTTACAGGGTATAGATAGATAGATAGATAAACGTCTTTATTGGGGCGAGATTGAGACTAAAAAGCCCCTTCTTCCATCTAACCCAATGTCGTAGATATAGATAATCTGCTAATTGAAAGTTGCTCTCCGCTCCAAATCAGGGCATCAGTTACGATGAAAAGGCAATGGACGCGATCTTCCAATGTCCGGTGTGCTTGCAAAGAATCTCTCCGCCTCCACGGCTCTGTCGCAAGGGCCATATAATGTGCAAACTATGCTTTCGCCGCGTGACTCGATGCCCGGTGTGCAGGGGACCACTGAACATGAGAATAAACCATACTGTCTGCACTCTGGCGAGGTTGATCCGACTGCCGTGTCTCTACGCCGATTTCGGGTGCCAGGCCCCCACCATGGCATCGCGAGACCGCAAGGCCCACGAGATCTTCTGTCGCTACCGACCGCTCGTTTGCGTGATGCCCGAGTGCATTTGGGAGGAAGAGGCACCGAGACCCGATGACCCGCAGGGCACACCATCGTTCCTGGTGTTGGAGAAACATCTGAGGGATGCCCACTCGCCTCAATTGACCTTCTGCGACGCGAATTCGGTGGCCGTACAGCTATCGACCAATGACCGCACGCCCTACTCGATGATTCGTTTCGTCCTGTCCCAGGATGGAGACTTATTCCTCGCTGCAGTTGAGACCAATTCCTCCTCAAAGCGCGTGAAACTGAGGGCGGGAATATCTAGACTGGTTAGACCCACTGGAGAGGCCCCGACGTACAGGGGCCTCATCAGCCTGTCTAGCGGGGAATGCATATTGTGCCACGAAAGCCCTGCGGTATCGTATATGCAAGCCTGGCCTGGAAACCTCGTCGTCCCTTCTGACAGGCCTTATGCATACAACCTCACGGTACCGAATCTGGTGAAATTATCGGCGGTAGAAGGCGATGTTGTTCTCAATGTCAGTGTTATAAGTGGAAAATTAGGAGCCATGTCGGCAGTGAAAAATAATTGATATGATGCCATAAATATCTAACCCCCATACCATATTTTCTGACATTTCATGTAAATTCGCCGTTTTCAAAACTTTTATATGTTCATAGCCCCACTACAAAATACAAACATGTGTATTTTTTAATTTTTTGCTCCAGTATTTTAGTGCTTGGAAATTTGTGTAATTTTTTCACTCTCGCAATACTTCTGTGCTTAACTTTGTTCTCAAGGATGTTGTTCAATGATATTTCCTTCTATTTTCGCATGTTCTCGATTTTGCTTCTATGTTCTCATATGATTCGAATCGAATGGTGCAAATAGTTTTATATTTCACCTGATATGGAAATATTTTCTCTGTTTATCCTCTTTAAATTAAAGGCTCTATTGGATCAACGAATATGTTCGCACTATAATATCGCGTTATTTCAAGCATTTTTCATTAAGTTTTTCATCCTTGTAATGGCACTCAGTATGCTATGCGATGCACTGAGTATGTTTTATGCACTGCAGAAAATTTACTGTTACCTTTGTCTCAGGTAATTGGTGCGTATTAGATATCATCTTATGAATTTTGCTCCAAAATGTTCAATAAAAATTACTCACGATTTGAATGATACATTATTCATTCACCCTACACGAAATCCTTTTCAAAAAGATTGTTAACCGTTACAAAGCCTTGAATATTGGAGGGAGTTGACGACATTTTCCGTGAGCTCTAAAAAATATATATCTGCTCTAATTGACGTCAAAATTAATTTTTTTATTTTGAATGAAGCTGATTTTTTTGACATTGAAGGGTGTTTGGAATCTCCACCAGATCAAATCCTCCTCTGCCGATGTTTCCATATCCTATTCGTCCATCGTCCTTATGACTGAGTGTTCTGTCACGTGGCAGAAATTATGAAATGCAGAGTGCATGAATCGAACATGTACATACTTAGATAGGATATGATACTAACGGTTATTATGGAAAGTATAACGTTTGGTGGCGGCCAAAGAGGAAAAGAGTAAATTCGTATTGTGTTTTATGAAGATGGATAGGAAATATGCCGATTTGAAGGGAGAAATACCGTAGAAATAGAGCCTATAGATGAATTAAATGGGAAATGAAATACTATCGAAACCAAACCTAACTGGTAGAATCAATATTACCATTTTAAAATTTTTATCTATAAATTTATACGCGTCAGATCGTTTCGTATCGTCGCTATCAAAATCAGCTTCCCGTCATGTTTAGTCTGTTGCGGCGAGCAAATCGAGCACTGCACCAGCGCTGGCCGAACGTAATTAGTGTCTCGCGTCGGTCCTTGAGCGAATGCATCATTGCCTGAGACAAGCCACCATGCATAAAGATTCTTGGACGATGCAGCCTTTGCTGTCCGCTAAGCCCCTGCTTGGAAAGGCTTCGGTGATTAAAAACAGTCGGATAGACGAGGTCCTGTGGAAGGAATGTAGGGAAAAAAAGGGTTGTAGGCATTGCGAACTCGTTAAGGTATAACACCCGTCTCGTGAACTCGGAGTAGTTGAAATTTCACGGGAAGCCGATGGGTTACGTCCAGAGTTTCGTTCTCGTTAACCCTGATTCCCCTTGTCTTTTTTTCCAGTCGAGCGTGTGATTGAAGCATACCTGCTTTTGGAAACGGCAACCCTTTCGGGCGATCAGTCGTAAAATCCGCTTATGCCTAAACATAGTCAACGTTAATCGACCGAAGGAACATGCATACGATAATAGATGGTTTTGGGGAAAAAAGTAGGTAACACGAAGTTTGGTGGAAAACAAAATAAGCCGTGTTAAAAAATGTAATAGATCATATGTGCAATGCGTTGTTTAATCCCTGCTATTGAATGATACTATTACATCTAGATCTACATCTACATAATACCCTGCAAGCCACCACAAGGGTGTGTGGCAGGGGGTGATTTCTCACCAAACATGCACTGCATATCATGCATAAAAAAGAAATACTATAAATATAGTAGTCAGAACTACACTATTTAAAAAAGATAGAAATTGCAAAGCAAACATGCAGAAACATTCTGTTAGTACTGTTAGCTTTAAGTACTCATACCAACATGCAGCTACCAATGCTATTCATTGCTACTCTCCGATAGGACATATTTACCGTTATTCCTATCTCTAATTGTGCGAGGGAAAAAGGACATTTTGAATCGGTCAGTTCGGCAATCAATTTCTCTAATTTTATGATTATGGTCCAGTCTGCCATAGTAAGTTGGGGTTCGTAAAATATTTTTAATATCATCACTGAAAATATTGCCTTGGAATTTGTTTAAGAGATTAAGTCTAAATTTCAACCTGCGATCTGACAATGATTCCATTTCAATTCATTTAATAGACTGTTTGCGCTAATAAGGTAACAATCATAGGTAATAATCACACCAATTTTCGATTGCTTGTAGGTCATCATTTAAATATTGCTTATCGTTTGGGCTTATAATTTCCCTGTACACAACTGCGTCATCGGCAAATAGACGAAGCAAAACGTGTGTGGTTGTAGATGTTTGGAATCAAGATGGGGTTTTGATGGAGCTGCGTTGTTTTTTAAAGCTCCTGCTAAATTTGATTTTAGTGATTTACCACCTTATTTTTACCAATACTAATCTATATTGGCATTATGCCCTGGTGCATTGCTCCTTGGGTTACATTAGTGCCTTAAAAATACAAATAGATTGGATTTTAAGTGGAATCAACTTCGGATGGCAAATTTCCTCTTACTCAACATTCTCCGTGAAATATCTGTTCCTTTCACTCCATCCCGTTTTGTTGCGGTGAGAGATTGAGCCGCAACGGAATTCATTATCCATTTCCCATGGTAGATAATTCATCGGTGCTTCATATAATCTGATCACGAGATAATCGATTGATGGCTACGGTTTTTCAGTTGTATAATTTCATCAGAACGAATCATAAAGTAAAATGTTGCTTTGGTAATTTTATTAGTGTTTTACAGGTTTAGATGGGCATTACATTTAAAAAAAATGCTCTCAAGAAATAAAATTCAGCATCCAATTCGTGAATTTAAACGCAGCTATGTGTCGAATATATGCATGTATTAGAGCGGTAACCTATTATTAAATTTTGTGCTTCTGGAGATCAGAACCGTACTCGCTGAACATGCGTGAGGTTATAAATGTTGGAGAGAAACCCGCCGGTGGCATTTACCCATTGTACACAAAATACACTAATGTATCCTTGGTTAAACCTTCCATCATCATCATTATCAATAACTAATCCATAGATTGTTGTACTGTGGGTTGGGTGGGAATGTGCGAATGAATTTCCACTCGATTCTCCTATCAGGTAAACTTTTCATATCCTAAAAAGTTTATCATACGTGACTGATATAGATATACATCCTTTCTCGGATAGTCCCCGCCCGGAACACCTAATGGGGAACTATTTTATCTCCAGAATATTTTTACTGGAGAGGGTTCCTTCACGCCTTGATAAAAGTGGAGTAGCTGCGAATCCTATGATAATAATGTGGCGGTTTCCCGTTTCCTTCCTCATTGGATAACTGAAGCCGTTAAAGTAATTATTATCACGCCTGCAGTGAAATGAGTGCCACTGCATCGACTACTATGATCTCCATCTTCTGAATAATATGAAGAAATAGCTGCTGCCCTCTCCTTCAGGTGATGGAATGCATAATTGTTGACAACCTCCAATGGGCATGTCACGGCATCTTCATAGCTTCCTGTATATTTGCATGGCCTGCCTACCACTAGGATAGATCAATGTCACCTAGAAATGCTGTCGCTTTTTGTGCATGGCAGCTTATCATACTGCACATAAATATAATATTCTCATATACTACGTGGTATTCTATTTGTAACAAATTTATTCACTCACTAATAAGCAGCCTCCATTTATTCCAGTTCTCAGCATCATCTTATGTGTACCTCATCTTTCTTAAATCCTTGTTCACCAGGTCAATCCATTATGTTTTGGGCTTTCTGAGGGTATTCTTCCTTCTGGGTTATTTCTCCAGTTTTTTTTTAATCATGGCACCCTCATTTGCTCTGAACATGGCCTGTTTCTGTGAGTCTTCTCTTTTTCGCTTTGATTACCATATCTGTTGACCCTCAAATTTCGTGTTTTTAACCTTCGTGTATTTTCCTCACAAGTTGGCCCAAGGATTTTAATGAGTACCTACTTTATTTCCAAAGGTCCCAAGTGTTTTGTGTTCTTGTTTAATATTATGTTTCGGAACTATTTTAAACGATTGATCTAATCGTTGTTTTATGTTTCTTTATTTAACTGCTGAGTGAGGATTTTGTATTTGTACTGTCTGTGTCCAAAACTAGCTGGTGAAAGTATTTGTTTTCAATTCTTTATACCGAGGACTAAACTTTGATAGCTCTCAACATAGAACCTGAGGAATGTCAAGCCTTAAATATGGACTCACATTCTTCAGAAAATTCTTGGCCACTGCATGGGTTGAGAGTTGGGTCTTACTTACCCCAACTTACTATGGCAGACTGGACCATAATCATAAAGTTAGAGAAATTGATTGCCGAACTTACCGATTCAAAATGTCCTTTTTCCCTCGCACAATTAGAGATAAGAATAACAGTAAATATGTCCTATCGGAGAGTAGCAATGAATAGCATAGGTAGCTGGTATGAGTACTTAAAGCTAACCCTACTAACAGAATGTTTTTGCATGTTTTCTTTGCAATTTCTATCTTTTTTAAATAGTGTAGTTCTGACTACTATATTAATACTATTCCTTTTTTATGCATGATATGTAGTGCATGTTTGGTGAGCAATCACCCCCTGCCACACACCCTTGTGGTGGCTTGCAGGGTATTATGTAGATGTAGATAGATGTAGATGTTGAGTCAGGGGTAAAGTGCACAGATCTCAATGTAAACCATTGAAACAACTTCGGCCGTCAAATTGCGGAATTTTTCCATGATTGAAAATAAAAATCAACTTTGTAATTGTTTTTTGTCCCTGATGATGACACATCAGTGTTGAAACCAGTTGGTTTTGAAAAACGTGTGGAAAATTACGAAGTTGATTTTTATTTTCACTCAATGTAAACGTTTATAGTTCGAATGTATCTCACGATATTTATTTTCTTATGCAATTACATCTATCTGCATCTACGTAATATCCAGCGAGCCACCACGAGGGTGTTTGGCAGGGGGTGAAGATCACCAAACATGCACAATTGAAATGCAACTAGAATATATGATGGAGACATGCTAGATAATAGGGTCACGTGCAGCTAGATGGTTAGTGTCTACATAATAAGAAAGGGATTATTGGTTGTTATTACATGCATCATGCAATACAAACTACTCTGGCTATATTTCACCTACCTATCTCTTTGCTACGCTGCCTATTGTTCTCTCTTATGATACGCGGGAAAAATTGACATTTTAAATCTATCGGTACGACAATCTATCTCTCTAATCTTGTGAATCTGATCAAACCTACCATAATACGCAGGGGTTCTTAATATATATCTTACGTCATCTGTGAACTAATCGGTTTCGAATTTACTTTCAATGTTTAACCTAAATTTTAACCTGCGTTCTGATATTATGCATGATATGTAGTGCATGTTTGGTGAGAACTCACCCCCTGCCACACACCTTTGTAGTGGATTGCAGGGTATTATGTAGACGTAGATGGGTTTGAATCCAGGGCCAAGGAATATCATAAGATATCAATAATATATGCATCGCGCAAACTCGATTTCCTGCATATACTGGCTTTTCTCGTTGTTCATAATTCGTCCCTATGAAAGAAGTTTAAATCTTTCAATGAGAATAGGTGAAGGAAATTACTTAGACCGTCCCGTAATAATTTTCAATGCTACCTAAGACGAGATTCCCGTGAACGTTTCATAATCAGCTTTAATGCAAATATTTGCTCCAAAAGAATGCTTAACACTTGATTTTCGTGAGGGTATATTTTCGTCTTAAATCAATGTAAATTAACTCTTATCTGTCCTCTGTCAATTTATTTTTGAATATTGGGGATTGATAAACCAAGCCAGAATAAATTTTCGCAAGTCAGGCAGCATTGTTTTTAAGACTCATGCTTAAAAAAATGTAATTAATCGTTTTATTAAAAAAGGTATTTATTTTGACCTAATTTCCTATTCATGTATGCATCATTTCAACCGTAAGACGCGTAACATACATCCTTTTGCAATTTTAAAACAAAAGAATGTTGTGAACCTCGATATTTTTCACGAAAGGAAAGTTTAATAATTAGTCTTATATTTTTTCTGTATTATTAAAAAATTCCGCGTGTCGGTTCTCACTTTTTTCGTGACTTAAGATAATAACCTGTAGTAAATGGCCGTACATAAGTAGAGTAAATATATTTTTTTACGAGACTGTTGATGGTGTGAAATAGAGAGAAATATCTCCGTAAGCAGATTAAAGGTTTAGAATTCTAATTTCCAGTCGTGGTAGCTATGTCATAATTTTTTTATTGCCAGAAATGGGACAATGACGTTAGATTTTTATCTCAGTTATTAGTGACTTGTCTTCCGGCGCTTTCAAATGTAATGGATAGATGATTTAGTCCTCCATTGAGCAGGCACCATGTTGGGTGGCGGCTTTACGTCATGCCCGAGTATTTGTCACCATCTTGCGAGATCCCTTCCCACCTCATTGGGTTATGACAATGCTCGCTCGTTTCCCTTCGCTGCCCAACAATGGAAGGATACGACGAAGGCGTCCGTCCGTCCGTTCAGCCTTCCGGAAGTTTTAAAATGAGTCATTCTCAGGCGTCGGAGCCGAACAGTAGACCGCTGCCGCTCGATATCCACTCCGTACGAAGCCTGGGTGGAGAGGAAACACATTCTCCCGTCGTCATTTCGAGAGAGAGAGAGTTTGTTGCTTTCGTCTGTCTGGGGCGTGTGCGGTCAGGCGAGGGAATTATGGAAAAGGTCATTAGTTTACGGTGCTGGGGAAAAAGTATGAACGCGTCGGTGGTGAGATCTCCACACAGATGTTTTTAGAAACGCGATTGAATTTACGAGAATGAGCGTTAATCTTTCCCGAACCGCTAGCGTTCGAGAAAATTGCGTCCGAAATGCATTTTTGAATCGTTCACGAATGCTCCAGAAATACATTTGTGCGGGAAACTACCTCCGCGTGAGTAATTTAAAAAAAATGACATTTTATGAATGCTTCGCGTATATCTTTACAAAAAGTGGGATTTGTTTGGCCATACGACAACTGAAAGGACGTTTGGGTGTGTAATTATCGACCATATATTTTTTTTTGCAAATTATGGTAAATCTCACTATTAAAATGGGATCTATAGCGCAGTCCAATGCCAGTTTAATTTAATGCCATTAATTTAAAGGAGAGCCATGAAATGTATGAGAAACGGATGGTAAAATACCTTTTTGAAAATATGCGCAGCGTATTAGCATTTTTTGAATTCATATTTAACTTTGCTTGGGTCGAATACCTACGATGTACTTATTTTTTTGGCAGAAATGTACTCTTATGAAATCAATTTAAACTATGATATTTTATTGAATTTTATTTGAACGGTGCCAATATACTGTTGAAGATTACCATGCTGGGTAAGGTATTCTGATCACCGTTGATTCGGTTATGCATTAACTGAAGGCATGAGACGATATAGCGTACTACATCACGATTTTTCAGCCACCAGAAGTTAAAAGGTTTCTGTGTGAATGAGAACTAGTCAGAGATCATGTGTTAGATCAATACATCGTTTATCTATACACTGATACTTTACTCTTTATCGTCGTAAATTATAACTTGAGCTATATTGTTTCGAATTCATACAATGAAACCTGAAATTTATTCTTTTAGAGGAAATGAAGTTGCACTTAATGCCTGTGGTGACTAATTGATTGACGGGAAAACTAAAGTTCATGAAAACCCTGTTATTTTTTTTGGCGCGTTCGACCGAAAGGGCTGTTCAGAATGGAGAGGTGGGATCTGTCAATTTCTAAATTTGGTTAAACAAGTCAATCTAGGCTCAACCGCCGTGGCTGGGAGAGCCCACGGAAACATCGCTTGCATCGGAAACTTAATTAGTCTCTCCGACCCGAAAGACTCTCTTTTCGAACTCGAAGCGTCCAGTCGGAGCCTCCCCGTTCGAGAGGATATCGGGAGAAGGGGGAAGCGTGGGACGGATTCCTCTCCCACCGGTACCGGGTTCGACGACCGCTTCCATCGATCGTTCCCCCGCCGATTTCCTCCCCCCTCCACTCGTCTCGTCCCGAGTTGGAGGTCGTGAGTTTGGTTGCACACGGAGTTTCTTCGAAAGACAAGTGGGCTTTCTCCCTTTGAGCTGAGTGAAAGAGAAAAAAAATGTAGAAATCTGTTTTCTAGACCTGGTAACACACTTAGTGCTTTGTGAAGTCGAAGACCTCTGTATCCTACACACTTTCAGGATAGATATACATTTGGCAAACTCAGTGGTATCGGCCATCTTGTGGCTAGAGTACTGGCTTCCCTTCCCGGGTTCGATTCTAGGATGAATTTTTCACCTGACCTCACTTCTGTGACTCCTGAAGAACACATAGAGTACAATAGTCTTTCCGTTGGATGGGACGTTAAAGCGTCGTCCCCTTGGCGCGTTCTCTTAAGAGAAGGCCAATGCCGACGCCGGGTTTCCCCAGTTCGCCTCCTCCAAGCTTCAAATTCATTGTGGATTCAAAATACTAAGTTTTTTCCTCTAGGCTTACTTAATACTTAAAAATTTTCGATTGATTATGCCACAATCATGTTAACCACGAGCGAGGAGTTGGTTCCCTACGTAATGATATCTTATTGTTTCTCAAAGCTATCAATCTCTACACAAGTGCTTGTGATTTGCTCAAAAAGCGTTTTCTGACGGCAATTATAGTTCAGTCACTTTTCCCATGTTTTAATTTTACAATGACGTAATTGTACGTAAAGAATACGTAAAAAACTCATAAGGGTCCTCTAAAATGGCAATAGGTGCTCCATTATCTGGCGCGGGGGGCTTTAAATGAAGGAATTTTCATCAAATTGCCTTTATATTGTTGCTCCAAAAATTCCATGAAAGGTAAAAGCTGCTAAAGTTAAGCCATGCTATGGGTTTTTCAAGGTCAATATCGTGTTAAACGTATATCCCTTCCTATCACTTTAAGGTCTTAATACAGCAGTGTGCTTTTCGCAAAAAATCCCTGCAGATGGTTTACGCCTACTTTTTCGCACGTCTCTTTTAAAAGACTTACTGATTTCCATTTCAAGTTATTCTGGATAAATAAGTAAATGTAAATAAAGACGTTGGAAGTTATTTCGATAAGAGTCAAGGCGAACTAAAGATGAAAATGATATTTTGGTGATTGGGGCAGAGTATCACCCACCAAAGCTGAAATTGAGGAGCAAACTTTGACTAAACTGTAAAAACATTATTTTATGGTTTATTCTATGCCTATAATTGATATTAACCTGTAAATTACCACTTAATTCAAATTTATAAGTATTTTTATGCATCCGTTTTTGCTATTTTGGAATAATCTACTCGCTTTGTGCTACCTGATTACGCTAACCGTTACAGTTAAGCGACAGGAAACTTTCTCAGCAGCCACAGGTGGCGATAAAGAATGCTGCGGCATCCATCATAACCTTTCTTTGAGTCATGTATTAAATCGGTGTTAGTATTTTTGTGGTTCGCAGATAGAAGTTCAAAACATTTTGAATAGCTTTTATGATCATCATCATTCTTAAGTTATACGAATATTGACGCTTGATTTTGCAGAGTAAGTGATGCAACCAAGGTTAACTTTATATCATATATGTCTTCTGAAAGACTAGACGACTGCAGTTGCAACGCGACGGGGACACTAACTTTCCCCCTTCGAAACGGGTTTGAGCCGATGGATGATTTAAAAAAAAACAAGCCCCAGAGCGAAAAAATATGGTTCTGCGTCTTTAAGGAAGCATCAAAGCGGACAGAAATTCTCTCTAACGGTCGGCGGCGCAACAGTTTTCGATTTTAATGCCCTGTGTTCATTGCTACCCAATCCCCCACCCCCTTAGCCTCTGCACGTGTGCAATAGTGTGAGCGAAAAGATGCGAGGGAAATATGCTTTTTTATGCTGTTCCTATCATTGGTAACTTGTTATCACGTTTATGATTACATGCCTATATCACTTAATCCCCTCATACGTTTAAAAAGTATGTTAAGGTCAGATTTGTAGGGATAAGAGGAAGGTAGATGGAAACCAGATATTGGACTGCTCATAGCGTAGTTACGGAGTTACCACTTAACGTTCCATCTGGCGGACGGAGTACTGAACCTTGATTTATCTGGTGCATTCTTCTCGGGTTCGCCACCAAGTCATTGAATTGGTGACTGCCGATGTTTCGACGGCTAACACTGCCGTCATCTTCAAGCCGATGAATGTCGAGTCTAAGGAATTGCCGGATTCATCTACCCTATTACCCAGCTCAGGACACTCCTTATTAGCTGGTTCCAATTATCTTTCTTCTTTCGCGAATTTTCCGGAGCACCGGTTTCCACACGTTGCTGAGGTCGTTTATTGTGTCGCGGTTGAAGTTTTTGGTCTGCAACCTGGTTTCAATCGCCTCCTTTGTTAGTCGGTCCCAATATGCGTGATCTGCTAAGTAATTTAGTGTCGTCAAAGGCGATGCGATGGTCTCTGCTGATGCTCTGCTCGGCGACAAGATGGGATAGTTGCAACCAGACAATCAGGTGTCACCTAAGCTGGGTTAAAAGGTATGTACTCCCGGCATTTCTTGGATCCGGCACACATCACCTTGAATGTGACGGGATTGTAGCTATTGAAACGTCGGCATTCGCCGAATGCCTGTTCCGGTGGAGTATCCAAGAAGACGTTAAAAATATTTTGCGAACCCAAACTTACTATGGTGGACTGGACCATCATCACAAAATTAGGGAAATTGATTGCCGAACTAACAGATTCAAAATATCCTTTTTTCCTCGTACAATTATGGATATTTGAATAGTGGTAAATATATCCAATACGAGTGTATCAATGGATAGCATAGGTAGTTGCATGTTGGTATGTAGACTTTAAGCTAAGCCAACTAACAGCATCATATTGCATGCATACTTTTCTATTTCTATCTTTTATTAAAAATTGTGATTTAGACTAGTATATTATTACTAATCTTTTTTTGCATGATATGTGGTGCTTATTTGGTGTGAGTTCACCCCCTACCACACTTTTATGGTGGCTTACAAGGTATCATATAGATGTAGAACACTTTACAATCATTATTCTTCGGGAAAACACCAGATCCTTCACCTTAATTTCCATCCACACTGTACTCAATTAAATCAACTCATCTTTATTCCAATTAAATATGTCTGGCATTGCATCAAACTCAGGCACTTAGGATAGAAAACCAGGGGTCTTGATGAGACGGATTTGACTGTGTGAAAACTCGATAAGTATGATAAAAAAAAAACTTTGTACTTTCTACACAGCTTTATATATTCCCCGATCGATTTTAACGACTTAGCGTCGTTTTCAAGGGGGGCAACCGAAAAAGACCCTCAGTCGTTGAAATCGGTCGGGGAATATAAAAAGCTGTGTGGAAAGTACAAAGTTTGTTTCATTTACCATGTTTAACGTTCGTAATTTCCACAAAGTATCGCCTTCATCCATTAATTTAATTCGATAGGTATATTTTATTGCCCAAACTGATCCAATCCTAGTTGTGACTAGCATTTTTCGTGAGTCTCACTATATACTTAACTGAGTCGTCGAGGTGTGGGAGTTTCCGAGTCCTCACTGAATAAGGCCCCAACTATTTACCAAACCCGGAAGGGATAGCAGTTACGTTGAGGTGGCGAGAATAGGAGCGAAAAACATCACCAAATCGTTCGATTAGTGAAACCACAAATCGTTCGCGAACTCCGTTGGGCAAGAGCGATGTTCCCGCCTCCCATTTCACTGTTTCGAGTCTGTCATGGTCTGAGAGAGGATCGACTCCGCCGGATTCCTAGTGATCGTCTCACCGAAAAACAAGCCTTTTCCACCCGTGCACTCACCTTCTCTTCCTCGCTCATCCCTCCCACTCCTCCCCCGGCTTCCCCCACCCCCACGTCTGCGGGGGCGCACTTAGCGCAGCGTTGCCAAGCCCACTGGCCTTCCTTTTCATGAACGGCCTACGTGGGCTAAGTCGTTTTGTCAGGTAACTTCCTTCCCCGGGTTGATTGGCTGGTAGTCTTCTATCGTTTATTATTATCCTATAGGTAGTATATTATTTATCCTGTCAACATCCCTTTTTCCTCAACTAATACAAAGGCTAGAGGAATGTGATGAGAAGATCAAAAGAACGATGTTACTTTTCACTAGTTAGGCCCCACCTTGAGTATGCAACCAGTGTATGGGATACGAATGAATTAGGTTTGATCAGAGAACTAGACAGTGTGCAGGTTGAGTAGTGTTTCAGAATTAATACAAGAATTAGGGTGGGAGTCATTATCAGAGCGTAGATTAAGGTACAGATTAAATCTATTAGAGAAATTCCAATCGGATAGCTTTACTGAAGATATTAGGCACATATTAAAAACACCAGCGTATTATGCTAGATTCGACCAGATAAACAAGATTAGAGAGATAGATTGTCGTAATGATAGATTCAAAATGGCTTTTTTCCCCCGTACTATAAGAAAACAGAATAGGCAGAATAGCAAAGGGATAGGTAGGGGAAATATTTTAGAGTAGTCTGTAGTGCATGATGCATGTATTAATCCCTTAAATACTATAGATACTAACAATTTAGCTGCATGAGACCCTACAGTTCCTTGTTTACATGTCGGTAGTGCATGCTTGGTGATATTCACCCCCTGCCACACACCGTCGCGGTGGCTTGCAGGATATCGTGTAGATGTAGATTGATAAGCTATCAGTGGATATGATTTGTTATCGTTGTCTGCCATCTCATAAGAAGCTCACGTTAGTACACATCGTTTGGGTATAATTTATAAGTTAAAAGAGAAATCTTTTGGCGTGACGAAGTGAGGATGTCGTAAATACACAATGAAGAGTTATTGTCGGGAAGAGACATGTACCTATGTTGGTTTTAAAACGTGCAGGGTAATCTAATCTAGCTAAAGCACTTGGCGCGAATTCAAGAGGTCGGAGTTCGAATATCAGTGAATGATTTTTTTCTCTGCGAAAATTCTGCTTTTGTTATTTTTGCTGAGGGAGGCAATACGATAATAACGATAATTGTTTGTGCCCTCAAGAGTTATGCCAAATTTTTCATGAAACAATGGAAGCTTGAAGGGAAACATTTTTGGCATTATTCTACTAATATCAAAAGGGTTCTAAGGGGTTCATAGATTAAAGTCCCATCCGACGGACATAGTACTGCACTTGAAGCGTCTCCCACAGGTTAATCAAGTCGGGACTGGAATCCCATTGAAAAATCCCCCACTTCCAGAATTCGAAACGGGACTTCCAAGATGGGGGTCTAATATTCGAGCCTTACATCTATTTCCCCTTCATCCAAATGTATTTGTTTTCTTTCTTTGGTAAAACTCGGAATAAATTTATAATAAATAGGTATGTGCATATTGCCTACAAATAAATGACTCAACTAATCATAAAAATATTTCTTCCATGATGCTAAACAAATAGCTTCACGTACTTTTAAATGAAACAGTAAAATGTTTCTATTATGAGGCTTTCATTTCTGTCTTTTATGTAAGATCGTTGATGAGCGAAATACCTATCCTAATCCAATACCAAAAACAAAATAATCATTTGTGATAGGTTATGCAATTTATTTAACGGTCAATCTTCTGTGGCCTCGAAGTTGTGCGGAAATAATTTTTTCTAATGTGGGTAAAAATAATTTTCCGCGAATTATACAAATTTTATTTTACCTACTGAAAGACAGCCAGGTACCACATTGCTTTCAATTATGTTGTTTGAATTAAATTCCTGCGAATCCTTTTTGCGAATACCTGCAATCGGCCTTTTAGGTAATGAGGTTCTCCAACTCCTAAGACCACCTACATCTCACAGTGGGTGCCTTAATGGTTAATCCTTTTGCAAACACGTCACACATTCTCTATTTGGGTTACTACAAACGAACGACCTTTCGATTTTCAGTTCGGCGAGCATCCGACCTGACTATTGTCACTGCATACAAATTCATAACTATCGAAAATCTCGTAAAAGTAGGCTACAAGATCGATGAACGTCCATCGCTGCATCGATTACCTTAGACGGTTAGGATTGACATGGTTTTGCTAGCGGTTTCGATTTTTTCCACCCAAGGGCATGGCAGGAGAAGACGGAGTGGACGTGACATACAAGCTTTGAAGTGTCGGACTATGACAAGTGTGCGCTAATGCCGCTGGGCCCCTGCGATAATTAGTTAGCTAAACGAATCACGTCAGCAATAAGTGGTGGATGTTATCGGGAGAGTTATTCGTGACGAAACGTTTACATAAAAGCTTTTCTGTTTGGGTCCTCCTGGAGTTTTTCTCTTGAGCACGGTTCCGGCTCCCAAGGAGATAGTGTCACATTTTTTTATTTGGGAGGTAATTTTTTTCACTTGGTTAACACACAGCTTTCTCTTTTATCCATTTGAAACAAATAGAAAGTATTGCTGTAGGTAATGGGTAGCATTAGAATTAGGTATAACGTGCTTCATCTGCTAAGTCACGTTTCTACTCCATCAAGAATTAATTCAGTGAAGAACGGGAAACCCTATTCCGAGACTGGATTCAAACTCGTGGTCTTTGGATCACCAGGTAGTACGAACGCCTGTATTCGTTGAAGGATTATTGGTGACAGTCTCAGTTTATCATCTCATCAGTGAAAAAAAATATTGACAGTTAACAGCATTCGAGATTGGTTTGACACATCTCCTCATTATAAATTATTAACGAACAAAATATATGATCGATTTATCAACTTTAAATTGATATGTATGAAGAGCTCTCGGGATCTCCACCGGGTCAGGAACTTGAATTTTGCTGAGGTTTCTATGTCCGACTCGGCCAGTGTCTTCAGGGCTAATGATGTCGAACGAGAATTTTGTCCTGCTTATAATTATGTCCTGCTTGACTTCCTGAGCATCGGTTGCTCCTAGAGCAACAGTCTAATCGCCGGGAAAGCACCAAATCTTTCTTTAAATTGATATGTTTCACCTCAGAATAACGTAAAAATTTTACCAATCAATTTACCTACGCTAACTCTGGGTGAAAAAGCTTATCAGTTTATGGATGTTTAAATTGCTCGAAGGTCTCAGTGAATAACTTATTATATATATTTCTTCTTTTGACCTTGAATGTGAGTGAGAATTTTAGTCTTGATAAAAGATGGTTTCAAGCTGTTAAAATAGTTTCCAAAGGTCGCTGTTCTAATGCATCAAACATTTTGTAAACATTTTTGCGTCGAATGTCTGACCTACTTTACCATGTCAACTATAAATTTACTAAACGTAATGGATTTAAAGCGGCAAGGGTAAATTTATTGCCCTGATTGGACCTGCGACTGTCAAGTTGACCGTAGGAGGAAAAATGTTTTCCAGACAAACCAGATTTCCAAGATTTTCTACCATCAAGGATATATATTTACCGTGATGAAATAGCTCTGTCGCACACTTTAACGAGATTACGGAAGCGGTCTCAGTCACTTCTCTTGTGCACCTTCTTAAATCAACGCTTTGAAACCTCAATAGCTGGACTGAAATAAAACTTTATAAGGAAAAGTTTCGAACTAGGAAATGTGTGCTTCTCTTCCCTCGCGGTCTGTGTTTGTGGCCTTTCTTGAGGTGCTTATCTACAGAGTTACAAAAACATGAGATTTTTCAAGGTTTTTCTTTAACCTCCGAATGTGCCTGGGAGACGTTAGGAATAAATGGCGAAGAGTAATGCATTGAATGTTATTTGACGAGAATTATGGAGTCTGTATTAAGGACGATGCATGTATGTTATGAGGGACATATTTAGAATAATATTTTATGCTGTGAATATATTTGAAACGGTTTGAATGATTTTGATGGTCTTAAGAAAATATGCAATTTGGTTGTGAAAAATCCATTTTTCGTTCGTGATTGCAAAAATCCTCTGAAATTGGTTAAAATCTTTGGAATGATTTTATCCTGTTATATTTGTGAAACGTGAGTACAAAAAACCCACGGTTACTACCGGGTATAAGTGTAAATAATAAAATGAATACAAAGAAGTGATCGATACCCATTTTATAAAGCTGATGGTTTTTAGCTCTAAAGATGACGATATTTTTGGCATATGATGATTTTGGTTTCCTGTTGCTACAAGTAGATACTAATATGAATATATTTAAATGTATACTCATCTAGCGTACCCCTGAAGTACTATAGTGGGGTAAAATAAGGGTCGGCCAGCCTCCATTAAGTATGAAAAAATAGTGGAAATATAATCCATGTGATGTAGACGTGTTAATTATAGATATTGACAAGAATTTAGTGATCATAATTTTGTAAAATGTTGTAAAAACCATCGTGTAGTGGCGGAAGGAACCATTTGCCTTTTTACACCATCCCTAATAGCACAATAGGTACAGGCCGGTAGAGTTTTCCTCTGAAATCGAGAAAAAAAGTATCAAGGACCCACAGAACATCGGCAGAACTAATTAAGTAGATCAATATCATTGGACAACAATCCTAGGATTGATTTGACGCAGCTTTCCACTCGATTCTTCTATCGGCCAATCTTTTCATTGTGACGTAATTCTTCTCTTTTACATTCTTCACAACCTTTTCCATGTATCTCATACGAGGCCTGCCTTTTCCAATCTTCCCGTTCACTTTTCCTTCGACGATAGTCTTCATCAGGCCATCATGTCTCAAGATATGGCCGATTAAATTGTCCCTTCTTCTTTTTAGAGTTTTAAGCTGACTTCTCTTTTCTCCTACTCTTCTTAGGACTTCCGCGTTACTTACTCGGTCGATCCATTTAATCTTCAGCATTCTTCTGTAGCACCACATTTCAAATGCTTCCACCCTCACTCCCGTAAAGAAACATACTCCAGATGTATGTTCTGATAAACTGTTTCCTTACTTCTACGCTTGTACTTCCTGCTGTAAGTAGATTCTTCTTTTGATAGAATGCCCTCTTTGCCTGGGCTATTCTACTAACTATTTCTTTCTTGCTTCGTCCATCGTTGGTTACTCTGTTTCCCAGGTAACAGAACTCCTTCACCTCTTCAAGTTAATTACATAGATGGGATATAGAAATAAATACATCAGAGAGAGATTTAAATATTCGTTCCCTTAATATGATAAAAAAATGCACACGTTGTGCATAATAGATTTATATAGATTAACCAAATCGGAACAGGATTAGCCTAATAGGAACAGGATTGTAAAATTGGATTTTTAGTTATACATGCATGTCTGTTTGGAAAATTTATAGAAATAATGGATGTTTTTGGTACATATTTATAAATGATTTCCTTAGTGTTGGATGAAAGGAAATAATTTTAGTACGATTACCGAATGATATTAATGGAAATTTTGGCCTATCTGTGGTCTTTTAACTCTTTACCCGCACATGTATGCGCTTCAGATCGCGAACAAAATCACAAAGATGAGCATGGAGGGGAGATAAGGAGGGTGAAGAGAGCCCCGACGTCGGTATCAGCCTGCTCTAAACGGAAGGCGCCATGGGAACTACGGCTTAACGTCCCATCTGATGGATGGCCTACTGAACTCTACACGAAGCACTCAAGTAGGGGCCAGTTTATAAATGTAAAATGTTCTACATTGCCGGGATTCAAACCTGAAACTGCTGGGTGAGAGGCTAGGACGCTAACCACTACATTGACCAACCCACCTCGGAAGTTATTTATAGTCATTATCTTGTTCATTGGTGATGTAAAAAGTACTGTACGTGCAACATCAGTTTATGTACGGGTTCACCACAAATAGTAGTAGGGGGGTAGTAAGGAGACGAATACGAATAACTCATTGTAGAAGGTGGTTTTTGAAGGACTTTAAGTGCAAAACATTCGAATCTTATGAATGAACTAGAACTTATCGTGGACGCAGGGCAATGTGGCAACGGATGAGGTGCTACTCCTGTTTAAAGGCCCGTGGGAACAATTGAAATACACCGCACGCACGCCGCAAGCCTTAAGATGCCAGCCGACGATCCAATCGCATAAGTACCTTTCGCTCTTTGAATGGAAAGGCCAATGCCACGAGACCAGTTCCTGCTTGCGACCCTCGCCTCAACTCGAATGTGTCTGCCCATGACCCCTTCCGCTAGGATGTTTTAAACTCCCTCCGTAAATGTGTTCCGTGATCAACCAAAGGCTCTCAATAATTGCTGTTTATTATGCTAGGTAAGGCGACCAGTAGTGTCATTTGTGTCGTGAAGGATAGATAGATAGATAGAAAAATATTTATTGTTCAGGAAAAATCCATAAGAACAAAAATAATAATAATACAGTTTGCAGGCACATCGATAATTACAAAATAGACAAACTTTTCATTTTATGAAATATCAATATATAATATCTTCCCAATTGATAACAAAACAAATGTATGTACGTAAGAAAAAAAGGCAAATGGAGTTATACACCAAGCCGAATTTAATACCGCACAAAAAACTCATGTATTCATAATGTTAAAAATAACAAAATGGTGCAGTAAATAAGGAACCATAATAACATGAAATTATATTGAAAAAAAAGAGTAACTTATATTATTCCCTGGAAAGGAAATAATCAGAATATTTCATTTTAAATGTTTTAACAGATTAGCAATTTTTAATTTCAGTTGCCATCTTATTCCATGTGTGACAAGCTGTTACAAGAAATGATTTATTATAAATAGTGGTGCGATGCCCTGGGAAATACAATAGTTTAGGATCAGACCTAGTGGACATTGTAGAAACAGAGGGACAACTAAGGAACAAATTATACAGATACCTAGGTGATTTGTTTTTAAATAGAACAAACAAAAAGGATCCCAGAAGGTACTCTCTACGGGATAGGACTGGCAGTATGAAAAATCTTAATTAAAACTTACAACTACTGCATGCTTCTTTGTGGAAGTGAAGAGGGAAGAAGAAAGGAAAGGTTCACTAAGCTAGTCCGAAAAACAAGACATATTCTATGTAAAATATTACACTGACGGCATGAAATTTAGACGCCTTTCTCTAAGCCATATCATAAGTTAGTAAATGGACCCTACACATTCCTAAAATTATGCATAACAAACGCAAGCTTGGTCTTACTTTACGATTGTATTTTAGTTGACCCCACTGTCGCGTTGAAATTATATTCGAGGAAATCGTGTTTTCTCATAATTTAGTACGCTTGTTAGTTAATTTGGAGGCTCTGGGTGTCAGAACTTATGAATTTAAATTTATAACATATTTCCTGGCACCCTTTGGTTAAAATATAGGTTTAATTAAATTGCTCAATGGGAATTTTGTTTTTTTTTCAAAAGAATTTACAACCCTTGTTCGCTGAAGTATAGCAGGCTCTTCATTTCCAAGCTGCGGTAGGCATCCACCTCGGAAAAAGAATGGTCTGCTCTGGTGAACCTCAAATTATTGTTTTTCGACAGCCAAATGGGGAAAGCACTTAATATCGGGTGTCAAATGACCGATAGGCCAATAATCGATTTCCCCCCAAAACTTCGTGCCCACGGCTGGAACGAACGGTGAGTCATCAATTAGACCTCCGTCCAAAATTGATTGCAGACGGCTAATTAGGTATTTGGCGCTAAATGAAAAAAATTACAAACGAGCGTATTTCCTTGAGGAGTCGTAGTTGAAATTCCTTGTATTTTTTTCTGCATGTGTTTCTTTCCCTGTGACCTCTTTCCATTCTACACATCTATCAGGGTAGTAAAGAAAGGCAATAATAGTCGTATCGGAGAGTAGAATTTGATTTCTTTGGTACTACATCTGCTGAGGTGATGTCACACCACTCATCCAATAATTAATAAGATGGGCATGATATCCATGCTCGAGTTATGACTCGAATCCTCGCCGAATTGAAGTTTTCTAAGTGTAAAAAAGAACGTAAACGGCTTAAGAAGACGGCAGTTAAGTTTAAATGGAACATGGAGTTGAGAATTTCCATTAGAACCTTCCATTTACCAGTTGCAAACTATCAAAAGCTTGGGTTGATGAGGTGGATATATATCTGTCCTCCCCATGGTTGGAAAAGTTACCAAAAAAATTTAACTGATTTAAGTTAAAGTTAATCTATGTAAAAAGTAACTATTTAAAGTTAAAAGTTACTTTTCTGGAAAAGTAACTCATTAAAGTTAAAGTTAAAAAAAGTAACTTTTACGTTAACAGTTACTTTTTCAGGTACTTCGGAGAGTTGGAAGTTAAAGTTAAAAAAGTAAATTTTACGTTAACAGTTACTTTTTCAGGTACTTCGGAGAGTTGGAAGTTAAAGTTAAAAAAGTAAATTTTACGTTAAAAGTTACTTTTTCAGTTACTTCGGAGAGTTGGATGCTGTGTTAATAGAGGCATTGATGTTTTTTGTTTTGACAAACAAAGCGAACACTGAATACTGTCATTGTGGTTTCTTCCTTCCGTATCCATTTATTTAAAAATATTGAAATTGGTCATTTTCGTTGTAATTCCATTTAGTGTCCAGAGTGTTGTTGGTCAGGATTCCTAGTGTCTCTTGAAAGGATTCGACGAATTTACGGAGGTGGGACTCCAATTTTGGGATTTTTAAGTTGTCGTGAATGTAAGACTTTCTGACGAACCATGGTGCGTCTGTGATTTGCCGCAAAAGATTTTTCTGAGCGGTAGAAAGTGCTTTGAGATTAGTTTTTGATATCGATCCCACATTGCGATGTGAAGTATCCATTCACAATTGTAAAATTGCAGTGGAAAGTACTATAGTTACCATATGCAGTTGCAGTCGATGCTGGGGTTGAGCCTGCGCACCCTTTCTCGCGATTCACTCTGATGTATTGACGACGCGAAGTCGTCGAGTAAGGTATACGTAGACTGGCGCATTGTAACTGAACCCCTCCCCTATCGCTATCCGTCATACGTTGTTAGGTGACCTTTATTTCTCTCGGCTTCACCTATGTACCTAGTTTTGACGACATAATGTCACCGAGTAAGACATACGAGCCCTCCAGGACATTGTCTTCGCCTGGTTTCGTGTTTTCTCGTCTGAGGGTGTGTTCCTTAACTTTGGCGGTCCCTCCCCTCAGCCCCACTTTTGTTTGGATATATTCGTCCGGGCCTATCCATTGCATTCTTGCGCAACTACCCTTGCATTCTTAGATACCGTTTTATTTTCCCATTTGTCTGCTGGGCAACCCTTGCGCCCAAATTCTGACAGGTCGAATTTCGCCAAAAATTAACGAAAAAAATTAACTGAAGTTAGTTTTGTATCAGTTAATGCATGATGTTACGATTAAAAGTTAAAAGTTAACTCTTTTAAAAATTAACGATTAAGTTAATTAGTTAATCACATTTTTAACGACTTTTTTAAATCGTTAATCCCAACTATGGTCCTCCCAATCTAAGGTCCCGAATACAAATCTCGGCAGTAATAGATTTATGATGGGTGTATCAGTCCTCATTTCATTGCTTTGTGGAGAGCATTTTGAGTCTTATTGTTCATTGTAGTTCATTATAGTTCATTGAGTTCATTGTAGGGATATGCATATATGGACCACTAGGCCCCTTTCGTTAAGAGCAGATTAATACCGACGCTGCGGCGTGGATCCATGGATTTCTCTTCACCTTCCTCCTTTCCCTAAAAAATGCCTATCTCTATCTTTTAACCCACTAACACTAAAATGAAAGAAATAACCAAAGCTCTAAGGTGCCTGCCAGAATATTATTATTTTCAATAATTGGTAAGTTGAATTCTAGACCTCTTTATTATTAAATATATGGTTGATTTTTCGGGAGAGTAGGTCCTTTTTTAAAAATGAAAAATATTTTAATTTTGGCCGACGTTTTGGAAATTGTATTTTTCCTTCTTCAGGGCTTAAGTTCTTTGAAGTGAATTTGTTTACAAATATTTTTACAAATTCACCTTGTGGAACCTAAGCCCCGAAGAAGGAAAAATACAATTTCCGAAACGTCGCCCAAGAGTTAAATATTTTTCATTGTTTAAAGGACCTACTCTCCCGAAAAATCTTCCATATACTTATTATTTGGGGGGATCGGGTTGGTGTGGTGGCTAGAGTACTGGCCTCCCATCCCGAGGGCCCGGGTTCGATTCTCGGCAGTGGCGGATTTTTCAGTGGAAAACCGGTGGGGTGGGGTGCCTAGGGCATTTCAAGTACAGTACTCCGTCCGTCGGATGGGACGTTAAGCCGTGGTCCCCTTGGCGCCTTTCGTTAAGAGTAGGCTAATGCCGACGCCGGGTTTCTCTCCACCCTTCCTCCGTTCCCTAAAAACTCCTACCATTACCCAATTACCCACCTATCCTTTATGGCGCAAATGACCTCAGCTGTCGGTTGCCTCCCCTAAATAACCAACCAACCAACTTGTTATTTCCTAAAAATTATCAACAGCATTGGAACGATCATCTATTGTAACTAGAGAAGGAGAAGGAATGTTCTCATTAGGAAGAATATTTGGGAATAAGGTAACTCCTTTGTAATGCTGGACCACAACGATGTGAATTCCTGATACGCCCACAGCTCCTAAGATACGTCAAACATCTTGAAGTTTTCTCCTGTAGTTGCTCGCGCATATACCATTGGCGTACGTTCAAGTACGTACACCGCAATGGAAAGTATATTGTGGTCACCTCGTCTTTTTTGCACTAATCTAATCGTACAACCGCGTTCCCCGTGCCAGATGAAGTGATATTTCAGCTTTCACCCCCACAAAAACAGCGCATTCACGCGTTTACGAGATGAATCACTCTCTCAACATCGATACGTATGTGTTGAATGATTTCCCAACCCGCTTTAATGACTCGGAGCTATGTGGTAGGCGGAGACCGCGTTGCATAATGTCGTAGCCAGTCGTCTCGGACGATGGGGGTCAGCATAATTGCTCTCTCCTCGACCTTGTCTGCATTTGAGCACTCACGTTCCGTCTGGTCACGCTTTCATCCGTCGTGCTCCTTGGGCACGCCGCTGTGGGGAGAGTTTCCCCACCCGGCAAAGCGTCTCGGGATGAATCGGAGCCGAAAAGAACTGATCGCAAGATGCGATGAATGGATTTGAGGACCGGCTTGGTTGCATGATAAGTTTGTGATAAATCCTCTCCTACCGAATAAGGTAGTTCTGAAAAAAGATTCCTTTTTTATTTAATTCATCGTGACGACTCCTCAACGCTTTTTATTTCTTCAGACTGGCGTATTTCCGGTCTCTTTACGTACGATCCACACCTTTCCCTTCCTCTTCCTGGCTTACCCAGTATTCCACCTTCAATAACAGCTAGCAGAACTTCTCTATCCCATAATCCCTGTTCTATTTATCTACTCTGTAATCACCTAATAATCACCATCAATCGTTTTTCCTTCTTCAAGTGTTGTAGTTTCTGAATTGTTCGAAAAATCACGTTTTAAACTACTATCAAAAAATATATTTTAGGTAGACAAGCCTGGTGACAGATTTATTACAGATATTTAGGATGAACTTATTTCCTTAAACATATTTTAAAATCTAATGAGAAAACTCAGCATATAATGGAAGCATAGGTACTAAGGATAAATAATGAGATTAGCAAACTATGTTTCAATCCACAGAGTTTTTTACTGGTACCACTAGTTTTAACGCCACGTCGTCATCATCAGGTACTCTGCGGAGTTAAACAGTTTGCTATTCTCATTTTTCATAATGGACTTCACAATTTTACGCCTCAAAGGATTGAATTCACTAAAGAATAAAGTTAAAGAATATGATTACAATAATTGACATTTTTAAGGAGGAATGATTGTGAGGGTGAAAAATATTATTTTCGTGTACAATTTGGAAAAAGAAGAAAAGTGATCGAATTTACGGAATTTGTAGATGAAATTAGGATATAAAATTTTGTGTTGGATCATGTTTTTGTGTGATATCCTCAGGCTGTCAATGTAAAATATTATAATGTATTGCGGTGTATTACTGAATTTTTGCTTTAAATATGTTTTTGGTGTTCATTGATTGGCGTGCACGTATTAGAGAAACCAGAACCGGTGTTGCATCTGAAGGTACCTCTCAACGAAAATGTATTAATATTACGTAACAGTAAAACTGTAAACATGGTAACTAACATTTTAGTGTGTACTCGACGGTTGCGGATGTACCGCATCAACCACTCCCTGCCACACGCCTTAGCATTGGTTTACAATATGCTATGTGGATACACATGCAGGAGCGGCTGGTTTGGCCTCAATCCGATCGAAGCCCTTGTGAGGACTCCCCTGGAAGTTGAGAGGGTCAAGCGGATGTCCATGGGCTTCCCACGCTAATTTCGATCTACACATCTCCCACGCTGTACTCATTCTTCGCTCGTGAGCTCTTTGTTGTATTTTTCCTTTGGGTTTCCTCCACGAATCCCAGATATGCAAAGGGAATCGTATTTCCTAGAGTTCCGTCGAATTCGTGCTTTGCCGAATGCAAATTCCATGCCTTTCTATACTAACCTCTGTGACGGTCTTTGAGACTGCGAAAGTTGATGTCACTTCCGTTTGAGCGGTCGTTCCCGAAAGACTGTGACGTAGTATATTTCGAGGACACTTGCTTGACAGTTGTACCCAGTGCGATCGTGGGCGCAGTATTTAACTGACATTATGTCTTAAAGTAGCCGCAGTACCGTTAATATGTCGTATTAATTGAGGATCTGTTAAGTATCAATTTATTAGGCATGAACGCTGCATTACCACCACTTTAAAATATGCTTTTGAACCATTATCTAAACAAAATAGCGGACATCTTAGCCCGGTGTAGTTAGCCCTCGTTTTGAACAGCAAACGCACGGCTGTGAGCCTCTTCCTATACGAAGGAAATTTAAACTTCAACGTGATTAATCGCCCATATCATGATTATTTCTTTGAATGCACCCCCGAAAGATTTAACCATTTAAGAACAAAATCACCCATCTCAATCGTCAACAACCCATTTAATCGCTAAAATACCGGCGGTAGTCCGATGCCGCTACATCTACACCAACGAGAGAGAAAAATATGTGAAGACTGCGCGAACGCATGCACCAGATTACAACATGCTCTAATTTTCTCGCAGTCGTTCACGCAATGGCGCAGTCTCTCCTCGCAATTCGTAGCTCTCCGCGGCGCAATAATTCTTGCGCAAGTGTCCTCGCAATAACCGTCGCAGTTTCAATAGCGGAGTGAAATGACCTTAAGAAATATTAATGGCGTCAGCATGAAACGTCGCGTTCTGGAACTTTATCATATGATAGTCCTGCTCATATGGTCATTATCAGTGTTGTACTGAAAAATAAAACACCTGAGAAATAATGTAGCAAGGAGAAACACCACTTAGCGAGATACCACAAAATGTATTGAGTCACTGACCTAAGTTTCGATTGTAGTACAATCATCTTCAAGGTCTACCAATGGGGTCGTTTACCATATTTTTTTATTGCCGAATCTGATAGAGTTTGTAAAATAAAAAGACCCGTATTTTTCCGTTTTTTGATCCGACAATTATTTCCCGAGTTACAAGCGGCGAAAAACTGATGTTTTTAACCCTTTCGGAAAAGTAGGTGTGGTGCAATCTCTGACGTATATCGACTTCGTCCAATCACAACTGAGCCCGCGAAGCTACTTTGCCTTATCGCAGAGGGGGGTAACACAGCTGACTCGGCCAATGGGAATGATTGCGACAGCATCTGTGCGAGCAGACCTCCCGAGAATCCCCCTCCACTCCCTCCCCTTCCCATACGAGGAGTCAAGGACGGGAGGAAAATGACGTCAATGTTATCACAGCAGCATTTTCGGTGGGCGTCACCTTTTGCTTATTTTAATTTTTGATTTATGAGTGTATGGTTGTAGTTAGAAGATTAATTTTTTCACTAAAATTCTTTTTTCATTTCTATCTAACGATTTCGTGTACAAAATTGCGATTTCGGTTCCGAGTAAACGCCCCCAATTCCTCCTTGCCACAATCATGCGGTTCCACTAAGTGAAGCCTTAGGACTTCCTTTTTATGAGAAAGAATGGCCGATCAGAAAATTGAGCCACAGATTTTGAGTAGCTTTCCGTATCGTACCTACAGTGGATCCCCGTTCAGCGTGTTGATTTGGCTCTGTATGCTGAGCGAACTGTTTAGGATCACTATCTTGGAGAACTGTTTACACTGTCGATTACCCTATTGTTTGAGCATTCCCTATCCATGATCCGGTTCGATGGGAGACTCCGGCATTGTATACTTGACATCTTTGGATAATGAACGCACATCATAACAGAAGCCATGCATTTTGATAAATTGTTTTCGTGAAGCAAGACAGTTTAGATAGCGTAATCTGCTTGGTACGGAGCATTATTCAAAAGTTTTATGTTCTCCAGAGATACAAACCTCGAATTCGGATTTTTTGGATGATATTTCAACGGTTTGATACAATGAATTGATACTGCTGAGGCACCAGTATAGCCGATAATAAACTACTTAGACTGAACTAAGTAATATCCCCAGCTGTAATAAATCACTCTAACTATAGGTATTACGGAGAGGGAACTGTTTGATAATTAATAACCTGTATTTCTGAGACATCTGAGATTTTCATCTTGAAATAACTTATTAAATCAACTGTATTTTCTATTTGGCTCTAGATTGATATAATTCGTGCTTCGCTAGCCTTGAACCTATTTTAACGTGGATATTGTGACTTGACCATTGATTTTCTTAATAGCATTCATCTTCGTGTCGCTAGAGGCTTCAGTCGTCACGCAACGGTTGTATGATGGACTCAAATATGGTGCGATCATAAGTTCTTTTAACATTCTGCATAGGATATGCCTAAAATATAGGAGCATTAATTGAGCTTTGGTAATTTCCCTGAAATATTGGAGTTTATTTTTGAACTGGGTTGAAGGAGTAGTTAGCCAAAGAATTAATTATATAGAAAACCTTACGGTAAATGAGCGTATTGATATCAATAAGGTAATATATTATTTTTGGTTTATTTTCCAGCTAACGTTTAATGGTTTGCTTTGAACCTTGCTCTTTGTGCTTCAGATCAAGTATGACGGTATTTTTATTTAATTAGACAGAGAATATAACTTAAGATGGCATTAGCTTACCTAAAAATACTTAACTAAATCGGCCACAGATAAAATTTAAAAAAAATCATTGTAACATGATGTCTTAATAAATTTTAAGAAATTTTCTGTCCCTGACAAGGAAATTGAAAAATTTTCCAGTTTCGTGACCTACTGCAGAGCCACCTCTTCGACTGTTGCTCTTTTTTAGTGTCACAAATTTGGAATCCATAAATTACCTTCAAAAATCGAAGCTTTTGTCTGGTTTTCGCCTCCCTTAATTTCTAACCTCTGCTGTCCGTGTGTCTCTGTCTGTGTGTCCTCGTCCCATTCCAAAATTCTCAGTTAAGTTCACAAGTATTCTACTATTATTGATTGGCTTTGTAACAGTATTTTCCTGTTCTGACTACTCCCTACCCCTACTTTCCTGGGGTAAACACATACGTGAAATAATGGGTCAAGCTAATCGTAAACTGGGATTCATCAAAAGAGTATTGGGTAAATGTGACGACCATGTACGAGAAATCAGCTACTTTTCCCTTGTTAGACCTTATTTGGAATATTCTGCCAGTGTATGGGATCCCTACGAAATCGGCCTAAATAATGAACTTGAACGTGTGCAGCGAAGATCGGCAAGATTTGCAAAGGGATGGTACGATAACTATATTAGCGTAACCAGTCTATTAAATGAATTAAAGTAGGAATCATTGTTAGATCGCAGGTTGAAATTTAGGCTTAATCTCTTAAACAAATTCCAAGACCATGTTTTCAGTGATGATGTTAAAGATATTTTGCGAACCCTAACTTACTATGGTAGACTGGACCATGATCACTAAATTAGAGAAATTGATTGCCGAACTTACAGGTTCAAAATATCCTTTTTTCCTCGTACAATCAGGGATATGAATAACGGTAAATATGTCCAATACGAGTGAATCAATGTATAGCTGCATGTTGGTATAAGGACTTGAAGTTAACCTAATTAACAGAATATTTTTGCATGCTTGATTTGCTATTTTTATCTTATTTAAATAGTGAGGTTTAGATTAGTATATTAATACTAATCCTTTTTTTATGCATGATATGTAATGCATGTTTGGTGAGAATTCACCTCCTGCCGCATACCTTTATGGTGGCTTGCAGAGAATTCTGCAGATGTACTGCCGTTCCTGTTAACTTGCCCTATCAGTGTTAGATGCAAAATCCATATAGATGCTCTAGCTGCTTATATTATATCGTTGCGTCTAGGTATGTCATCTCTCATCAATTCCTACGTGGGATTTGTACCGTCGAGCATTGTATTTTTTGCCCGGTGCATTGAAAAATTGGCTATCACGATCATTTCATTTCGCTGCTAATGTTATACTATACTCCTCTTTAACTCTTTATATCGTCCACCCACTATCCTAACCTATCGTTCACCTTAACTTTTCCGTTCTGAATCCTTGCACATGATCCTCTCCTTGGACGCGTTTTTTTCCAGTTCTACCTCCATCGAATTTCTCCCAATTACTTCTCCTCCACCATTCCAAACTTTTCTTTGAATGTCTACCTCTCTACACAGCTTACCTTCCCAACTATTCTCCACATCTAGAAAATCATAAACATTGTAACATCCTCCATCTGCAAAGGTCAAATTTTGTAACCATATAATTGAAAAAATAACGTTTTCTACAATCCTTCTTGATTAAAATCCCTGTCTCTCTGATCTCCATCCTTTTGAAATCGATTATTTGATAATAAATCCAAAATTTTTATTGAGGACAGCTGTTTTCTCTCCAATCGCCCTAAGTCTTTCCTTTAGGCACCAAAAGATCCCCACGATTTGTGGTCATTATGTATCTACCAAATACATAATCCGCATTTAATCCCCTTCTAACTATGTCTTTCCTCACTCCATCTAACGAAGGCTGATTTGGTCTAACTCTTATCATACCGTCTGGTATACATTTTATAGCAGCCTTTGCGATTCTTTCATCCCTCATCCTTTGAAATTGCCAAAACTATCGTATCCTTCTTTCTTCTAAGGTTTCCATTACATCCTCATTTATTTCCGTATTTACCCCTGTCGAATTCATAATTTTTAATCGTAACGGTAATAATAGTTGGATATTAGCTTCTTCAAGTGCTAAGGTTATTTTGCACCGTGTAAACTAATATATTAATTGAAGGCCAAACACAAGGTCCATGCCATCGGCGGTAATCAAACCCATGTCCTTGGGCTTCCACGCTGTCGGATAACCTACCTGGCTACCACGGATCGTAATTTTTTTTCCTCATTTGGAGTCCATGTTTCAGTTGCAAAAATAAATAGTTATATTATTAACTTATACACATTTGTTTAATACTTTATATTAGTTCTCCTTAAGGAAGAGTCCAATATTCTAATTGCTCTTCTACTGTGACAAATAGGATTCTCTATTTCTAAATTAAACGATTCATCAGTTTGCACTGTCAATCATAAATACCTAAGAGGAGACTTTTTTCTTTCTCCTCTATCACTACATCCTATTTCTGAAGGAATACCCTAGGGGATCGGGTTGATGTGGTGGCTAGAGTACTGGCTTCCCATCCCGCGGGTTCGATTCCCGGCAGTGGCGGATTTTTCAGTGGAAAACCGGTCCCCACTTGTGTGCCTAGTGGAGGGTATTTCAAGTTCAGTACTCCGTCCGTCGGATGGGAAGTTAAGCCGTGGTCCCTTTGGCGCCTTTCGTTAAGAGCAGGCTAATGCCGACGCCGGGTTTCTCTCCACCCTTCCTCCGTTTCCTGAAAACTCCTACCATTACCCAATTTCCCACCTATCCTAAATGACCTCAGCTGTTGGTCGCCGCCCCTAAATAACCAACCAAGGAATACCCTATCTTCTGCCAAGTTATTGAAATCCCGTTTCGTAGACAAACTTGTGCTCTCCGAAAATTCAATGACAGAAGTCCTTCGGGCAGCAGTCGCAAAATCGACAGTATCCGGGAAATGTTGCGACACCAACTGTCACGCCGACGATGTTCCCTCGGCGATGGATAGCCAAACACGGGCGCGGAGGAGACGTCAAAAACCTTGACGGGAGTCGGATCGATGATTTCGCGCTCGAAACCGCGTCGGCTACCTCTAAAACGTCTCCCTAACGGGAATGAAGCAATTGAGGAGTAGGCAGCCGACGGCGGGGCAGGTTAGAACCTTAATGTCCAGCCGGGACAGAAATAGGTGGGCGCTCGGCCTGGTATGAATCGCGCGAGAAAAACGAGGTGTGGGACGTCACGGGTTTGGTATGGAGACGGAACCGGAGGGATTGGTGTGTAGGGGAGGAAGGGTGGGAGTAAGTTCGGGGTGGGGGAGACAGCTAGACACTTTATATCGACCCCAAACCCTCTCTCTCTCTTTCTCTCACGCAAACACTCGCGAGACCCAAATAATCGACAATCCCGTCGGCATGACCCCCCACTGTCTGGGAGTCTACGCTGCCGCTCGTGAATATAGGGGAGAGACACGGTCGTAGTGGAGTTTGAGAGGATTGTGACGTTAGCTTTACGGCTCTCTCTCTCCTATCAACACCCAGCCATTGTTCACGCTCAAGCGATCTGTAGCCGGAGCCCCCCCCCCCCCCTCCCCCGCCCCCCATGTTTGTCTCCTCACGTACGAACGAGCCCTTTCCTTCTGCCGCGTCAAAACATAGACAGAGACATGGGCGTATCTTGTCGTTGGAGTATTGCTTGTCGTAGCGCCTCATGGAGGGGTTTATGGGTTCACGCACCTCGCCATATCCGCCGATTGGGCATTACTGCGTCTAGTCGCTTTCGGTTTTATCGGTCGGCCCTAGAATTTAGAGACTTGACTTGAGTTTTATTTTACTTGGGCGGGTTAGGACGTTACCGTCCTCTCCACCCCCCGCCCATGACATAATAGATACATGTATGTGTCGTATTACATTATTAGGTCAAGCACAAAGTAAAAATTTTGAGTTATCACATTGTGAAATCTAAAAAAGAAAAAGTATAAAACATTTTACCTTATATAAATCAAAGATATTTCAGGCGGGATTCATTTAATCGCACATGTGAAAAAAATAATACTATTAAAAAAAGGTACATTTGTGAAAAGCGTATGTACCCTTAAGTAAAAATTTGATTCTATTAAAATATTACAAGTATATAGCCCTATAGAGTGAGTGCAAAAATAACAGAAATCTTTATTAAACCTGAATGAATATAAAACATCGTATCAAGGATGACTACCAGTGGAGAAAAAACTATGTGATTATACGATAAATAATACCTGAATTTATCAAAAATAAAACGTAGAAATGAAAAAAATTATTAACATTAGTAAAATAAAACATACAAATATATGTATGAAAAAAATAGACTGCTCGAAGTATTAAACGTGGAGACAGGACCGTACAGTGGGGAAACATCGCCCATGTGTGAGGTTGAATTTGCTGCCTCACTTTAAATGACATAAAATACATATGTCATTAATAAAAAAATTATAATATTTATACACTAATAGAATAGGCGTATTTTGAACGAGAATACTTCTATTGGACTACATTCATGACAGTTTATGATACACCATTAAGAAAACGACTCTCTGTTTTCAAAGTTTGATTTTCAAAAGTTCGCTTCCTATTTCATACAGAACATTGAAACAATTGACGATTCTTAAGCTCCTTATCGTGACTCATCGATCATTTTCTAATTAAACCATCGTATATGAATAACGAGTTGTCAGGCGAGATGTGGTGGAATGTATTCATATTGACGGAACAAATTGTATTTTTCCTCAAAATCTCAAAATATATTTTTATTTACAGCCCGCCTCCAATAAGCAAATCTTCATTTTTTATAAACTTTCAATGAAAGTTTCCACAATTTTTTTTCTTTTGTGGTAACCTTCCCTCAAAGATTTATAGTATATAAACACACGTATTAATAACTTGGGGACATTTCCGAAAATAGGCATTGAAGTGCGATTTGCCCTTTGCATATTAGTTTTAGTTTAACCGCAGATAAAATCTGTTCGAAGGCGTTGTCTATTGATAGGTATCAGAAGACAGAATTTAGAACCCCCCCCATCGAGGCTGATGCTCCTAATTGAGGATAAAAATCAACTTTGTAATATTCCACACGTTTTTAATAACCAACCGGTTTCAACACTCACGTGTCATCATCAGGGAATCATCAGGGACAGTCCCTGACGATGACACGTGAGTGTAGAAACCGGATGGTTTCTAAAAACGTGGGGAAAATTACAAAGTTGATTCTTATTCTCAATTATGGAAAAATTCCACCATGTGACGGCCGAAGTTGTTTCGCTGACGCTCCTGTTAAATTCATGCGCTGCAATTGAGGTTGTTACGGGCCTGCGTGGAGATATCAATTTGGTTTCATGTCTTAGGATCAGTGCTAAACTCCAAAAACATTAAAGTCGTTCAAAAAAGGGGAAAAAATTCAAGTGATACCGATCTCAAGCGCTCCAATGCGTCAGCAGGTTTTGGTGTCCATGAAATTTGATACGTCTCTGCCGCTGAGCGTGAACTGAGATCACTAATCTGAGATATTCCTGTAGCTTCTTTTTCCGATCCCATCTCATGGAGTGGCTCTATCTGCACAATTTCTGAATTAATTAGAATTCTTAACGATCCCTGCGCGACTTCAGCAATCAAATTTTGAATCCGGGACGATCTTCCATGTCAATTTAATATATTGTACTGATGAGAAATCAGAATATGCGATGCGAAATGTTCAATTCAATTTCTCAACAGGAATAACATTCGCATACTTAGTAATACCTAATCTATCAAGGCTTGTTTATATCAGCGGGTTGAATAATATTGTAATTTTAAAAATATTTTGTTCTCGAGCTTTGAGTTTAATGCTATCTGATAATTTTTCTCTCAAATGGGTGTAGATGTGACGACATTTTAGTTGATTTCTCGCTATCCAAGCATGCACAAATTTTTTATTTATATCCATAAAGATGTTTGCTGTTTTCATTCGCCTTTATGCAATTAATCCATTGTTTCTGTTAGCGTTACCAATGGATCATTCGAAGCATATGGGTTCTCCAGCCGCTCTGTGGCAACAGATTAAATTACCATTGAAATCTTAACGGATAAGGTTAAATGCGATATTAATTAGCACTTATATCGTTGATAAAGACAACAGTTGTATTATACTGTTATATTGGAGAGAGAAGTTGCCAGTAGAACTGTCCAGGTGAAAATGGCATTTTACCAATAGAAGATCCTGCTTACAACAGCAAATACAAACGTGGAAGTGAGGAAACATTTCATTAGAACATACATCTGGAGCTGTATATATGGCAGCGAAGCATGGACAATAACAGCAGCAGAGAAGTCCTGGCTGGAAGCATTTGAAATGTGGTGCTACCGAAGAATGATGAAGATAAAAGGAATCGACCGAGTGGGATTCAAGAATGGGATGAAAGAGAATTCTGCTGAAAACTAAAAAGGAAACGGAACAACTTGATCGGCCATTTCATACGACAAGATGGCCTGATGAAGACAATCGTCGAGGGAAAATTGAGTGGGAAAAAAGGGAAAAGGTAGATCTCGTAAGAGTTAGATGGAACAAGTTGTGAAGGATGTAAAAGAGAAAAATTAAGTAAATTATGTTAATATGAGGTTGGCCGATAGAAGAATCGAGTGCAGGGCTGCGTCAAATCGATTCTAGGATTATTGACCGATGATGATGATGATGATATTGGAATCCTCGTATTACGGCCGGTGCTCGGCCGAGTGGTAACAAACGTTGCTTATTCCAGGCGATGACATCTACATACAGTATTGGGTTTTGAGATTTCGAAAATTTTGAGTGCTGCAGAGTAATGTTACTGAAATCAGTTGCTTTCACTCCTCTTCATCTTCACGCAAGCTGACACTGCAAAAACTCGTCATCTCCTTCATTGAAAAGCAACTGGCGTCGAAAACAACGCTTGAAATGCCTTGTCTTCCATCACGCGAAAGTAAATATTCATCTGACCTCATCATCTTCGAACCAGTGCCAGGAAATTTCACGCTCAGCACGAGAGGACCAGTACCTGCTTACCAATTACGTAATAAAAGGTGTCCGAAAGAGACGATGGAAGACATGTTCATGTCAGTGGTGAGTTGTTACCCATTCATACATTCTCCTCGATTCTCAGAAACTCGTTCGTATTCATTTCCGGGAAGCTCGACTTGCATCACAAGGGTTTTCGAAACAATATAGTGGGCCAGGTGGAGGAAGATGTATCGCGTTTGTTGCGCAATTTGATAGTATTTCCTCCTCTGCGATCGATACCGTTCGTATACTGCGGGGTTCCGTGAGGTGTCTCAATGTGATTTCAGAAGAAAACAAATGTTGTATCTTTGAAGTGTAACAGCTTTAAATTGAGATAAAACTGCAGTAAATAAATAAGTGATATAATCGGCTGCTTGAGCATTTTGAATCGGGTTTCGATATTATTTCCGCATCGTTGCAGAGAGGTTAAACTTGGAATCTTTTGCGGTCTCCATTAGAAGTATAAGCTTAAAATAATCCCGGGTGAATAAATACACGCACGATGGTAAAGCATATAAACATCACTTAATCTCTTGATAATAATTTCGTATAAATAACCGAAAACAATCTCATGCGGGCCACGGGATATTAGCGAAATAAAACAACACTCGTCCGCACGACCAACAAAAAATTCTATCTAACGAATTTCTAAGGAATCTTACAGCATGATTTTGCATGCTTGGTTTGCTAAATTTATATCTTTTTTGTAAATTGTAAAGTTAAGACCATAATATTAAAACTAATCCTTTTTGTGCATGATATGCAATGCATGTTTGGTGTGAATTCACCCTGTCACTCACATTCATGGTGGCTTACAGGGTATTATGTAGATCTTCATTTGCCATATGACTTATTCTATACCATTGTTAAATAAAATCTTGAGCTGTGACAACGGGCTGAGTGCATCACTTCGAAACACTCGTCCTAAGTCGAGTCGATGGATCGTTTGGAATACACTGCCAATATATGGGATCCATACGAAATAGGCTCAAATAATGAACTTGAACGTATGCAACGAAGATCGGAAAGATTTTTAAAGGGACGGTACGATAACTATATTAACGTCTATTTAATTAATTAAAATGGGAATCATTGTCAGATTGCAGGATGAAATTTAGACTTAATCTCTTAAATAAATTCCAAGATAAATTTTCAGTGATGACGTTAAAAATATTTTGCGAACCCCAACTTGCTATGGTGGACAGGACCATAATCACAAAATTAGAGAAAATGATTGCGGAACTGACGGATTCAAAATGTCCTTTTATCCTCGTACAATCAGGGATATGAATAGCGGTAAATATATCCAATACGAATGTATCAATTGATAGCATAAGTAGTTACATGTTGGTATAAGGATTTAACCCAAGTAACAACATTATATTGCATGTTCATTTGCTATTTTTATCTTAAAAAACAAATTAAGTTTAGACTATAAAATTATTACTATTTTTTATGCATGATATGTAGTGCATATTTGGTAAGAGTTCACCCCCTGCCACACATCTTTATGGTGACTTGCAGGGTATTATGTAGATGTATAAACTGCAGCAGGACTTGGATGAACAAACAATCTCTCATCCGGAGCCTGTATATTCTGAGGACATAAAACCAGGACGTCAAACCTTGGTATCTTGCGAAAGTGCTTAGAAATCTTAACGAGGAAAACGTGTGCTCCTCACTCATTTCACATCACCGTCCATCTGCCTCACGCATAGTCGTCTTCCCCCACCTCTCACGCCGCCGTTTCCTTCCGATTTGTGCAGCCTGAAGCTCAGAAGCAGTGTCTTGCGGCTAGGGCTGTGCATTATGCTGTTTTGAATATCAAACTACGATATAATTCTGATATCGCGGATTCGCCGATATATCGTTTTCGCGATATAAATAGGAAATATCGTGATATGGGCATATCGGGATATCGACGTATCGGGGTATCGGATATCGACTTATAATATAATAACTTAAAGAGCATATAATTTTAGATAATAGAGGTTCTTTTCAATTTTTTGATACGGCCCATATGAGCAGAAATATAACCATTTTTCCTTGGTCGAAGAACGGTGAAAGTTTTTTAAATATCGAATTATGGTTTAAAAACATTAATTTTATAAACAAATTTGAACTTTTCTTATTGAATGCGAGTTTTCAGTAATGAAATCGCACCATGGCCATTCCATTCCCGGCATCAAAATTTTATGATAAAAAAGTTAAAGTTAATAACAATAACAAATTAGACAATTTAAAATATATAATTAACGATTGAGGAAGTGTAGTATTTTATATGGAAGAGACCGTTTATAGCACTTCAATCCGATCAACCATTACCGAGAAATTGCGCTAAATAGAGACATTATTAAGGGTGACAGAAAAAAACACCGGGATCAGGATATAGGGATATCGTCATATCGGGATATCGACATATTGGGATATCTACATCCACATCTACATCTACATAATACCCTGCAAGCCACCATAAAGGTGTGTGGCAGGGGGTGAACTCTCACCAAACATGCACTGCATATCATGCATAGAAAAAGATTAGTACTTGTATAGGTACTGTTCAAAACTACGCTATTTAAAAAAAGATAAAAATAGCAAAGCATACATGCATAAACATGCTGTTAGTTCGGTTACCTTTAAAGTCCTTATACCAACATGCAGCTACCAATGTTATCCATTGCTACACTCGTACTGGATATATTTACCGTTATTCATATCCCTAAATAGTACGAGGAAAGAAGGACAATTTGAATCTGTCAGTTCGGCAATCAATTTCTTTAATTTTGTGATTATGGTTCAGTCTACCATAGTAAGTTGGGGTTCGCAAATTATTTTTAACATCATCACTGAAAATATGGTCTTGGAATTTATTTAAGAGATTAAGTCTAAATTTCAACTTGCGATCTGACAATGATTCCCAATGTAATTCATTTAATAGACTGGTTAAGCTAATAAGGTTATCATACCGTCCCTTTACAAATCTTACCGATCTTAAAATCGGCATATCGACATATTGTGATATCGTGTTTCGAAATATCGACTCCCGATATCAAGTGCATATAGAGTATCGTCGACGATATGTCGTGGTATCGCACAGCCTACTTGCGCCGAAAACGGTAGCTCAATGCGTGGCGGCGGTGAGTGCTTCAGGGGGGGATAGGAGGGGAGGTTGGTCGACGAAAGAGTTGTAGTGGCGACACGGTTGCTTGGGGCGGCGGGGAAGGGGGTATAAGCCTGCCGCTGGCATGAATCACCGTCCGTCTGCACAGCGCACGCTTCTCGCCGCTTCCTTCCTCCCTCCCCCTTTAAAAAAAATCCTCTCGTTCCTACAGTAAATCCATACTCATCCCGCGCTCTCGTTCACTTAGGCCTATTCAATACGTCGATACATTTAATGGCAATCGATATTTTTTTCCCAATCGACTCGGTCCATATGGATAATTGAGAAGATACGATGGGTTCGAGGCCGATAATCGTCAGCGATGTGGTCGATGACGGGCGGATATGCTATGCAGTACGAGGATATTGTCGATACGTACTCATCTGATACCATCTAGTTAAACGATACATATGACGGCTTAATACGATTGGTACTGAATTATCGATATAGTTGAAAACATCGATTGTTTTCATCGATACGGTATTTGAGTCAATAACTGTTGTGGAAGGCACGACAGAATTTTTATATGACATTTTGTAACCTTAGTTTCATCTCATAATGTCTTAATAGTTATATAAATGGTAATATCATCGGGTTAATTTTACAATTAATATCGTCAATGAACGCTTTACTTATGGGTAATTATATTTATAGATACTTTTCATTGGAAGATAATGGTTCGAGATCGATACTGCGGACGAAATAGGTACAAGTTTTGGACGGTATATTAATGACCTTGATATCTATTCCTGCCTATTCCAATCGATATATTTCGATGGATTGATTTGGTAAACATCGTTCTTTAATGCATACCTCATTGAGGTGAACTTGAAGGAAGGAGAATGGTTTGCGTCAGATTTTTGAACCAGTGGCTACTAAATTAATCGCTACGTATCGGTCGTTTAGCCTCAAAATACACATCTAATAAATCCTTGTTGTTTCACGATGTACTGGTGGAAATCTTCACCTCGATGGCCTGTTGAACCAAAGTTTGACCTTAAGAAATGAACACGTTGAATATGCCCTCTTGTGTTCTTCATAAAAAAAAAACATCTTCCAGTTTTTTTTAATGGTCCCTCCTTTGTACTGGTGCAAAGGTACACCGCTCCCCTATCTGCGCAAATCACATTTCCCATCATGCACCACGGTCCACCCGCACTATCTCTCTCTCTCCCTCTCCGTTCCCTTATCCCCACTCCCAATCGCCAGCCCTTTCCATAGGCCTCACGTCTCAGCCACTTCCGCCTGAACGGGCGCATAAAAGGTTTTTAAACCCGCTCCGCTTCACAACAACCGGTCCGTAGGGTCCTCGGGCTCTTTTATGTTATTTTTTTACTTCCCTCCACTCTCCCCCCCCCCTTTTGGTCCAGGACGGCAGATGAATCGAAGTTCGGTGAGCCGCACGACGAATGTAATGAGGCGACTTATATACGTTGATCGCTCCGGGACGTTGTATTGGTGAAATACTCGGACATATACGTACTATTTGGGAGTTTAATCCTACATTTTATGTATTAAAATTGGCGAAATATGAAGTCTCATCTTCATGTTGTGTTGATGTTATCGACGTTTATCTGGGTTGAATTGTGCTTTGATATTATTTAATGAACTTTTGTCATTGGCTCCAAGTTTGTTCCCGTTCTTTAAGGGGCATCAGATCGAGAGCAACAGTACAAGGATAGGTATGGGAGAGTAAATAAATATATATCTGCCTCTGTCGGGATTCAAACACGGGTTCTACTAGCTATTGGACAGTACCCTAACAACTATAGTAATCCTCTCCCCCCCCCAATGTTGTGGTGTTGCACCCAAAGTATCAAAATAAAAGTATTCTTTTTCTAATTTATCTGACGGTATTTATTTAATCTTATTAGATGCTTAACACTTATTCGCTCGAAGGTTTTCGCGGCTTTGTTCAGGTGAATTCTGAATTATGGGTATTTTTTCCGCGTTCGTTGTTTATATGACAACTGTGTCGCCAGATGTTCTTCCGGCGAAATACATAATTCTCGCATGCATTTCTAAATTACCCGGAACGAAGAATAAATGTTCACCACATCCTTATATACTCCCTATTACCCCTGCTAACCGCCTCCGCAGGTATACAAAGTTATTCGAACGAGCATCTGTAAGTTAGGAACTCACCGCAAGAAGAATCTTATCATTCTTACTGTATGTTGCTTATGGCTATAAAATTAAATAAAACATGACCATGAAGTTAGGTCGAGAACGCCATAAATTTATGGACGAAATTTCCCTAGGCAGTGAGAGAAAAATAGTTTATAAAATTATGTAGATAAACTTAGCAGAGTATGTAGCCACTTGGGTAACGACTTGGAGGAAAATGAGGAAATTAAGAAGGAGACTCGAAGGAAAATTGCTTTAGGGAACGAAGCCTTCACTCGTTGCAGAGTAATGATGACTGGGACCTTGAAAATGTCTCCGGAAAAAAATAAAGAGTTTGGAATGGAATATTTCGCTACATTGTGTTATGTGAAAACAGGGAGAAACGATGGCAATATGGTAGGCAAATTTTTTGACGTAGATGTAGGTATGAGTTGAGGAAGGAAAGCAGAGTAAAAGTAAAGTAATATATGGCGAGGCGAGGAGAAAAGTACTGAAAGAAATTGTAACGAGAATTGACGAATGGAGAGGACCACGAGAGTCGACTAGTATTAACTATTTTCATCTTGAATTTTCGAGATTAGGTAACTTTAAATTTTGATTTATTCATAATTATACAGTCTTTTAGTCCCTGTGTCCTTTGGTATAGCCCCATGTTCTCTCTATTGGGTCAGCTGCTATTTTCTCATAAATGTCTCGATAACTACCATGAGTTGAACTCGGGATCGTGAGAGAGTACACTAAATGCCACACAAACCCATTTCCCATTTCAGTACTTTCTCAGCCCTATTTCTCTACTACCGTTAGCTATGGAATTCTACCTACACCTCAGCATTCATCAATCATGATGGTGAAAATAACTTCAGTTAGTTATTTGGTGGAGGCAACTGACAGCTACGTTCATTTGTTCTATTTAGGATGGGTGTATTTATTTCAGGACGGTACGAATTTCATATGGAAAGTGGAATGATAAAGAGAATACCGGTGTCATCAGTAGCATAGTCATAACGAAAGAGAGCCAAGACGTCAGCAGTTTAACATCTGATCCGACGGACGGAATACTGAAATTAAAACACACTCCGTACAACACCAAAATGTAGATTGCTGTGCCTATGAAATATCTCTGCGGCACCCTGGACTCCAACCTAGGGGCTCTGTATGGGTAGCTACACCACCACGATACCCAGTAAACTCAGATGTCAGTCTCCGCCGCCTAATAATTACCGTTATAATGTACATCTACATATACCCTAAGCTACCATTAAGGTTTGTGACAGGGGGAGTATTCTCACCAAATATGCACTACACATCATGCATAAAAAAGGATTAGTAATAATATACTAGTCTAAACTTCACTATTTAAAAAAGATAAAAATAGCAAAGCAAGCATGCAAAAACATTTATTGTAATTTGGGTTTCCTTCAAGTCCTTATACCAACATGCAGCTACCTATGCTATCCATTGGTACACTCGTATTGGACATATTTACCGCTATTCATGTCCTTAATTGTACGAGGAAGAAAGGATATTTTGAATCTGTCAGGTCGACAATCAGTTTCTCTAATTTTATTATTATGGTCTAGTCTACCATAGTAAGTTGGGGTTCGCAAAATATTTTTAACGTCATCACTGAAAATATTATCTTGGAATTTATTTAAGAGATTAAGTCTACATTTCAACCTGCGATCTGACAATTATTTCAATTTTAATTCATGTACTAGACTGGTTACGCTAATATAGTTATCGTACCGTCCCTTTACAAATCTTGCCGCTCTTCGCTGCACACGTTCAAGTTCATTAATTAGGCCGATTTCGTAGGGATCCCATATACTGGCAGCATATTCCAAATGAACTGTAGAGTGTATTGTTTTACATCCGATCTTGATATTCGAATGTCGTGTCGTCAGAGGTGCTACCTTTGTGGAAACACGAAGTCATCGTACTTAATTATTCAATATTTATATTTTGTGGCCATTAATAGAAGTACTCTGCCGCGATTCTAGTTCGCTAACGCGCTGGCCTGGAAAACTCAAAGTTGCGTGTTTGAATACCACTCCCCCAGGGTATATGTGCCCAGCCTGTCACTAGGTTTAATTCCGGCTTGGTGATATGTAACATAAGCGGTTAGAGCCTTGAAAAACGAATTCGACCTCTGCTAACGCTGGCAATTTTAAGCGTGACGTGTTTTCAGTCGACTCTGCAAAATCTAAACCTCTCTCCCTCCCCTGCCCTTGTCCCTCTCGCCCCACTTCCTTCCCATAATGCCCACCAAGGGTGTGTGTTTGAGCACCCAATGACTGGTGCCGTCGGGGACGGCAGATGGGATCGAATCGGTGCCCAACAAATGACGCACGAGAGCGCTGACCATTGGTGTAAAAATGCAAGCTCGTTTCGGTACACCGCTGTTTCCCCGTAATCTATTCTGAATCACCTCCCGAAATTTCACTTTCACTTTCATTTACTGCTTCCATCATCACAGTTAATGCACGTGTTTGGAACGAGTGTATTCGTCCCATTAATTTTTTTTACGTCGCGTGTTTTGGTTCACGTATTGCATTCATTCCGCGTACATTCATTGTACCAATTTGGCGTGAGTAGCAATCGTATTTTTACGACTTGACGTATTCGATTATTATGGCTTTTGCGACGAAGCTATTTTGTTTATAAAACCATGTGCTTGATTTTTGTTTGATTAGATGATTTGCGGTTTATGCTCTTGAGTTAGACATATCCTATTTAGATTCAATAGCAATGAAATAAAAATTGATCTACGGAATCTAATGCAGTAAAATTAAGTCCTTAAGTACTTCTTACCACTCAAAATATTTATCACAATATTCCGTAATTGTATGAACACCTTCACATCTCATGGCCACGCTAGTTTCTAGGAATAACTGTTTTGAATAGATGAATTATAATCATTGAATCTGACTGCTTACACAACTCCATCGCTTTTGATAATTTATGCTCCAATCTCTATGTTAATTTGTCTTATTTGTAGAAGAAAAAATTTACTGCTCATAGTTATTGTGTGGATAGCTCCTAAAAATGCCTTCTTTTCTAATACTTTTTTCTTCACAAGAGTATAGTAAAGCTATATGTTTGAATGTATGAAGTCGTAAAAAATCACTTAACTGAAGTATTTGGCATGCCATACAATAATATATTGTTATACCACGTACATATTTATACATTAATATACCACTGATCTGCATAACGCGTTAAAGGAAGGCTGGAGAGATGGGGATGATATTTGTAAGATTTTGAGTTATACTTAAGTTTGTCCGAAAGTAGGTACTAGAACGAAAATGTAATGTTTTTTCCCGAGAAGGTTAATGTATCGTAATCATGAAAGTACTCGTGAAGAAGAGAAAAGGTTGAGCAATCTAGTTCCTTGGTCCACGCATTAGTCAAAAGTGGTCGTAGTAGTCACTGAGGAGATTCCGCTGAGAATTGCATTAGCGAGAGAGAGGAACGTCTCAACAGAAGGGAAGAAATGGCCGGAACCTCAAGAGATTACGCTAGGAAAAGTTTGGTAAATACTTTGAAATTTGGTGCAGTATCTTTAGACTCCTACGACTGGGGGAGGAGATGAAGGAGAGTTTACTGCTCTTGAAATGTAGACTTGGGAAGGGAATAGAGAAAGTGCGATGGACCTGCAGAAGACGAAAAAGGTTTTAGTTAATGGGGGAGGTAAGGAAATTTGCGAAGGAAATTATTTTTTCTTGAACTAAATTATCATAGAGTAGGAGGATGAAATGGCAAAGCCCGTGCATTTGGAAAGTAAGGGCAAGATACTAAATGTGTAGATAAATAAGGGAATGCATCGTCGGGAAAAAATATAGATAATTAAAAGGAATGACAATATTATATGAAAAGAGAGATAAGGTGGTTGATTCTACAGATTACGAGCGATAGGATTCTAAAGTTGTTCTTAGAAAGAGTAACATTTGTTGGAGTGAATTGGTGGAGACCATGCTAATCTAGACAGTTCGAGTTAGTTTAAGTGGGAAGAAAATGTTCAAGATAAGTGGGAAGGAGGGAGTAAAACAAGGTGTGGGTATTTAATCGCGAACATCTGACTAACGGAACTCTTAAAATATGTTAATAATAACAATATTTTAGCTGCAACGCTGGGTTAGCATTATTATATGCTGCAGCTCATATTTCCAGGCGAGTAGTATGGAATGATGACTGAGATAAGAATTGTTTCTCCCTTAATACGCCTCTCCCTAATACGCTCCCTGTTAAAACGCCCCATGGAATCAGATGTATTTCCACGTTGGTATCCGCTATTAAAATAAATTGATCTCCGATCAATTTGCCAGTCTGTGACATTTTTGAACGACACAGAGTTTTGAAAATGACCGGCTGTCATGAAGCAATTATGAATTGAATACATACTATGAATTAAGTGGATTTCCACATTTACGCCGAATATTTGAGTTTTGGTAGTGTAGTTGTGTTTTTTCAGAGAAACATATCCTTTCGGGGTGAAATTTAGCTGAATAATAGATAGTGTCCATGGACTTCGATTCCACCCTTAGCCAGAAACTAGAAAGGAATATGTATTTGTCCAAAAATAATACGCACATCTGAATTGAATATGTTATTTCCCCAAGACAAAATTGGGTGCAAACTCAGTAATGTAACAAACTTCGAAACATTCATCACATGTTTGTCTATCACGAAATAATATAATATATATCATATCTATTATGTTTTGCAACAATGTACTTTACTTTCTCGATGTTTTATTATCATTGTAAAAAAACGAAAAATTTTACATTATGGGCAAATCTGAAATGTTCTTAGAAAACTGTTTCTTTTTTCTTATGCTTTGGAAAACTGATTTTTGTAAATTGCCAGCAATGATATTTAGTTACGGAAGGCAGTGTCAACACAGGTGACACCTTCGAGACTGCCTAAAGCTCCAAATTACCTGTATAAAAATATGTATGTAACTGTGGAGTAGATAAATATATTATTACTATTATAGATTAAATGCTTGTGGATGCATAAATCGTGGGTTGAGAATGTTTATCTAAATTTCAGAGTATTTAATTATTCCTTCCATGTTATCCAATTTTCGTAGACACGTTATACATTGAGAAATTAAATACGAATGTCCTTAGGCGCTGTTTTGATGTTGTCTTACCCGTGCTTCGAATAATTTCGTATAGCATAGCTAAGAATTTAATGATATAAGGATAAATATTTTCATCGCATACTATAAAAATATTCTCCTCTATTTTATATCAAACATTCTAGCATAAAACTCATGTCTGAAATGCCTTCTTATACTGATGTACCTATGCATAAAACAAACAAGCGAAAATGGGATGTAAATACATAATGCTTACTTTTGCAATGAGCGATGTTTACGAATATTTTATATAGAACCCATTAACTAAATTATACAAACTATTAAGGAGAAACTGATTAAAACTCTATCAAATTTATTTCGAGGAAAGAGCGATAGAGCGAAATGGGAATGACTCGGAAGTCTAGCACTAGGGCATTGTCGCCTCATCCAGGCTCTGTGATTGAATTTTTCGCCTCTTCAATTTCGGCAATTTCGCGGCACGCTGGTTGGTTGGAAATCCCTGGACTAACGGTAGGTGTTCCGTGATTTGTACGCAGTTTTATTAAACGTTCTGTGAGTTCAACTGAATGGAACTTATAATTAGAAAAGTATTGTCTCGGGCGTCAGCCAATGGTGATGGTAAATTTTGTCCATGCACATCCATATATTCTTTTTTTTTTTAGGAATTTCAAATGCAGTGGAACGTCGCTATTGACGTGGTGAGGCGTCGGATGCCTAAACTCAGAAAGCCAAGGGCAATCTGCAATGGCAGGCCTAATTGGATTTCTGTCAGCGTCTGATATATTTGCTCTGGTTGAAAACGGGGGTCTAACCCTAATAATCCTTTTGAGGCTGGACCGCAGGCCAGTCCGCGGGCAACGTAACTACGATGCTCGAATCTCTTCGAAAAGCGTCAACCACTTAGTTTGAGGTGATTGAACCTCGGAACTAAACACAAACTTGTTGCCAGTCGTTGCCCCAACATCGTCCTGTGATTATTATCAAATCCGCACCGCAGTGTCATGAATAAATGACTATCAGAAGTTTGTTTTCGTCATTGTACATTTGTCTTTCGAATCCTACCTACTGCTCGTGCAGGACTGATATTGATGGCTTTGCGTGATCCCGGGACTATCTCGATTTGACCCCTGTGTGGTAACATGTATGCGACCATTTTGCAAGCATTATGACGGGTGAGGCCGAGGCTCATATTACTTAAGTAAGCCGAGATCGGCTTACTGCAGGATGGTTAGGGTAGAGGTTTACGGTTCATTCAAGAGAACCGAAAGACATAGTGAAATATGACCAAATCACCTTAATTCATAAATTTCCGTGCATTAATAATAGATCCCAAAGACCCCGCATGCATATCTTTATCCGCTCATGCATTTTGTACACCTGCATGGGAGAAATATTTGTCTGCAGTAGCCATTTTCTTGTTTTCTCCTGCGATCTATGGCTGAATTACATTTTTTCATCATTCCAAAATCCTGAATTAGTGAGAAAATGAAAAACAAAGAGTTGTTTTCTTGTTCCTCACATTTAATGAAATTTTACCTCCATTATTACAAAAAGGCGGCTTAATTATTTGAAAAATTCACCAATTTCGTTAGTTCAAATGAATTTCACTGCCAGGAAATTGCTATCCATTTTATCTTACAGCTGTTGATTGGTATCTGAAACAATTATTTCATTGGCCTTAATAAATGAACTATATTCGTATCATACAATACAACATGTATTTTAAAGTAATTAAGACATATTTCCGCGGTTTATCGGTAAGTTACTGTTGTGATTCCCGAAAACTGTCACTGAATCTGTTGCTACTTTATGCGCATTTTATTTCTCGATTACTGCCTTATTTATGAGATTATTTGTCTTCCTACCTTCACTTTCTTTATGCGTTTTACTAGCCTTTCTTTTTCAAATAATTTTTCTCTCTCAGTTACACCCATACATTTACAGTTATTCCTGAAAGTCTTTTATTTCATCTATCTTTTTCGCTCCTTCATTTTATAATGGAAATCTTTAATTATTATTTTACTTTTCTTCCTTTTTGCTATTTAACCAGATTCATCTCTGATCCTTTTTAGTGATTCTCTTTAAAAATGTGCATGAAAATATTTGTAAGAAAATCTCGTTAATCCATCATATTATGAGGCATTACCTCATGTTTCTTATTGGTTAATTAAAACAGTATTTACCGGAAGATACATTGACGCTAGTATTGGTAGTACTGGGTTTGTAGGTGCTTCTTCTCTTAATTCTAGCTCAAACTCAACAGTGCTGGACGGTATTCGAACCGGCAATATTTTGGTAGCAAGGCTAGCACGTTATCAGCCTAGCTACCACAATAGCGTTTGCTCTACATACGTTTTACTACGAACTCCGTTATATTTCACAATTTTTCCATACGCGGACGGATATAAAAGCCAAATTGGTCCTTTTTATTTAAAATAAAATACCTTGTATATCTTAACGGGGTTTTTATAATGGAGTGGCCTTGCCCTACCTTTTATTTTTCGCGTTTCTCTAGAGGCATGCCGAAATGAATTCTTTTATATCCCGACAAAAGGCAGGAGGGGTATCTGACATTAGGCCGCGGAATGGAAATGCCCCGTTTGCCGTTCCACAAATTTCCCGACCCACGCTTGCCACTCACGAGCTTATTTTAATCTTTCCGGAGAGGGAATGTATGAGAGGAGTCCTCGCGAGATGAAGCGATTCCCCAAAAAATCCACCAGAACCGCCCACCCGCAACTACATCTCTTTCCTTCTTCCTTTCACCCCCCTTTTTTCCGAATTCTAACCCAGGTCGCGAAGGAGACATTTGGTCCCTCGGGAAGGTTTTCGGTGAGTGGGAGGTGTTTTTTATCATCGGGGAATCGAGAGGCTGAAGCGGGGGAAGGATATAAAGGAAGAGGAGAATGCGGAACGACTTTCTTTGAGGGGTTGGGCTGGGATGACGATGGAGTAGGTGCTGCATATTCCGATCCGTTCCCGGATCACCATGAATGGAGCCGGAGACGCATTTGAGGGGAATACGACCGCGCAGGGAAGATGAACCGGTCGGGGATGTTCAAAAAGAATCCCCCCCCTCTATCTCCTAGCGTTTTCCCCCTCTCGTGATCGGGTAGGGATTCACGATATCTCCTTCCCCCCCATGAATGTCCAGCCCCCCTCCACCCAGGAGACCTGCATTATTTTGAGCTAATGACCTCGATGGAGTTGCTAAAAATGGGAAAAATTCGTTCAGGTTCCTTCCACCCTTGATTGGGCATGCCTTTGTGCGGGTCGACCTCCCTGTCGATGTGCGTGCAAATCCGAAGGTCGGGTTGGAATAATTGGATTTCCCTCCAGCTGCCGCATTGCGGGCTCGTAAGGAACATCTTTCTCGTATCCCATACTTCGCTCCCTCTTCCTTGGCTCGTTCCATCGGTTATTCGCTGGGAGGGGAAGGTTTATCCGAGATCGTATGTGCACAATCACGCAATTCCTTTAAAGAGGGCGCATGAGAGCTAAGTTGACCCTGACTGTTTTATCGTCCTTACCCGCGGGGTCCAGTCGATATCTACGTATCTGAACAAAGGCTTGCCTCTACCCAGATTTCACCTTCATCTCCCTCTCTTCTGGCAGTATTACCTAGTGTTTATAACCGCAGTGTTCACATCTAATGTCTGTCTGTATGGTGAGGGTTGATCTCGCGTAATACTAAGTCTAACGGCGTGTAAATTCACGCATTGGTGTATTGGGATCCAATTCCTTTAACTTTTCCGGTTGTGGTTTCCCAGAAAGATCTTATACCCTGAAAAATTACACAGGTCCGGATTAGCTGGAGCGTAGTTTCCTATCTGGACTCATAGAAATTTTGATTCCACCAAAAAATTTATGCTGCATTGTGCATCATTGTGCTACATAAGAAAGATGGAATATGGCATAAAACCCATTTGGGGCCGGCTAAAATGTTAGTAAGACGCCTGATACAAAACATTTACGGAACAAGCGTTTAAACCTTTCGGGGTCTTACAAAACTGATTCTGCCATTTACATTAGGTTGAATTTCAATGGTGATTTTTCATGTTTTGCTCTTAAATGCACATTGCTTTCCTTGGAAATGAATGGATTCTCTTCCAATGAAGAAAAACTAGGCTTATTCGTAGTTGGAAATGTTTTTCCTTCACGTAAAGTTGTAATAACAAACCTAAATGGCTCTAGGTAAACCTATGGTTGTAAATGTAATTTCATTATTTCACTATTTGTTAATGTATTTTCGATCGTGAATTGTGCAAGTAAAAATGAATTCTCGAATATTTCTCTGTCCAAGTCTATTTTTCCTATTTTGTCGCCAATTTAACGATATTAATTCATTTAGTAACAATTTGGTGGACATCATTACTGATCCAAGGTTATCCTAGACAAGTTCATCAATGCCAGTCTATATTTTCTCTTACAATTAGTCCATAGGAATACTCTTAGTAAACGCACTAGTTTACTTTCCATCTGTTTTAGTTTCCTTACTATATTTTTATAAGCCGGGTAATGCTAAGAAGGCGGAAAGTGTAAAAAAGAAAATGGAAACATAAAGTTTTGAAAGAGAAAGAAAATATATAAACCTGGAGAGAGCAGGTTGGAGCATTGATGAAAAGTTTAGGAGAAACGTAAAGCATGGAATGAGTACACAATATTCACCTTTCCCTACTGTCATCACCGTAAGTATTTTAAGATTTGTCTGGGGATAGTCTCTGCTCATCATCTTCCACCCCTATTGGTTCCAAACGAATTCAGATTCTCTTATTGAATCTCTCCTTTAATCTGCATTATTACATATCATCTAGAATACCTATTCTTTTTTTCGTCCTTAACTAAAGGATCTAGGGTGTCCACGTTCCAGCATCCAATCCCACAGACGGAGGAGTGCAATTGAAGTGCTAGCCGTACAATAGACTGTCTGTTTGTTGACTAATGCCACCCTGGGATTCACTAGGTTTTTCCCTGAACTATTCCTATCTCTGCCCAATTAACAATGTTTCCTAATTGGCGCCAATTTCTTAAGTCGTCGTAGGCTTCCTCAGAGTAACTACCATTTTGCCTCCTCCCCGCTTAACCATATCCTCAATAATATTTTCCTCCTATCCTCCAAATATTCTCGAAAAGTACGCCATCAAATGTTGTTTTTAGTATGTAATGTAATAGTAAATAATTATAATTAGTTGGATACATACTATAAGGTAATAGATGCGCTAGTACTCAAAGACGACACCTTACCAGTAGTTGTAAAGTGGATTTTGAGGTATTAGTTATTTCATGGAGTCGGGAGAACCCAAGGTCACTGAGTAATTATAGAAATTTAATTGCTAAGTTTGGTTGAGGTGGGAATACGGTGGTGTGGTGGCTAGAGTACTGACCTCACATCCCGAGTACTCGGGTTCGATTTCCGGCAGTGGCGGATATTTCAGTGGAAAACCGGTCCCCACTTGAGTGCCTAGTGGGGGACATTTCAAGTTCAGTACTCCGTCCGTCGGATGGGACGTTAAGCCGTGGTCCCCTTTTCGCGCCTTTCTTTAAGAGTAGGCTAATGCCGACAATTGCCGACATGACAATGGATTTCTCTCCACCCTTCCTCCGTTCCCTGAAACCTCAGACCATTACCCAATTCCCCACCTATCCTAAATGACCTCAGCTGTCGGTCGCCTCCCCTGAATAACCTACCAACTTGGTTGAGGTGAGATATTTCAGTGACTGGAGAAAAGGGAAACGTTGGCATCCCCTTATTCCCTGCGTAAGACGTGAGGGTGGGGGTACTGCTTGACGTCCCTCCTAGCAGGCGAAGAATTGAACCTGTAAGCGACTGTTAGCCCTCTGAATAAATGACAGTCTGGGTTCAAACCCAATCTTTCGGAATGCAAATTGAGCGCTCTGTGTGGACTTCAGTCACTTGTCATATTCTTCAATGGCGGTTTCCGTCACTCCGACAACGGATTCGTTTGCTGTCTTGAGAGGTTGACGCGTCAATTTTAACGAATAAGAATGCGTCCACGTCATCGGAGATTTCATTGGGCGGGGGGTAACTGAGGAGGACTGAAAATATAAAGTACTTACACTCGTGCACTCCCCGACCCTCTCCTCAATGCCGTTCCCTGGTGGTGGAGATAGGGCATGAATAAAAGATGAGGGGAAATTACGTGAGAGACGAAAAGATTTAAAAGGGTCGCTTTTGCTCTAAATCGTACGCGTTTGGAATGTGAGGAGGCGGGAATTTAGTGCAGTGGGGTCGTCTTAAATTTCCCGTCGATCGTAACGATTTGACTTTTGCTTGGGATTCCTCCCTCATAGCCGATGCTCTGGAAGATTGGAGTGGCGGCTTAATTTAATGTTTAGGTTTTGATATGATAAGGAGCAAAGTGAGCCTAACTACTGCTTCCTGTTCTCTTTTTGAGGTTTTATCTTCGTTGACATGACACTAATGTAATAAAAAATTAGAATAAATTTAGAGATATTAAGTGTTTTTGGGTCGCCATACTTTTACTGCATGGTGTTGTAGGTTTTATTCTATGAGTCCACGTTGATGGGATCGCTTCAGTATTGATGGATTTAAATCGCCTCTTATATATGGATCAATTTTGCCATAGGCATTGTCACATTTATTTTACGGTATAATATATTCACTGTAATTTTTGACCAAATTATTGAAATAGGTTTACAGTGCTCTCCAAATATATTTCTTATCTTTTTATTTTAAAATCAATTTAGTTCCTTTGTGTCTCTATGTAGCTGCAGCGTAACAATAGGCAAATTTGGAATAACTTTCAATGCACCAGATTTAAATATCCCTTTATTTTTAACACATAGGGTTATTCCTTCTCACTGCAAATAGCCAGAAATCGTTTTATGAATTTTTCACATAAGGTGTATTGTGTTAAGTATTCTTCATACACGCAGCGGACATGAGTAGTGTATGGCTTCGCAATTATTTTTGTTTTAAATTCATCTTCAAGATAATGTAACGAGTTTTCACTTCTGTTAGAAACATAACAGACCGCGTGTTTGCTTAATTTGAAAAAATTAAGTACCTTCCGATTTTTAAGAAGAATAATTTGTCTTTTCGGCAGTTTAGCATTAACGTTCCTCATTTAATACCAGCATCTGTTCCAAAGATTTCGCACTCATCCATGCATGGTCTTTACCAAAATTCGACTGCGCCTTTTTTCTTGGAAACAACTATTTTTTAGTTAATTATGGAATTTCTTGTTTCCTTTAGATTTAATGAGACCCTATTACAGTCTTTCCTATTTTGTATAATCCCAAATGTAAGTTTTTCGATAATCTTTTTCGCATATCCGCATTATCCTTCTTGCTTATATGTTGTACGAAGTCAGGCTTGCTTATTATGTACTGATAATGTATTCAAAAACCCGAATGGATCACATCCCATCGATTTGACATATTTGTGCTTAATTAAAGCGCACGAGAAAAGCGATGTTCCAGCTATCTCTCCATTAGTGGAACATGAGCCCGACGGAGGACTCCATTTCAATTTCTCAGCGCTGCCTTGGACCTATTAAAATTATGGAGGCTATTCGGTACACCGAGGCCGTATTGCTTTAAACAGATGATATCAGTTCATTACAATTCTAATCCTAGCAAGGCTATGTTATGATATTCATCAAGGCGCAAAAAACGATGCGTTTAGAAATTGGACATTATTCCTCGACCTCAGACGTATAAAGCGCCACTTCCACTCGACCGACCGCGTTATCCGTAATCAATGGATTTTTGGCGCTATTAAATGTGTACTCATCACGCAAAGCTCTCATTGGCACTGAAATAGGAAAGCAGATTTACTTCCAAGTCCCATGAGCGCAACTCAACTTCTTAGATAGGTAAAGTTCTTTCCAAGCTGCATTTATTACAGTTTTGTTAACCCAAAAGACTATGAGTGTCGGATTGGTTGAAAGCACTTTCCATGTAGAGGGCTCAAGCTCGATTCCTGATAGTGTTAGAGATTTTTATTTGCTATATTTGTTCTCATTTGAGTACTGTGAATAGAGCACATCAAGTGCATAGGTCAATATGTCGGAAAGGATGAACCGTGTACCTTTTGGAGCCTTTTTCTTCGTGCGGGCTAATTTCGACTCTTGGTTCCTCTCTACTCTTCCCTATTTCCTAAGTATTCCATTCCCTACCCAATCTATCCTAAAAAATGCAATTGACCTTAGGTATTGGTGACTTGACCCGCATAACTATTACTGCCTGTGGATATTATGCATATAATTGCAATGCCTAATTGCAATAATCACCTGCGACTTCAAATCTAAGTTGTAAGTTATCTTAAATCATATACTCTATAATGCCAATCATTTTGCAAGAAGAAGTAATATAATGTATACTGTCATTAATCTATTGTTGCTCTTCATTTGTGTGCATTTTGGCTTGTTTCACAAGTTGTATGTATAAGTGTTACATGGCATCATGCGCAGAAGGTGAGTGTAAGTTGAGATTCCCTACAATTTCTTCTTAAGTCTTAACTTTGATAAGTATAATAAATTTTCCACTCGCGTCGAAAACCTTGTAATTTCCTATTTCCTTCCTTTGGAATTTTTAATCATTCAGCCGAGAGCTCCAACCGTTCATGTCTCCAGGCCATTTCTTCCCAATACTATCTCTTGCTTAAAATATCCTTCAAGTTTTTGAATCTGAATTTATTGCAAAGAGTAAGGGGGGCTTTATAGCTCGGCGGCAGCGGCGCTTACGATGGATTTCGCCGCGGAAGGAAATCGGTGGCCCTTCACAGCTCTGCGGCGCGGCGTGAAAAAAGAAGATCGCAATGCGTTGCAAGGCACTGGAACTTGCATGGGAACTTGTCGCCTTGTACCTTCAGGTTTTAAAAACCAGGACCTTCAGCAATATATTAATAATTTGCGGTGTATTACTTATAAAACTTTGAGATGGGATGCATACTGCAACGAAACATTAAACGACTGTGAGATACTATTCCATGTGTGTACGCGCAATGCAATAGTTACATTTTCACTTAACTCTTATTTCTGGGATAGCTGTGACTTCTCTTCTTCGATTATAAATTTAACACTTCATAACAACCTTTATATTCGTAATGCATCTCATACGCGCTCATGAAAGTGCCCAATAGAACACATCCAAGAATGCTGGGCGATTCGAACTAACCGGGCATCCCTCTTCTTGCCGCTGGGATTCAGCAAGGCTGAATATTTGCGGCAGCCGCTAGCCGTTTAAGCGCTAGTCAGCGATGCTCAACGGTCTGACGTCATGATTTCCAAAGGCGTGTTCTCATTGGCTGATTTCTGCCGCTGGAGCTCTGCCGCCGAGCTATAAAGCCCCCCTAAGGTTCTATTTTTTCAGTAAATATTAACTTCAGTAGTTGGATTTAAACTTGTAGGGCCTTAAAACCAATGATTATCCTCCTAGTAGCGGGTTAATAAATTCCTGTTTCTAACCATCTTTGTGTTTTATACACCTTCTTACTGATCCCCTTATTTTGATCGAAGTAGGATTATATAATCTATTTTTTGTCATCAAATAGTAATTTTGAATGAGCGTCTTAGACTGAGCGATGCACTGTACTGCAGGAAGAATGGAAAGAATGAAAATACTTTAGTTGTATATTAGTTCAATCTTTTCTGAAATTCTTGGGAAGAAAGGAATTGATTAATGATGATTACTAATGTTTTAATGTAGTTCCAAAATTCTAATTATAATATTATTTATGTAAACGTAAATAAATGGAGAAATAATCTCCTTAGAGGAATGTCATAAATTATTTCGTAATAATATCTGGGGAGAAATTTCGCATTACACCAGGAAAATGATGGATGCCTACTCCCTCGTTGGCAGTTCTCATGCCAAATTGTCGACTTTTTATAGAGCGCTTTCTTTCCGGGGAAAGTTCCGTTTGGTGTTGACGGCCTCGTTAATAACATTCTGCCTCATTGAAGTTGCAGAGATAAGGGGAGTATCCTTAATCTCTCGGCCGCGTAAATTTATTCCATCGTCAGAGTGGGACGCTGGGTAAACTTTTTCCTCAAGAAAAAAAAATGCTATTTCCCTCTTCCCCCACCATCTCCTTTTCCCTCTTTTCCTTTTAAGATATGGAATAGTTCCACAAAAGTCGTCACCAGGGAATTTTTAAGAAGACACTTATGTGTGGGGAAACTTTCCCAAATCATTAACGTTTCTATTCTTATATCCCTGAGTTATCTTCGAAGTTTTGCTTCTCCTTTTCCCATTTATCTAAATCTTACACACACAAATGACTCTGTCAGCGTCTTCACATCTGTTGCGGTGGGTCGACACTGTTTATATCCTTGGCCAGGTCTGGTATCACCTGGACCCACTCCTTCCCCGCTAAGATATTAATTTTGGCCTTATATCTTAGTCAGAATTTTTGCTTGAATAAGTTATTATAAACTCCGCACATCTACGTTCACTCTGTTTAACCAAATTAAATGGTTAGAGGCATTTTTATGTTTAGGTTAGTATATTCATTCCTTTATTGTTATCTTTAACCCTTTCAGTCTAACCCTCTAACCTTCTGTTGTTGTTTATTTAGGGGAGGCGACCGGCAGTTGAGGTCATTTGGGCCATTTAGGATAGGTGGGTAACTGGGTAACTAGGGAGCGGAAGAAGGGTGGAGAGAAACCAGGCGTCAGCATTAGCCTACTCTTAACGAAAGGCGCCAAGGGGACCACGGCTTAACGTTCCATCCGATGGACGGAGCACTGAACTTGAACTGTCCCCCAATAGGCACACAAGTGGGGACCGGTTTTCCACTGAATCCGCTACTGCCGGGAATCGAACCCAGTACTCTAGGCCAGTACTCTAGCCACCCCACCAACCCGATCCCCCTCCTACTTTTCTTCATGGTATCCCTTTTACATCTGCCTTCCAATTCTATTGCGTCCTTAAACCTTTCCTCCTCCACCTTCCTTGATACCCTCGAAATTCTTTCTGTATCAACCCTTCATGCTTTGGTATGCCTTACATCTTAGGCAGTCGTCTTCTCTGTATTACCGTCACCTTCCATATCCATATCTTAATCTTCAAGTCTTAATACTAAAAGCTTTTGAACTATTCTAACCGTCTTTCCTCTTAGTTGTTCTTGCTCAGTTGTTCTTGCTCAGTTGTTTATAATTAATTTATCATTATATTTAAAACTGTTTTGTGATGCTAAACCAGAATTGGGATGCAGAGTGTGATGCACAATTGGGGTGCATTGCACACCCCGAGAGATCAGGCAACTATTTTGTAGTCATCTCACTGACAGGTTTGGAAGGTGCTCCGTTTTATCAAACCATTCTAGGTAACGCAACACCATCGGGATATTTTGATACGTGTTGGTTTCATGAACGCTGCTGAAGAGTGAAAACTGAATTGGAAGAACGGCATAGGAAACTGAGATATTTAGATGATGAGATAATTGAACAAGTCCACGGTAAGGAGGCTTGAAAAAAATAATTTGCCTACATTTTTCACGGCCAATTTCCGCTCGTGTTCGAACAGATTATGCATCGGCATCAGCCTACTCTTAAAGAAAGGGGAGCAAGGCTTAACGTCCCATCCGACCGACGGAGTACTGAACTTGAAATGCCCTCCACCAGGCACTGAATTGGGGACCGATTTTCCACTGAAAAATCCGCCACTGCCAGGAATCGAACCCGGAAAACTACGTTAACTCGAATTGTTAGCGTTGATAGTGGTGAAGTTCCTAGCCTTGGAAGTGTCGACACGTCATGACCCATTTCTCCATGCGAACTCCCGATTTCTGAACGTGACGGTTAGGTGAGATCGCCTCGGACGAAACGCATAAAATGTATTCATTCGCTCTCCGCATTCGAAATATCGTCGCGGGTGTTGCCGGGAAATGGCATAGAGTGACGCATCTCCGAGTCGTCACGCGAAAGAGAAAAGGGCACGCCTCACTCCTTCCATCTCCCGGGCCGTTTTCCTGCGCGTTGCAGATGCACTTCGACTCGGAAAGGTCGCGCCCGCCCTCATTTGCCTCCGTTACCGCCGCCCTTACCCCTCCCGGCATGCTGGGAGAGTGTTGAGTGCCAAGGCAGCGAGAGAGTCGAGTGTCGCTTGCAGTGCAGTGTGCCCGGGAGGATATGGAGGGAGCGCACGACTGCTGGATTATTCGTGGTGTAGTACTCCTGGTCGCGCGCTTTGTGTCCTCTCTCTAAACCACCGATTCCCAACCATTTACTTTGGCGCCGGCACCCTCAGACTGAGGTTACAATATTGGGGCACCCTTGTTAGAACTTAATACAGGGTTATTCAAAAAGAAGGAGCAGATTTCAAACATTCATTTCTTCCAGACTATAAAAGAATTATCTTCCAGACTATAAAAGAATTAAACATAATTCCAACATTCCTGGACAGAGTAGAGTTCAATTTTTTATGCACTCAATATAAGCACCAAGTGTTAAGGCCGTTGTACACGGTACAATTTGCAAGAACTTGTACAGTGAGTAAATTGTATCGTGTACGAGGTGTTCGTACAATTTCTTGTACAAGAAATTAGATCATGCTCTATATTATTGGATGAAACCGTCCAAGATCCACTCCGTAGCTTCTGCGCATGACATGTGACGGTAGTGATGCGTTCATTTAGTATTCGTAAGGTTGGTGTTCTATGCTTGCGATCCTTTAATTCCTATAAGTGTGGCAAAACTTCCATTTTTGTTGTACATATCGTGATATTCTTTGTTGCTTCCATACATGATATTCTTTGTTGCTTCCACATTGTGATATTCGTCGGTCACGTTGGAAGTGTTCTATTTCTTAAAAGATGAGTTGGACACACTGACAAACATTAAAACTCAATGAAATTAGGAGTACGTTATTGGACCAAAAAGGAAATATTAGCAACAATCGTAAACATGATGTTTGCAGGATAAATGATGGGTTTTATGAGCCAATGAAAGAGTGCAAGTAACCAATCCTAATATCATTTTATAAATGCTAGGATTAATGGCATTAAATCATTGTAACCCAGTAACTATGGCAGTATTTTAAAAATACTATCGTCATCGGATATCGCAATTCAGCTGTTCGACAGAAAACGATATCTGCGCATGTTATTGGCACACAAATTGCATGAAAATCTTTGATCGTGTACGACCGTGTACCAACTTCTTGTACAATTTCTTGGTCAAATCTCGCCGTTCAATTATGGTACAAGAAATTGTACCGTGTACAACGGCCTTTACACTATGATACCGTGTGTTACGAGGCGGCTGTTTTTTAAACTGGCGGCGATATGTACGTTGCACTTCAACAATGGACTCTAATTTTGCTAATTGCAGCACACAAATGAATGTTCCTGTGGTGTCGCAGCCATTATTCAAAAGACAAGCAACAGTGCCACTGCTGCCTTAAGTGGAACTTCTACCCGGACAGTTAAAATTTTGAATAATTGACTCAAATTTTGAACTTTTTTCTGCCTAGAAGCGTAGGAATTATGTTTCTATCATTTACAGTTTGGAAGAAATAAATGTTTTAAATCTGCTCTTTCGTTTTGAATAACCCTGTATTTATCCTAATTGGCTTCCTATCCATTATCAAGGATAATCGACGCTTTACAGTAATCATGATCGAAGAATTATCCCCATTCTATATAAAAACCAAGTACCTGTGTTTAAATCTGGTTATAGGAGGTCAGGTTGGTGTATTGGGTAAAGTACTATCCTTTCACGAGGAGGTCACGAGTTTGAATCCCGGCAGTGGAAGGTATTTTTCATTGGTCAAAAATTGGTGTACGCGAGTGTTTAGTGAAGAACATTTGAATTCAGTATTGGATGGTTTAGGCCGAGATTTTGCTGAATTCCATATTGAAAAGAAAATTTTAGGGCACCGAAGTGTAAAAAATATACTTTATGAGACAGTACGCATTTTCAGGCACATGTGCAAAAAATTAGAATATATCTTGCTTACATATGTAAATCAGTTATTTAGGTGGGGGAGGGGTGGAAAGGGATAAGGCATGTCCTGTATTTTAAGTGGCGCAAAATGCCTTAACTGTCGGTTGCCTTCCAGTAATGACTCTTACTACTCTTAGGTAGTTTTCTACCGGTTAGCCTGAGCTTGATTGAGTTCTCTACTATTCTTTGCATTCCTTTCACCTAAAGACCCTTTGCTCATGCTACTTCTCTGTTCGAATGAGCGTACTGCCTACTTCTGTCTCCTCTGCCAAAATATTCTTTACTATTCTTCATCGCTTGCCCTGTGACCTGTCTTCAACATCTCCATCCAGACTCATTCTCTCTTTTCTCCGTCCATCTTCTGTGTTTCCTGCCAAGTATCGTCTTCCCTCTCAAACCATGCTCCACACTTCTTTCATCCACATACCATGCATCCATCGCACTTTCATCATTCATCTCCAAATCTAAATTTCTAAAGCTTTATGTTTTTTCCCATCATCATTTTAAATTTTTTGAGATCTTCTGTTACTGATTCTTTCATTCCTGCACAATGCTTCGTTACGAAGTTCTCTTTTAATTGCAAACGTCTGCTTACGCTGAGTAATTATTATCGCAAAACTATGAACATTACGCCCGGATTCGCAAACGAGGTGATATACGCGACCAAGGTATTGCAATAGTGATGCGAGGAGAGTAGTTATAGCATAGGACCTAAGGAACGATTGTCGCACTATCTAATCGAAATTATTAATTTTGAGAAAAACTCCATGTCCATTCCCGAGATAGGAATGGGACAAGCGACTCTTGAGGGAGGTAAAATATGTGCCGATCAATAGCCGGGCCATTTGCTAGGTCGGTAATGCGCTTTAATAATAACGTGAAGGTCGCGGATAGATAGGAGCAAATAGATTTTGTGCTTTTCTTAGAATTAATTTACTAGGTAAAATATCCAGAATAACCTTAGCCACTGGAGCAGCTAAACTCAAGTCTATTGCTACCTGTTCAAAAGCTGAAAATAACGCGGGTAGTGGATGTTCGGAAAAGTTATGTCGAGCATAATTGTATACTCCGCCAATATCTCCTATAAGCGTAAAAGAAACTAAAATTTAAACTCTAATTATCACACTTCTCGTATCACATTTATTATGATCATCGCGTGACGTATTTCCATTGCCAAGCGACGATCTGGATCGTATTGCGGTGAAAATTCTCGTTTAGATATCGGATTTTGGATACGATACATCGAAGTATCGCTGGTATAAGTTAGGGCTCACCGCAGAGGGCATGACTGTTATGCGTCTTGGACATAGCACTGGAAGGTTTCCATTAGATGGCGTGGTAAGAAAATTTTCTTGTTACGTCTAAAACGATATATATCGCTTTCGTTTTTCTAATCGACTTAAGGGGCATAATCGAGGCTTGTAGTCTGCTCCGTCTGCTCATTGCAGCGGTGGATCATGTGCTTTTTATGAATCAACAAAGAATTCCTCCTGTGACATGATATGTTTCCCGTAATAGCGATGGAAATGTTAAATTATCCATGTGACTGTTGACGTTACCATATCCTTCCACTCCTATCCTTATACCTTCCCTCCCGGTCTGAAGCGCCTATTAGAGCGGAAACAGACTTGAAAACAGCCATGAAACGTAAAGGCATATCGCAACATTATAATTCAGTAACGAAACTACAAAAATAGCGTATGTTATGTGCTGCTTCATTCGATTAGAAAAACGAAAGCAATGGAAGCGGTATGTATCGCATGTGACGTAACGCAAAAAATTCTTACCCCGCCATCTATGAAAATCTTCCTGTACTACGACCAAAACATATAACAGTCACCTATGCGGTGAGCCCTCTATATGATATTTACTCTATGCTCTTACACTACCCCCCTTCCACATGCACCGCCCTCCTCTCCCGGGAAGCTGCGAGGCCTCCATCCTGTGCTCCCTTGGTGCTGCCGCCCGTGACGTAACAGACCTCGACCAATTGCCTCTCAGGCAAATAGATCCGGGAGGTGCGGAGAGGGGGAGGGGAGGGTAGGGAAGAGGAGGGCGGATTCGGTTGCGTGGGGTGAGGAGATAAGGGAATGAAGAGGAAGATTGGGAAGAGGGAGAGCAAAATAGGAGGGATGGGATCCATAGAAGATGCAGGTACGAGCGGGGAATGGGTAAATCGAGTTAGAGCGACAAAAGGGAAGGGTATAGGAGACGGAGTGATGGAGGAAGTAGTTTGGGTTGCGTGTGTGTGGAGGCAGGGAGGACGGTTCGGTTAGATGGAAAGGCCGTGTTGGGCGAAAAAAAACGGCAAAGGATATGCGTGAAAAGTTTTAAAGGGGAGGATAAAAGTTCCTTTTGGTACGTCCTCTCCGCTCGTGAAATTGAATTCTTGTCGGAGACGCGATGAAATAATCTTCTTTAGGCATCCAGAATTTCGTTCGAAGATTAGCGGATCTTTACATGAAGTTCAATTTTTGAACTTAGTATTTATAATTCCCAGAAACCCACCGATTAATATTGCGACAAAAACATGCTGCGGCAGATACATATTCAATCATTCTTATTTTATGCGCTGTACAAGGCGTTTTTAAACTATATCTATGGGGTTATTGATTTTCTTTTTTTTTCTTGGTTTATTTTGATGGATATTTATTCCTAATTCTGGCTGATAAATAGGCTGGCTTCTGAGAATATTTATCTGAGCTTAGGGGTTGGGTTTTGTGCATTTATTTACACTATAGTGGGAGAGATGGATCGTCTAATGTGTTGTTTATTTGAAAAGTTTTTCGTGACAAAACGATTACGTTATAGAGGTGTTGATGGCAGCAACTCTCCCAATTATTTTTTTTGTGGCTGATAATGGGTTCTGTTCATTTTAAGTTCCATAAAGTTCAGGGGAAGCGTATGCCCTTGATGTTAAATATAATTGGAAGGTCATCCAGGATCTCAATGATAGTGGAATTTTCCTAACTACGCAGGTGAAATGTTGGAATTTCTCATTCCGGTGTGAGTCAGGTCTTGGAACCTCTTCGAATCGGAGGAGGATAAAACCGTGTATAGGAAAGCGGGACCGGATATTTCTCCTTAGGGGTTGATGGGTCCTGGAAAATGGGTATTGGTATTGATCTGGCAGGGAATTGGTAGAGATTGGGTCCTTTTGGGAGCATCGGAGACTCGACCAGTCGGAAGGAGATTAGGAAATCGCCAATGGTTGAGAGTTCTGGAGTTGGAAACGGGGAGGGAAAATGGGACTGAAATAACTAAACTTGTCTCAATATAGAAGACCGATGGACAATTCAAGGACACTCAGCAAAGGTTGATTTCACTGTAAGCAGATTCCAGTAGAAGCGTGTTTTAAGTTCACCTTGCGTGAACTTAAAACACGCTCACTCATACCTCATATGTAGATAGCTGATCGGTAGAACGTAGGTTATGGTGTTAGACTATTAAATATTGTACAGTTTCTGAAGCTTAACCCATTGTTGAATATCCCACTCTGGAAGAGCCACTGCCTGAGTTTCGCATACTATTGTAACTTAGAAAATCGAACACTTTTGTTTAAAATAATTTTAGAATGGGGGCGTTCACTCGGAATCGAAATTTCTATTTTGCACACGAAATTAATTGATGGAAACGAATAATGAAATTCTGTAAAAAAATAAATCTTCTAGCCAGAGCTATTCACTCATAAATCAAAAATTAAAATAGGCGAAGGTTGACGCCCACCGAACGAGATGCGTTAAGGATATCAACGTCATCCACCTCCCGTCCTTGACTGTGTTGAGGAAGAACGGGAAGGGAGAGGAGGTGGGGAGGGGAGGTCTACCTGAAAAGATCCTGTCGCAACCACTTTTATTGGCTGAGTCAACTGTGACGCACAGTGATCCACAGTGAGCCCCATTGTGATGGAGCTAAGGAGCTGCGGTCTCAGTTGTGATTGGACGAAGTGGATGACGTACAAGTCCTTTGCTCGCCCACTTTTCCGAAAGGGTTAAAAATATCAGTTTTTTTTAGCTCATAACTCGAGAAGTAATTGACAGATCGAAGAACAGAAAATCAAGGATCCTTTTATTTTACAAACTCTATCAGATTTGGCAATATAAATATGGTAAACGACCCCATTGTAGTAGTTGTTTATATTTTTTATTAGCGATAGCAGTAAATTATGGGAGGCCACCGACAGCTAAGATCATCTGTGCCATAGGTATGTGATTGGGAAGGGGTCGGAATATTTCAGGGAACGAAGAAAGGGTGGAGGAAAACCTTGCTCCAAACAGAAGACGTCCGAAACAAAAGTCAGATCGGAAACGGGGAGGATTGATTGACGGAAATTGCCATGTGAATTACGGATCTCGGGTGGCGTAGTAGTCTGCGCAGTCGCCCGGAAAGCCAAAGGTCCGTGGTTCGATTCACGGTCCAGGTGTATTTTTTTAACAGGCAATTAATTGGAAAGGGAGATCGGTTTAGCGCCCCATCCGACGGACGGAGTGCTGAACTCGAAGTCCTATCCACACACCACCCAAGTAGAATCTGGTACGCTAATTGAAATTTCTGCGAATGCATGGATTTGAACTGGAAAGCTCGGGATGAGAAGCCAGAAGCTCGGGATGATATTTGAGGAATGCGACTGGCAAATGTGGTCAATTTTGTCCATTTAGTACCGTTGGATAATTGGGTTAATGAACTATTAGTCTTCTCTGAACAAAAGGTCGAAAAGGGTATAACATCCTAACCGATGGGTGACTTATTAAACTTGAAAGGCCTTGATTTTTGTCGAAGTATTGTTCATCTCACGGAAAGATATGGTATTCGACTTACTTAAAGCAACTCACTTTCAAGAACGTGTCCCATATTCCTCAAATTTGAGTTTCTTTTGCACACAAATTAATAATTACACGAAATTATGGAACCCTGTTGACATTCACGTATTCGCCAGAAGGAGGTGGAGTCGTACATTATCTTGAAGTCTGTCTGAATTATTTCAAGATAATTGCAGTAGGCATTTGCCATTATTTACATCTATCCTCATACCTCATATATAGATAACTGATTGGTAGAACGTAGGTTATGGTGTTAGACTATTAAATATTGTACAGTTTTTGAAGCTTAACCCATTATTGAATATCCCACTATGGAAGAGCCACTGCCTGAGTTTCGCATACTTTTGTCCCTGCTTCTATTTTTTACGTAAACTTTACACAAATGGCAGCATATTGCAGTGAAAAAAGGTTGGTCTGCTCTATTTTTGCTAATTATCACCTTTTCACCTAAAACTATATACTATTTAAACTAATGCTTCATAAAAGTATTTAACCATAGCCAATTTCTTGTTATCTGAAGATCAACTGTGAACCTGAAGAAGATCTGTGAACCTAAAGATGACATAAACTGTCGAAACCCGGGTCGAGAATTTAAAAAATTGGCGAAACTCGCAAAGTTAGTTCCTTTTTTCCACTTTTTATGATCTGTTCTTTTATTTCGTTTATATTAAATGATATCAGATCCTATATTGATTTCTGTAATCGGAATACACGTATTAAACCAGTATAAAATTTTATTAGGATAAATTGTGGATAAAACCAAGTGGTATGAAATTTAAAGGATTGGTATCTGTCTGGTATGATGACTTGTATACCTGCCTTTCGTCCCGATAACCCCTATTCGAATCCCGGCTGTAGTAGAGACAGGTAGACATCACACAACATGCAAGGTAGGCATACCGAGCCTACCTTGCATGTTGTGTGGAGAGCATTTGAGTTCAGTTCTCCGTTCGTCAGATGGGACGTGAAATCGCGGACTCCTAGGTATGTATCTTTAAGCGTAGGGTAATGCCGACGCCAGATTTAGCTCCGTCCCTTGAAAAATTTCCCTATCTTCGTCTTGCCTCTCAGCTCTCACAAATGACGCATGTGACCTTTGTTGTTCGTCACCTCCTAATTACAACAGTAGTATGACGTTTTAAGGCCATGATGTAGTTTTGATGCCTAAAGAGGTTATAGACAGAGGGGAAGCGATTGTGTGGAGCACATAGCTGAGACATGGGTGAACGAATCGCATTCAGATCCCAGCTACGTCGTGGGAAGGTGAGCTCGGTACAATGAGATCAAGGAGGGGAAGTTTGGGAGGAAACCAGAGGGAAATCAGACTTCAATCTTCATTCATGGACTCCGCGCGGGAACTCGATCTCAAAATGGCATGACCCGTTAAATATGAAGACATTCCATCAGTGGGAAAATAGCTCTCGGGAGAGAGTTTTCGCTTATCGGGTGTCTGGGAGTTGCAATCCAGACGTGTAACAAATAGTTTCATAACACAGGAGGAGTGTTTGGGGAGGCTATTCAATTAGCCACCCTATCACTTAAAAGCCTTGTTGATGTCTAGACTGCTGAGGTGTCCGTTATAACCATTGCACAGCCTGATGAATGCTTCGTTCAGGAAAATGATTTTCATAACTCATTTTGGGAGATGAAGGTTCTTAATATCTTGATTCCAATCTTTCAAAATTAGTAGTTACTCCCAAATTTGTTTCTTAAATTGACCTTTATGTGCAATAAGCTTGAAGTTGTGAGCTTGTCGCCATGGTGATGGGAAACGGTATAAGAGGGCTTTCAACGTGTTGGCGGTGGAGATAACTCTTCACGAAACGAAGTGAGGGTATTTATCTCCTATGAACAATTTAATGACTGAGTTATTTTATGACTAATGGCTGTTAACTGCCTATTACTTCCGCCCTAGACAGACTTTTTACATTCTCCTGCTGAAGTGTGGCATTATAACTACCCAACTTCCTCAACCCTTTCCTTCTTAGCAACATCTTTTAACGACTCGACACCCTGTTTTTTTCTTGCCCGATAGTCCGTCTATACACACCCAATTTTCTCTCTCTCTCCAGTGTCTCAGAGCCGATCAGTGCCCCATATTTATTAACTGACGCATTTATATCGTACTTTTTATATAGGTATTTTAATAGGTATATAGTTACTATAAACATACTTTATTTTATGAAAAAAATTTTTAGTCCAGAGATAAATTAGTTGAGGTGCATAAATCTTTTGGAATGGATTTTTCTTAACCAAATATCAAAAGAGAAGAACGATATGAGTTAGTAAGGTAAGGAATTGAATGAAAAAAGTTTAGGATAGTGGTTTTAGCACCCGTAATTGCGGAAAAAAACACGCTACTTCTCTAAATTATATCTAAAGTTATCACCCAAAATACTGGTCAGGGTAATAAATATTAGTAGCGGCATCAAATACCTAACCATGCTTTAAAAACGAGTTCATGAGTAAGATGAAATGGTCACTTTTAACGATATTCAGCATTTTTCATTATAATATTTAAGTCTACTCCGGTGTAACTCCGCCCTCCTTATACGGTTGAAATTAACAGTTAGGTAACCTAAAAGTGAAGAAGTGAGGGGATAACTATGTAAAATGGTGACGATTTTATTAATTAATTAATTATTTAAATTTTTTCTGATAAATTATCGATATATATTTTTTTAAATTGGTCAGGTTAGATATAATATTAATAGGAGAAAATTTATAAAAAATGTGGATAGAGGATGAATTATCTCTATATTTTTATTCATCCACCCAAGATTTTAAATGATTAAATTGTCCTCATCTTGGAATACAAGTTAGAGTTTATCATCCAAAGTGTTGACGCGGTCACTGCGAGCTAGTAGCCCATGGCGTGTTATGTCTCGAGTGAGAGCAATGAGAATTTATTTGGTGCAGTGCATGGATAGTCGTTTCCCTCTGGAGTGGCGAAACTGTTGTCTGGCTTTGAGGGAATTTTTACGGTACCGCAACTGGGAGAAGTGCGGGGTAGAATACGAAGGGGGAATAAACTATCTTTTCCGCCTTCCATGCGTGCACTTGCGCAGGCATCTGTGGCCGTGTTCCGCGCCTAGTCGCGGAAGTGTCGATTTCCCTCTTTTTTTGCCGCAGTGCCCATCCGAGGAGATGTGAGAACCAACCACGCGAAAGTACTTAAATAAATGAGTTTTGTTCTGAGTAGCGAAACAGTCGCGGCTTGCGCGCCATTGCTCTTTGCATTGCGTCATCAATATCATCCCGGGAAATTTTCATCGACGCTTCCCGTCATTTTAGTAATTTTATTACTTCTCCCACTCCCTAAAAAAGCCATTGCTCGACTCTACGCCGAGTTAAGCTCCTCATAGGGAGTCTTTAATGTTTACAGCACGAAGATGAATCTTTCTAGTAAATTCAAAGCGGGAAGGTTTTTACGAAAACGATTCAAATATTTATTTAGAGAGTGCCAGAATATCGAAGTCGATTTGATCACAAAAATAAAATACGATGAGCCGCATAGGAACGCCGTATGGATTTATTGTCAGATGAAATTAAACGGCGAGGAGTTTTGGATCATATTTGGATATAGGATATAGATATACTTTTCCGGCGTAACTTGGTGAAATTTACGAATATTCATGTCGAAAAAATCACTCGGTATGAATCCGCGCCTGTTAAATGCAAACTGACCCAGGTTTTGGCAAGTTAGTGCCATTTTCAAGATACAGATTCGTGGAGTGGCCGTGCATAGTACGTTACCGGGTGGAATGGGGAAGAGAATAAAGGCGGGGTTGAAAATAGGGGATGAGAATGGAGGTTGGGGCATTACAGGGAAATTGAAAAGAAAGAAGCGGGAAGGTTGAGTCATTCTGGAGTTTAAGTGGAAGGATCAGAGCCACAAGGTGAAGAATGATTACTGATGACTAGAAGGGGAGGAAGTTGTGGGAAGGGGAGAAACTGATTTTTAGGAGAGGAGATTGGTTCGGGAACTAACAACTTTAAATTGTTCTAAAAATCCAGGTTATAACCATTGTCAACGGTATGTAAATTCCACGATTAACATTGCTAAAATGGCTGTTAGAACACAAATGTTCAGCAAAGTTTTAATAACCATTCCCATTCAGTGACCGACTGCAATAACACAGAAACTATTGTATAAATGGGAAAGGTAATTCAAATTTCCCCCTTCCCACCCCCCATTCTCACTCTTCTCTTCCCCCTTCCTGCCTATAAAGAATATAAACCTGGCCACCTCACTTATCTGTACCTTGGATATGGCACTGAGTTGCCGAAACCTGGTATAGAATCACGGATGCGTCTTTCGCGTTATCGCAATCTTTTTCGTTAACGCTTATCCCTAAAGTAGCACAGGGTTAACAATAACCGTCTATAAAATTCGCTCCGCTGATTGTGATAAGCGATTTGAAGTGCTGTGCGGAAATTGAACAATGGAGATCACGTTCTCTCTGACATTAGTTAAATAAATAAATCGATAACGCTAGCGCGCGCCTTATGAAGATCCATGATCGAGGCCCTGGGTCGGTTTGATTTAAACAAGTGTGGATTTGTCTGGAGTGATTTTTTCAAGATCATATTTAGATATATTGATAGACAGATAATTTTATTAATGTAGTGCAACATCAAACGAAACATTCTACTCTAAGGTTTTGAGAACCCGTAAGATACTGGGGTTCCCACTTATTTAGCGTCATATTAAGCGTACGTACGGAATTAGTATAGATATCCTACTGAATAATTATTTATTTGAAAAAAAAACCGTTGTCTTTAATGACTTGTATAGAAATAGCATCCTTGCATGCCTTTTGATGAGACTGTCAACAAATTGTCGTATGATAATTATAATAGGCTATGTATATTTCACTCTTTTCATCTATACTTGTATGAATCTTAATGCATACCGTTCATGCGTGTAACCTATGTTTCAAGACTTGCGCAGTTTGTCCGGCATGTTTTAGGGTTTAAGTAAGAGATCTTATTTCATGTGAGTTCGCGTTTTTACTCCGTTAATAAGTTTTAATCAGTGAAACCAGTTTTGTTGCTACGAACAGTATCATTGTCCATCAGTTGATATTTATTGACGTCTAGTCACCAAGTATCCTTGGTTTGGCTTGTAGGGCAGGATGAAGATGAAATGCCTATGATTACTGAACTTCTTAGTGGAAACAAATTCTATTGTATATCTACTACTACCGAGTCCTGTGTAAGCCATATTTAAGGTGCATAAAAGGGGTAAGGTGATGTTGTTATGTCTTCAGTCATTCAGAAAGATTTGATGTGCGTGTCACATTTATTACCTAGGAGTAGCACTATGTTTTGCTGCATGTAAATAGTGCATGGATAGAGATGATTTACCACTAACACCATCGTAGTAGTTGCTAGTGTATTATACAGATATATATTTTGATGGAAAACTACTTAACTTTAATGATCGAGTAACTAGAACGCTATATATGTGGTTGAGAAACGTTGAGAAAATCCATAAAAAATATTTCACGCTTAAACCAAATGCAAATCATACGATAAGTTGATGTAGTATTTTATTTTCATCAAATTACTTAGTGGCGATGGATATGATTGAGCTGGCGTGAAGTGATATTGAAAGTTCTCATGCATGCAAAGTGCATCCTCAATCGTTTTAACTCTCAAATGCTATCGCTAGTTGAAATAACGCTACAGTCGTTTTGAAAAATTGTTTTTTTTTGACGTTAAATTTTTTTTAAACCTCTTCCATATCAAATCTCCTCTCACTACGTTATTATTGGAAATGGTAGTTCATTCGTTTATGTACGTTTCTGTTCATGTTAAGTGTGATAGTTGAAGAGCACTTTGCTTTATTGAAATATTTAGGATAAATTGTGATAAAAGTAGAATTACATTGAGGTTGTTCCAAATGAAAAGGCATTTATGGCGCCTGTAACTCAAACTTAACCACAAGACTCAAGTTTAATGTTAAGACTCAGGCGTAGTCCTAAAACCCAAATGTAATCCTAAGGCTAACTTAGTATCCCTGTCTGAGACCACATTCGAGCCCGTGAAATGTAGTTTTTAGTCCAACGCGTCACTGACCTCACTATGTATCGACCAAGGTACCTTTGGCTAGGGTGTATCTATGTTTTTGGCAGAATTATTGATTAATCCATGTCGGTAACAATAGTGATCAGTAGTGAGTCAGTATTTGAAAGTCGATTTAAAGATTACGCGGAGGATGTTTGTTCGTCAAAGTTTGCCTAAGTCGACAAGGAAGTGGTCAACGAAGTTTCTGTCTGTCGGTAAGAAAATCATAGCGGTCACATAACTCCGGATAAAATGGATCTATCCTTTGAATCATTGAGATTATTCGAGTTTTGATGCATTTTTCAGTACTGTGGGAAGATTTTCGTCTTAGAGACGACCAATAATTGCGTGTGTTTAGTTCTTTAACAATTTTAAATGACTCATCTGAATAGAGTAGGCGATAAATGTGCGAAAAAATATACCAAATTATTAATTCTCAATAATGCTATTAATTATCTAGAATACTAAAATAATGAAAACTGTTTTACTATTAGTATTATGTTTCACGTAATTCCCATCAGTAATGTTATTGTAAATATCAATTTTTCTTTGCGCAATGAAAATTATAGTCATTCTGTCTTTCTACCTCAGTCGTAGAAAATCATTTCGCCTTACTCTCTAACAATAATGCTGAAATCATCGCAACATTCAAAGCTTTTACTTTCCCTTTTTTCCAAAATGTGCATTTTTTGCTTAATATGGCTGTTTTAGTAGGGCTTTAATTAAAATATCACAACTGATGTTATTGGTACCGATGTAAATGTCTTAATAAGTTCTTTATGTTTATGTTTCATTTGCGATTGGGACCATTTACTGTTAGATTTGTTTTATTCCTATATGATCGTGTATTTCAGTCAATCGTAGCAGAGGATGCATCTTGTTTTTCGATAGAGTACTAAAAATATCATGCCTCATCATTTCAGTTTTTACGACCTCTCGTTTATGACATTGTTTTCCAGTGTTTTCCTTTTGATAATGGTTACTTGTCATTTTTAATGGCAAAATTATTATTTTAAATAACTTGATCGGACATTTGGCTCCAATACCTAATATTCCACGTCATTAAAGTTTAGGAAAGGGAATGGTATTGAAACATTAATAGCATTTCCAGTAGTAGCGATGAAACTAATCCCGTAGTAAATCTTAAACTACCAATTCTCATAAAAGTAATGGAGAAATGCCCTCAAGAAGTTGTATCAACTTTTTTCATTTCGTACTACGAATAGAAAGAATGTAGCGTGCTTTTTAATGTTCTAAACATTATAATTACACATTTTTCTCATTAATCAGAAGTTCATTTCATTGCTCCACAAGGAGTGTGCGGAAGAAAATAGCGGTTGACTAAAACAATTGAAACATTTTCAGTGGCTGTTTTTGCGAAGCCAGATCAGTAGCCGTTAAATTACTGATTAGTGATTGAAATCATAGAATAGTAAAGTTTATTTTAAATTATTTCGTGTGCTAATTATCTTAACGGAAGGAGTAAAGGATCCTCATCTTCACGTCTCATCTGACAGACGGAACACCGAATTTGAAAGGATCTGAGTCCTCTGCATATCGACTTTCTTACTACTTTTTAGTTGAGCAGTCAGAGTAGAGAATTTGATAAAACAATCCCACTTTGAATCCATTTAAATACCGGGATTCCTCTGGCACATCTACTTGAATACAAACTAGAGACTTTTAGGTGAAAACTCAGTACCCTCGGCTTCTAGCTATCCCATCCCAAGTTACCTAGCCCATTCATGTCCTCTTTCAAAGCGCAATGAATAATGATTTGTTTCAATCATGCGGCAAATCTCCTAAGTGGAATTATAATTTTAAAACTTTTACTCCTGAATATTTGTTCAAATCATGCTCATATGTTTGCCTTGGTACCAGTTAACACTAGTGTTTAGTGGTGAGAGTACTGGTCTCTCACTTGAAGGGCCCTGGTATGAATCCCGGAAGTGGAAGCTATTTTTCATGTGTAAACCGGCCCCTTCTTGAGTGCTTTATACAGAACATTCGAGTACAGCACCCCGTCCGTCAGATGGGACGTTAAACCGTGTTCCCCTCGGCGCCTTTCGTTAAGAGCGGGCTAATGCCTGCGCGGCACCGCGTTCGTGTTCCTATCCACCCTTCCCCATTTCCCTTCCATTCCCATGCTTGTGCCTTTCCTCCCGGTTTGAAGTGACTACAAGCCAGGGGGGCTGTGTTTGTAACCGTCGGGATTATCTCGAATAGGTAACCATGGAGCCACGTGGTATAAACACGAATGCTTCGCAAATTTGGTGTGTTAAAACCGCTGATTACAACCTCATTCTTTGTTTACACTTGTGTTACATCTAAACTGGGGGCTCTTTAGCTGGAATAGATGAGAAAAACTCAAGTGAAAACAATTAATGATGTTGTAAAGAGCGATTCAGACACATTGAATTTTGAACCCATTCGTGTTGTATCACGTGACTCCTTGGTTACCTATTAGAGATAACCCCGACGGTTTCTAACACAACCCCCCTGGCTACAGACTTGAAAACATTGATGACATGAGTGTGGTACCATTTAGGGTCTAATGTTAAAAATATTTTGCGGACCCCAACTTACTATGGTAGACTGGACCATAATCATAAAGTTAGAGAAATTGATTGCCGAACTGACAGATTCAAAATGTCCTTTTTTCCTCGTACTATTAGGGATATGAATAACGGTAAATATATCCAGTACGAGTGTAGCAATGGATAACATTGGTAGCTGCATGTTGGTATAAGGACTTATAGCTAACCCAACTAACGGCATGTTTTTGCATGTATGTTTTGCTATTTTTATCTTTTTTTAAATAGCGTAGTTTTGAACAGTAACTATAAAAGTACTGATCCTTTTTTTTATGCATGATATGTAGTGCATGTTTAGTGAGAGTTCACCCCCTGCCACACACCTTTATGGTGGCTTGCAGGGTATTATGTAGATGTAGGGTGATATGACAATTGGCTGTGCTTTCCCTTAATGCTGATTCGTAGTAAAATACCAATCCCTTCGATGGCATTTCCATTAAAACTTGTCACTCTTCATGAGCCCTCCGCACCATTCCATAAAATATCTTGGGCTTGACATTATCTGCCACTCATCGTTGGCAATGCCCGGGGGGGGACAAGAATATGGAGTGAGACCCAGAATGGGGTGACTCGCTCCAGGGTGGATTTAACTTCCAGAAGTGTGGGCGGTTGAGATATCAGGATTAACCGTAGGGTGAAGTTCAGTAAAAGTGTGATGAGGTGGCAGTAAGTGGTTTATATGTCAAACTGATTTGATCATAAAATAATGACTTAAGTGTTCACTGGGGCTGGACGCCAAACTAACCAACGTGTAGTGTTTATAACAAAATTTCCGATTTCACCCTCTCTCTTTCCATATTCTGGAAAATTTTATTTACTACTGGACAGACTTAGATATTTAAGAGAAGAGGAGAAATAGGATAGCATTTGAAATGTATCAAAACGAACGGGACGTACGAAAACTGCTATGAATTAATGTACTCGTGTTCTGTGGCTTGTTAAGATATAAGGAAATGAAATAGGCAGTAAATTATCGTTTTGGGGAATGCTGCTGTATTTAAAGCAATTTTCTGTTACCATTGGTATTCATCAAAGATATGCTGTACTTATGTACCTATCGTTTCTTGGATGTTTTTAATTGGCTGATGGAGTGCTTCAGTGTTAATGAATCATTTACACGAGTGAACTGTAGAAATCATAATCACTCATTGGAAATTGTATTTTATTATCTGATGATACTTGCTTGAGCTGGTGGAGAAACGTCTGTTCAGATATCAGGTCCCCAAATATGACATAACATCATATCTGCATGATCAGCTTACCTGCAAAGAAAGGAAAAAATGGTAATTTTTGCACATTCTCTGAAATGTAAAATAATTTTCGTATAACCTCTCAATGTGAATGCATACTGAATTCAAATTGGCTAAAATAATATTATTTATGCTCTATATTGCTATAATATTATTTTTATCATAAATTTTTATGTCGTCCGTATAAGCTAATTATAAGTAATTTACTTTAGATGAAAGACAGTACAGCTGATAAAAAGCAGGTAAATGGGAACACGATGAGAAACAATGCATTTGTCAAGAACATCAATGAGGGAAAAATTGAAGGAGTGATCACTTGAGGAAGATTTAGGGATAAGAGGCAAGAAAGTTGGTTGGAGAAACTAGAAGGCAACAAATGAGGAGGAAGGAGGAGGGGAGGGAATATTAGAGGTAGGAGAGAGGGCTATGCCAACGTGTGAAAAGGAGGAAGTGAATGAGAATTCTGGATGGCTTGAAGGAGGGTAGAATGGAGATTTAAAGAGAGACTTAGGGCCAGGAAACGTGGAACGGTTGCAAAAGAAGACAAGAGCTGAATCACATGGGTGAGCGTTTGGAAGTATCCACCAACCTACCTTTATTGGTTAGATACAAGGAAATTAGGAGGTACTGGTGTCGCCATTACGGCTGACTCCCGAACTGATGTCGGCCATTTTGGTCGGCCAAAATATTCGCGCAAACGGAATCATCTCGCGGATAATTGTTTTTAAGCGCAGGAAACTAAGACTTGTGAGAATAATTGACTGTACCTAAAAAATTCGTCAAACAAACCGAAGAAAGAGTGCAAGCACGAAACAAACTCCAATTATGTACTTTAGATAGTTTTAATTTTCATCAGCTTTCTGGAACAAAATTAACTTGCAATTAAATGCAATGATACCTCTTAAAAACAGGTATCGGAAGATTTACCGATGTCACGGCAGTTAAATTTGGTACAATATCATTAATATATTTGCTTTAATGTGCGTGAAGTATAAGTAATCAGAACCTCAAGTGTTTTGTACCGAGGAAGGGAGCCAGTTTCTCCCAAGACCTCCATTCTGGCCTCATTGTCACCCGTGGGATTGCATGCGTTTGCCTCCGCCTGTACACGCTAACTCCTTAATAGGATACGATGAATGTAGTATTAGCGAATTATTGAACTTATGGTGAGACTCGATATGTTAACTTTATTAGTGTTTCTCAATGCCAGTTGGACAGCTATGTTCGTTATTGATATGATTTAGCCTATCTGTACCGAAAGTTGCTGGTGGAAAAGTTCTGATGAATTGTTCTATAACTTATAAATGTTGAACGCGAGATTTTAAACAACGTGCATAGCCTAGGGTTAACAACGGGTTTTTTAATTTTGCTCTAGTTCCAGTTGCGTTCGTTAGTAGGAAAAGTTGCGCCTCGCATAGAAGTGGGTAATCCTGTGCGAGACTCCCTCGGGGACTCTGACAGGCATTAATGGCTCTCGGCGAATGTCGGGTGACAAAAGCGTGCTGGTCCATTACGCGAAATTTTGAGGGCGATTACATCTCCCTTCTTCGACTCTCTCGCTTCGGGTTTCAATCGCGCTCGTCCCAACTCGCAGCCCGACGTTTCTTTCGAGAAATCGATTTTAATTTTCGGTCGCGAGTCTTGTATATTTTTTTTTCCTTGGTGGAGAGTGTTCCCGTCACTAATTTGGAACCCTCTTTGAAACAAGGCCGTTCAATTTGCAACGTGATTGACACTAATCCCAGGTTGGCATATTAAAATTTGCGTCATCCTTTTATTAATCATCTTTCCGCTGAAATTCATCCACGCTGAGCTTTTTTGATTGAAACGTTATTTTACCATTTGTGTCTTGATTACCATTCAATTTATTCATGAAATACTGTCATTGGTCTGAAGTTTCCTTCTTACATTACATCCATTTAATTTTGTAACAATTTATGGTGTTTATTGAGTAATATATACTGTATATAAGATGAATATGTATGTCCATTTAACTGAGTTTCTTCTCACTCCATGATAAGGAAGTCAGTTGCTATCTTAACTGCCATTAGCATCTCCCAAATCAATACACCATTTATTGACGGTTTACTGCATGGCATTGTAAAACAATTCAGAAAGTCTCTAAATAAATTTAATTATTAAGAGTTTATTTTTAAATTAAAGTTTGGGACGTTAACTCCGTACGCCAGATGTTGTGCATCTAGGGCATTAAGGTGTGAATCCTTGGCGAATTTAGTTTTGAATAGGACAATGCCGACGCCGGGTTTCTCCGTACAATTCCTTCTCCGCTCAGAAAAATCCTATATCTTCCTAAGCCTACCCTCAACAGTGCAAAATTCTTCATAAAACTGTGGCCTCCACTAACAGTAATGATATTTACAGCAATGGTAGTTATTCGGGGAAGACGATCGACAGCTAAGATCATTTGCGCCGAGAAGAATAGGTGGGTAATTAGAGAGGGGCAGGAAGTTTGCAAGGAACAGAGGAAGGGCGGAATGAAACCCGGTGTGGGTAAGAGCTTGATCTTAACGAAAGGCCTCAAGATCACCATGGTTTAGCGTTCCATCCCACGGACGGTGTATTGAACTTCGTAGTGTTCTCTACTCGGAAATTAAGTAGGATCCGGCATATCTCTGGGTACAAGAGATTGCGTTATTCATCTCACCAAAGGGATCGTCAATACTGTCACATAATATACCAATCAGTGCAGGCCCAGAAAGAGTTTTTTACGCGCCACTGGGACTACCATTTGGAATTCGAGTTGCTATGGAAAATTGTTGAACGAAATTCCTAATTGGACTTTAGCTAGTGTTAGTTCATGGCTCAGAATAAATTGATTGACCCTCCAAAAACACTACCATTATGAATTATTGTTCATCTCTTAGCAAATAACTGGGAGATATTGTAAAACTACGTACAGAATTTTTTTTCTAGATATAAGGTTTTCATGACCCTGTAAGGGAACGAAGAAAAGTATTAGCGTGAGTAAAATACCAAGGAGTGGAGTTGAAGGCGAAAAAGAATTGTTTATTGAGCCGGAAAGAACTCCTGTGGTGGAGTACCAACCGAACGGATCCGTGCAAGAGGAGGTTTACTCTAGTGTCCTGATAACTCCCGATAACGTTCATGCCCTGCGGATACTGCCCCCATGGGACCGTGAAGTCACCCTTCATTCTCGCCCATGGTCGCGGATATTCGTTTCCACTCGGCCTCCCTCGCTTCGGGGATTATTGGAAAGGGTAGCATTTCCTCTCGAAGTGGCCGCCGGGAGAGATGAGGCGAAAAAGCGTTGCTCTGTGCCGACCGGATGAGACGTGATAGCTCGAGGTGATTCGTGGAAGACTCGGCGGTGGGTGGTGAGTGATGGGTCGAAAATTTAGCCCAACTGCCGTCGGTGGTGACCCACGTTCCGTCTCTTTATTTTTTCCTCGGGGTGACACGTTCTTTTTTCTCTCAATCAGCAGCGTCGAAAGCATTCCAAGAAGAATGTGGAAGTGTAGGGAGACGGATAGGGTTTCGAGAGAAGAGAATGAAAGAGTAGGGGTACGGGTTTAGGAGGAGAAATGCTAACAGTATTGTTTCATTAAGCAATGCGAGAATTTTGTTTCCTATGTACTACTATTTCCTAATTCCTGTGTGCCATGTAGTTACTTTTCTATGTAAATACTATTATATTTATGTTCACAGGAAATTTGCAATGCGAGACAAATAACAATAAAGCTGGTCACAGGCGTGACTAAAGTATAAAAGCACATAAATAAAATAACACTCACAAAGATAGTTTTCCGATATTTCGGTGGCCACTACTACCTTTCTCAAAGGAGAGGAGAGAACTATTTCTCTCCTCTCCTTCGAGAAAGGTGGTAGTGGAACACACCCTCAGTAAGGTTTTATGTCATGATATGATGGCTACTAAATTCCTTAAGAACTTCGATTGCTTCCTGGTTGAAAAATCTTTCATGTCATTCCTTCATGAGAACGTGCAATATTCGTCACGATCTATGACCTCCTCATAGTAGGTGGCCAAAAAATTAACACGTTCGTATCCATCGTTGATCAATAGTGATTGAAATCAAATATAAGGACGCATTAATCTCTCCATAGCGGGTTCCGCGGAACATTACTCTTACGGCGGGAAGAATTACGCATCATAGTGATTCGCTTTGGGAGGTAAGGTGTCGTCGTGAGGTTGAGTGTGAAGCGAAATACCTAGACAAGGGATGGAGAGAAAGGATGCTGGGCGAGCTGAGGGCAAAAGAGGCTTGAAAGGGGTTGAAAGAGGGAGAGAGAGAGGTTCGTGGGAAGATGAGATTGCAGAACTCTTACCGGGTCGGTTACTCTTCTTTTTGTGGAAGTTCCAACTCTGTAGAGTTGTCGGCCTTATAGTGCTCGGGAAGGGGAGGGTGGACGGGCGCAGAGTGTAAGGAAAAGGTCAAGATGTCAGTCAAATGGACCACTGTGCCGTGGGATCCTACCTCATCCTTGTCACTAGGGAGAATTGGTTGGGAAGAATAGGACGAGGGGTGTATGGGAGGCCATGAGGAAGAGAAGACAGGAAGCTAAAGGGAGAAGAGTGGTCGGGCGAGGATGAAATGGAAGGGGTGCGAGAGTCAGACCTTGAGGTATTGGGGGAGTGGAGATATATTTCTTCCTCTTTCGCTGAGCCAAAAAAAAGAAGTCACGGACACGTTCCATTCATCACGGAAAGATACTTCCTTACTTCTTTTTTCAATGCCCCTCGCCATATCCCCTTCGTGAGGTCCCCCACCCTCTTTTCAATCCATTCGGCCTCTATTCCTGGTCTCCCGTGCATCGGCCCAAGGCATGACGGGTATTAATTTCCGACGTGAACTCTAAATGCATTTTTCAACACTGAAAAGTTTCGTACCATCGAACGCAATCCATGCATCGGCAAAATATCCATGATCGAATCCAGCTTCTCTCCAATGATTTAATTATCTTTTGCTTTGCGCAAAGGAATTTTTCCTCCACAACATGCCTTCCTTCCGTCGCATTTTGTGATGAACTTCACTGTTCATTTTTAGATCCAAACGTGTTCAAATATAAATTTACAGGGCACTCATACTAAATTAATAACAAACACGTTATATTAACCGAAGTATTTTGTTTACGTACGCATGCCCTACTTCCATAGGTGAAGTTTGAATATTTAAAATAGTGGCATGATCTGGCCACTTTAAATTTTATTGATATTCATGTTAAGTATTTCAGTATACATGTACTTTCTTTTTAATTTTCCGCCAGGACAGAAAACATAGTAGTATAGCCACAAATAAATACGAATGATAAACTTCATAAGTCCATAATGGTGATGAAATCAATCATTGTAATGCGAAATTTCCGAATATATTCGACGTTATTTTGTAGCTACCCAACTTGGGGGCGACAAAGGTATGATTTTATATATAGCTAAGATCCTTTATCGTAAAACATTTATTTAAATGCTAATTTTGGTTAGTAGGTTTTTACCTTTAACACATTGGACCCGGTGCCCGTAATATATACGGGCACGCCGGTATGCCTCAGGGGCCTGTGCCCGTAAGGCATAGTACAATTTAGTACAATCGGTTTTGGTTACCTCTTCCTTGATGTTCTACAAAGAGAAAATTTCTCTCCAATTGAACTTTAACGACTTTTTCCTGTGATTAACTTATTTTATGCTCTGGTTTTCCTCATTTTTCTTGCTTTTTAGACGGATTTGCGCTTTAAAGTAATATTTTTAATCTCAAATTTCATTCCAGATTTTCAGGTTTCGAGAAACAACTATTTGGCAAGTGAGTCATCTACCTGGCAGAAAGAGAAGAGCTGAAAGGCTGATTCATTATAGGAGTCATTAAAGAGAGGAAAAAGCATGCTGCTCTATCTATATGGTATGTGTGCAGCTTTCAGTAGAATATTTATTTACGTAGCACATTTTTTGTTTGGGTTTGGGAGTAGTTGTAAGTTAGCGCTGATCCACTCTCCTTAGCCAAAAAAGTGTCCATCCCAGCGTAGTGTACAATTCACTTCGCAATCCTCCACGTTAATCACGTGGAAGTGAACTCATCAGTTTGGATTTTAGTACTGTACGCATCTGGGCTGCACGGCGATTTCCAATGGAATCGATTGGGCTTTAAAACATCCAAAGCCATTCATCACCCCTCTCCCCTGCCTTCTCGGTAGCCTCGTAGACTTGGGGCCCAGTTTGGGAATTGGATATGCATAAAGTACCATAGTATGGAACGCGTAACTATCCAACGTCCTTCCTCGCAAACATGGCCCAATATGTTTTTCTGTATATACCTACCTCGTGCGATCTTTTTTATCAAGTCACACGGGATATCCGGAAGGGAAACAGCGCATTTTTTATGAAAGTAGGCTCTCTGTTACATCGTGATATACGTGTATTGCATATCTTCCTACAGAAATGTTTACCCTAGTTGTTGTCAAAGTGAAATTTATTGTGAATATCAAATAAAACTGTTGCAATACTAATAATATCATTATACTGTACGTTTTCTGAAAAACAATTTACGCATATTTATAATCACTTGTTTAGAAATTCAATCTCTTAAAGCAATGCGTCATAAATATTTTTTCGGAATATGTCAATAAGTATGTTATGTGATTGTATTGAACCTGCCCAATGTTCACCGAAAACATTTTATGCTTCCTAATGATGATCAATCCGCCACTAATTTTTTTTTCTACATGTGTCAATCAGTATGTTGTGCAATTGGTATTGAAGATGCCCATTGTTCCACGTGATCTTTCGTGAAATAAAGATCAAAGGCTATTAACAGAGATGGTTTCACGACGGTTTATTTTTAGGGATGGTATCGCGATGGGTCTCTCACTATCCCATTGTACATCGGCTCAATCACATCTCCCAACTATTTGATAATGTTGCTTTGGGATTTTGGGAGAAATTCTCTTCTCTTCAATCCAATCGAGAATTAAATTAGTACCTGTTGTCACAAACACCTGTGTAAACCAATAAATTTATCTCAAAATGAATGCCTAACTCAACGTTGCTTGATGAATTCCAAGTTCAATCCAAATTTTGTTTTACTTTACTTCCTTGAAGAGACATTCTCATTGACGGTCACTTTAAAGGACGTGTTCAAACTGTACTACGTTATGATACGTTGTATCTCGAAATGGTTTTGCGATCAGAGTACCTACTCTGTATGTTTTCCGTAACTTTCTTTCTTAAGGTTCCTGCCATCAGGTTATTACGTTAAGTCCTTAACTTTGACAGTAAAATTCTCAATAACGCAACTCTTTCCATTACACAAAGTATGAAATTCGCTTTTTTATCTAAGATACTACCAAAACAGAAATTATTTTTTACGAAAAAATAACGGTAGCTGAAACTGAAGGTGAATTTATATTGTATCATCACCGTGAATAATTTCTTTCGTTTATGCATGCTATATATTATCTCTATATCTTATCTCTGGAAGAGCATAGCGGCATATACGAGGTCCGATGTGATTGTGGGAAGGCCTACATTGGGCAAACCTCGAGATCCTTAAAGACCCGTATTCAAGAACACAGTAGAGCGACAAACAACAGACAACCACGCCTTTCAGCCATCGCGGAGCACTTCTGGGGAGGCCCGGCACACAACATCAATTTGGACGTAGCCTAGCTGATCAAGACTGAAAAACGCTATTTCCCAAGGCGAATACGCGAGGCGATCGAAACGACCAAAAACCCCCCCAAATTTAAAGGCCGCTTTACACGATACAATTTTTCGTACAATTTCTTGTACAAACGCTTGTATAAACTGAACGAAAGTGTATGTTTGTCTGAATGAAATTAGAACAGGTTCTATTTCCCACTCAGTCATTCAAACAATCGCACAAGCGTTCGTACAATTTGCCGCTTTACACGGTATAATTTCCTCACACAAGAGTTTGTACAAGAAATTGTACAAAAAATTGTACCGTGTAAAGCGGCTTTTACAGAGAGGATAGCTATAAGCTCTCCCATACTTGGAAGCGCCTAATTGAAAAAAAACTAGTCAAACGGCCAATGGAAATGCTCCCACTTGAACATCACAGCGCAAAACTAAATAGTATATAAGACGGTAAAAATCTGCTATGAAACACTTCAGACCTGAAGATGCGAACTGAAACGTTGGCTAAACTGTTGTCACCCCAGAATGGACACGCGCGGAAGAAATCCCGAAACGAATGGATCCTCAAACCAGACACTCCGCGGAAGCCTCAACAAGGTAGATCTTATCTCAATTTTTTCGTCAACCTCTTCTTATTCTTAATTTGCTATTAAAACGAAAGCATGGATTTAAAATCAGTATCCATTCCAGTGTCATTCAATTGATTGGGAAAAAATTAGATTACAATCAGGTGTTTTTATCCGTTAAAAATTTGTTTGTTGGCATGCCTATTGTAATGATAGTACTGAAAAGTCATTTTTGTCGCTTTCAAGAAAAAATTCTCTAATCACAATTTATGAAGATAAGACTAATGTTGTGAATTAATGCTACTCCTCCCTCCAAAACTTCACAGATCGAATTCGTATTTAGACAAATGTCCATGTAACCTGCCTGGATACATCTACATCTTGCAAATATATCTTTGCAGTATTTGCTCGTTTTTAAATTGATTCATGTTGCGAAGATTGGGGACTTGTTAACTTGTTATGGTCTGAGGATGTACATCAATTAATACCTAACTTCATTGCTCCCGTAATCTCCAATATGCCCGTGGGTATCTATGTCATCCAATCAATAGTTCTACGGTGTTTTTACTGCACGACGACTTTTAGGGAGAACATTTATTTCCCCGATAGGCATTGATAATAATAATTGAGGCGCTCGGGGCTAGATAATGGTAAGCCACAATTAGGAAATTTTACAGGAGTGACATCTGAAGGTTCGAAAAATTCCCTAAATTAGGTGTTGTGTCTTGGTGAAAGACATAGCAACAAGGTGTGTGCTGCCATCTCTTGGTTTCTTCAAATAATACTCTGCCAGTGGCTTCCCATCGTCTAGCAGATAAGAAAAGCGTACAGATCTCAATATTTTTCAGTGTGTGGCTTACCATTACCATCTAGCCCCGAGCGCCTCATTTACATACTACCAAAGACAGTTTAATAAATTCCGAATGCGTTCAAGTGGAAGAAAATCATGGCCACTAACTTAACTAAACTTGGCCTCTTATCATACCCATCTAATGGAACAAAAGATGTGCCTCAATGTCCGCTGATGGGACTCCTTCAACTTACATCCTTATTTCATGTCGTTATTTTATCGAGCTAGTTATCAGTAAGACTTACAAGCCTGGGATTTGGTTGGTGTGGTATCCCCAGTTGTAGCTTTCCATCCGGAGGACCCAGGGTCCAATCCCATCTGTGACAGTGATTTTAAACGGTATACCCTCCGCATGAGTGTCGTGTTTGAGAGCAATCAAGCAATTACGTTTATTAGTCTGTCCATCGAATTGGACAGTCGGCCTCTTTGCCCCTTTTCTTAAAGTGTTGGCTAATGTTAGCCGGGTTACTGTTCAGAATTACCATACTCTTACCATAAATTCCGATATCACCTCAAAATACCAGCCTGTTAGAAATTGTACAAATGACCTTATTTGTCGGTCACTTTCCCGTATAACTTCTAATACCACACACTAACATAATGAATCGCATTCATATGTTTTAGCTCCGCATTGTGAGTGTATTTACGCAAGAGAGTCGGTAGTGGTCAAGTGAAATACTGGACAGTTTTGTAGCTTCGTGAGAGTTATTGATCGCTATTGGAACCAGTGCTGATGATTTTGGGAAGAGTAAAACATTGGCTGCGCAGGTATTTACCAGCTGGACAGAACTTCTGATAAAGTCTTAGAACAGCATTAAATTTGCGAAGAGATGCATTAATGGCGTTTCGTGGAATGAATCTTATACCTGAACTCTAGCGATAAATGACGAGAATACATTGGAGGCTATTTCGGTGTGGGATGTGGGTGAAACATTAAGTGCGATGGAAGAAAAGGAAGAGTAATTGTGTAATGTTTAGGATGGTGGTGGAGGGAAGATCGTTGTTAGTGGATATCAGAAACGGACAGAGTGGAAGGAGCATGCAATTTGGAATAGTGGTACAATAAAGGTAACAATTGAAGGTGAGATATTGGGTAATGGTGGGAAAAGAAAGGGCACTTTGGATAGGTAATTCAGTCTTGACTCAAGGTCTAGGACTAGGGAAGACCCAGCATCTAATCCTTGGACAAACACAAAATCGTTACTGGGACTGGGCGGGATTCGAACCCTCAATATTTGAGTTTCCAGGCATTCGAATTACCAAACTGACTACCACGTACGGTGAATAGAGGTTGGGGGTATCCTATAGTGAAGGTTGGAATATTGTTGGTTGGTTATTCAGGGGAGGTGACCGACAGCTCAGGTCATTTGCGCCATTTAGGATGGGTGGGTAATTGGGTAATGGTAGGAGTTTTTAGGGAACAAAGGAGTGAAAGGGAGAGAACTGGAGGAGGAGAAAGGGAAAGAGAGAAAGGGAGGAGGGAAGTGGAGAGAAACCCGGCGTCGGCATTAGCCTGCTCTTAACAAAAGGCGCCAAGGGGACCACGGCTTAACGTCCCATCCGACGGACGGAGAACTGAACTTGAAATGCCCTCCACTAGGCAATCAAGTGAGGACCGGTTTTCCACTGAAAAATCCGCCACTGCCGGGAATCGAACCCGGACCCTCGGGATGGGATGGGAGGCCAGTACTCTAGCCACCACACCAACCTGATCCCCGAAGATTGGAATATGTAGTAAGGAAGAAGCTGTTTGAAAAATGCGGAATATAGTAGTGATACTCCATCCGAACCTGCAAAACCGGCAAATCCATAACAGGCAAAAAAAGTAAAAATAATGATATGAAATAAAATGGCGTAAGTGGTTTGGATATTTCTATATCTACCCTTCCCATAGTTTGTTCGTTACAGCACCCTAGCTTCCACCCACTACCTCCTCCCCTCCACGATTGTCTTCGCCGTCCCTGAGTGTCCCTCCTTCTCCACTCTAGGTTTCCCTCTCTCCCTCCTGCACTCTCCGTCGACGGAAGCCCCAGGTTCTCCTTCCCGGCTGCCGCAGTGCAGAGGGGCAGGAGCGGGCGGCCCCTCCCCCGCCTCCGCCCCCGGCGGCGGCAAGGCCGTAGAGACCCTTTCCACGCCCCGCCGACCGCCCCTTGTCTCTCGACCTCGCCGGGGCCACCCCTGGCTCGCCGCCGTGCCGAAAGAGATTCGCAAGTTCGCCCGGCCTCGTCTCCTGGTTTTGCAATTGGTGCGCCTTTCCCAGTCATACGCGGTGTTTTACTAATCCATAATGCTTTGTTTTAACAGATGGGTACATCACGTTATTAAGGATGCTACAATATTAAGGGGGCTCCACCGAATTATGAAGTGGATGTCATTTTTGTGAAAATTTCAGGACACACAATATTTTGGTCCTTCTATCGATTGGCGATATAATAATGGGCCTTTCCATCATATATTTGAAGAAAAAAGACATTGAAAATCAACTATTTTATACGTGGTTATACGGCAGAGCATGGCTCTTGCAGTAAAATTTGTACATTAATAATGTACAGAGAAATGTCGTTTTGACGAAAAACTAATATAAGATGCGCAATTTTATGTTGAATTTAGCATTGAAAAAAGTGCTTGCCTTATCACACTTGTTTAATTTATATTAATAAATATTTGCTCGAAAAAAGGCAGAAAGTGGCGCTACAGTATGTTGTTATCATTGGAAACGGTACTTGTGGCGGAAAGTGCTCACAAGCCTATTTACTAACTTATTTAAGGAATGTACATTACCAAGATCTGTCTTAGATTTTATATGTAATTTAAATATTTCATTGGTTATTGACGGAGTGTAATTAATACCAATGTATCCAAATGGTAGCAGGGTCATTGTTGCCAAACAGTTTTCAAAAATATAAATATTAATAAAATTCAAAACAAAGAGTTGTATTTGCAAGGGAATAGTTTAAAACTAAGTAAGAAAATATTTAACCTATATTAGAATACGTATTAGCGGCATTGAGTATGTATTCTCACTTTATAAATCAAACGTGGCAACCACACGTCAGTCATGCTACAGAGTCAAAATTAGTTAAAAGAGCTTCTAAAAAATAGAATGCAACTTCAATGCACTATAAAGTAGCATAATCATACAATTATTGTGTATGCGTTATCACCCTATAGATGATTTTCCATATAGGTGTTTTTCTGGATCGGTATTAATTCATTAAATAACATAGCTCTTTTACGGGACTTAGATTCGCGGAGTCACGCTGGAATCTCCTTAAGTTGGGCTCAACAGTAAGGTTTATCTAGGTTGAGTGAAGCTAGTGATGGTAGAGCTCACCAAATGTCGACTGAGAGTAGGTCATGGTTTTAATTACGTTCCAAGTACACCTTGATAAGCCTTTAGGCTAGTTCTTACTCAACACCACTGTGGACAGTTATTTGCAGTATAAGAACTTCGTGGGAAACGGCAGGTGGGCCACGGAAGGAAACTTATCTACGCGAGAGCCTATGGGTATTGACTTTATGATTCATTGAAGAACTTTCGTAACTTAGGTAAATGAAACGGGCGAGGCGTTATTGCTCATCATCATCATCATCGGTCAACAATCCTAGGATTGGTTTGACACAGCCCTCCACTCGATTCTTCTATCGGCCAACCTCTTCATATTGACGTAGCTCCTCTATTTTACACCCTCCACAACTTGCTCCATATACCTCATACAATGTCTGCCTTTTCCATTCTTCCCGTTCACTTCTCCCTTGACGATAGTCTTCATCAGGCCATCGTGTCTTAAGATGTGGCCTATTAAGTTGTCCCGTCTTCTTTTTAAGGTTTTCTGTAGACGTATCTTCTCTCCCACTCTTTTTAAGATTTCTTCGTTTATCACTCGATCGATCCATTTTATCTCCATCATTCTTCGGTAGCACCACATTTCGAATGCTTCCTGCCTGGAATTCTCTGCTGCTGTTATTGTTCATGCTTCGCTGTCATATAGTAGAATGCTCCAGATATATGTTCTAATGAAATGTTTCCTCACTTCCACGCTTGTATTTGCAGCTGTAAGCGGAATCTTCTTATGGCAGAATGCCCTTTTCGTTTGGGCAATTTTACTGGTGATTTCTCTTTTACTTCGTCCATCGCTGGTTGCTCGGTTTCCCCGGTAGCGTTATTGCTATGGCACCGAAAATAATATAGAAATGGATATGCAAGGTAAAGTATTATCCACACTTCGGACCAAGCTTTACTTTAAGGGCCAAAGATGCTCCTATTGGCTTGCAAGTTACCTTGCGAGCATATAGCTGTCTTTATGACTTTACTGGCAAAGTATTAACCACAGTTCGGACCAAGTCTTTACTTTAAGGGCCAAAGATGCTCCTACTGGCTTGCAAGTTACCTTGCGAGCATATGACTTAGCAGCTCATTTTTAGAGCGTAAAGGTAGATGTAATTCAGGTAGATCAGATAGGTTTGACTTCTCTTTTCACGTATAGTCCCGAACAGTAATTAGCAATACAGAATATATAATAATGTTTCAGGGTAGAGGTAGTGGAATCACTCCAATGTGAGTTATAACTTGCTGTTTTTTATTGATGAATGAAAATTATAAAATTTAATTAGGATTTACTATGATGAAGTTGAATTTAGCAGGAAAATAATTGAAGAAATACCTTCAGGCATAACTTTGTGGAATTGAATCATCATGAAAAAATAGAAATAAAAATGACTTTGTATATTCCACACTTTTATTAGCAAGACCGACCGCGGTTTCGACGGCTATAGCGTCGAAGGTATAGTGTAGGCACACTATATGTTGCCTTGATAATGATGCTCTAGCCGTCGAAACCGCGGTCGGTCTTGCTAATAAAAGTGTGGAACATACAAAGTCATTTTTATTTTTATTTTTTCAGGAAAATAATTACTTATCTGATATTAGTTAGTTAGTTTGTGTGTTAGGTATTCATGTTTTCATGGTAAATTATATAGTATAGTAAAATTAGTAGTGTAAGACATGCTTACAATGATTGGTTTCTCGTTGATAATGAATGCTTGGTAAAGATTACCCCCTATGACCCTTATGTTAGCTTGAAGGGTCCAATGTAGATGAAATAACAGCCATGCTTCGGGCATGGCTGTTATGTTTTTTCTAGAACTAATACAGGTTAGAATTGACTACTTGCACTCAATAATAGTAGTAGTATTTTTAGGGTTTTTAGGTGTTCCAATGACTAAGATTACTTTGCATCATGCAGCGTAAAATCTTAATCCTAGGACCTTAAACTTATTACCCTACTCGCGCGTGCCACTTGGTGGACCTCCTGGTTTCGTTTATATGGCAGAGTTGCCACGAATTGACCGTACCGGCCCCTCTCCCTTTCTCCGACCATCCCCCTCTTTTCCCCCACCCTCTTTGAGTTTGAAGTTCGAATGCCCGGGTTGCCTTAGTAGCCTAAATTACGATCCCGGCGGATTTTTACTGTGGTGAAGCCGTTTTTCCGGCATTTCTCGACCGTTAAACGACGTAGCATAAATTATTCATGCGGGAAAATCAAAGGGGCCAATCTTATCTCATTCCTCCGGTCGAATCTCTCGTTTCGGTGGAATTGCTGTTGGAATGCTTAAATCAGATAGTACGCGGGTAAGCCGTTTCCCTCATAATTGTTCTTTGCCACGCATTTACTATGAGTGATGGAAGAGCTAATTTTATCGCTTCGGTTGCAGTGAGTTACAGTTATGGTGACATTTTTATCACTGCTTTTGTAAATGTTTTGTTAAGAACCGTAAACCATTCAGTGACGATTTTTCCTGTGTTTTGGCCCTGCTTACCAACTTGTGAAAGGAATGAAGGCACAGAGAGAGGAATTAATTGTCTCAATATTATGAATAGAACACTGTACGCCAACTCAAAGATACGTATTTACAGAAGAATAAAAAAACAACCTGTACGTGAAAGATGCGACCTTCCTTTGCTTCAGCGCTCCAAACAAACAGTGTCAAGGATAAGGATATTAGGAATAGCCTAATACTTACTAACAACCTAATATCCCCAATTGGAGATAATATTTTAGGGTTAAACCTTGTCTAAACGTACTTAAATTTAAAGACTATATGATCACAAATTAGAAAGAAACGTATTGGCGTACTACGTAATGAGCATCGACTAATTCACAGCGTCGTTTGACCTACGACACCGATGTACTCGATGAAACTAATACTAAATGGTTTATGAAGAAGAAATAGTTTTCCAATGTGGATGGGAAGAACTTGAGTGTGAAATAGGAGGGCAAATCTCTTGTAAACCTCGATAAGGTGCGTGTATAATCTTATTGGACTCGATCTGAGACGTAATGGTCACATGAAGGAAGGCGGGTCAAGGATAAGTGGATGGCAAAAGCGTCATCGGAAATGGAAAGGATGAGATTCTTGGTGAAAGAGGAGAAGAATTTAGATTGGAAACATTGTTTATGATCCGTAGATGTGAAGTCGACTGCGGTATTAGTGACGGTAACGAGCTGGGAGTCGAACCTGTAGTACTTGAGCCTTCAATCCGGTGTACTACCGACCCAAATACAATGGTAGTTTCTAAATCAGAATTTCAATATTACCATGAATCAAGTACATTACTATGCCTAGATATTTTTTGAACTAATGGCCTATAATCGAACACCTCAATAGATTCTTTCGGTCCTTCTTTTTTACTATGATAGACGATTTTCAAACATGAAAATGAGTGATCTCTATTCTCTTTAGTGCAGCATTACCCTTGAATGAACGTACGAAATTAAGCGAGGAGAATTGGAATAGTGGGATTGCGGCCTTGATTTATTATTACAACTGATTCATGGTTCCTTTTTAAATTAAACAACTATTTACGGCTTCTCTTTTTTCTACCTTTATAGCGTTTTCGTGATAACAGTACCTCAGTTCATTATTATTTAAAGTTATTGCGAGACATGAAAACAAGAGCTGGGACTTTCTTTTTGTCGGTATCAGTAGATCGGCGCACTCCTCCATGTCATTTGTTTTAATCCCTGCCGAAGAGAGGAATCCCTCGATCGTCCTTTGCGACCGTTTTCCCCTTTCGAATCGGACGCAATTAAATTTCTTACGAGGGTCCCTTTTTTTTTAGACTGCTCCAATACCCCGGACTGACCTTGTCACTCGGAGTGCCTAAAATCCAATTAACCAGCGTGGTTGTCTTCCCTGAAGGCACGCACGGCCGTGTGGTTGGGAGCGGGGGGGAGGGAGTGTTGTCCTACGTGATCATTTACGTGACAACGCAATATCCGTGCCGCGGGAGCTCATGGGTATTGTGTCGTCATGTAATGGATTTTCCGGAGTTTCAATGGTGGATCTCTGTCATGACTCCATCCGTCCATTACCCCACCTGATGCCTCCGTAAAATCCAATTAACTACGTAGGCCTCTCCATCGCGGTAATTAATGAGAGCATGAGCTGTGTTTCTTGAATTCACCTTAAAATTCAACCGCGCCTCTCCAAAAATAATACTACTTGCGGAACATAAAAATCCGCTCTAAATTGTGAAAAGAAATAATTTTAAGATGCACAAATTTTGGGGGGTGTTCGAGTGAAAGGGTACATAGTGGAAGGGAGTTGTGTTCTCATCTAGCCATTATATCCTACTCCGTTGAGTTTGCTGAAAACCGTTATTCATTAAATAAAGGCCCTTGTTAGCTCTTGTCTCGCTGTCTCAGCCATCAGTGTGTGCAAAAATATATAAATGGATGCGCCACGCTGTAAAGAAATTTGTAGTCCTGATGGACGAGAGTCCTGACTCCACCCCTCTCCCTTCTTCTCCATGGAAACCATTTTTTTCACCTTAGCATGGCTTCCAGCAGATGGTCCATTATTGTGATTGTCCATGTGCAGCATTTTCATTAATGAATAGACTAATTAGTCTCTCTCTAGCATTAAAAACTTCTCTATCCATGGTCATTCATGTTCGGATGGAAACACCGCACAGTTTACTTGCATGTATATCAATATCTTCAAATTCAAAAGAGATGAGCTATTTTGTGGTGGTATTGAGAGTTATCCAGCCACGACAGTCAGGTCGGTAAGGAGCCGATTTAGTAGCAAAAAAATGTCTTAAAACCTTTTCATGCTTCTACCTGAGAGAGATTGTTCTTTCACGTCAAAAGTGACCGAGTGGTAATATTGTACTTAAAATATAAATTGTGTTTGAATCAATCGGAGGAAAGGGCAAAATATGTGCCTGTTAAATATAAGAACTGCTGAAAACTCTAAGAAGAAGACGGGACAACCTTATCGGCCATATCTTACGACGCGATGGCCTGATGAAGACAATCGCCAAGGGAAAAGTGAACGGGAAAAACCGCCAAGGAAGGCGTCGTATGAGATGTATGGAACAGGTCGTGAAGAATATTTAAGAGAGGAATTATGTTAATATGAAGAGGTTGACCGATAGAAGAATCGAGTGGAGGGTTGCGTCAAACCAATTCTAGGATTGTTGACCGATGATGATGATGATGAAATGTAAAAAGAGCACACTGGCTCGATCATTCTTTTTTGGTTACATCTCCCAATATCATTATCATATCAATACACAAATAGAGCTGTCGTTGCTTGCTTGCGAAACATGAAAATTTATTTGTTTCCCTCTTTAGCTTTACAATCGGAATATTTTCATTTTTAATAATCCCATTCACCGTGTGGTAATGTTTATTTATGCACACTTGCTCAATTACGGCCTGTTTAATGATTCCTAGTGAGCTTGAGTTGACAAAGACAAGAAGTTGATGAAATAATTGCGACAGTAATTCTATTTGGTAAAAAATTGTGTATCGAGTACATTAAACTCTCAATTACTTGACGCGTGATGTCTTGATATGCTTATTCTGCAATATGAGGAAACCTAGCCTTTTAAACCGGTTCTAAATGTTTGAACCATCGCGAAAATAATGAAATAAAGAATAATTACTCCATAATGTACCCCGAGCAATGTTTCCTTATTTTCACCTTCACACTAGGGATGGGTCGGTTCGGTTCTTCGGTTCTCGGTTCCACCGATTCTTGAGCTTAGAACCGGAAACGGAACCGAGGCCAAAAATAATCGGTACCGAAATAATTGGCGCGAAAACCGGTTTGAAACCTGCTCACACTCTGAAAGTGGAGGCTTCACATTAAAACCTGGTGAAATAGTGTACTTAGATCCTTCAAAGTTGCCGCGAATTATTGTAATTCAGTCGTTAAAGTGACTATGCACAAAAATATTTTGAAGTAATCTTTTTAAAGCAGTAGGTATGTCTCTGGAAATGATTATTGATTACCTTATCTTACCATTGAGCAATGCAAAGTAAGTGGTAAATTAAGAACCGGAACCGAGAACCGAAGTTTAGAACCGAACCGGAATGGAACCGAAAAAAGGTGGAACCGACCCATCCCTACTTCACACCCATGTATTCCCTGGCTAATACAATTTCGTTTATCCTATCACGGGCCTGTTGGGGGCTATCTTTCCTGCCTCCCCATTGTTCGAACGCATTAAATTTCAAATGCAGGTGTATGTAGATCCCAACCCCGGTTGACTCGTGTTGTTCGGTCTCTCCATTATTTTGTGCCGCATCGCAGTGTATAGTGGTGAGTCGTTCTCTCGGGTCGTGCAGTTTGGAGGGGATCGAGTCGGGACCGCCGCTGGGAAGTCAATCCTCCAAAAGTACACTGTGCTCCGACAGAACTCCCATTACCGGGTGAGAGAGGAAAAAAATTCATTCCTATCCACGGGGGGTGGGGGGATGCCGAGGGGGTAAACGGATCAATATCGTCCTCGTAAAGGCCGATCTGTAGAGCCGGCCAAAATCCACTCCTATCCTCTCTCGGACGGCCCGGGGAGTGCGGCATTCGACGTCGACACACACTGACCGTGGCATTCGACGTCGATGGCGTGGCGGAAGGGAAAAACAGAAGAAGGCACAGTTCCGAAGGCCCGGGATGCGACGAGGCTTGGAAAAGTTTTCGCCGAATCCTCTCTTCTCAAATCGGCACCGACTCGGATATCGTGGTTGAAGTTCGAGTGCATCGGCGGAAAAAGTTTGTTCGCTATACGAGCCAACTTGGGTCGATTCCGGAGTGTTTTCTCGCTTGTAGTCGGAAGGTAGGGGGAGTGAATCTCCCAAACTTCTGAATGCCAGGCAATTACGAACGAGGGGATGCTGGGAGTGCTAACGGCGATGTAAACCTTTTATTGCTCGTGAAGGAATCTCCGCAGAGAAACTCTTTCGTCACCGTGAAGTTCCATGATTCGGTAACATCATTTGAAGCTTTCACTAACCTTCAATAATCAGTCCTAATCTTTCCCGATCTCTGAGAGACTGGCACAATAAAATCATCTGATTGGCGGAAATTCGTAGCTAATACGGCATCCACGCTACTTTATTTCTTATTAAGGTCGTTTTATCTCCATTACACTCGCAAGAGGAGCAAATTTAATTTTGGCAGTTTAAATCAATGATTGTGAGACCCGAATTGAACTCAAAATTTGCTAGCGAGGTTGAAAGCTGCCGTAAGAAGAAGAGTTTTCCTGAATTGGGAATCGAATCATTCGTCTTTAGCTTGCATATTATATTTAGAAAACTACTACGCAAGGCGAGTAAAATTTCAGTTGCTCGATTCCTGTTCATGGATATCTTTCCCTGTGGCATTCTTTAAGAAACTGAGTTTCTGTTTAGCAATAAGGTTTTTATCTTTGAGGATCCGTAGCGGGCGAGAAAATTACTTATCATATTGAGATTGCATTGGTGTGGTGGATAGAGTAGGTAATGGTTTCCAACCCAGGTACCCGAGATAAAATAAAATTCTGGCTAAGGCAGATTTTCCGCTGTGCCGAAATGCACTTAAATTTTATGTGGATAACACCTTGACTTCAGAACTCCACAAGTCTCATGTCACGTTAAACGATATACCCCTTGGTGACTTTCGAGAGCAGGCTAATATCTACGCCTGATTTCTCTACATCCTTCCTCTGTTCCTTGAAAAGTATCTACTTTTATCCAATTGTCTACCTACCCTTAAATGCAATTAATCTTAACAGCCAGTCTTCTCCCCGTAATAACCGCTATTACAATTTATATTTTACCAATTTATACATTTATATTAGCTGGAGAATCAATATATCAGGATCAATCGCTTTTTACAGCACCTTCAGGCAACATATATACAGATTAGCGCCTGCACGCCGCCGAAAATTTTAAGAGGAAGAAGATAACGTTGTTTCTCTTTGAGCCTCCTTTCACATGTATAATTCTTTCCCCACCCCAGACTCCCTCACCATATTTTACAAATCTTAAGGCACTGAAGACCGCCCACAACTTCTTGCATTTTCCTTACCCTTCATTCGTCGACCCGTCTCACCACCCCTCCCTATGCCTCCCTATATAAGGTCATATACACCGATATATGTTAGCTGAAGATGTTGTAAAAAGCGAAACCCGGTCTTAATAAACATTTTTCTCTGTGAAAGTTGCTCATTCTTCAAGTTTCCAATATATCAGTATGTTGGATAATATAGTTAACGGCAATGTGTACAGTTTTTGACATTTGCTGGAACGTAAAATATGCAACTCAAGTAATTGTGCATGATTTGCAAAGGATCTCTGCCACTTGATAACAAAGGTACTATACTGTATCTTACATATTTCGTTTTTGAATTTGGTTGGCATAGCAGCACACAAATAAAATGATTATTTGCAATTGAATTATTTACTAGAGGGTAACGTATGCCTGGAGTCGTCACCTCTTTTCAAAATTTCTTGCCGAGCAAAATATAAATATAGAACTATAAAATAATATAATCCCCTTAATAATAAGATCAGTCATTCACTAAGCGCAGCAAAATACGTCATCTAGCACGTTAAGTGAAAATTTAAAATGATCAAAAAATAATGAAGACAATGTTAGTTTCAAAGGCTGTGTGTAGGTTGAGTAAAGTCTTTCACTTTTTCATGTCCTACGATTGTTCTTTAAATGCGTAATCAGATCTTTGTATGAAATATTATGTATTCGGTCTTCATCATCATCGGTCAACAATCCTGGGATTGGTTTGGCGCAGCACTTTTCCCTAGACGATTGTCTTCTTACTGCCATGGTGTCTTAAGAGCTGTCTCTGTTTCGAGTTCTGTAAGTGTAATTATTTTCGCTCTCATATAGCATTATTTCCTGGATATTCCGTACATTTCAGCCATTTGCGGGTTTCCTATTTACGATACAGCTTATATTTTAGTAAGTAAAAAAACCTTAAAAATGGCCAACAATTGAGATGGTAAATTTAAATGAAAGGGAAAATAAAATACGCTAATGGTTGCCATCCGATCATCAAAGGGTCATCTGTGTGAAGAGGAGAGTACATTCATTTCGCCATGAAGATATTTGATGAAAATACTACTGAATGAATGTCTTAGCGGGTTTTTTACGAGCAAGACCATAATTTAGGAGGTTGAAATGGTCCATAAATGAACTATGTTAACGAGGATGAAATGGAAAATGATATTGGACCCAAGAAACCCCCAAGTAGTGGTCTTATTAATGGTTCTTGGTAGCATTTCTACCGGATCGATGATGAATTGGAGGTGACCCTATTTTACCCCTAAATTTCGGGCTTGAGATGAATGGTCGAGGCGGAAATCGATTTGAGCGGTCAGTTTGGATATTAAGGGCCAAGTCGAGTTGAAGCGCGGGGCTCTTGTGGTGTACCTCAAGGCTCAGCAGTCCGCGGAGGAGTCAGCTCGTAAGAGAGGCCACTCTCATTTGCTCAAGTCGATCGTTCTAGCGGAGCGAACCACCGCATATCGTTGTCTTCACTTCCGTTGGATTACTCCTCCGCTGTTGATGTGGAGGTTGGTGGTTTGCGGTGTTCCTGAAAGCCTCGGAGAGGACGATGCGAGAGAAGGGAGTTCATTTGATTCGATATCGTCACTGACGAGTAACTCATTTTAAAGCTGTCCCTGTTATTGGAGGAAAATGAACGGTATAGGGTCGAAATGCGTAATGGATAGAGAGCGTCAGGGATGCGTCATTCTATTGCGAACTCAGTCTCTTCAGATGAAATAAATTAGAATTTAATGGAAGAGGTATCAATGATATTTCCATTCCACTTTGGCTGTTCTGCTCTGGGCTAGTCCTTACGTAGCCTGCTCAATATAAGAAAATTTGTAGCGGAAATTTGTACACAATAATGAAAAGTATTACCTGGAAAATTTTCAAAATGCATGAATTATTGCTCCTTTTCTATTTCTGGACTCTCATCCATGCCCTTTCCTTGATTTAACGCGGCTTGAAGCATCGAATTACATTGTGTTGAGTAAAATGTCCTTAATAAATATTGCGTTCTGCCTAGAAAATGTATGGTTATCTGATGACCTTAGTTCCTCTGTTTAAAAAGTAATTTTTTGTTTGAATATTTTACGTTCCCATTCTTACTTTCTAGTATATTTCTAGTTACTTTCTAGTTATCTTCCTCGAAATCTCCAATGTTTAACCATATAAATAATAAAACTAACAGAAAACTGATAGATGAGATATAGTCTTGGCATGAATTATAGCTGAGCACATTAGATAGTTAATTGACGAAAAAGCTACATAACAACAAGTGACAAATATTTGTATTATAATCTATTTGCGATTGGGTTACGATGGCATTAGCCAACAGCATTAAATACTGCATACCCTCATGTACTTGGCAAATCATCTATTTACAACTCCATCAATAGAAGTTCTTTAGAATATGAGTTACTTTTTTGTAGTTTTATACTTGGAATGGCAAATCCTTGAAAAGTAATGCATTACAAAAAAATAATTTACTGAGGAGAGAGTAATGAAATAGCTTATTTGAGTTTTTTGATTCAGAGCAGACCTTCCGAGAACCCCCTTCACTCCCTTCCCTTCCCCTAAAAGCAGTCAAGGACGGGAGGAAAATGACGTCAATGATATCAAAGCAACTTCTTCGGTGGGTGTCACCTCTAGCTTATTTTAATTTTTGATTTATGAGTTAATGGTTGTGGTTAGAATATTAATTTTTTCACTAAAATTCGTTTTTCGTTTCCGTCTAACAATTTGTAGTACAAAATTGCGGTTTCGGTTCCGAGTAAACGCTCCCATTTTTATACTGTGATTGATAAATTTTTATATAATATTTTTAAATGTATTTCGGAACGAACTGGAAATTAATAATCTTTCCGGTCGTAAGAGTATCAGTTGGAGGAACTCCTCGGAACAAGTTCCCTCTCTCATCGGGTCGAATGGTATCCCATAAGATTCTCACGAGTATTGGGAAACTCAGAAAACATCCCTCTCTCTTTCCCAAGGCTTAAACGCTTTTGGGAATGGTGGTCCATAGCCGGTGTTGGGATTTTACTCTTCCCCGTTAACGTCCTACATTCCGACGAATTTATCTACCCTTCGATTGCTCAGAATCCAACACACTTCCACAATAGTTTAGGACCAGGATAAAAAGCATAGAACTTTTTCTTCTCGAAAGATAAATACGGCGATTTATTTGCTTGAGTGGGTGGCTTTTATGCGCCTCACGAATGCGGACAGATAACACTGTTCCTTTTGCAATGTAAGCCTTCACGTTCAGTCCACCTCTTTCCGATCCACCCGTCTTTCAACGCTTTCAGCAGAATAAACCTTCGAATGAAATGCAAGGTTTTTTTACGGCTATGGTGCTCACGAGTCTCAAGTGTGTTCTTCATCCCGCCTAGATCAACACAATTACATTTATATTTGTTCTAAGTTTTGTTCTATCCATTTGTATTTGAAGAAATCAAGATTAAAATATCCTAAGGATTTTGAAATTTGGGTGTGGAGGAGGATGGGGAAAGTAAGATTGGTCGAAAGGAGAACGAAGGATGAAGTACTAGAGTTCATAGGAGAAGAAAGGAAGTTGATTGAGGAAATAAGGAGAAGGGAAGTCTGGATGGAGCAGGTATTGATGGGCTAGGGTGTTTTGAAGGACGTGATTGAGGGAAGAATGTCAGTTAAGCGGAGCAGAGGGAGGAGAATAACGGGTAAATTGGGCAGAATAATGGTAAGTAGGAAGATGAAGGGGCTAAGGAACATCGTGTGAAATGTAGGGATCGGGAAAATAGCTGCATGCCCATTTAGATGTACCATCACTGGTAGGGAATTCAAATAAAAACTATTCCCTAGTAGGCTTTGAAATCGGTACCACTGCTGATATTCCACAGACGAAAAGGGTTTTTGGGCATAAAGCACACACTGTACAAAAATTATGTTCGTAGCTTAAATATTTTCTTGAAAGTGAAATTGCTTTTTAATATTTGTGGTCATTAGCGATTTCCTGAGATCAGTGATGACAAAATACGTTTTTGGTCTTAAATAGCTGTGTAGTCAGTTTTGATAATATCAGCATGCAAAGGAAAAAATGTAACGATACATGTAAGTCCAGTAACATGCATCATTATTGACTTTTAGATCAATTATAATATTTATGGTACTTATCCTGCTAAATGTTGATTTTAATGGCATTGATTTCCTAACAAAATACTAAGAATCTTATATGTGTCTGTGCATAATACATTATGATTACTCTATTATCACCAATCACTTTTTCCATTAAGTTTCCTAAAGTAATTCCTCTGAGCCGTCCAAAATACTAGTTCGTTTCCTTTCTCTTACCACGCATCTTCTAACTAATTGAGGCTAACTCTTCAACATATTGCCATCTTTTTGCATTGTATTCTTTTATTTTTTTACTGCATTTAGACTTTTCGAGCCTATTTCCTCACATCTGCCGCACCCATTTCTTTGTTGTCCTCTCCAACCGGTATTACTCCTGCAAAAGTAACCGTATTTGCGTGTCAATGGCCTCCAGGATAGGGTTACAGCTAACGTAGTGCAGACTTTGCCGCAATTTATTGGTATTTTAAAAGGTAATATTTATTAAATAAAGGCCAAGATTGAAGACTCTGTAGTAAAATTACATAGTATTGGCCACGATTCAGATGGATTTAAATAAAATGCAAAATGGATGTAGTTCGCCATGGCCTTTATCCACTTGGTAACTAATCCCCAAGTTTGAAGATAATTTTTTGTGATTTTTTTCTCTCGTACACCCAAATTAACCGTGTTTACAAGGGATTAGAAGAATTTTTATTGTTAGTATTATTATAAAAACGACCTTTGACGTCATTTGCATCTTTTCGAATGGATGGGATTTTTTTTTGTTAGAGAAAGTGTAGTAGATATCCATGGGAGGTGACGTCACCAGCAGCTAAGATTATTCGTGCCATTACTGTACAGGTGGATATTTGGGCAGTGGCAAACTTTTAAAGAGAAAGGAGGTAGGGCGGAAAACAACGTGGTGTCGACAATAGCGTGTTCTAAACGAAAATTGCCAAGGGGTCCACGATTTAGCTCCCCATTCACCGGATAGGATACTGCTATCGGAGTACTCTCCACACACTCAAGGAGGGACAGTTATAGCAATCAATAATCTATTCCACTAGTCGGGATTTGAACCCAGGCTCTCAAAATGAGAAATCATTATTGTAACCAACATACCACTCCCATGTCTTTGGAGAATGGGTTGAAAGTGACTCGACCTCTGTATTTGCCAACCCTAAACGAAAGGGAGCGAGGGATCTACCCGCATCCTGGGGGGTTGAATTCTCCTTAAAAATCCAGATGACGGGGTACCCGGGTACCAACATTGATATTCATGACGCTTTACGGGTAACCTTCTTTAATTTTTACTGAGAATTGAACTTGCTTGAATTAAAAGTTATAATTATGCAATTTACATGTACAATTTACAAACGTCACATTAACATTTGTAATTTAGTGCTGATTTTGAACTACTATGAACCATGCGAAAGCTATTTAATTGTTCAATAACCATAATTTAGTAGTTATATGGTTTTAAGTGAGCTAAATTCAATATGCATTTACAATCAGATAAGTTAATTAGTTTCGCGGCACAACGTGTTTTTCCCTTTTGCTGGTATTTTTAGAATAGGTATGACACATTTCTTTAGTTCGAAACCTGGTGATATCAATTTTTATTGATATCCTGATTCTCTTTTGAAAAATATTTAATTACTTTATGTAAATTTTTGGCATGTAAATTATATTTATAGCATAAGTGTTACTTTGATGACCTTAACGTTCCATCCAAATTTCTTAGTGCTGCTTTTAAGCTCTTCACATCAGATGTGTGGGCCAGATATTCCACTGGAAGCCTTTGCAATTTCTTGTATTCAAACATGAAATCTCGAACAGCGCTCTACCTGAAATCCAATTCCATGCGACACCATGTAGTATAGGTAACCTGATGTAAAAATGGATGGAAAATATATTCGTTGGTTTTGCTTTCCCGTTGGAAAAATCCAGATATAATGTTGTAAACATCGTTAATTTTTTAAATAATATATGAGGGTGTCAGCGTTAACAATTATCACGTGCAAATTTAAGGGACAAATGGAAAGAAATTATGATGGGCACATCTTTTTTATAACCTTAACCAAGTTTTCTGGAAAACAACTAATAGTTGCGGTAGAAAAATAATTCTTTTCACTATGCAGGAGCTGTCAAGGATCTTTGTATTCTCTTCTATAGCTTGCAAACTTTCCCCATTTATTCCCTTTGATCCCAGGCAACTTCTGTTGTAATTAAATCATTGAATAAAATATGACAAGAACCCCAAATAAAGGCGAACAAGAGGTCGCTAAAGAAGAGTTATTTATGCCTAATATTCAATAGAAAATAGTATGACTTGACCAAAAATGATACGAATTGTCACTACACCATCCTAGCGACAGAATTTTCTATGAAATCAGGGAATTTTTATCTTATCCATGGCGTTTGAAAGTTAGCATGACACTGCAGACATTTATCTACCCGCACACTGCCTCAGCAGGCAAACCAGAAGTGACATATCAAGAGAGATAAACTACGGAAAAATACACTTCTTACCCACGCACAGCACAAGTCTGCAATTCAAACAAGGTAAAATTATTTCAGCGTGTTGCGCACCATACTTCATTAATATTGACCAAATTTATTTTCAGTTAAACTCAACTTCATGGCTGGTGACCTATCACCCCATGCCACACGCTATATTAAACACATTACACACTTACTTCAATATTGGCTAACAAAGATATTGATATAGCCTACTGACATCTTCACGATCTGTAACCTATCACCCCATACCCCTAACGATGACGAAAAGGGTGAAATGTAGTTGTATCTCCACCGTCAACAGTCAAAAATCAAAGCTCTACCCTCGATCCTTCGAGAGGAGAGCGGAGATATCAGTCAAAATTTTTATATTTGCATAATTCTTCTCTTTCAGATCCTTTACTACTCGTTCCATATTTTTAAATCGAGGGCTGTCTTTCCTATTCTTCCCATTATTTTTCCTCTCTATGATTCATCAGGTGCTGTCTCATGATGTTGCCGATAAGTCGTACGGTCTTTTTTGTAGTGTTTTCAGCATCCCTCTCTTTTCCCACTCATAGGACTTCTTCGTTAGTTACTCCATCGATTCATTTTATTTTCATCATTCTTCGGTAGCAAAACATTTCGAATGCTTTCACCCTTGTCTTCTCTGATGCTGTATCGTCCATACCTCACTCCCATTGAGGAACATGCGCGCAGTTATGTTCTGATGAGTTTTTTCCTTACCTCCCCTCTTGTATTTCCGGTTGTTAAATAATTAATAAATTCTCTTCGTAGAACGCCTTATTCGCCTGTGCTTCCTTCTACTAACTATTATCTTCTTGCTTTGTCCATTGCTGGTTTCCTGGCTCTCCAGATAATACAGATGTACTCCCCCAACAAAATTATAACAAGAAAAAAATTATTAAAGGCATGCGTTTTCCCTTTTTATTTAAAGGTCACCGGGAGCATAAAAAAGTGACATAATTTTCATTTAAGGGCGGAAACTTCTTAAGTAGCCTGTCGTTTTGCCTCTATTCTTACACTCATGACTCTTCCCCTGTTGAATTTTTCCGCTCGGCTCCTCCCCAGCCCAATCGTCGGCTCCAAAATACGAATCCTTCCCCGTAATGGATCGATGGCTTTAGATTTATCGCCCTGGGAGCGTGACGCGAGTGTGAATTGCGTGGGTGTAAAAAGGGGGGGTGGGTAAGTCGGGGGGTGGGGGGAGGGAATACCGCGTCTTGGGCCGAGGGGACAGGAGGCGGCGAAGCTTTTGATTGGTCCCCCAGGGCAATGGCCAGGTTACGGCGGTGCGTGCCCAAGAGGGGGGGGGGCAGGAAGAGTAGGGGTAGAAGAGTTGAAGGAAGTCGGAGGGTGTGGGTACGCTTCTGCTGAGGTTGTTTGTAGGCAAAGGGTTGGGTCCAGGAAAACCGTGACTTGGGACCGTAATCTCCAGGATATGCGGTGTTCTCAGGAGGGAGGGCGGGGAGAAGAAATCTTATTTATGCGCTGGGGAGTGTTTCGGAATGAATTGGTAGGGTAGGAGTGAAGAGATTGCATCCGATTGTTTTGAAGTACGGGTGCTATTCTTCTTTCCACGAGTTCGGATGAGGGTTCGAAGGATTTCGTACCGTTTCGCCGGTCGATGCGAGGTTGTTGTTTTTGCGAGACTAAGTTCTTTGTAAGTAAGTATGTGTACGTAGGGAATATATTTTGTGGTGAGGATGAGTCCTTTTCAAAAAATAAGGGTCAGTTCAGCCAAGAATGTTCCTCGTAAGAATGCGTGCAAAAACGTAAGCATTTTTCGATCCAGGCTTTTAAGGTTAGAATTTTTGCAATTCATAATGTAACTTTGTGATTAATTCAGCTTCTAAATGTTGAAGCATTTGAAACTAATCTATCGATGTTATTCAAGTCTGTACCCCCACTTACATGTGCTTTAGAGCTGGAGGAAAGGTACAAGGATGGAAATGTAACATAAAGGAGGAAAGATGGAGAGAAAACAGGAGACGGCATTACCCCTGTTCTTAACGAAAGGCGCCCGGATTTAAAATCTCATCCAATGTACGGAGGACTGACTGAACTTGAATTTTCTCCGCAAAGCACTGAAGAAGGGGCCGGTTTACCAGGGAAAAATATCCACAACTGTCGGGATGAGAACCCGGCTTCTCTAAGTGAGAGCCAGTACTCTAACCGCTACACCAATACACAATGATACATATCCCGTAACACACGAAGGCAATAATTAGATTAAAATCCGTTTTAGTTTCAGCTAATCCGAGAAAGAGATTTATCATTTTATTTTTGCTGTTGAGTATTTGTTGGGTAGTGAAATGGGAATTATTTTGAAGGCAGGGAATATGAAGAGCTGTGCTATCATCACCTTATTATGTGAAATCAGGTGTCATGGCTTTTCTTTTACTAATGAGATGTGCCAGAGGGTTTACACTTATAAAGTCCCGAACTGATTGAAGGGCACTGATTGAAGTACCTTCTACGTGATGATATTCATATTACACCTGCATTACTGGAAAAACTCCCTTTGGATTCTGTCTCGGATCCTCGTGGTAGAAAACAAGTGTTGCCCCTCCACACTAGATCTAATAGTAACCTTCGAATGTTTGATGACTAATTATGGTATCAGACGTTTATATATTTTATGACGTTTATAGTAGTTGATGAAAATAAATGTTAATATCCTGAAATATCCTGAAATTTTTATACAACACCCATAAAAATTTGATGATGAATTCCTCAAAAGCTCATATTTACATGAAATCCAAATGGCCCTTACTTGTTGAAACGCTTGTTTTTAAAAAAAAGAAAAAGTAAATCTCGCAATCTTTACTAAATTTGGTGTCTTATTATGTCGTTCCCGACGAAAGGGTTCAAATCGTTCTGAAGCTAAAATGCGGATTTGTGAATAAGAGAACTAGTGATGTATACAAAATTCTGATCAGCTGACGAAATTATGATTTTAGACTTGTGTCATTATATTATTGTAAGATGTGGAGCGTCGGAAATATTCATGTTTAACAAAAAATCCCATTTAGTAGCAGCACGAATGAGCCTTTTAGAGAATGCTCAATTTTCAGGGAATCAGATCAGGAATTTTTGGGTCCGGCTTTAGATACCGATTTCTTATCTCCAGGATAAAACACGCAAACGTGAAGCAACAAAGGTATCGAAGGACACGATGGCGTGATTTATGTTCACATTGATCTCCCTATTCCTCAGAATGTTGGAACACCGATTACGTTGTCACTTTCTTCATTTGTGGATGCGAATTTTCACGAGGACCCAAATATTCTGAGTTGTTTTCGTCAGGACTCAAAACTCGAACGTGACCTATATATTTAAACGTAACGCAATTCAAATCAAAATTACATCATCATATTTGAGTAAATTATCATCAAATTGTGCTATCCAACGTAGAATAGTATTTCGGATAAAATTTTTGTCTTACTACGTTGACATAACTTCAAACCAAAACGCTTCGCATTAAAAAAGTAATATATGAGTAAGTACCTACCCATACCTTCTTTTTGAAAAATTAAAATTCTCTAAAGGTGTCTATGTATGTTTTCTCTTGCGTAGTTAATTATTTTTCATTTTACCCAAAGATGTTCTGTTAGTCTTAAAATTGGTTGTAATCAATAGAAGATGCGCGACGCGTTTTTGTTTTAATATTACCATCACGAAAGGAGTCCTGGAAGTGAGGATAGTGGAGCACTATGTGTATCATTTGAACTTGACTTATTTTTTCTTTTAAATAATTGGGACGGAAACAGAAAGTTTTTGGTGGATCTTGCGTATTAAAATTAATCGATTTGAAAAACATAAATGCTTGTGCTGTTAACAAAGTTGGAAAAAGTCTCCAAATTATTTTATTTCAATTTTCTGGTTTTCCTTGTGGCTCTATGATCTTCGAAGTTGACTCCTTCCTGACTAATAAACTTCTCCTAGCCTTGACTCTGATACTACTTTTGTTTCTTCTGGTGTATAAGGACTTCAATAGTCGCAGTCATATCTCATCCTCGTTCCTAGTAAGGTCCAGAATGTAGGCTTTGTCCCGTGGTTGCAGGGGTTCATTATCTTACAGGTTTTGTAGATGTTTGTTCTTGGTTAAAGAGATTATTAGAAAATTCTCATCAGCTGCGTTAACGTAACTTAGTGAATATTCCTCAGGAGACGGATGGCTTCGTGTGGGCGGCTATATGGAATAATTTTCGTCTAGATGCTACAGTTTGCTGCTACCATAACAAGAGTACCTATAAATACCATAGATCCTCAGTGACTGTAGCTTTTACGTATCACTGAACCCCTGAAACTCTTCCAGCACTCTGGAAAGGTTAAATTGGCAAGTTGGTTTAGTTATGTAGTTATTATTCTGTTTTCTCTGACCCATGATTAAAAGAGATGTCAGAGCTCTTACCTCGTTATTACAACGTACTACTTTTATTACGTATTATTTTTATTTGGAATATGAGCATTATCATCAAAATGTTACGTGTGTCTAATGCCTTAAAACTCGGATTTAACGTTAACATTGATTGGAAGACTGGTAAGGCGTCGACCTGGTAACTACAGAGTTGCGGGGTCGAATCCTTACTATGGCACGTTGCTGTTTTTGTTTTTTGGTTAGTGTTTAGGCGATATATTTAGTAATAACTTGTGTTTGCTGGAGTTATTGAAAATCAAGTTTCAGTATTTTTGGAATTCTATTACCTCCTGGCTCTCGTTCAAATAACTTGGCAGTCTTATTGGAAATCTCAGGGGTGGAAGATCCAATGATATGTATTCCTGATATTATCTTTTCTCCATTGGTATTTGCTAATCCCACGCAACTTCAATTATCCCATGCTTATATTTAGGTGTGTGGCAATTAAGTTGTTTCCCACTCACATCAGTCTTAAGTAATTGGTAATCCCAAGCCAGCTAAGGAAGTGAGATAAGAGACCCTTCCTTCCATGTCGGCTCGTAAGGCATCCAAGACCCTTTTGATTGACGAGAATGCATTATTCATTCACCCCCAGCCCTTTTTCCCTAGTCGACACCGAATATGAACCCTGGATGAAAAGGGTATGTCATGGCGTCAGCGGCCTTAGATCATCTGAGATGAGAAATGCTTTTTTATTTTGGCGTCACATATGTGTTTTGCTTGTATTGGGAAAGCCATGCTCGAAGTTGGGGTGAAACAGAAGGGAACTCATATTTTCAACCCCTTTCCGTCATCCCTTGAGCTTTGATTTACGTCTATATCAATGATTTCTAACTGTAGCGTGAAGGTTTGGCATGGCGAGTTCGGAAGATCGCGTAAAAATAAAAATTATTACAAAACGGTGGATTGAAACTTTTCTGTTCTTAACTTTGCCTTCTGTCTACGTGCGTACCTCCAAGCTTTTATACGCTGTCGTGTAAACGTGTATCTCTTCCCTCTTCCCTAATGTTTTATGCTAAAAACATAACCAACTGAAATTTCAAAAAAGAATTTGCAGTTGGCTTTGCATTAAATCCTCTCATCCATCGTTGCATATGCTGTAGCATCTATTGTAGAGCCTCGATGTAGTGAAGCTACTCGTTAAATTTTGATTGATAGTTTTTGATAGTTAGGGTAGGTTTTGAATGAATGTGTCCCTGTGCTCTTTCTCTCTTCCCAGCAGTGCAGCACCTACTCCCTTCTAGCTCTTTGAAATACCATATCTATTGGAAATGAAAAACCACTTTGTACGTTCCACACAAAGATTTTATTGGGTTTGGCCATGATGGGTTACACCTTGATAATGACATGTATCAGTTTTCTATCAGATGTAGTGAACATGCAAAATGTTTTGCAACTGGTGATAGATCTTCAATGTTCGCAAAACACCTGCTAGAATGTAATCACTCCAGTCATTTTAATCCAGAAATTCTACATGTGGAGAACAAGGGTAAAAATTAGATTTTCTTGAGCAATATGAGATAACAAAAGCCAGGAAGAAGTCTAATGTCAACATTGTAAATGATGTTCTATTTGATGGTCATGCACCACTTTTAAAATTTGTAACGGTTTTGTACCATGTATTTGACTACTCTCCTTGCATTGAGGTTATTGCTGGCCTTGTTTGGGGAGTTCGCCTTCCCACCCCCCCCCCCCTTCATCCACTAGATCCACTCCCCAAGAGTCGAATCATTTCTCACCTACCATGGATTTCTCACCTACCATAGTTCCCCCACCTCCATATTACCCCCCACCTCCACCTTCCTTCCTCAGTTTCCCTCCCCACCCCTAATTTGAGGGTATTTAAGGAACGGACATTTTTATTTTTACACCTTGATAATGACATATTTTGTCGAAACTATGGTCGAACCCAATAAACTCTTTGAGTGGAAGGTACAAAGTGGTTTTTCATTTCCAATCGAGTGGTTCCACAAAGTAAAGCCGCAAACTTTGAACCATATCTATTCCCTTCTTACTCTCTCATTTAACCAGAATTCGAACTTGGATTGTAGCTCTCAGGATCCCATAATACATGTCCATCTAACTACTCAACTTTTTCTTAATTATCAGAATCGCTTTCGCTTCCCACAATGTTCAACGCTTCATCAATTGTCCTCTTTTCCGTGCAGACCTACCATTTTTTTCTTTTCTCTTCTACTTCTACATCTCTCATGCTCTAGTTAACCTATCGGGTTTATATAGCGGCAAGCTCTATATCAACGTCTTCAGTAACAATTTCCTGAATCCTTTATCATGCTTCCGGTTACACATTCTCTTCACTCATCATATCAGATTCCAGGAATTCATCCTATCTCACCTCATCAATATCCACTTGCACACTAAAAATTTATTTAAAGGAAAATGTAGTTTTTGAACGATTTCAGCTAACACTCCGGAAACAATATTATAAAAAATATAGGGAAAAACACTGCATGGTTTCTCACCGGTTAACTGCTTAAAGTTCATCGTCATCTTGTACGCACTTCGAATTAAGACATTATTTTAATACGCCTGCATAAATTTGGGGGTCCTCACCCATCAGAAAATCTACCTCCTCCACGACCATATAATACGTGTTGAAGCCAAGCGTATGTACCTCATGCATTGTGCGAATTAGTTCTGAACTGAATATGCAAAACGGGATTTTAAATTCTTCATAAAACGTTCTCACCCGTCAACTTTCACCCCAATAATGTGTGCAAGACCTTAAAATGTTTACATTTGTGTGTTGGGATTGTGTTCAATGTGGATGAAGCCAGGCTGGTTCTACTCTCTCACTTTCCCCGCATTCCCGGTCTTTTTTGTCACAACTCCTTCCGGGATGGACTATCTTAAATCCAGCTCGAGGTGAAACGTTTGACGCGACTCCCTTCACCTTCCCCCTCCACCACCCCTCACTCTCCCCTGTTCATCGTCCCTCCTCCGCTTCTCCCGTCCCATCCTCTTCTGGCAATATAACTTGACGGGAATGTCCAACGTTTGCATATGAATGAGCTGCGGGGAAGCTCCGCCGCGTTATTTTTACGCAAAAACTGCGGGAAATGCGGATTCGGCCCCATTGCGGTCATAATGTTTACCTAAGGAACTGCTTTGTAGTTTACTGGTTACGGAATTGACGAAAATCCGCCACCACCGACGTTTCTAGTGAATAAACGTGATGGTATCGGCCGATATTTTACGTCACCTCATGTTGGCATGGGCCAGCAAGGTCTTTTGGTAGATTCTGTAGGTCGGAGCTGAACGAGGTCAATAGGGCGGGGCAGATTAATATGTCTATTTACTGTCAGTTTAGTGTGTTTAACCTATAGAGGCTAACACTTGACGCGGAGCTCAAAATAGGGGTAGAAATGTTTACCCAACCCCCATCTGCGCCAAATTTGTGTAACTTTCTACATTCTATATCTCCCCGAAAAACTTGCATAAATGATTTCATTTATAGCATGCATATGAAGTTGGGAGGTAAAAGTAGACTTTAAAAGTGCTGATTAGTTGTTGACCACGCAATGGGTGAGAAAGTTATTAGATCGTAGGAAATTATTCGTGGGTAGCACGAGTGAATATTTGGCGCAATTTGGGAGAGTGGAATTGTGATAGTGGTATCCAAAAATATCCCGGTAAAGAGTGGAAGAGAGAAATTTTACGAAATTATGCGAATATGGAAATGGATGAGAATAGGATAAGGGGCTAGTACATGGAAGGGAGAATTCATGAAAATTTGGTAAAAGACGTATTGTACAGACGTATCGATTCGGTGTTATAAATACATCTACATAATACCCTGCAAGCCACCATAAAGGTGTGTGGCAGGGGGGAAATAGTACAAATAATGATCTCTCATTGATTACCCTCTCCGCTAATGTGTACCGAATTCAGTGTATTTCCTATGGATGTTAGCTTTGACAAGAACAAGCACAAATACGATACGTTTCATTCCCTACCTAAAATGTTCATCAAAAAATTATAAAAAGGTAGAAAAGAACAATGAGAGAGCTATAAGTTGATCCAAAATATTATCTACTCCTTCCGAAATATTTAGCCGGGGACAAGACATTTTTTTCATCAGAAATATTTTTCTTTCCAAATAAAGAATGTGTTCCTTCCTGGGTTTCCCTCTAGGTAAAAATTGAACCATATGTAAAATATAAATGAATGGTTAAAAACATTTCCACTTAATCAGAAAAAATATCTGCAATTCATTTGAATGTACTGTTCAAGGGAGGGAAATATATTTTATAGTAAACAATATGTACTCCCTTAAAGAATACTTAAAACTATTTTAACGAAAATGAAATATTAACTTTGTTTCCTTCCACAGATTTATTTCCTTGGTACGACATGTTTCGACACATCGGTGTCAAAAGTTAATATTTCATTTACGAAATTCAACTTCCACCTAGTTGAGCCTGATAGTATGGAACGTATTTTAACGAAACTTTTGATAATTGGTACTTTCTACAGAAATTCCTTAGTTTAGCAAACATAATACTATTCATGCAGCCATTTATTAACTGTTTCCAATATTGAATCCAAAATTTCGCATTATTTGGCGCTATTCATAATGTATTCAATAGAAAAAACTGCAGTTAGGGAAGAGTCTGTTAACGTATTACTGTTGAGGACGATTTGGCATAAAGTTATTTTCAGGGGAAAGAATATTCTCTATTCTTTGAAACTCGACGTGACGTTATATGGTTCCATAATCTGAGTTTCTAGAAAGGAAAAGTGAATAAGGTAGTTCTTCTGCAAGGTCAGGAATACGGGTGGAGAAGCGGTATGCATCGACACATATAAATGCCAGATGGGTAACGTGCCTACTTGGCAACACAAAGGTCGTAGGTTCAAATTTCACCTCCAGAGTAAGTGTATGAATTGGCTTAGTATTAGATTTATGCTTCAATTTCAAATTTCACCTCCAGAGTAAGTGTATGAATTGATTTATGCTTAATTTAGGTGAAGCGGTGCAATAGAACATAAGCAGTTGAAACACTTCAGAATATAATTTTGATGCTATCCTGATGAAAATGGGAGAGCTCTGATGACGTCTTGGGAGTAGAGGAAGTTTCTGGAGGATTTAAAATGGGGTGATGTAGATGAATGGAGAGTGTATTGAAAAATAGTGAATATATAATTGAAGACAGCAATAATCGGGTAATTATTACAACGGAAAATATGAGAAAGTGAAATAATTGGAGTATTATAGAATTTTGAAAATTTAAATGATGTCTTTGGCAAATTATGGAGAGTTAACCAACTTTCATAAAGAAGAGTATTACATTTTAAAAGGTGCACATAGTATAGCAGTAATGTATGCAAACTCTCACTCATATTTTTCAAGTTGAAAAATATATCACCGTAAGTATTCAACCAATATTAGCGCGTTAGTGGGGAAGCAATTTAATGGACATGAATCTTGACTCTTCTCTCATCCACACCTGCAAGCCGCTATAAAGGCCGTTTTACACGGTCATTGAAACTGCGCAAGTTGATGTTGATTCCGTTTGAGCAGTCGTCTGTGAAAGTCCGTGACGTAGAAAATTGCGAGTACGCTTGCTTGACAGCTTTACATGGTGCAGTCGTCGGTGCATTATGTCAGTGACAATATACCATTCAGTAGCGGTAATACCGTCAATATATCGCATAACGTCAAGATCTGTAAAGTAGCAATTAATTGGACGTGAAAGATGTGATAAATTACCACCACTTTAAAATATGTTTTAAGCCATAGTCTAAACATAATAGTGGAGATCCTAGTCCCGTATACTTAGCCCAAAATTTGCACCTCGAACGAACGAATGTGGGCCAAGGTAACAGGTTCTTCCTTTACGCACTAAATTTAAGCTTCCACGTGATTAATCGCCCAGCTCATCATTATTGCACTTTATTCACTACCTAAGGAGTTGAGTACAAACAAAAACACCCAACTCAATCGTCAACAACCTATTTAATTGCTTTCATTCCCCAGGCTGTTCGTTGCTGCTACATCTGCGCCATCTAGTGAGAGAAAAAACTTCAAACTTGAGCGAACACATGCATCAGATTAGAACCTGTTCTAATTTGCTCGCAAGCGTTCGCGCAGTGGCTCTGCCTGTCCTCTCAAGTCGTCGCTTTACACGGCGCAATATTTCTTGCGCAAGTGTTCTCGCCACAGCCTGCGCAGTATCAGTGACCGGGTGAAACGGCCTTAAACGTGTGGGGCAGGGGGAGCTTTCGTTGCACGTTGATTAGCATTTCCCATATTAAATCCCTCTAAAATTCCATATCATCCACCTATTTTATCTCTCATAGGACACCTATACTATTCCTAGCTTATCTAGTGTCCTTCCCTCTTTCACCCCCTTCGATCATGAATCTCGTTCGACTTCTATGCCTTCGGTGACTAAAATAAAAAAATCTTCGATTCTATTAAACTTAATTGTTACTGTAACATAAATTTACTTTGAAGTGATGGTTTAAGGCTGGTGATAAGGATGGTAAGGATGGTTTAAGTAAAAGTGCAAACCATTTTAAAAATTGCAAAAATTGGTATCATTGTCAATTGCCATAGATCTACTCTTTATGAAGTCTAATCTGTTGCCTGGTTCGATGATTTGAGATATTTAGCCCCCATTGAATAATCGAGAGAGCTCTCAGCTTTGCTGCCAAATCTTCATTGACTAGTTGCGACTTGTGCGTCTTCTTCTGCAGGAACTTTGGCAGGAATGAGATAAAATTCACATCCTCCAAATTCGTAATGGCATTATCCTCGAGTGTGACTTCTCTCACAACTTTCCATTTGGCAGTGATGAATTCCATCTATCACGGAAAAAAATGAATTATGACTCTTTTTATGACTCACTAGAGTTCATTCATTTGGCTCTCCGTCGGAATAAGAAGTCTTAACACTTCCTGGAAGCGGAAAATGTTGGGTGAAGTTTGACTTAATCATGAAAGATGGTGGGCCCTCATAGTTACGCTCGAGTAAAGGGAGCTGTCACGGGTTCATCGGTGAGGATCAAGTTTCAACTCACTCCTTTCATGGATTTATTTAATTAGAGGAAACTTCACACCGGTGGGAAACTCAAAGCACCCTTTTATCCGGAGGGAATAGCAGTCCTCATCTAAAGAAAACCTGAAATTTCAACCTAAAATTGGTTCTATAATTGATGAAAGTTGAGTTGCGTCCCATAAGTCAGACGGATTGAACTTTGGTGATGTTCGGAATATGATACACAAATATATAGATAGTTTCCTGTCAGTTAGGGTCGGTTTCGATAGAGTTTCCTTACTCTACTTTGTATTTTATTCCTCCTGAATTCCCATCCTTTCGCTATTTCTCTCTACAAGTCCCTACGCCACACCGATTTATTAGTCTTCATTCTATACGTAATACCGTTCGTCTTCCTTCTTCGCCCCCGCTTGCCCAGAATTCTACCTTTGATAGCCACCTTTTGCATTCAATTACCTCTAAGTACCTGTCCCATCCACTTCTCTGCTTTCTGACGACAATCACCTCTCCTCCAATCATGCACAACACCTTTTCATTCTTCCGCCATTGCGTTCATCGTAACTTCTCCTTTCTCCTCCACACTAACATTTCTTCCAATCTTTTATCACCTTTCTTTCTCCGAAGTATCCAGTTCTCAGATCCATTCATCCAGATCTCAAAGCCACACTCCATATCAAGCTCTTCACAAACCTTCTCTATACATTACTACTCACGCTTCTCGCTATATCCTCTTCTGTTGCAAGATTTAAACTGAGAATAAAACATACTGGTCAAGATGGATGAATATTTTCTTGTGAAGAAACATTTACATTTGTGCATATCAGCAGGTAACTCCGTTAATGTTTTTCGTTGCTTGTGCGCAATCATTGGATTTCTTTTCTGTTGGAAAACGCCTGCTTCCCAAAAGCAATTCAATTGCTAATATGACTATTACTTCGCTCACTTTTCTCCAATATGGTGCCCAGGTAACACAACTGTTCCACCTGTTTATGGGTGAAAATAGGACGAATAGTTAGGCAGATTCGTCCGCTGTTTCCAGTATTTTTCCATATATATATACGGAGGAAACGGTTGAAGTAATAAAGCCATAAAAGTGGGAGGAATGATAATTGTGTTGGTTAGTTTTTTCCAACTATACAGAGTCAACAAGCGGGGAAACCAAAGGATTACAATTTTTGTTAGATGCTTACATCTTGTGTGATATTGGAAGAAAATGAAATTTTGCCAAAAAACTACTCATTGGTCTGGGTGAAAATAGGAAAGATTAAAGTTAGCTTTTTTGGAGAAAACAATGAATATTCATTCATGGATATTCATTTCCCCGAGTTAACTAAGGGCCATATTCAGAATCTCAACTACTGTCTGACTTCTATTGCATGCGCCATATAATCTCTGTTACGAGTTCAAAATACTATACAGATTCATCTCAATATGGTTAAAAGCCGTATACAGATACTTCTCAGTGCCGCGCTGATGAGTATAACCTAACACCTTTTCAAGTAGAACCTGTACACTAGTTTCAATTGCAGTGGAGATTAGCTCTTTAGAGATTTAATGAAGTATGTAATAGAAGCTAGACTGTAGTTGAGATTATGATTATGGCCCTAAAACGCCGATTGATTTAAACTCTACTTCGTTGAGCTCTATTGGTCCAATAAAAATTACTATGTATGCTTTTATGTATAGACGACACAATGAAAGTTAATCTTATGGTATTATTCCCTTTTTTGCACATAAATGACTGAAAAAGTGAAAAATATGCATGAATATATCCAATAAATGGCATCATTTTCGCTCCATTTATTAGTCAAAAGCATACCTCTATCGTATATAAACCGATTGGGTATGCGCTTAGATGATTTATTATTAGTAATAGTATTCTACGGGTGAGGGTAGGTTTAAATGGACATTTAATTCCTCCCACACCCTAAATTTCGCACGCTATGCCTCTTCAGCCCCTCTTATTGATGATAACTGATCTGATAACTGATACTCAGATGATAACTGATGTTAAATTACCATCGGCAAGAATCCGTAGCCTTATTTTGATATCAACAATAGATGCACATCTTGCATGAGAAAAAGACAAATAAATCTCATAAGATTTTATAAAACATTAATGTCGGATTTTCCAACTGAAATATATTTTTTCTAGAATAAAATTGTCCACCTATGTCGCTTTAGTAGAGGCTTACGATGGCAAAATAAATAAGCTTATTTATTTTGCCTTTATCGTCGTCCTCCATCGTCCTTTTGCCATTTATCCTTATTTCCATTGGAACACTTCGATTTCGTTTTATCTCGTTCACGATAAAAAAATACAGATTGGCTATAACAAACGCGTTCGGAAGGGATTCCTATATATAGCGATCTTGTATACGGTTGCATCGATACATTTAGTAACAGACAAGTTCTGAGAAGAATGGAAGAAAGATGAAATGTGATGCGAGATATAAAAAAATGAAGACAGCCTTATCTTGAGAATATGAATTCTTTGTAAATATTTGAAGAATGAGAGACTGATGAAAAATATCAACTAAGGAAAATTAAATGGAAGAATGAGAATGGAATGCCTTGGAAGAGATATATGGAACAAGTAGTTAAGTAATGAAATGGAAAAGGAATAATATTACTATGAAGAGGCAAGCCAGGTGGAAGGCAAGCCAAATAGAGAGCCTTGTCAAACCAAAATTAGGATTGTTGACCTGTGATGATTTCTGAAGTTTTGTGCATCGAATTTCATTCACAGAGGAATGCACATCAGAGATGTCTTTACAAAGCCCCTTCTCGGCAAACAAGCAGTGTTCCTTTGTGAGAATTAATAATACCATATGATTATTATTGATAAATCCTTTTGATTTGATAATATGCCACGTGGGTAAAGGTCAGGAATGTGGCAGATTTAAACGCGATTCTTGAATATCTAAATGCGGCACGTGCAAAGGAGATCTTCACTGTGGGCGTCGACAAAGGAAATATTTTTCGCCTTCTCATGGAGCATTTTCAAGAACCACAGGGCAAAAATAATTCTGTTCTCGAGAAATAAGTGGTAACCGAGCACTTGGGTGGTTGCCATATCTTCAATGCAGTGAGCTGTTTGTCGCCTTGAGCGTGATGCCTTCTTCAAACGAGGTTTTATTTGACGCCAAGGTAGAGAACAAGCATTTTAATGCCGATTGTACATGATAAGTTGGTGTGTTCTTCCTTCGTCTTCTATGTTGAACAAATCTCTTCTTTTGAGCATAATTTTTGTGCGACTTCAAAAGAGTTCAAGGGAGGGATGGATGAATACTGTTATCATTGATTTGTACGACAATTGATTCGAGCAATTGTCCCTCTCCATATACGTTTTTACACTACGCGGGTTCCTAGGTATGCATTGGTAAAAGAATACAGTGATATTAGCAGATTAATTGCACTCATTGTCGAGGATTAATATAAAAAGGCATATCCTATCCCAGGAAGCTTTTCCCTGTCATTTTTAGTCTTTTAGGGTCATTATGATAAACTCGATCTGATTTTTATAAAAAGTGATAAAAGATAACAGAGACATTTATTTCTTTTTGTATAACGTACATTATTGTTTCTATTTATTTTGAAATGTATTTGGTAAAAAGTTCATTTTGGATAATAAAGTTTGTTATTAGTAATTAAATACTTTTCTAATCTTTTATCTAATTTATTAAATCTTTATTTACATATTATAATTTTAAAATCCTAGCAGCAGTCAGTGTTTATAGAAATAATGGTTCTATGGTCTATTTATTTTTTCAGTACGCTTCTCACAAATATATTCAATGTCCACCAGCGTTATTCCGATTTTTAACTGCTTGAAAAGTAATTATTGTAATTATGATTCCCCATTTCTTTTATGATTGTAGAGTTAAGTCATATTTCAGGGATAAGGTACTTTTGTGATAAGGGACGATGATAATCGAGCAATATTCACTACGAGAATTTGACGAACGAGCAACGGTGGATGTAATTACAAAAATTGGGGGTAGATATTTGCCAAAAGGTATATATCTCAACGTGGAATTAATTTACAAAATTTAAAAATTTTCTCATTAGTTGTCACATTAATTGTTTTTATTTGATTTTTGTTCTATTCACCCCTGTATGTATTTCAAATGTGCGTGTTCATCAGGTATAAGTGTTATTCAATACTATTAATTTATGCATTTTAATGCACTAGCCTGGTATCGAAAAACCTAGGCATGTAACACTAAGTTTAGAACTGGTGGAGGGAGAACGAGTGGTTTCAGTGACTTTAAAATAAAATTACAATGCAAATAAGCGTTGCAAATAATCTTACTAATCGGGAAAATCACGTTAAGAAAGCTGTAAAGCATTAAGTTGAATTAGACAGGCACTGCCTTATGCGCGCCGTCAGATATCGTTAGTGCTGGAGCCGACTTTCCTATGTGTCTAAGGATACTTGATATTGATTAATTTTCCGGAGATATCACGCACACTAAAACTCCACAATTCTATGGTGAATGAAATTAATAAACCTGAGAGATACTTGGTATCACAGATGGATTTCAATTTCATTTTTTTCCACGTACAATACAGGACAAATGTGGTTAAAAATGCTGGGAGATGACAAGGATAGGTAGATTTGTCAAATTCCTTGTACGCTTTGGAAATGAATATACAAAATCACTATCATCATCAATGATGGTTTAGAGCTTATAATTGTAATTATTTTCACCATTTCATCTTGTTTGACGTATAATCCCAAATGCATTATCCTTACAATTAATTTCTCCGCGAAGTGTGTACCCCAATGAGCACCAATACCGCATATACGTACAATGGTAGAACAACAAATGGGCTATGTTGGTAACGCACCCGTCAGGTAACACAGAGGTTGTCGGTTCGAATCCCACCTTGGGAATCTTTGCCGTCTTTGTATAAGGATTAAGAATATAGGCTAGATAGTGCAACGTCACCTGAGCAGATGGATCACGGAAAAGCCATACTCCTCTGAACTGGAATGATTGCTCGCAATCAAGAAGAGTGTTGCATTGAAACATCGTGAGAGTCCCATTTGGATGAATTAAATGGAGAAAGACGAGTGAAGTGCATTATGACACGGAAGTCACAGGCAGAATTAGCGGAACATTGTATGGAATGGCAATGAGAGTCCAATTATATGCGATGCCGAGACCTTAGCATTTAGAAACGAGCAAGAGACTAGCATAAAAGAGGAAAAGATGGATGTGGTGAGACAAGAAATAGCGGCATGAGAAACCGAATGGAAACGATTAGCAAAACTATTCAGGAACACATATTCAGGTGGCTTGGACACATGGGGAAAAGGGACTAAGGGATGTAGGAAAGAGGGTAGGAAGGTCAGAAGTAAAGAGGAAGAGAAGAAAAGAAAGGCAATGAGAATAGGTGGATGGACAAAATTGCTAAGCATTTGAGAGGCAAGACAAGTTGAAGGCAGAGAGCTAAAGACAGGGAAACATGGAGGAAAAGGATTGATGAAAATAATGCCAACCCCGTTTAACAAAAGATTAGTGAACAATTAGACAAGGAAGAAGAAGATATAATGTACAATTGTATGGAGAGAAATGATTAGGGTAGGAAAATCCAATTTAACATATTATTATTAAAAGGTTAATTAAAAGGAAGAAGATTGCGTGTACATCTTTGTTTTACTTAAAACGCAACGGTACAACCGGTAATACAGCTTCAAGAAATGAGCGTGTCAGTAGTGATCACTAGGTTATCCATTGTCACACACTTTTGAGGTGGCTTGCAGGGTATTTTATGTACGAATGCGTATAATAATGGCAATGAGAGCGTTTGCAGCATGAGTCCGTTATCCCTGCAGTGGAAAGGCGAGGAAAGGGTCAGATTGCGTGCCACCTCCCAAAAGGCTGTCTGGCGAAGGTCGAGGAGGGGTAAGGTCCACCGAACCAAGGAGGAAGAAAAAGGGATATATTTACACCTTTCATTCTCCGTGCGTGCCCGGACCCCTGACACGAATAGGGGAACAAAAAGGTTCATGGTGGATTAATTAAATTTTGACAGCGATGAGCGAAATTTATTTTTCGGTGTAGGAGGATTTAATGGGTGCTAGTGTTCTTATTGGTGCACGATGAATCGCAAAAATAAAGGAGGATTCCAACGAAATAAGGAAGTCAAGTACTTCTTTAAAAAAATTGAAAACTCGAAAACCTAAGAAGAATTATAAATGATCTAACTAAATATATGATTAAATTATTAGGAAGAGACCAACCTATCCTCCAAGTCTGGGCTTGAATATCACTCTAAGATAGTTCCAGTATTATAGTGCTCATGTATTAAGGCAGTTTTACACGAAGCAATACATTACATGGTATCATTTCGCGTCAATTCATAGAAATTGCATGGCAGAAAGCATGCATAATCGAACAAGGGGTATTTTCTGAACGTTCGCCAATGCACTTGGGGAATTTTCCACACAGTTCGTTCCTTTGTAGGATGAAATTTTCACGACTTATCTTTCTGTATTCCATACTGAGTGATATAAAGTGTTGTGTAATAATCCCTCAGGAGGAGCTGGAAAGAAAATAGAGGCATTCGATGTAGGGCAACAATATCGTTACCTTTAATCTAGTAGAAAGCAATATCTTTCCGATGACGTTGAATATTTTCGAATAACTCACTAATTCCATCATGAAGATCTGGCTAGGGAGGTGAATTGGCGCGATAATAGATTTGAGATGTGATTTGTCCAATAAAGTACAAGAGATTATGATGGACGCCAACGTAGCAAGATAATGGTAGCAAGGTTGTGGTAAAGTAGGCGGCAAATATATCTGAAGTGAAGTGTCAAATAATATAATATAATAAAGTATCTTAAAAAAATACTTTAAGCTCTACCAGTAACAGAAGGAAACGGAATACTTATCGTTGCGAAATCATGACAAATACCTTAGCATAGTAATGGAAAATATATTCTCTCAGTTCTATAAAGCATGGGCTGGACTCATGTTATTGGCACAAAAGCTTTTATACGCATGTCTTTCAACGCACCGAATTATTTTTTATTCCCGTGGAAATCTTTCATTTTGTTCCTCTTCTCATCGTATTTTCTCCAATCTTCTTATACCTGTCCTTATATGCGTCCAATCCCTGTCCGCAAGGACTAACTTTGAACCATCGTATGTTCATCGACTATCAGTTTGTTGGATTGGTTTCGTATAATTTTGCCAGTTAACCTAAAATTCTCTCTTTCCATGATATTTGCATAGTATAATCAATAAATAGTACATTTATTACCGTACTAGAATGGTTTACATCCTTAGTGCGTGAAGTACACGCCAGGTGGTGTTATCTCGTGGTGTATTCTGGGATTGAATGAAATCATCCGTTTCGGTACCGGATGAAAGTCTGGGGATGTATGACGAATTTCCCATTCCTATGTAAGAAAATGGTCAACATATTGTACTTACTGTGGTATATTCACGGTTTACAGCTGAATTGGCTTATGCCTAATTGTTGGTTACCTGTTACGCCCTTCCAAACCTATTCCTGTCTTTGGATCCAGCCTCTGTTTAACACTTCGTTCTTATGATCTTGCTGATTCCATGTACCTCTGGATTCGTCTTTTCACATTCTAAGCTCGCCTTATATCCCGCCATAATCTCTCCATGCGGAGCGTTTTCCTTTCGGTTCGTCATCCCAATTTTTTTCTCTCCCAATTTCTCCATCAAGCATTTATTTCCTCCCCTACTACGCTAAAAGCTTCCTTATTCATTGCTCTCTTGCCCTGGTTTTAAGTATCCACTCTTCTTCTTACCCGCTTGTCAGAAAATCTCGTTTCAAAGCCAATACTTATTTCATAGTCTTAACCATAAATCTCTCGTGCCCCATATCAGAACGCTGACGAAATTCTCAATCAAGGGTTTCCTTAGAGCTCCTACGTTATATTTGTTATCCATAATAATGCTTTCCCTGGTAACTACTATACGCATTTTCAATCCAGATTCTTGATAAGTAAATTAATATTTCAGTGGCGGTTCATGATTATGAACAGAGAAGAAATATTTATTTATTCCTGCAGAGTCATTCTTTTTGTAAATTCAGATTACATTTAAAAAGTGAATTCAAGAAAAGAATCTAAAATATGAGGGTTATTGGTGATCTCCAGGACTTTGCAAGCAATTTTGTTGCTAATAATGGAGAATCATCTGATAAAATCGCTAGAATATTAATCCTGTCTTCAGTAAAGGGTCACTGCTACAGTTTGTTTCTAAAGAATCTTAAAAAATTTTCTCGATTAGTCACAAAGGTATACTTTTCCACAAATAATAGCCAGTATAATTATTCTTTTCTTGCACCGTTGAATGGATATTTTAGTGTAAGCGCTTTTATGGTAATGAAGTAAGTATAACGTTTAATTTGTTGAATTAGTTCGGAAAATACTCCATCATTGTTTCACCACGTAGGTGTGTGTTGGAAATAGTCGCCTCAGGTTCAGAGGATCTCGAAGTGTGTACTTTTTTCAATCACAGATTCAAGCTTCCAAGAACTGTACTTTTCCCTATGCTCCGAGTGTCACTGAATATATTTCAGATTTTTTTAAATTGCATTTAAAATATATTCTGGAAACACGTAAAAGACGGTACTTTATTCACTTTTACCGTTGGATCGCATCGCTGTGGTAAGAGACCGGATGCAAAGTGAAGGGTCCGAGAGGTAGTGAGGGAGAAAGAGAGAGATAAATGGAAGGAGAAAGGGTGATATGTGGAGAAAGTGAAGGGAAGAGTTTCTAAGGGGTTGAGGAGCACGGAAGGAAACTCGGGCTTCATCGGAGTGGGGAGGGACATTGGCCTTCGCACGGCACGGAGCACGCGTGCCGATATCGGAGTTCTCCCTTTCGTGCGAGAAAATAAGTACACGTATCTACAGGAGGGGGTTGTTGAAATAAAACAAAGAAGCCGCTATCCGAACACCGGTTGTTCCCCCCCCCCTCGATTCCCCCAGAACACGATCGCCACCCACCCGTGACCCTCTCCTCCTCATTCCCCTCTCGCTCCTACTCCTCCCCCGCCACAACCCTCCCGACCTCCCCCACGCAGCCTTCCCCGTGAGGAGAAGTGCGATCAATAGGCACAAGGGTGGTATCCACTCCCTCAGACCTACCCTCTCCCTCCTCCCCCCTCTCTCCCGCTGAAGGAGACCAGGTAGCCGAGCGCGGACGGTGGATAATCGCCCATCCCCCCTCCCAAGCCGAATCTATTGCCCAAAATCCGCTTCCCTCAAAGACACATATATACACGAGATCGATCGGAAATGTCGAGCTTCGGCAACTTTTTTCGCGCACCTTTTCACACGAGGGAAAGTCTGTGGAATTCTATAAATATTCCTCGCCGCATTCCGGTGCTGGGAGAGGGGGGGGGGGGTTCATCTCAGGGGTGCTATATCCCCACCTCCTTCCCCCTTGTATCACAGCTGCTTCCATACTCACACTCTCATCCTGGTCAGATTACCCTGTGGGGGTATTAGGTCGGCACTCCTTCAAGCGCCTACTCCTCTAATTTCTTTTGCCTTCCTGCCCCCGTCTCCTTTTTCCGTACCGTCGAGGTCATAGCATGGTAGACTGGTCTCAATTTCTCATTTATTTCTTCCCAGGTGAGCCTGATTACTATATTAACTAAGATATATTTCGCGCGTAACATACGATAACATACGTTTCGGATAATGTCACCTCTTCATTAGTCTTGCCACCTCATTTCTGCACTCCAGTTAATGAATGACGCCCTCCCGCGTGGCTTTACATTACTAATTAAGTTGAGCGTAACCTGCAGTTGCCGTATGTACTTAGTTTCAGTATAAGGTGTTGGACATACCGATTCTTGAGCGAAACGGATTGGCTATCTATAACAGAGTTAGTATGAGAATGGATCTATTAACAATAAACATGCTGGTTACGAGAAACATTAGGGATGTCCATCCCTGCCTGTAATTTCACTAGAGCCGGGGACAAAAATATTGCTAGTTTACGAAGCGCTGTTTGCGGGAATACCTATAATGTCACGTAGTCGTGGATGACATTACTGCAGTTGACCATTGAAAGCAACGGGGGGTAAATTAGTTCTTTTCTCTCCCCTCACGTGAAGATCCTCTTCGATTTCACTCATATAAGGTGTCACCTTGCCGGCACATGAATGCTTAGCCCTAATTGGATGACGTCTGGTGTTATTGAGCCGTGCCGCATAAGTGCGGAACTCATGCACGAAACGTGAGTCGTGCACTGACGTGATTCTTCACCCTCAAGCTACCTCGTCATGTGTGTTCATGTGATCGCTGCACTATGGTAAAATTTCCCTTCGCACCGACGACCACCCCGTCCGCCCTAGAACTCTAGAGAAACCACCCCTCTGCGACGCTTGCTTAGTGGAACGAGGAGGGTGGAGAATGCCCAGCGCGAAGTATTTCACCGGTCTCATGGGTTTTCCTGGGAAAGACTAAGATATTGGTGCGGAGGTGCATTCACTACCTAGGGTACTAGTTTGATTCCCGTTAATTCTATTCTTCTGGAATGTACTTACTCTAGACTATACTGGAAATCCTGGACTATACTTGAATGATTACAATCGAGATTATGAGGTCCAGCACATTTTTCAAAGGAATTTAGTTGAAGCTTTAGAACCCTAAGATCCTTTTTCTAACTGCCGACTCACGAAGACGTCCGGCTTTTTCTCAGGCCTTTACTGTTTTCTTCAAATCGCATCCTAATTCTTTTTTTCCTGGCGTAAGGTATGGAAATCAGTGGAAACTACCACTGGCCACCATTTATGGATATGTCGTGTCATTGCCAGATTATTAGCGTACCTATTATACATTGTCCTTGGTTCAAATTCCGGTATTGATTGAGGTATTTCAATGAAACCCTATCATCTAACAGTCACCATGTTGGAAGTATTCTGAGTTATGTTCGTAGTCAGTTCAAATTGGTTCAAAACTATGGACCTCTAGTCGACTTTTGTCAAGTACCGGCTAATGCCGGCACCAGGTTTTTTTTCGGCGATCATCCTATCTCGTTATAACTTGTCTCCCCGGCTTTTAAATAGTACTCATAGACTTCTTTTTACTTCAAAATTCATCACTCTGTGGGATACGTCACCAAATCCGGGTTATACCGTAGTAAGCGGACAATCACGTATTCGTTCGTCAGTACTCAATCCTCCATCACGAATTTCTCACTTCATTTTTTCCTCCTCCGACATATCCCTCCCACCATCTCCCACTCCTCTTCCTTCTTTTTATTATTCCGCCCGTCCACTTCATGCGGAACGGGTCAAAATATGTTCGCCGCACCGCGACCGCTATATTCAGCCCAATTACACCACCGCTACGCATCGCCGCACTAGCCGACTAACTCAATTCCGACCACCTCGATGGTGCGGTAATTAGGTTTGGTACAGTCGCCGGCTGGATTCACCCACTTACGAACCTCGCCCCCCTCCCCTACAATTGGGCATGCGACGTCACGCCTACCGTCTCCACGTTCGTGACATGGTCCTTTCACGAGTTCCAGAATGGTATAGACTTATTTTTTTTGCCATGGTTAGCCGTCACTAAACACGTCATCATCAGTGTCGACGGGAATTATGACAGTGGTATTAAGTCATGCCGTTTCGGAGTGGCTCACTTCATTTTTTTTCCCTCCCCGTCCGCCGATTGCAGCGCTCTCTCTCGACTTTGACTCGAAGCTTGGTGGGCCGGTGCTGGGCGCCGGTTCCTGTCCCGGGGAGCACAAAAAAGGGAGCGAAAACACAGGGTTCACGGGGGGGGGCAGGAGGTGGGTGGGTATAACTCCTCTAAAAGTCCGTCCGCACGAGCTCGAATATCCCCTTACCTTGGGCGATTTTCTTCAAGATCACCTCCTTGTCCTCCTCGGAGTGCGGCTCGCCGACCACGACGAGGAGATACGCCCCCGAGAGCGGCGAGGGCGGCCCCGCGGGAGGCGGGGCCTCGACGGCCGCGGACGATTCCTCGTCCATCCCCTAAGCCGGTCCAAGAAGGAATGGGGCAAGTGCGAAGGGCGAGGTGCGGGGGGCAGACTGGGGGCGGCGAAGGTGCCCGGGGGCGGCTCGCGGGGGCGGGGGGGCCGGCGGTATGGGTGGGGGCGGCGGGTGGGCCTGGCTGGTCTCTCCTTGCCCTCCTCCCGGGGGCGGTGGGGCGAAAATGCTGGTGCTCACTCTATCGGGGGCTGTCTCCACCCGGCCTGTCCCCGTGGTCGGGTCGCTGGTGCGGGCCGGCCTCCGCGCTTGTGCAGCGCGGGCGGGGGACCCGGGTTCGTCCGCCTCCCCCTCTCCGTCGCGCTCGTTGGAGGAGGGGGCTGGGAAATCAACCAAACACCCTCAGCGTGCTTGGGGGGCAGATATATACTCTCCGGATCAAACCGAGTCCAGCGCCTCGCAAGTCTTCTTTTACTTTTCGGGTATTTTTTTTCGCGTGCGCTCCCACGAGAGGTGTGTCGCGATGCTTCTGCCACTGTGTTCTCTTCCCGAGTGTTCGCAGTCCCGTCTGCGGTTGTGCAGGGCCGCCGGGCGGAGGGGAAAAGGATATTGAGGGGGGGAGAGTTAAAGGGCCGGGAAGGGGGGAGGACTTCGGTAGTGTCCTCTGCGCGGCGTTTTGGAGAACTAGCGCGCGAAAGGGGTTTTCCGCTCTGCGCGAAATTCTCTCTCTCTCTCTGTCTCCCTTTCCCAATTGGCCCCTCCCCTTTAGTCTCGCCTTTCATCTGCGTCTCCCCGCTGTCTCATCTCTCCACGCCCTTCCTACGTGCGGTCGGTGCCACGAGCCGTTAAGGCCGTTGCGCAGTCCAATGCACGGAAAGATGCGCAGTGAAATTTGCATGCCAGTGAAAGGAACCCCTTTGCACGATCTTGCTAACGATGCCTGATGCATGGACAGATGCACTGTAGTACTTGTGTAATGATATGGAATGATTGCATCATATAAGAATTACAACTGCATTTCCATGTTTTACGGCGATCCGCCATTTTAGAGTATGGCATGGAGTTGTAGGTAATCAGCTAACAAAATTACATTTTTGTGGAAAATTTAGAGATGGGTCGAATAGTAGATTTATCGAATTCGAATATCGAATTCAAATATTTAATCATGACTCGAATTTCGATAACCTCGAATACCGGAATTGCAATTGATTTGCTAAATCAAATTCTACAATTTAATTTGATGCCTGTTGAAGTAGAAAGATACGGGTTCATTGAATTGAAAAAACGTAATTCTGGTTTTTAAATGTCAAATATACCTACCTTTAATAAAATAATGTTCTAACAATTATGGCTTGTTGAATACATTAACTTTTATATTCCTAAATAAGTGAGCAGAGAGTGTTAACACACCATGTTCTGTCCAGTTTTAAATTAAATGACGTGGCTCATCACCTCGCCAAATGTAGCGTAATTAGCATAATTGTTCGAGATCTCGAATATTGAAAAATTTCTAGTATTTGAGGTATTCGAGTATTCGACGGTGGTATTCGCACATCTATGAAAAAAAGAATACTTAATTACACTACTATACAGAGAAAAACTAAATTGTATTTTAACCAGATCTTTTGCTGCTTACGGTCCATGGTTCATATGAGTATGGTAGTGTACATTAATCAACATATACCGAGTTCCCTTAAAGCCACCTTGAGGGTGTGTCAGGGGTTGAATTATAACCAAGCATACTTTACGTACATTTAACTATAAGGTACATGCAATGCTACTTCCATTGAGGTTTGTAAAGGCATTTTAATTCCCACTTTCATATTGATTAGACGCATTATTTCTATTTCTGAATGGGCTTCTCTTTTGAACCATCATTGCTGTTTTAAATTTGGATCAGGATTGACGACTAATGGTATCTCCAGGTCTTAAGGCTTTATGTGCGCCATGCGAGGATTCAATGTTAGTTATGCTTTTAGAATTGGGAGTGGAAATGAGTTTACGCAAATGTATGCGTGTATTACCAAGGACGTATTGTATGAATGGACGTTTATCACTTTTTTGACTTTACCAGCAGTTGAGATCGCAGTTGTTGAAGCTGTAGGTGCATATGAACGGCCAAGACCTAAGCCAAGGATTTATTTCTTTCGCCTTAAAATCTATAGGTTTTCCCTAATTTATTTTTCCAAGTTGAACACTTATTTACTGTTCAAAAACGTCCCCCCCATAAGTGGCAGTATAGGGTAAATTATAAATTTCATAACCATTAGGCTAATTTTCTTTTTATTTACCCCTCCCTCCCCACATTAATAGTGCTTCGTAACATTCTCTACTTCCCCTCTCCCTAAATTACGTCACTCCACGGATTAACTTTTCCTCTAATTATTGAATGATAAGGCAGGCATCCTTCATAAATGAAATGTTAAATCTCAGTCCATAACTATTAACTAATTGTCATTTCGTTTCAATTTGAACGGAGAAATAATCCAAAATGCATCTCTCTCTCAGCGTTAGGTTGGTTGGTTATTCAGGGGAGGTGACCGACAGCTTAGGTCATTTGTGCCATTTAGGATAGGTGGATAATTGGGGCGTGGTAGGAGTTTTCAGGGAATGGAGTAAGGGTGGAGAGAAACCCGGCGTCGGCATTAGCTTACTCTTAACGACGCGCCTTAAGGCGCCAAGGGGTCCACGGCTTAACGTCCCGTCAGACGGACGGAGTATTGAACTTGAAATGCCCTCCACTAGGCACTCAAGTGGGGACTGGTTTTCCTCTGAAAAATTCGCCACTGCCGGCAATCGAACCCAAGCCCTCGGGATGGGAGGCCAGTACTCTAGCCACCACACCAACCCGATCCCCTCCCAGCGTTAGGGAAGACTGATTATGGAGCATCGTAGCGGTTGCTCGTCTTTTTTTCAGCGTCACGTAATATTTTCGTGGCCCCTTAATTGTTTTTCTTTGGGCCCTGCATACATTACGCTACGCTGATTTTCTACATCCTCAACTCCCTCCCCCACTATCCCTAACGTTCTCTAGGATCCCCAAAATTACATAACGCTGCTAATGAACCCTATCCTTTTTTTGGATAGTTTCTTCATAAAACCTTACTTATATCTAAATATTATTATTTATTGACTAATAATAGCGTCTATCATTATTAATACTTGAGCAAAAAATTAATACTAAAATTCATATTTCTCCCCATGCAATGAGAGATTCTGGACCCGTCTCCTCCTGACGATAGTGACTCGCAACGGTTTTCCCCCGTTTGGAGTTATTTGTTTATGGACTCCCAACATTTTATCATACTCCCAACATCTCTTTCACATTTTCTTACTCCGTCTTCACCTTCTATGTACTATCTTATGCTGTCCTGTTCACCAATTCCTGGACTAGATTATGTAACGAAGTTACGTCATCTTTTCCTGCATTAGTAGTGGTTACCAAAAAGCTCCTCTCATGTTCTATATTTTTTGTACATGTTTCTTCGTTATTTTACTCTTAGAATACCTCCAAGTTGTAGATCTGTGTAAAAGTTTCCCTATTTTCCTGACGGCTAAATCAATTCCGCTATGAATTGCGCTAAAAAATGTCTACTTTCGTCCTGAAATCTCTTCTTCTTCATCATCTCCTTTCAACTTTTTCTCTTCTTCCCGTTCAGCCTCATTTATTTTACGATTTTCTTCTTTATCTTCACTTCATAGTTCTGGGCCTTTCACAGATCATTTTACTCCACACTTTCTTTCCTTGCTTATGTCTTCGTACGTTTGCTCCCAATGACTTTCTATCTACTTTTTACAAAAACCAACCTTGGATTTTGCATCTATTTCATCGGCAGTACTTGCAACATAAGTTTATCGAATTTTACTGTTTTCATAGCAGAGGTGTGCTAGCCATTAATATCAGTTGTGCAGCGCTTTCATAAATTAGGTGAAATAATTTGTGGGTGTTATTGGTGTTTAAGTCGCGCCTAATTGAATGCAGGAAAATTGTGTATGTAATCTCAACGAACAGATATCTATGTCCTTTAAATTTTTCAAACTGTAGATCTTGGTCTGAATTGACAAAATGCTTAGTTCAGCCGTCATATATAGTATTCTTATATTTTCTTAGGTATAGGGTTGGTATGGTGGTAGAGATCTTGCCTCCCATCTAGAGAGCCCGGGTTTGAATCCCGGCATAGATTTTTTTGGAGGAATAAAGGTCCCAACGTGAGTGTTGTATGCAAAGCACTTAATGTATGGTACTCTGCCCGTTAGACAGGACGTCAAAATCGTGGAGCAAATGACTTTAATGTCCAGGCCTGCTCGTAAGAAATAAACTTATCTTCTCATCAATTCTTTATACTATTTAAATATCTATTCTTGGGAGCGATTGTTTAAGCCTCCTCTTTGATTGTATATGTTGAATGAAATAAGACAGTGCGCAAGATTTGACATCTGAATCATCCTGCAAGTTAGCCAAAGGTGTGTGGCAGGGGGTAAATTTACGTGAGTCATGTATTATCTAGAGATCAAAAATTATATTTTAGTGACTACCTACGCTCCGGTTACTCTGTTTATGACGAATTTTTAAGAGAACACGTAGGATTGACTCGCGATAGAGCATCTGGTCTCAATCTTACCCTTATTTTATATCTTATCAATTTTCTGAAATAAAAAATACGTGGGGTATGAATTTTATCGCTAAATGAATAAAAATAACCTAAAGAAGCTGGATAAGTGCCATTTATCCTCAATATTCTCCTCATCAGTATGGGAAAGGGCCTTCCAAAAATTAAGGTAACGCTAAAAGGGGGAGGGTTCGGGCCAACCGTTACTGTGGAATTCCAAAAAGGAGTGGGTGTGGGAACAGCATTCCTTTACTCTCTCAGAAATTTACCCTATTAATAAATTCCTTTTTCAAATAATAATAAGTATGATACACTTGATACTTCGTAAATAAATTATATAACTGAGATACAAATGTCATATTTATGAAGAATGTCTGTTTTATCGTACACAAAATCTGAGGGTCCATGAGGAGCGTTACGTAATTTATGGGGGTGTGAGATGATGTTACGGAGCGTAATAATATTGAATAAAGAGTGGAAAATAATCGAAAATTTGCGTTATATAGATGGACTCTAAATGTTGCTATATAAAATCTGTTTCTAAAATAGTAATTTGTTGTGCTCTTGTATATACCTAATTGTAATCCATTGTTCGGACGTCAGTATTCAGTTTTCGTTCAGAGATATCCGATCAAATTTAGACCCTGAATTTCGCTTTGCGGTCTGAATCCTTGATAAGATACAGTCTATGTTCCCCTTTAACCTACGATGACCTCTTCTGCAATGGCAGAGAGCAACCTGGGGTCTGGTACGTCACCGTACAGTCGCCTAACATTCCGAGATACGTTGAAATTTAAGAGCTAAGCACTGATAAACTGACGTCATATCACACATGCCGAGTGATAATATTGATAACTATACCGCATCTATTGTAAAGAGTTAATTTATTTATGATTATTTATGCTTGTATTTCCAGCTGTAAGTAGATTATTCTTTTTATAGAATGCCCTCTTCGCCTTGGCTATTCTACTTACTATTTCTTTCTTGCTTTGTCCATCGTTCGTTATTCAGCTTCCTAGGTAACAGAACTCTTTCACCTCATCAAGTTTATGTTTTCCTAGTTTGATATTGGTTTTGGCCTCTTCTTTCTTGCTGCTCACCAATATCTTAGTCTTCTTCTTATTTATCTTCTGTTGATATATGGCCGTTGTGAAGACTTCCCTTTGATTGAATCTTCTCATTGATAGCTCTTGAAACATAAGGTAGCGCAAACAACGTAAACATTGAAAATTAAATTCTTTTTGTAATATTCCAAACCTTTGCTCAAATTATTTTCTTACTGCCCACCATAGATCCATTAACCTGGAAATGAGAGTAATGGTTGTCCTTTCTTTGAATCCGTAAGATAAAATATCCTTATACCTCTGCTCTAAGAAGGATGAGTCCGGTTATAGGTATAATCCTGATAAAATAATGAAATAAAACTAATTTTATGATACAGAAAACCAAACATTTTACAACACAACCAATTCTGCAGTTTAAAATTTTGTTGCAGATACGTCAACCTTGTTGTGCCTTAAACAGGGAAAATGGTTGTGCGGTAAAAATCTCCATTTTGTGAATATTATAGTCTATTAATTACATTATATCGCCATAGAGGATAGTATCAATAGAGACCTAGTACCTAATGTCAAATGAGTAACGTAATAGATTGATAATTTTTGAAGAGCTTACTTTTGCCACTGCTCACATAGGTCTCTTTAATATAATTTGCAAAGAAAGAAATCCATCGAGTAAAAGGGAATTTAAGACAGAGGGCGAATTCAGTAGTTCACAAAAAAAGGTCCGGAAATGAGAAATTTTTGCTTATTGAGTTAGAGTATAACACATTTTCGAATAAAAATATAAAGAAAATAGGCAAGGAAAACCATGCATCGGAGGTCACGAATACATGAATGTAAGTACCTACTGATTTATGTATTAATTTACGTAATTTACCTACCTGATGAACAAACTATCACAAGAATGTTAAACTTGCCATTTTTTTAGTACTTTTATGCGATTATGATTTGTTCTGGTTCGTATTTTTTTCTTACAAGCAAATTGTATTGGTTTTGCCTCTTTGAATGATAAGACTGTGCAACCATCAGAAAACGAAAGCTCCATGAGATGAACGCGGAATATGACTCCGTTATAACTGGATCTCCTGGTTTTGCTATGCGACGCATAAGATCGTACTTAGGATAACAAATTATTCTAATGCTCCATGCATTATATGCCAATATGGCGTTCATTTCTGAAACGTGGGCGATTATCAAACCAACAGCTATTACGGGATCAAATAGTGCCGCAAGGCCTTTTGATCGTTGGAGGAGTCAGCGGTTTCCACTGAATGCCGGTCATCAAATTCCAAGGATTGAAGCCAGGTAGATTAACCCAGTAATCGCCTTCTGGATTTCCAGAGGCATTCAAATGGCGGAAACGCTAATGAAGGACATCAGATGCACCAGGTCTTAAGTACGTTCGGATTTGGCATGGATCCTCGGGGCATATTTTCCTCACCCAGATTTCGTTTCTTGTCTAAGTAGAATATATCCTCATTTTCCCGTTTCGCTCTTTTGAATCCATGCAATTATAACTCAGCATGATTCCGGGCAGCTACAAAACGACCGACCGATTTTTAATGGATACAAATTGCTTAAGCTGTTTGTGGAGCAAACAATGGACGTCGTGAATTTAGGAGATTCACGATGGAGCACGATTAAATAAGAACATATTGGTCATTGTGGTGGTGTTGGTAAGTTCGTACATATTTCTCACCCACGAATTACGTCTCTTATGATACTTCTTATCCAACTTACGTTTCTTACGCTATAATCGTTCTTTTAACTTACATTTCATTCGTCAGATTTCATGCCATATAAAGACCCATCATAAACTGTTTGCCTACAAATACAGGAAGGGTTTGTAGCCACATTCTAGGCGTGTGTGAAAGTGTGCTCCACTGCTAAAGTTCACCAAATCTATTAGTAACCAATATACTAAGGAAGAAGTAAATTGTTCAAATAAAAAATAACTTTCTAATGCACAGCACAGACTCTTTACTCTATCTGCGCTAGACGATTTTTCTAAAGAATGGAATTTATAGAAGGCAGTGTAGTGAAGTAACGTATTTTTAACCCAAAGTTTGGTCAGATCGGTGAGGCTAGCGCTCATCAACTACCAACTAAGCTCAATGATTTGCTGCAATTAATCAGTAGAAAAGAAATTTCATTAATCCAAATCATCTGTCTTAAATCTGGTTTGACGCAGCTCTCCACGGGGTTCCTGCATCAGTTAAACTATATGTTGACAGATGTCTGTTCTTTTATATACCTCACTACATGCTCCGTACATTTGAAACGAAGCGTGAAGCACCTTTGCCCTTCTTCCCTTTCTATTTTATTTCGTTTTCTGTTATACCAATCATCAGTTCTCAGGATACTTTTATACCTTGCGTAATAGTATGTCTTATTACAATTTTCAAGTACATTTTTCTTTTTATTCTCCAATCTTCTTAGTATTTTCTTGTCAGCACTCTTTGAATCCACTTAATAACTATTAAAATTTCACCTTGCAAAATTTTGCATGATTATCAAATGATTTTGGTTCGTTAGCTAGCAATATGTTTCTGTTTTACGTAGTTAAATGTGGTGTGGAGACTCCTAAGGTTTCACCATCCGTGTCACACATTTTATTGATAATCTGTAAACCGATGGGGCACACCAAGTACTTTCACTTCACATCCTTTTGAGCAATTGTCAGATCGCGTGAGAAGATATTTGCAAAATAATAAGTGCACATAAAAACGTCGTGCAGTCGGTATAAAGTCTTTTTAGTACAAACCCCACGGAATCAGTCAATCAATCGAGCGAGCTTTGGATTCGTGGCCATTCAGGAGAGATATCCGCGCACGCAAAGATACATTTGGTCCCGTTGACAAAAGGGGAAGGGAAAAACTCTCTTCAAACACACACATGCACACGTACCTCACTTGCGAGAAGGAGAGAAATCCTTGGACAACAATGGCTCGAGAAAAGACGGTGTACGACTCAACGATGGATGGAAAAAAATGATTCACGGGGTCATTTTTTTTCTCAGCGCGGCGGACTTCGGGAATCGCCAAAAGGAAAGAGAAGGATCCAGGAAAAAAATGGTGGTTGAGTTTCAAAGAAGAGAATCGGTTTTGGGAAGAAAATATTGCGGAAAGAAACACATCCCTGGGCAAATAGTGGAGAGGTGCGACTAGCAAAACTGCATTTTATGGGGTGAAAAAGTTGCAGTTTTCAAAAATTGCACTAAGCTGCTTGAAACTCAATACTGATTAAAATGATATAAAATTCTACAGAATGCAAGTCCACGTATGCATCTATATCTATGAAGAACCCAACAAACCAAAACGAGGGTGTGTGGCAGGGGATGAATAATTACCTTTACGAACTGCACTGATAGGTACAGTATTACGTAGTTACAAAAACGTTTCAATTATACACTCACACAGCACTTGCGATTAATTCATTAGTACTGACTATGCAATTAACGTGCGTCGATGGAGTGGGTATTTTTTTTATATAAACGAGGATTTAATTCCCATTAGGTACATAGTGTACAATTAACTCGAGCTTATAGTGTTTAGAAAGTTTTTTTCAGATTCAGTGCAAACTAATGTATCCACATTATTACTACCAACAGTTTTAATACGGATGAGTATCAGAGAGAAACCTGGCGTTGGAATTAGCATATTATTGATGGATGGTGCCCAAGGTGTCAATGCGTTAGAGTATCATCCGACGGACGGAGCACTTGATGTGCACTCCTTACAGCAATTCAGTAGGGAAAGAGTGTAGTAAATATATACCTGCATACCAGGGAAACATTTTTGCTACTTCTGTATTCGAACTTGGGTCTTCGTGACGGGAAGCTATCAATCAAGTAACCCCACCAACTAGATAACGTTTAACCTTCGAAGAAGATACAATACCCAACTCGCTCATTGTGGAATGGCGTTCATTTTTCATCTTTTCTGCAACAAATGAGAGCACGTTTCTGGTAACTAAATAGTTGAACAAGCATTTTATGTAATTTTTGGTGACATGCAAACCGGTAAAAAATACCCGAGAGCACAAAAAAGTCAGAGGCGTTCGTATTCCTTGTGCTCATGGTTTGTAACAAAAACTCACCTGGAAATAATATCTCGCAGTACCTGGGCTAGACCCTTCTCCGCCATAGCAATTTGAATCCTGGTTTTGCTAGATGATTTTATCCTCTGTGGAATTCTGACATTGGTCCCCCAATGTTTCGCCCAGATAACCAATGTTTGCATTGCGAGTTGAAACACTAAAATAACTTTTGAAATATTTTCTTGCTACTCTGCAGGAATAATTAGCATCTTATTTGACCCATGGCGTATTTCGTATCATTGAAGTACTCGACCGAGAAATGAAAGCGTTGACCTTTGTAGGAGGACGTGGCCTCTTTTTACGCTCTCTGCTTTCCTGAACTGAAATTTCGTCTCTGCATTTGAGGCCATGCTGACTTAAATAAGTCTAGTGTAAAAAGGTATTTCACCTCAAAGCAAACTGAATACTTAGCAAAACAAAAACGCTGAATGAGCTTCTTTTTACTGTGTCGAATCGTGACTAAAGAAAGGTGCACTACCATATTGCTGGCCTCCGTGGCGGCGGGGTTAAGTTCTCGCCTGCCAAACCGAAGGTCGCGGATTCGAGTCCCGACTGGGTAAAAAATACCTATCCATGGCTTGGGTGTTTTTAAAAGTATTACGTCCATGTATTAAATTGCTTGTTATTGGGGGAACCTGCAAGAAATAAATAAGTTATTATTAATTCTATTACCCCATCCAACTGGAAATGCGTTTCTTTTCTATAAACTACATGCAACAAAATTGTTATGTAAGTTATAATTAAAATAATGAACATTGTCGTACCGGTTTTTGAGAAGTTCTCGTGTTTTTGAGGAGTGCTAATATTAAGGGAACATGTTTTTATGCTGATTGTGCAAGCATCAGTGAAAAGGTATCTTAACATTAGCGAATTATTGATGTCGCACTAGGTTTCCCCTCAATAAGAGGAAAGATAGTGTTATAACGTCACCTTCATTATAGGGTGGTTCTTCAATCTCTGTAAACGATACATTTGCTGCCTTGTGAGTTACTTAGTTAAAATGGCAGTAACATCGATTAAATCAATTAATTAATGAGAATTTTTACGTGCAGTTTTATAAGACTTTCCAGCCAACCATTATTTTTTTGCACTGAATATGAATTCACAAAATATAGAGATGAGCTGGGTAAAATTGATGGTTTCAGGCGTCACTTTATGGAATTTACTTGTATTCATTATGAAATACAAAATAAACTTTGTATTTCCACATTTATTTATCTCGAACTACTACGACCATTTTTTCGACGATTAGCGTCATCATCATCACCATGTTCGTAGTAGTGCGAGATATATAAATGTGGAAATACAAATTTATTTTGTAATTCATAATGAATATGAGCAAGGTAGTATTTATATGCAGTACGCACAAGCAATGCCAGTAGGATGTTAATTGCAATTATGTGTGGATTAGCTACTAGGTAATGTCCCTATTAATGCTATCTAAGCATAGGAAACAATGGCCTCGATGTCATTGGGTTTGGGCAAGGGGAATTATCGCGTTCCACTTCAGATGAGGGATACTTTCCTTGCTCTTGTCGAGGAAAGTTTTTCTCGTGGAGCCAACCAAAGGAGCTATAACTCTCGTATTTTAGGTCTTATCTTGTGAGCAAATTTAAAATGATGTTTCTCAGACTCGAGCTCACATGAACGTCTTGCACAGGTTGGTGACTTAAGGGCAAGTGCCTTGGACAAGTTGGTTGTAAAAAGGGTCTTTGGAGGGAAAGCAAATATTAAAATATTCTCTTGGATGTGATAATTGACCACGGAATCCAGAAAAAAAGCGATTCATTCGACATTATACTTGCGTCGTATCTTTATAACCGTCGAAAATAATTCTTGTTAAGATAATGTTCCATTTATAATTTGTTGAAATAATGATCTTTTGTTTGGGGCACCTATACTAACTCTCATACCAAAGATTTTTCAGTTTTTCCCATACGGCGTGTAAAAATGTGTGTCATCATTTGCATTTATTTTTCTGCTCTTTAAACCACCGTTAATGCTGGGAATTAGTTTATTAGTGTTTTAGGAGAGATAATTAAGGCTTTTGAGGAAAATAAATTTTGAATCAACTATTTCCTACTCCTATATGAATATGAAATATTTTTAAATCAAATTGTATGTAGAGGTGATACTAATTATGTTTGCATTTAACTTTTGTTTATGGCGATCTTTTTTATTGATCATATATTTTACGCTCTGAACAACAAAAAACATTCATTCTTGAGCTGTCAAAATGGTGGGAACCTTTGAGTCCATACTTATTAATCGATACATCAAATAATGTGGTACTAAACGTAATAAGGATTCTTATTTCACCAGGTATTAATTGTTTCATATTGAAAAATACTCTTCACAGATTATAGAACTCCCCTGATCTCAATAATTTTGCATTGAACAACTTGCTAGATATACCTGATTAAACTCCAATTTTAACTCTCTCGAATCAGCAGTGGAGCAAAATCTTCGACTTTGCCAACATCCCACTGCATTCCTTTTTCGATTACATCTGTCAACTTCTCTCGCCTCTTCTCATTTTGACGAAGAATTACTATTTTGCATATTACTCTTCAGATTTACACCTTTGGGAGGAAATGCGATCATGATTTTTCGTTATAATTTCAACAAAGATTATTTTGTCTAATTTTTGGAAAAAAGCTATAATTTGGATGGTCCACATTAATTTTTATGCCTCATTATGTTATGAACCTAGCGTCCATGCCACCGCCAATACCACATTGATTAATGCCTAACGTATGGAAATGTTTTTCAAGAATGCGATACTACTGCTAGACTTGCATATTTACTTGTATCCATCTTATTCCTTTTCAGTGAAAATTATGCTCGTGATTCTTGTTGCAATTTGTGAAATCCATGGAAAATTAGTTATGAGAATTAGGTTTTTACTTATTGTATTAAATTTCATTACGAGCTAAGCCTCTTTGTGGTTTTCTTTGGTGAAATAGTCCGGGAAAATGCGCGGTGGTTTCTCTCAATGCGTGTGGTCTGTCTGTTGTAAATAGTAAGCGTGGGCAAAGGCCGAAGTTACTGGGGGATCGGGTTGGTGTGGTGGCTAGAGTACTGGCCTCCCATTCGAGGGTCCGGGTGCGATTCCCGGCAGTGGCGGATTTTTCAGTGGAAAACCGTTCCCCACTTGAGTGCCTAGTGGAGGGCATTTCAAGTTCAGTACTCCGTCCGTCGGATGGGACGTTAAGCCGTGGTCCCCTTGGCGCCTGTCGTTAAGAGTAGGCTAATGCCGATGCCGGTTTTCTCTCCACCCTTCCTTCGTTCCCTGAAAACTCCTACCATTACCCAGTTACCCACCTATCCTAATTGGTGCAAATAACCTTAGCTGTCGGTCATCTCCCCTGAATAACATAACACCTGGCATAATATAACGGATGTAACAGCATTCTTTCGATAAGTCGTGTGGATGAAGTGTTCGTAGTTAAGTCTGTACACTTAATATAGGAATAAATGTTATTTATACCGTTGAGAGCATTGCAATTTCTTATTCTCTCCAGCATATTTGCATGCTACCTAATCACTGATGGATAATATTTCGTCATCGAATGCATTGTTCGCAAGACTATGGACTGATTTACTGTTTTACATTCGGGATAAAGCGTTCAATTATTGTTTGATACAAAATGATTCATAATGCGCATTTCCCCTCAACGGTTCGATTAAATGAAGTTACGCATGTTGTAATTGTTTTCAATTTTGTGTACTTCATTAGAGCCTTAGAAGCTTATTCTAATTGCCATTAGATAAACCATGTATCATGAATTTCGAATGTAATGCTTTTTTCATTAGTACTTATGTCCATTTATTTTATAGGCTCAGCGTCCCACTTGTTGATGCCGTTCATCGTGCATCACTAGTTTTCAATCCTAATATGAGTTTAACGCAGTTGTCCACTCTATCTCTTATTGGCTAGCCTCTTCAGTTCAGCATAATTCTTGTCTGCTACATTCCTCACTATATCCTCCGTGTATCTGATACCGACATGGCCTTTTATTATTCTTCAAATACAATTTTCCCTGGAAAACAGCCTTCGTCAGACCATCATATCTGAAGATTTGGCTGTTGAGATGATTAATTTCCTTTTTCTATCGTTGCTCAAGATTTCTTCTTTCCTACTCTTTCATGAACTTCCGCGTTTAGATGATTAATTTCCTTTTTCTATTGTTGTTCAAGATTTCTTCTTTCCTACTCTTTCCTGAACTTCCGCATTCATCGTATTCATTTTGACTTCACTGTATTCATAATTATAAATGCTTTAAGTCTTGATTTTACGGCCGCTGTAGTTATCATGCCTCACTACCATGCAAGAGCAAATACCAGATCCCTGGTCGAACAACACCCATATCGGTGTACACCCATGGGTGTTTTTGGTCATACGACATAGTTGGTAATAAAATAGAATTCTAACATGTGTACTAGAATAGAACTCTAAGAAATACCTAATAAAATAGAACTCTAACATGTGAACTAGCGTTCACAAAAAGCTAATTATGCATTTGATTACAAATACTTTGATAAGTAACTGAGAGAAGTTAAAAAAACGAGGCCATGGATTATTTCTGTAGTGTACGCAGAATGTAAACCTCAGGCTGGGAAACATAATCGTGCATATTCAAGTAATTTTTTAAGTGAATTGTTTTCAAAATCAGAAGAATGCTGAAGATTAAATGGATCGACCGAGTGACAAACGAAGAAGTACTAAGAAGAGTGGGAGAAAAGAGAAATCTAATGAAAACTGTAAAATGAAGATGGGACAACCTAATCGGCCATATCTTAAGACGCGATGGCCTGATGAAGAAATCGTTGAAGGACAAATAGATGGGAAGAATGGCAAAGGAAGGCCTCGGGTGAAATATATGGAACAAGTGATGAAGGATGTGAAAGGGAAGAAATACGTAAATATGAAGAGATTAGCCGAATGAGGAACTGGGTGGAGAGCTGCGTTAAACCAATCTGAGTATTGATGACTAATGATGATGATGATGACTATCCACTGGTTTACTTTAACAAACTTAGAAAACCAAACGTCTTTCGACACAGTATGGTGTCATCATCTGGTATTTATGTATACGTGATGATGATACCGTACAAAGTTGAAACACGCCTAGTTTGTTAAGTTTTTTAGCGTGAACCAGTGGAAAGTACTAACCCTCTGTTTTCTTCATCTGAAGTATACTCCTTAAGTTCATTAATTTCTCTCTCGGAACAGCGAGAACGATATTGATGACGCCCGCGTACTTTGATTAATTTATGTATCCTTTGATGTAAGATGAACTTCCAGCTTATCTACTCAAAGTCTCACTTTCTCTCTGATAGACACACCTGCGAAATTTCCCTCATGAAATATCTTCTCTCGTCTCCACCTTTTTCATCAACTTTTGGTATTTTGTTCTTAATTTTTTCCCCGTGCCGCGCCTAGTTCCCGGTTCTTTTGGCACCGATTGGCAGGGTCACAGGGGAAAGGATGTAGGGGTGTCTGCTCTCTCGAAATCCCGGGAGCCTCCCGGACTTAGGGCGTATTTATAGTCAACGTCCCTCCCGAATGCCGGTTGGAGGTAGAATTATCCCGGAATTTAGGGTTTAACTGAAACGTGCAACCACATACACCGTGAAAAGCTTAAATTTAGTTATCCCATTATCGATCTATCCAAAGTAATGAATATTTAATTCCGGGACGTTTCTTTTCTTGTTAACTCTAAAAATTACTCACCGTGAAAATAGCAATGTACCCACATACACAGTTTCTATACAAGGGTTCAATTTTCCCAAAATACTAAAATTTGTATTTGAAAAAACAATTTCTGAAAAATAATGGTGCTTTGTATGATAATAGGTTAATATATGTTCTAATTATTCTTGCAACACAATCATCTTATTTAAAGTTAATATTTCCCTTTTCCGAATGGAAATGACTCAAGTTTTCCAGGCCTACTTTCATTTTGTCATTTATATTAAATATCCCGGAATCAATCATGTGCAAATTTTCCTTCCTATTTACTTGTCTGGGGTATCAAATATCGACTTCGTTTCAGTTTCCTCAACGCATCCCCCCTGTCATTGCCTCTTTTCACTTAAAAATGATCTTTCCCTCTGACAAAATTTGTCTTTTTCCTAAGTTTAGCCTTGTGAGTTGAAACTTCATGAAATAACCTAAGAACGTAATCAATGCGTGTAGGATTATCAACTGTGACCAGGCATAGTTGCTCGGATATTTTATGACCCTCACGTAGAGCCTGATATTTTTCAGTATGTTTCAGATGAATTATTTTGTATTTATCAATATGGATGCATGGTGTAATTTATAGAATCTAATTTTAAACTCGACGTTAGGAAAGGTGCAAAATAACTGTAGTAGCTGAGGTAATTAATTAAATTATTGCCACCTTTATATTTCTGATTTGAAGTGCGTACCGCATTAAAACTTCTGTGGAAAAGTGCAAGTTTTTTATTTAATGTGTGTTCATTATACAACATCGATCTTGAATCTGTTAAGCAAATGTCTCGAGTCTTATTCGTATGGAATTAATAGCAAGCTAATTTAGAAATCTCCCAATATATCCCGCTCTCACCTAGAGCCCGATATTTTTCAGTGTGTTTCAAAAGTATAATTTTGTATTTATCAATGATGATGCAAGGTGTGATATCGTACGCTGTTAAAAATTCGTGGAGGTTTTTTTTAATAACTGCGTGTTCCTTCTAGAACATGGAACCTGATTCCGTTTAACAAATATCTCGAGTCTTATTCTTTTGGAATTAAAGCAAGCTAAATTAGAAATCTCTCTATATCTGTGGAAATCTCCCAAAATATTCCGCCCGCAAGGTTACAAGAGTAATCCTTTGCCTTAGTCTAAACCCTCGTTTGCCTTTGCCTAAAGATGGTGCCTCGTAGTGTATTGACTTTGAGGGTTTTCACTGACCGGGCAGGGGTAAACTCAGTGGCACTGGGCAAATTCTCGCACCCCTTCGTTCAGGGCTTTTCGAGCCTTCGTCGGCCTTCGTTTGACGGAGGTCACTTCCTACTCTCCCCCTCTAATCCCCCTTCCCATCCCTTCTCTCCTTTCCAAGAGCAGAGGGCGTTGTCATGTCTTCCTCCCGGCGCCCTTTGTGCCCTGTGATCATCACCTCTATGTTTGCTCATCAAAGGGTTACCTCTCCGGCAAAGCATCGCCTTCGGAGTGACGGTATCCAATTGCATCGCCCACCCGCGGATAATAATCTCGGCCCCAGAGACCGTGTTTGATTTTTCTCCGGTGACCCGTGACGTGAATCCTGTCGTTGAATCGATTTCTGAAAGATGGCGTTTGTCGGAGCGGAGTTTTTTCTGCTTTTCTTTCCAGAAAACATCATTTTAGCATATTGTGGGATTTGTGTAACGAAAGTTGACCTTCATATTGATTATTTTGGAAGGAATCACTTAGGTGTCCCAACTACATCTTCGAAGAGTCCGGATTCAGAACCGGGTAGTGTTGGCCGATTATTTCCATGGTCAAACCGATGCCTACTTGAGTGATATGTATGGAGCATTTCACGTTCAGTGTTCCATCCGCGTCAGAGGACGAAAATGAACCCGATACCTTTTGATGCCTCTCATTAAGCTAAACCGGCGTCGAGATTAACTTTGCCCTTTTTATATTGTATTTTATTCTGTTTTTATGCTCTGTAAATCTTCCTTCCAACCTTTTTCCATTCATGTCCATTTGTGTACACCCAACAGCTCTTCTGAGAAAGTTAATTTCAGATATTTGTAATCATTGCTCATGTGCTTTTGTAAAAGTCCAGTCCTTACTGCCAACTGTTCCACAGGGCTTTACATTTTTTTGAAATTTTATCAGGGCGTCTTTTTTTCCTTATTTTGAAACTTCCATTGTATTGTATTGTTTATACCACCGCTTCTGGAAATTTTCTTGTGTTAGCATGTTTCAGGGCAGCATGTTAACGTTAATCTAAGAAAGTTAAAGGTTATGACTTGATCTGCTCCTTGTTTATTTAAAACTTTTTCCATTTGACTCATCCATCGTTTTCGAAACCGATTACTTTCGTTTTTTCTTTTGAGATCTTGGAATTTTAATTCTTGTATTCTCATAAGAAGTTCAAATGTGGCTTTTTGATGTGCATTTTCGTAAATTGCTACTCTCATAAGTTCATATTCAAATTAAATCACCACACTGAAGGACCCGAGGGATAAAAAGCTGGTATTCTAGCCATTACACCGTTATGAATAGCCTGGCATTTGAGTACCTAATTGGAAGCTGCATTAAACCAACACAATTGTGCACTTATGTATTCACTCGGCCTTGTAAGAAGTATTGAAAACTTTGGATGTCATTGAAAATTTTCTTTATTTATATCAAATTTTAACCTATTAAATTGTCCCTTTGTTTTGAATCCAATATCTCACATATGATTATCTCAGATTTACTGTGGATTAAATCTACAAGCACTCCTAACATGTTGTTAGTCAAGATAAATTTCATCATTCCTTCGAGCTGCGAGCTATCATAATCAGCGTGATATCATATAGTGGAAGCCTGGAATTGGAATGGCTATCATTATAGCTAGAAAGCTCTTCAATATGCTTACTCATACCGGCATCATTGTATGTCTGTGGTGATGAATAAAACAGTGATGGAAACATTTTCTCAGTAAATACGATACTAAAATTATGTTTCTTTAAGTATTACTCTTCCTTGTGTGCTCGTGGTGATGAATAATACAGTGAGAGGAAACAAATTCTTGCTTAAGAAATGTAAGTTATGCATTCATAGCCTTTCATGGTATTGTATGTGAATAGTGCTTACCTAAAGAATGCACTTGCCTCTTACTGTGACTTGGACAAATATTTCAGTTTGAGTGCATATTTTGGGATGGTTCCCTCACCTCCAAACATTTTCGAGGTGGCTTGCGCATTCAATCATAAATGTAGATGAGAACGCTGATAGAAATGGTGAATGGAAGCATACATAATGGTTTCAGGCTGGAACTTCTGCCGTTTGGATTTGTGCCGTAACTTATGTGCGGCACTTGGAAGGCAATGCTCCGTTCCTACCCTTTCTTTGCCAAGCACTTCGATCCCATAGAGATGTCATCCCGTAGCCCAATCGAGCATGCTTCAAAACCATCGCTGGATATCGCCGACACATATATATTCTCATGCTTCCGCCCCATTGCAAGAGTCGTGATGAACTCTTATCGGACTGAGAGGACCTACCGTCGCCGTCTGAATTACCCCCTGGGTTATTTACGGTCGATGGGAAGGTGGCGTGTCGAGAGGTCGGAGAAATAAATCTTGACCATCTTTTTTTAGGACCCTTCCCTCTCTGCCTCCCGCAGGGGCTAGAAATTTAGTCACCCATCACGTGACCCGAGATGCCCCTTACTGTCATCGGTGCGGGGTCATGGGAGTCTTAAACCAAGCCCAGCGGTTATAACTGAGCCGCTAATTAGCGCGAACGGAAACCAATTCCGACGACGTGAAGACCGTATTTCATGCGCTATTGGAAATCAATTCTTCCGCCTTACTCATACACGAGTTCGGTATAGGTGCACTATCTCAAATCTGTTGCAAATTAACTCGTTCTCGGTATCGAGTTGGTGTGATAGCTATGGCGTTGAGCCCCGATCTCGAGGTGCCGGGTTTGAATCCCGGCAGAACGTTGCAGATATTTTTAGTGATACACCGGTTCCTGCTTGAATACTTGTGAAGATCACCCCAATTAGATCACCTTGTAGCCATACGTTTAGAGTAGGCAGTAGGAGGCTGATGTCGGAGCTGAATGTTTCTCCTCCCTTCCCCTCCGTTTTCTGGAAAATTCGTAACACTTCTCAAGGCCGTTTTACACGGTCATTGATACTGCGCAGGCTCTTGCGAGAACACTTGCGCAAGAAATATTGCACCGTGTAAAGCGACGACTTGCGAGGACAGGCAGCGCCACTGCGCGAACGCTTGCGAGCAAATTTGAACATGTTCTAATCTGATACATGTGTACGCGCAAGTTTGAAGTATATTTCTCTCACCAGATGGTGCAGATATAGCGGCAACAAACGGCCTGGGGAATTCTAGCAAGTAAATAGGTTATTGATGATTGAGTTGGGTGTTTTTGTTTGCACTCATCTCCTAAGGTAGTGAATAAAGTGCAATAATGATGAGCTGGGCGATTAATCAATTGCAGCTTAAATTTCGTGCGTAAAGGAAGAACCTGTTACTTTGGCCCACATTCGTTCGTTCGTGGTGCAAAATTTGGGCTAAGTATACGGGACTAGGGTCTCCACTATTATGTTTAGACTATGGCTTAAAACATATTTTAAAGTGGTGGTAATTTATCGCATCTTTCACGTCCAATTAATTGCTACTTCATAGATCTAGACGTAATGCGATATATTGACAGTATTACCGCTACTGAATGGTATATGGTCACTGACATAATGCACCGACGATTGCGCCGTGTAAAGCTGTCAAGCAAGCGTTCTCGCAATTCTCTACGTCACGGACTTTCACAGACGATTGCTCAAACGCAATCAACATCAACTTGCGCAGTTTCAATTACCGTGTAAAACGGCCTTTACCTCCGAATATTCATAGTTGTGCTCATAAAATTATTCGTCCGTCTCCTCAACTAATCATCACATGAACGTTTAATAGCAATTGGATACCTAATGATCAATTTGCTACCTAATCAAGGATTGCAATTAAGTGGTATGACGCTGCCTTTACTTTGACGAAATATGTTACCAAAACCGGATTCAATCACGTGCCTCTCTGTGCTATTGTAGATCCTTTTTAGCACCAAGGCTTTATCGGTAACTATTTGGCAGATTTTGAGGTAAATAGGGTCGTTTACCATATTTTTTATTGCCGAATCTGATAAGAGTTTGTAAAATAAAAAGACCCTTATTTTTTATGTTCTTCGATCCGTCGAGTCGTTCTCGACTTATAAGCAGCAAAAAACTGATCTGTTTAATCCTTTCGGAAACGTGGGCGTGCAAAGGACCCGTACGTCATCCACTTCGTCCAATCACAACTGAGACTGCGAAGCTCCTTCGCTCAATTTAACGGGGGACACACAACTGACTCTGACAATGGAGGTGGTTGATAAACTTCTTCCGAGTGATTTCGAAAGGCATATTAGACTACATCGTAATTTGTAAATAAGCAAATAAACCTCAGCACAAATTTATTCACACCAAAATGTAAACGAAAATATTTTGTTGTTCAGTTGATTTGGGGTATTTGAAGAATGTGACAGGATCTCTTTAGGCAGACCTCCCCTCCACGCCTCCGCTCCCATCCCCTTCCCCTCCCTCAAAACCGCCAAGGACGGGAGGTGGATGACGTAGTAATCCTTAACGCACCTCGTTCGGTGGGCGTCACCTTTTACTTATTTCATCATCGGTCAACAATCCTAGGATTGGTTTCACGCAGCCCTCCGCTCGATTCTTCTATCGGCCAACCTCTTCATATTGACGTAGCTCCTCACTTTTACATCATTCACAACTTGCTCCATATACCTCATGCGAGGCTTGCATTTTCCATTCCTCCCGTTCACTTTTCCCTCGACGATTGTCTTCATCAAGCCATTGTGTCTCAAGATGTGGCCTATTAAGTTGTTCCGTTTTCTTTTTAATGTTTTCAGTAGACATCTCTTCTCTCCCACTCTTCTTAACACTTCTTGACACTTCTTCGTTTGTCACTCGATCGATCCATTTTATCTTCATCATTCTTCGGTAGCACCACAGTTCAAATGCTTCCAGCCTGGACTTCTCTTCTGCCGTTATTGTCCATGCTTCGCTGCCATATAGAAGAATGCTCCAGATGTATGTTCTAATGAAAAGTTTCTTCACTCCAACGCTTATATTTGCAGCTGTAAGCAGAATCTTCTTCTGGTAAAATACCCTTTTTGCTTGGACAATTCTACTGGAAATTTCTCTTTTACTTCGTCCATCGCTGGTTACTCGGCTTCCTAGGTAACAGAACTCTTCCACCTCCTCGATCTTTTGTGTTTCTAGTTTCACATTGGTCCTGGCTTCCTTTCTCCTACTGCATACCAATACCTTAGTTTTCTTTTTATTGATCTTCAGATGATACCTGGTCATCGTTCTTTACATATTTACTAGTGTCTTCTTTAAATCTCCTTCTGTTTCTGCCATGAAAGCTATGTCATCGGCGAATTGTGGCATGTTAATTTTCTCCCCGTTGATTTTGACTCCTGGAGACTTTTCTTTGACTTCATGGATGGCTTTCTCTATGTTGACATTGAATAATACGGGAGACAGTGTACATCCTTGCGTCACTCCTTTCTTTATGCTTGCTTCTGTACTGCTGGGTCCTGATTTGATTATGGCCACCTGGTTTTTTACAAGCTGTGGATAACTCTTCGGTCATTGTATGACAGTCCAATTTCTTTCAGGACCTTTAGCATGATATTCCAGACCACAATGTCAAATGCCTTCTCTAAATCTACAAATACAACAAAAGTCGGTAGATACTTCTCTACTTATTTATTTTTTATATTTATGAGCGAATGGCTTTGGGTAGAAGATAAATTTGTTCACTAAAAGTCATTTTTCGTTTCCAATTAACGATTTCGTGTACAAAAGACCGATTTCATTCCAATCATTCATTATACATTGGGAGTCAAAAGTTTGTTATTTTATTGATGTTAGATATAGTATTCATAAATAGTCTGCTACCGAAGCGAAAAATTCACTGGTCAAAGAGTTGAAGTCCCGCACTTTGAATTCTAGTTAAATATTAATATTCTGATGCAATATCCCAACGGATTTCTTGACCACAGATAAGTACACCTTAATCAAGTATTTTTAATTGGTATTATTCCATATTTGTACCGATTAAGGAGATTTCGCAAAACGTTTAATAATGTCATAATGTGAATAATTGGATTTGATCTCCGAGTAGTGTACGTGCAATTAGTTTGTTTTTATACGAAATTAAAGGCGTATATTATGGTTGGAAGTGGTTGTTCTCAAAAAAATTATTTAATCACGGATGTCATTACCCTCATATGTTCTATTATTTTCATCAGTACTTATGTGCATTGATTAATGAACATAATAAAAATAATCATCCTTAACTAGTAATAATTTTTTCTAAACGGCCTTAAACTTACCACAACCACACAATCAGGTCTTCTTTAAGTTATGTGATAGTTCATGTAAATCAGTTGAATGATCGATTCATGTCTAAATTCATAGATGTTTAGTGGTAAAATAATTTAGCTTCTTAATTTAACCTGATTGCCAAAGAATAACAGACTCATATAAGCTGGGAAAAACTGTATAAGATTGGACGTTAATATTCGACAGATAAAACTTTTTTTTCCGATGGAGAGGAGCGTATTGTGTGGAAAAGAAACAAATGGAGTGTAGAATCACGTTAACATGTGACGATTGAATATAATAAATCTAGGTATATCATTATAAAACATGAGGCATCGTTCTAATTTGAGAAAAGAGAAGTTCTTACTCCGTTGAAATAGAACTTTTAAGCCCGAGCTCTGGGATGAGGTTTTGTAAAATGATCCTTCCACTAATTAAGTAATAATTGAAATACGTACTTAATCCTTTGTTTCCACGTCAAGTGATTCAGTATCTATTTTTATGTGTTTGTGTACAGAAAGAGGCACTCAAATTGTTGGTCTGGGAGAAAAAAAATTTGTAGCACTAGGTTTTTATAATGTTCAGTGAAGCAACCCAACTCAAGCCAGAGACATTTTACCATAGCGTTGCATGCCGTGCGTTTTCAGTCTATCTGGATCTCTTTGTCTCCAATTGAGATAATGAGAAGGATATTATGGTCGGGAGAAGTATGAATGAGAGGTCAAAAGCATTAATCATGTAAAACGCACGCTTGCATGCTGAAGATTGTAGCTAGAATAAGCTTGGAACAATCAGTGAGAATTACGATGATTTGTTGTCCCCGCTCAGGTGTGGAGTTCAAGCTTAGGAGGAGTGGTAAACATAATGAAGAGGAGTAACTGTTTCCATCTCGTAAATCTCCATAAAGGGGCTTTGAAGTTTTTAGACCTAGAGTAGGGAGCCTGTGACCTTAAAGCCTCAGGCATCCTTTTCCAGTCACCACTGCTGTCTTTTGGAGTATATTAACGCATGAGAAATTGAGAAGATGTATTAAAAACCATTGTTTACTCTGCTGGCTTCGATATAAATAATAAAATTAAAGGTAGTAAAACAGAGGTTGAAAATTTCATGTTTCTCTCGTACAACAGTGGACAGTGACGTATAAAACTATAGTTACCAGGGATGAAGATCTTTACGTTGGAAGTCAGCTGATTTAGATATTTATGTAATTATTTATTTCATATCTCCATGAATCAATGTGAGATGCATGTGTTGTTTTTTGAATATCTCCTTGCCTGCTGTGCAAAAACTGAAATTTGTAGCTCGTGTCCCGTATGGTTTTAACTATTAATAATAATTGTTATTACAAATAGAGAAATATGTATCTATCAGTGTACATAATGCTCATAAGGTTGTTATTCGCCAAATGCCACACCTTTTGAGGTGATTTTAGGGGTATTTAGTGTATATGCCTTAGAGGTCAGTAATACGGAAAGGCACCAACTGCCTTTTTGTGCAAATAAAAAGTGGAATAGCCAGTCGAACATGATTTCTCATTCATTATTCTTGTTTGCAATGTTTCTAAGAAATCTGTACAAACCCAGAAAACAATCCTCTGAAATGAACTAACGGAGGTAGAACCTACATGTTTGTGGCCTTCACAGGTTCTGCTGCCTGCCGTACTGAGTAGGTACGCCGTGATAAATTCACCTTGGGATAAAAATTGGCCTTCCGACTCTAAAAATGTCCTCACATTTAGTTTTCACCATGTTTGCGCCGTTATCGTGGACACATTTTCTACCGGCTTAGATTCAAATTTGTGTGAAGCTGCATATTTGTTTATCAGTGTAGTTACTAAAGGGGTGCTTTATTTTTATCTTTTGCTCAATGCAATATATGCTTGGAATCAACGTTGCCTCCGATGCCCTCGTACTTTGTCGCTTACAAAAGGCTCTCTGCTCCGTGAGAAATTACAACTTTCTGCGCAAGGACCTCGAAATTAAATTCACGTTTCAAAAAGCACAAGGGTCTGATTGCGGAAGCCGAGGAAGATGGTGAAATTGATGGTACTCCAAGCGCATTGCTCGCTATTGTGTGTAAAACATAGGTACAATCGAAGAATGGTGTTCGCTTGGAATAACAGACATATTAGAGGAGAAAAACAGGAACTTATTTTCTGGGGAAGCGAAAGGTAAAAACAGAAAATAATAGCCACACGCGCCCACTTAAAAACACATATGACCTCTTGTCTCTGATGAAAAGTATGGTTTCAAACTTTTGTTCAAATTAGGGGGGGCATTTTATTCCTGCGAAAAAGATGTATAGGCGAATTCTTATTCAAAATAGGGAACTGCACCCCCATGGTTTGATGAAGGAGTTGCTCTGTTTAGTGGACTGGTTTGGATACATTTTTTCGCTTATGATGTCTGAGGAGGTAATATTGCTATCTCTGTGTTTGATGCTAGAACAGGAAGCTTTATTCCATCTACAGAGTACCCCACAACATATCGTAAAGGTGTGTGACAGGGGTTGATAATCAACAAACTTGTACATCATGTATGCTCTATGCACATAATACTACGTAATTCGAGATTACTTACTAACGTCTTGTGGGTAACATTTTGAAAACTTGAGATAAATTCATACCAGGAGGTGTCTAATTGATTAACTCGCACCCGTTTGGCATTTTAGGTCCATACTCACTTGCAAAAACATTGACATTATCGATCATGGTTATCTCCATAGGAAATTTCGGCATATATATTTAATTAATTCCATCTATGTACTTAGAAAGACATTAAAAAATTCTCTCTTAAATGTTTAGTTAAAGTCTGTGTCTTAAATGTTTGTTATCTCTTTGGTAAAAGCTCTTTAAGTTTCGGTTGACTAGTAACAATGACACGTCATTCAAACATAAGGAACTAAAAAAATAAATTAATCCGTGGAAAGCAGATTGTCCTTGTAACTATAATATCGTAAAAAGTTTGCCGCTTTCATGAGCAAAAGCGTTAATATTGAATGCCTGCAGTGGATTCGCCTGTTGCTGCACGCCAATGCAGTAGCCGCCAAGGTAGATGCTTATTGTAATTACACTCGTGCACCTGCACAGTAGAGGAATTCTAATTCTATTATGCCGGTATAGTATGAAAAGTCAGTCTCTGTATTCCTATTTGTAGGTTATAATCCAATTTCGTATTCAGAGATCACAATGAACTATACATTGTATCTTATTCAGCCTCGTCATGCAAACTTAATCATCATATCTTCCTTCCGGGATATATTGAAAACTTTTGCACTAATACAACATCCACATTCATTCATGTTTCATTAAAGCAAAATATCGTATAATAAAAGTAACTATCTAACTATCTCGGGAATCATCTTGTGGAATGCTCCGTTACGTTGTAAAAATATACTTCATTACGTTGTAAATTCCACGTTATGATTTTTTTAAATTTTACTCTCCAAATTCGACTCTGAGGAGCAATTCATTTAATATTATAGGCTTGGCTTGTTTTCCGCTCTTTTCGACATACACTCCACTCCGATAACGCTCTGCAACTTTGAATGAATTCTTCGTGGGCCTTCATCCGGGTAAGGCTCTCCATCTCAGCCGACTTTTAAATGAATGACTCCCTTATCACCTTCGTTGCCATAAAAATGATGAGCCATAAAGAATTTATTCATAATATGCCCCGGCAAAACATTAGCATTTTTCTCTAACTTTCTTTAGGCTCCACTTTATGTTACTTATCTCTGCTAATGAACCCTCTCTTTTTGTTAATTATAAAATATAATTTATTTGGTATATCTTTTTAACCTTAACTTTATTTATTCTCTAATTATTATGTTTATCATCACCAGTATTTGAGAAAGGAATGCATTTATAATTTTTCTTCCTCCTAACGTAACGGAAGGCTGGACCCTCCTCTCCATGTTGATACTGAATCTTAACAGCTGGCCAGTGGTCGTTTTAACCAATTTAATGGGGGCCTAGCGTCCAATATTACCTGAAATGTAAGTGTTGGAACCCGGGTCCTGAATACAAAAATTCCAATTGGAATGTACCAAGTGGACAAGTTTTTTATAGCATACAAATGCGTCCATTGAAATGCATCTCAATTGATAATTACTCATAAACTCCCCACTACACGAAGAAAGTGCTGTTTATGGAATTATCTCTCTGCACAGCTTTATAAACTATGGGTACTAGTGAAATATGTTTCTCAACAACTACCGATTTTTGAACCCAGTGCCTCAGTATGAGTTGACTAAATTTTTGTTGTTACCTGTAATCATGATCTAATGTGCAGCTGATCATCTCATTGATGGCATTCATCTACTACTCCTAAATATACAGCAGCGTGAGAAGCTAGCTATAGATAGATAGACGCTTTTACTGGAGCGAGATTTAGACTAAAATTCCCCTCTTCAATCTAACCCCTCGTAAGTGCATGAAATAAAATATACATAAACATTTCTCTAAATACATGAAAATATATATAAAATTATAAGGAAGAAAGTGGGATGGATAGGAGGAATGGTTGGGAGAAACTCGGCACCGGCATTAGCCTGAAATTAACGACGGACGCCAAGGGGACCACAGTCCCATACGGATGGGTAGTGTCAAACTGTACTCCACAAGGGTATAGTACAACTCGGCGCGGCCACCTCGGCGCGGGCCATCACGGCGAGGCCAATGTATTTAATACTGCATGTTTCTAAGTGTGGACATATATGTATATGGACCACATTTAAATAGAAGTGTAGGAGGTAGTTCGTTTACTTGGGTTTATATCTTAAATAGAGACGGACGATGGACTTATTTAGAATACGCATCCAAAATACGGGGTTCTTAATCTAGACGTATCCCTCTAATTTTATCTTCATGGTGTAACCTTCTATGTTACGCGAGTATTGATAAAATAACTGCAGCTACTTCTGATAGCCCGTTAACCTTATATTTTTGCATGTGATTTATTTTGTATTTCAACTTACGATTTTATAATGATTCACAACTTCTATTACTTTTAATATTTGTAATACTTTAGATACATTGATAACCAGTGCAATAAATAAATGAACATTATCTTTTTCTGAAGACAATACAACTACATTTTTCAGTCCAATAAGCAAAATTCTAAACGCTAATGTAAAATATAAAAATGTAGTAAATTACGGGAAACATTAACTGAATATTAGTAGTGAAATGATACATTGGTATCGGCACGTCCATATGAGTAGTTTCATATAATTAAACTCATTCTTCTATATGCCCCATAAAAATAGTCATCCATATAATTTATAACTTTTAGCATTAAGGCATATTGCCTGGCAAGGCATGATCGTTTACAACAATAGCTTTTGAAAAGTTGTCTGTTGAAAAAGCAGATACTCGATGCCATTAGTATTTTTACATGAGCATCTGTCCCGGTACTTAACATCTCTGTTCTCCGCGCCGAGGTGGCCGCGCCGAAGTGGCCGCGCCGAAGTGTCCCATTCCCACTCCTCAAGACTCTCAGTTGGAGATATCTGATGAAATTTCCATCTAAAGTCGAATCCGGTCATTGATGGAGAGTATTCAGGATTCCAGCTGTTCCTACTCATCATCTAAGATCTTTTTTCAATATGATTAAGCGCACGCCACTTTTTGATTGTATAGTTTTGATTTCACTCGCTTTTTATTGATTGCTTTTAGACTCTTACTCAACCTCCTCGTCCCTTTTTTAGGTCTGCCAGAATTTTCGAACGCTGACCTTCGGTGAGTCAAAAAGTTTTCAGGACAGTCCTATTCATGAGTACGCAGGGCGCAACGTCTTGAGCCAATAGCTACGTGACTAATCTATTAGTGAGAGGCTTAGGTAGTGAAGCTCCCTCTGGTGACCTACATCGTGGGGTGCTTTCAATGACTCTCAGCGAGCTCTTTTCAATTTACCCCGAAGGAAATTTGACCTCGTTTAAATAAAATTTCGTTCCAACACGAAGACTAATTGTAAGAGATTTCAGTGCTGCTATCATTCATCGGGTAATAGTAGTGCGTTCTCCTCAATGGTGCGTATCAAACTTTTTTTTTCATAAAATATGTATAGAAAACCCTGCAGTTCGGTCCGTGTTGCAATGGAGGGTAGGCATTATATTACTTGATTTAGTTTTTTGATCAACGTTTAAACTTGCTCTAAGGTTCTAGTGCAAACACGAGGTTATTAGACTACTTTAAGATGATCACCTATTAATTTTAAGAATGGATTTCTAATTGAAGAGTGGATTAATGTTAAGTTTACTTCTGGCGACAATCATGGTTTGCGGCTAGAATTAGGAGAGTGTGGTATAATGAACACTTTTGTTTATATTATTACTTCTTGTTTTTTTTATCCAGACATTTTTGCCAAAAAAATCCAAGAAAAATATTTCGGACATTGTAATTTAACGATTTAATTATAAATTACAAACAAGGTAAAATTGTGAGATTTGTCGAGGAAAAGGAATTGACAGCTGAGTATAAAATTGGGAAGCTATCGGATAGAACATTTGAAGAACTGTTACCTGTTATTCTAGTGAACATTGCAGTAGGTGAGCATGGCAGTAATGGCGTGAAGTGAATAATTGCACCGGCTAAGCAGCAATTTACTAACGAAATAAAACTTCTCATGGTGCAGTAGTTAGTGGCCCAGCTTTGATACCAGTCAAAGAGAGAAAGTCTGTTCGTTCCTGGAGTGTAGGCAACCTACGTTACACGATTATTACTCATCTGTCATAAAATGTAAGCAAATAAATATTAGGTATTATGACAGCTTACCATAAGAAGCTTATTCCGCCTCTGCATCATTTGATTTGCAAGTGATCACTCAAAAAGATGTCACTAGAGAAATGATGAATCCTGCATACATTTCAACTAAGTTTATCTCTTAAAATGCCTCAAGATTATGGATTGAGTTAAACTATTATGTACTTCTCGTTTCATGCAAATTATTTGTTTAACATTTTTTATATAAAATTTTAAGAGATGATAGATGGGTGTAAATGAAGCATCGATAATGGTTTAGTCTTTGATATAGATTGATACAACATTCCGTCTCCATCTGTGACTGCTATAATGAGGGATCTTTCTGAACTAGACCGAGAAGCGAGACGGTTGTTAAAAAGCAGAAGTCCCTGTCACCCTGAATATACGAGTAGATATTAGAAAGGCATGTTCTTTTTTTGAGATGTTGCGACTTATTAGTTTGGTGTAGTGATTAGAGCATTGGCCTCACTCCACAGGGGCCCGGGCTTGAATACCCCGGGCAAACCGGCCCGGATTCCTGTTTGGATTCCTTTTGGAGGACATTTCGAGTTCAGTACTCCGTCGGGCGGATGGGATGATAAGCGGTCAATATTAAGGTAGTGCTCCGCAACACTGATAACCTTATGGCTATCAGAGTTGGCTAATGCTGATGCCGGTTTTCTCTCTTCCCTTGCTTCTTACCCTTCCCTTCCCATCTTAGTACCTTTCTACCCGGTCCGAAGCGCCTTTTAGTACTGGAATATACTTGAAACCGTTGATGAAATGTAGTTTAAAGTTGATGATGCATAATTTTCTTCAGGCTTCCGAAACTTCCTACTTTTAATTTCTTTTGCAACTGCTCGTACCAGTAGGTACAAGTGCCTAAAATTATCAACCGCGGGATGGATTGCGATTCGATCGTCGAATTCTCGCAATGGCTTGAAAAATTGGCCAACCAGATTGCCTGCCGCCCTAATTTCATTAGAATTGTGGAGTAAGGAGCTTTGACCATTCTTTTTTTCCAATAGACGTTTGATGCCAATGTCCTCACGCCTTGTGGCTGCCTACCGAAGCCCCATCGATCCTAGGGCAGTGTTCCGCAAGGCGGATTCGTAATGCAGTATGACCCCTTGACCGAGCCTCACCTCTACTCACACGTGGCAAAGGTCACGAAAAATGTCACGGTTCCAAAGATAGAAGATCCATCTGGAGACAATCGGACTTGTAGTGGCTGGGATCTGACAGAGTCCCAATCAATTGGATTGCAGCGGGGTCTCCTACGAGCTAGGGAAATTTGAAGTGGCAACTTAACGGTTCAGGTACAGCTGCGTTCACCCCTCTTGGTGCTTTAAATGCTCATGGAGGGACTTCTAGATGGCATTTATCATTCTACCAAATATTCTATTTTGAGAGATTTTTGATTGTTGAGCAACGTTAACTCGCATTATTGAGCTAGACTATTAGTACTAGAAGAATAGTGGCGAACGGATATTTTGGCGGCTAAGGTTATTTCGGATTCTCATGCTTAACTTTTTGCCAAGGCAAACTAAATAACAAGACAAATACCGTACATGGCTGGGGATATATTTGAGCCCGCGGCTTCAGTGCTAATGGGCCTGCACGTTATAGATCTGCCTGCGGACCAAAACCAAGTTTGTTTATTTACGTACGAAACTAAGCAAATTTTTTTACTATCAAATTATATTTATTAAATTAACTATTATTTCAAACTAGGTAAAAATCAGCGAAATTATCCATTGACCGCATTTATCATCCCATTGATAGCTAATTCTTGATGACCGAGTACATTTATAGCCTAGTAGTATCGCCTATTTCTCACTAGAAACTTCGGGTTTGTTTTCCCCCTTGGTAGCATGTAAAATTATGCGTATATTCCGTTAATTGAGATCAATGCCTCGAATTCGGCTTCGGTCAGAGAGGGGGATAGATCATATTTTGTTATCTTTCCCTCTCCTTACATTTCCCCATTATTTGCTAATCATTTCCATCGCCTCTACAAATTTGTAATTTTTCTCGACATCCCAATATATGTTTTCAAATGACGTGATCAATCTCGCTACCCCTGTAGCAAGGACGCAATTAGGACAATTGAAACCAGTAATTCACCTCATCTATCAAAGCTAGCTCTGAGAGAGTGTTGGAGCCGATAACAAACTATTGAAACCTGACGTTATAGGAGTAGTTGAATTAATTAATGAGGTGCTAAGGTTATATTTAAAGTATAGCCTAACTAAATTACTAGCATGCTCCTAAAACAAACGTAACACCTCTACTGATTTAAACCCGAAACCGTCCGGTTGCTAAGCCAGCTTTAACGACCTGAATGTGAAGATAAATTAAGATACGATCAGCTACATCATTAACTATTCTATGGAATGGAATGAAGAAAGAAACAAAGCTTAAGCTAATTATGATTGAAATAAAATCATAAATGGAAGCTTAACGGTACCGCAGTTTCCAATTATTTAATGATAATGGTGATTCAGGGGATGGTATTGTACCCTCTCTGGAGCAAACAATATCGCCAGGTAATTCTGAAGGCGTGCTGGGACGGAGGGGATAGTATGTACTAATTTTAAAGCTAATGGAAAATACCAAATATATATAAAAAGACATTCGATTAATCGGTAAGGGTAAAGCAATGGCAAGAAAAATTAAAACTCCCTGTTACATATCTCAAAGCAATTATTATCTCAAACACTTACACTTCACAGCTCACGACTTTCGGTATATCTCACTAGTTTCTTGGAGAAGGATCATATCAATTTGATGACAGCTTTATGTCGTTATTCGTAAATTGAAAAAAAAACTGTATTCAAATCGCTTCTTTTTACCAATATTTATGATAATGTTTTGAAAAAATACTTGACATTCCTGACGAAAATTATCGAAAGATTTCCACACGGAAAAGCCATCCGTCTTGACCGAGATGGTGAAGGTAGATGACTTTTTACCTGAGGAAATGTCTCTAATGTGCATATCAGTGGGTAACTTTGTTTAGATTTTTGTGGTTACATTGAATCGTGAAAAATCATTGGCTAATTTTCGGCATAATTTAACTATAAGTTTTCGTGACAGCATAACTCTGAATCAGAAACACTTGGTGAATCGCCAGGTTTGAGGTTTTTTCTTTCATTGAATGAATATATTTTTTTATCTCTCATAAAAACCGACTCATTATGAAAAACATTAATTTTAAAAATCTTTTGTTTTCTTGAAATGATTTTACGACGGACCATGTGGTTTTACTACCGTACTACGGTTCTGCTGCCGTAAGCCTGTAAACAGGATCCTTAAGTCGTGGTCAATGATTCAATTGGGTAAGCGGCCGACCTGGTAATATAAAGGTAACGGCTTCGAATCCCACCTCGGGCATATCACGCGCTTGCTAAAATTAAATTTAGTTTTTGTTGCTGAATACCGTATGCTGCTGAATAGTTTCGTTGCTTGAAGCAGCTAAAACCTATTTCCGATACTGCTTCGTACGCATCGTCTATTTCCGCCACATTACGAACGGAGCGCATACCTCGCCATTTTTGTTGCCTCCACTTATATTTTCGGAGCCCCCGATCCCCGAACGAGAATCTCGGTCCTATGCTTTCAATATCGATTCAGACGATAGTGTCGCATCCCCCGAAGGAAATTCAAGATAGGCCCCCTCTCTTGGCCCGGTAGGAGATAAACCTGTTTAATCTGCCCCATTAAATCGTTTCAGGTCCCGTGGCCAATTTGACCCCGAGACCGAGGGCCCACATGCATTTTTTCCCGACCCCTCTCACAGCTTCCTCGACCTCCATTGCAGCCACTCCTTCGCCGCTTTCCCGGCATTCTTGACCCTTCCGTTCAGCGATTCGGAAGCTCTTGCACACAAATACTCCACGCCTTCTCGGAACATGAAAGTTGGACTAAGTGTGTACTCTCGCCGAGAATGTGCTCCAGTGTGGAGAATGGTTTTCGACCCTCTACAATAGGGCAGGGGAGGCGATAGAGTCTAGACTGATACTCTGCCCTACACCTCTTGTCCTCGTTGGGTTCTCTATTCCCTTACTCCCTTCCCCCCCCTCTTCACTCGGCTATCTCGTATCACCTCAATTGCCGTCTCCCTCAATGCGACACTCTCCCTGTTCTGAGTCCCCCCTTACGTGCATGCCGGCCCTCGCGTGTCTATTCACCAATAGTGCAGTTGCGGCGATTTCGCGGTGGTTCACGAACGACCTCGGGTTACAGCCAAGACGTGTCGATGAGCGCCCGTTTTTTTTTTACTCAGTTCCCGCGGAAAAGTGCTCCTTTCCCCTTGGTCGGTTTGAGCTCTCCGTCCAGATACGGAGTACCTAGTTTTTCTTTATTTTTTTCTTTTGTTGGCGGTAGGGTCCGCTGGCCGGATGCTCAACTAAAACGACTTAGTAGGGGGTTCCCTTCGCGGGAGAGAAATGGCGAGTACTCTCAATGCGGCACGAGCTGCTACGTGGGAACTGTTCTTGGGTCAAGCGCGATGCAATCTTGCCTGGCTTTCTCCGAAGAAAACCTCTTTTATGTCCCGCCGCATCGAATTCATCAGCTCCTGAATATATACCCATGCTAGGTATTTTCATTGTACTTAACCGGTTTGCTGAGTTTTTGATCGAGTACTCTTCTCTATTCCGTCTTTCGCACCGCAATCTGCTGCGAGTATATGGGACCCTTATAAAGCAGGCTTAACCCTTTGAGTGCCACCGAATTTACGAATTGGATCGAGTACAACGAAGAGCAGCGAGATATGTAAAAGGGTGTTACGATAGGGAAAGCAGTGTGTCTGGTATGTTAGCCTAATTGCGATGGGAATCGCTGTCACCACGTAGGCTGAATTATAGACTTAATCTTCTGGGAAAATTTAAGGAAGGAGATTTCATTAATGACGTTAATCATATATTGCTGGCTCCGACTTATTATGGTAGGCTCGATAATTCTAATAAAGTTAAGGAGATAGATTGCAGGACGGACAGGTTTAAAATATCATTTTTTCCACGTACGATTCGAGATCAGAACGTTAGACATCGCGTAAATCGGTAATAATTATAGAGGTAACATTCAGAGTAGGTCGATAGTATTTTTTATTTCCTGCATGTTCAAATCATTGTGTTACTCGCATGCATTGCTTTTTTTTGAATGCATGAGTATCTATTAAATTGGTGTTGGATTTCAATTCATGCATGGTATTCGTGGGTTTGTCCTGCATGATTGGGATTTGGTAGTTTTTTTCTTTTTTCACCTAATTACTTTTAAAGGTGTGGTGTTTGTTTTTCCTTGTTCATTTTTGTTTGTTGTGACATTGTTCCTGGTGTGGATGCACCCCCTGCCACACACCCTCGAGATGGGTTGCAGGGTATGTCGTAGATATAGATATAATCTACTATTCCAGAGTACTCATTTTGGTAATACGGATGATGGGACGAGATGACTATATTTTCATTGTACTTCCACGGATATTTAACCGGTTTGTTTAGTTTTTGATCGAGTAGGTACTCTGCTTTATTGTCTTTCGCACTCCAATCTACTCTTCCAGTCTACTCATTTGGGGCAAATAATGTTAGCCACAACAAGATGACTACTAGCCACCTATTCCGAGTGCCGTCGTGCCATTCCTGATAGTGGTAAAATTTAGTTGTTTTTTTCAGACCCTTAAAGAGTTCTCTGTTGAGAGTTCTTTGTTGTCGAGGGAGCTTACTACTGTATCAACCTATTAGGACTTAAAACATTCCAACCTTTGGTTTATTTTGCTAAAAGTAGGGTAAAACCTGACGACGGGTATCTCTCTAGGCGTGCTAAAACCCCTAAAAGTTCGTACTCCTTCCTAAATACCGACTAGCCATCTATGCGCGAATGTTCTTATTTCTCTGTCTTAAGGCTTGGCTACAAATATTATTTACACTTTATCTATTCAGATTACAATAATTCCTATTTTTTCAATTTTTTCAAGTTTTTCAATTTCAAGTTCCTACTCTATTATTTCTTTGAGTTGTTCCATTTTTCTAACTTCTGCAACTATCCTCAGCATTCGATCACACAATCATTTATTCTGACAATATTAGACGCCTGATTTTCCTCAGCCACCTTTCTTGCTTTCTCTCTTAATCAAGTATTACTCGGTGGCCTTTCTTTTCAACAGTTTTTAAAGTAATGCGTAATAAAAAAGCAAATTACTCAACTGCTCACTCTTTTACTTTGTCTCTTTTCACGAAATTTATTTTTAAAATGCTCTGATTAGATAATTGGCTTTCATATAATGGTATGAGTTCTGAAAAATGTATAATGGTGATGTTTTTGTTTCAACATGGCTAGCTGAATTGAGTCTTGAAACTCGTGGTTGAAAATATGTAATTTTCAGGACGTCATTTTGAATGAAGGATAATTCAGGCTTTTTAAAGGTGATCAGTGCATGTGGGAGAGCAGTAATTTACATGTTATTAATTCGCAGTCATTAAATAGAAAATTTTGCTACAAATAATTTTTTTATAAATGGTAATGTCGCAATTTATTTTTTTTCTTGTTGTTCCTCCCGCTATCAGGGTAGATGACAGGCAGCCAAGTTGATTCACGCTTCTCATCGCATAGAGCCGGGTTGGAATGCCGACAGTGGCAAAGATTTTTCTGTGGTATACCGGTCCTCACCTGAACTCTGTGTGGAGATAACGTAAATGAAGTCCGTCGGATGATACGTTATGCCGTGGACCCCTTGGTCTCCCTCATTGTTTGAACGCATATGCGTTTTGCCTGGTTTTTCTTTGCCAGGTTTTTCTTCATACTGATACTGATCTCCATTCTTAAAAGAAAATCCCTCCGAAATCCAACTTCCCATCTATTTTTAAGATCCATCTGTTGGTATCCCTCTCTAAAGCCACAACTGAAACTCAAACAGTGGAGGCGAAATGGAGAGAAAACTTTCATATGCGCGATTGTGTACCTCACGATGGGGTCCAAGGTCTTAACGCTCGATATCATGGATGGAGTACTGATGTGGATGAGCACTCCGCACTGTTCCGATCCGCATAGCCTTCTTCTCCTTACATCCCTACCGTCGTGAGGTCATGGGTCAGCAACCCGAAAATAGTCTTGACGCAGCTTTCCTCTCGATTCTCCTATCTACTAACCTCTTCATATAGGATCTTGTTTTTTCCCGGCGTATAATGCTGGTGAAGTCTTCACGGGTTCTCCACCGGGTCAGGGAAACGGCTAAGGCCGACGTTTCGACGGCTAACACTGCCATCGTCCTCAGGGCGTTGAGTGTCAGGTCCAAGAAAATGCCGGTATATATACTCTTTGCCAATATATAGAGTATATATACCGGCATTTTTCTTAACCCGTGAAGACTTCACCAGCAACCTCTTCATATTTTCATAATTCTTCTCTTGCAAATCCATTGTGCCATATATTTTATACGAGACCTTCCATTTTCATTCTCCCCATTCTCTTTTCCCTCGACGATCGTCTTCATCAGCCCATCATGTCTCAGAATATGGCCAATCGACTTGTTTTGTCTTCTTTAAAAGGTTATTAGCAGACTTCTATTTTTTTCCCACTCAGCTTACAGTTAGATCTCTACGGTAAGACACGGTCGATTCGTTTTATCTTCATCATTCATATGTAGCACCATATTCCTGATGCTTAGAGCTCTAAATTATCTGCTGTTATTATTGTCCATGCGTTACTGCCATAAAGAACCGTACACGAGATGCACTCGTGTATGGTCTGATGAATCCTGACGTTTCCCGAGTTCCAAGCTTTTATTTCCGGCTGTGAGTAGATTTTTCTTTTGATAGAATGCCCTCTTTGCCTGGGATATTCTACTTTTTCTTTCTTGCTCCCTCCATCGCTGGTTACTTGGCTTCCCTAACAGCAGTACTCGCTCACATCTTGGTTCTCACGCTTGGCTCTCAAGTTTAACTTTTTCTTGGCCTCCTTTCTTTTACCTATATCCCAGTATATCTCAATTCTGCTATCATTACATCATTGTTATTATGTATCTTCAGGTTTATCTCTATAGTCATCGATGGTTGCATTTAAAATGATGTATGTCGAAGTTTTCTTTCTTAGTAATATTCCTTGTTATCTACCTAGCTTGTTCTTTCTCCCATCTAACCCCTTGTCGCTCATATCCTCTGCCACCTCATTCTTGGTCTGATTCGCTCTCTCTTTCCTACTACTTCTATCATATTACTTCTATCCTCCCACTCCCTATCCTTTCCATCATTCATCTCCCCTATCCCTGCATCCGAGCTACATCATACCGTGTTCCTGAATATTTTTGTTTTTTGGTCCCAACATGGCTGTACTCATTTTGTGTCTCGTTCGGTCTATTCTACTGACACCACAGATCCATCTCAATCTTCTCTTATCTGTATGTCCCATATTATTTTCTTATTCTTTGATAATTTCCCAGGTTTTGGTTCCATATAGTAATTGATGCAAATCCAGTAATATCTACCATTTTTAAACATTTTCTTTGAATTCTGCAGCTGTATAAATTTCTTACATTTGTTTTCTTTAAATTCTGTCACTCTTGATTCCATATGGCTTTTTCCACCTCATCCACGTTGGACTCTGTATTCTATCTCAGTGGTCAGTTTCCCATCTTTCTCAAAATTTTATTCCAGATATTTACAGTTTTTAACCGCCGCAAAATCTCATCATGAAGTTTCATGAAAACTTCTCGGAAAAATCTCTTCTTCCAAGAATAAGGACTTTACCCACTTTATAATATCTCCCATTGTTGGAATTCAAACCAATCAATTTAAAGTACGTATCTTCATCATTTTGTATTTCAATCTAGTCTAAATGCATGGCGTTCAGGTTTACGTCTCTGGCGTGTGAAGCGATGTATCTCAGACCTTGATTAGCGCTTTGTTTCATAGAGTTTGAAAGCTCTTTGACTTCTCGTGGCACTTCAACCCCATCCAAAGTTCACAAACTAGCGTGAAAATGCACAAATTTTCCCTCAGTGAACTCTGTATGGAATGCTTTAAGTACGTAATATGAACGCAAGGGAGTGGAGCGATGGCAGTTGCCTTAAAGCGATTTCATTGGCTCTCGCATTCCACGAAGTGCGCCGGCCGCTTTAATTAGCAAACGGGTATGCTTGCGGAAACCTGCATAATTACGTGACCACCCACATGAAACTGTTCACCCAGGCAAAGTGCTCTGGCATCATCGTCACGTTTCAATTTTTTCTACTTTACTTTGTGTTTTGCCTGCCTCTCCAGGTAACAAAATTTTCATAAAATCTCATTTCAGTGCTATTAATAATGCTAGCTTGTAGGCTGCTTTTCTTTCATAATTTTTTGTTCAATTTTCGCTACGACTTTTTGAATAAGTAGGAAAAATCTGTTTGTAAACAGCAGGATGCTCTTAGCAATTTCATATTACATAGCTGATATTGACAGTTAGGAAGGCTAGTAGTGAAGAACTCAAACGGAGTCAGGTGAATTAGAGACACAGAAATAAACTTGAGTACTTATGCAGTGCCCTCTTATACACACGCCCTCTAACGTTTATTAAAGTGAGTCCCTCTTTTCGGTCATATATGGTTCCGCAAAACTGTGACGTAAAGAGAAACAACGGAAGGCGAATCACCATTCTCCGTTCACGCTCTAAGTATGTACATAGTTTATATATGTTGACTATTTTACAGGTTTTTTCCGATGGCCTATTTTTATCAATTAGGTATGCGTTAAAAAGCTGTTAAGGGTTCAGCATGAATTTTAGGTATGACAATAATAAAATTTATTTAGGTATGATAATAATAAAATTTATTGATATTCTTGGAATATACATCCAATATGAACAGTCACTAAGTAGGTACATTTGTATTAATAGATCTCATTGGTATGAACTTCGCTCAAACGTAACAAAAGAATACTTCCATGCACAGAAAGAAAATGTTATATCGATAGCATGCCAAATACAGGGGTAACCATTACAAACGTATGAATTTGTTTAATATTAATTTGAAAAAGTTTCTCCTGAATACGCTCTGGGAGGAAGGGTCTTTTTAGATGCTTAGGAAGTTGGTTCCAGACATTTGGTAGACAGTAGAAATTGGAAGGCATAAAGATGAATCGGATCCATCCTGGTTACAGCATTGAGGGATTTCACTTTGGAAGGACAAAATATAATTAAGTACTGAGGTTCATTATTTTTAAATAGGGTGTATATGATACATGCCATCATGAATTTTCTTCTAGTTTTTAAATCAAGCAAGAGAGTTTTTCGAGATAAGGAGGAATATGATCCTCCATCCGCAGGTCGAAGACGTACATAGTAGTTTAATTAAGAGACGTTGGAGCTTGGTATTGAGTTCCTCCATTAAATCATGAAAAACCAAGTTGAGGTAGTCGAAATGTGGAAAAATCAAGGAGACCGGATGTTTCCTCTAAGTAGTAGGCAGTAGATGATTTTTATGTATCTTCATCGGATGGAAAATGATATTTATCTTATTAGCTGCACTCATTATGATAATTAAATTACAAATTATATGTTAAGGTAACATTAGATTTTTGACTCTCTTGGAGTAGGGAACATAGGTAATTTAACTTCAATCTTAGGCATCATCATATAGTTAAATTTAGCATTTACCCCAGAAATGCAATTATCATAGATTTTATGCTATTGCTAATTAAGTTTAAATGTATGAAAATGATTGATACAGGATGAAGATAGTGAAAATACTTTTTTCTTCAAGATTTTATGCATGCTTTTGGAGAAACTGATCGTTTAAAAATAATGTGTTGGAAAATAACAATGACTTTTAAAGTTTTTGCCTTGCTTGCCGTTTCAATAAAGATATAAATCTCATTGAGAATAGTCCTAGTGTAACATTCTCTTCCATTACTAAGGCAGAAAAAAGAATTAGTAAGATGCCACGAATTAATTTAATGCTTTTGGAATGTAACATAGAATTCTGTTTTGCCATATTAATGCAGTTCCGTCAAACTAAGCCTTACGCCTTCAAATGTGCCGTTACCCTATTTTGCATAATTCCGCCATTGTTCGATCTCATATATGATATAAAGTGAATTGCCTAACATTATACATTTGTACGATATAACCCCAAAGGTTTATGTTTTAAATATAAAATTATATATAGCCATTTTCGCAATGCGTCTTTCTTTACTGTCCGCATGCTTCGCAGTGGCGCCATGACGTTAAATCCTTTCTCCACCGAAACTGAGGTCTTTTTTCCCCATATCCCGCCTCCTTTCGCTTTTGAATTTAAACGACTTTCCGTGAGACGAGCATCGAGGCAGAATGACGGTTTTTGACATCCGTCGAACCTCCACTATTGATTCGACGCATTGTTGTTTAACAAAAAAGTCCCTCATTCGCTGCCATCACTGATAAGGAAGCCGTATTTTTGAGCTGGCGTACTTCGACGAGGTCGTTGATCACGCGGGGAGGGTAATAAAAAAAGAATGTTAAGGAATATCACGGAGAAGGAAGTTCCGTTTCACGGGGCAAGTGGGCGAGTCTTGCACAACTGCGCCAGCGGCCGAGTCAATCCATAACCGCAGTGACGACACATGAGAGACGACTCGGCGATACGCCATTGGAGTGGCGTTGGGATAATTTCGATTCCGCTTCCTTCTGCTCATTTGTTTTCTTCTTTTGCGCCTTTGCCGCTGATGAATCTCAGAATAAATTTTGAAATTTGACCGGGGAGAGAGTTTTCCTGGATTGGTAATCGCGGACCTTTGCCTTGACGGACCAATACCATGTCCACACGCGCACCAGGTTTCCTGATTCCAAAGTCAATTTTTTTTAGGACCATGATTCGATTCCCGGCACAGGGATACTTTATGCTGTACAAATTTTCAAAATGCTTGTTGTGCAAGACGCCATGCAAAAATATTACAGAATGGATTGATTAGTATGATAGTCTTCTGCCGGTTAAGGTAAGATGGAGTGTACATACTCTTCTTCGTATTGCTATCAACATACGGTCTTTTTGCTCTCGCTAATTATCTCTTCAGGTCATTTTTTTCTACCTCTCTTCATAATATATAAGGTGTGTTCAACCCTATGGTTGGTTTTCGATTAGTGAGGGTAGAGCTCACCCTGTAAAAGTGAAACCCTGTAAAGCCATTGACGTGAGAAATTCACACATTCAGGGTGGGGGGCCAGTTCCTTTCCCTAGTCCACCTGCGATTTCCTACGAAGTTTTGACACGCAGAAAATTGAAACGCGAGGATTTTAAGTGGGGGTGCCCAGAAATCTTCTTGCCCGGGATTTGAACCCGGGACCCTCCGGTCAGCAGCTCAGCGCTCTACCGCTGCTAAGCTTTGCTTTCACTAGGCTACCACGACCCCTCATTATATTCATAATACATTTTTATTTAGAATGAATTATTTAGGATAGGTATATTTGCAGAAGATTCACAAAGTATCAATTTAAGTACCTAGTGTTCCAAGAAAACCATGCATCATTAATAAGGTAAAGAAAGGGAACTAGTAGAATACAACTAATATAATTTTTGACGATGTTCTTCTTCTTTGTGCTGGTTTTAACTTATCGCCCTGCGTTTTTTATCTCTTTAGGTGAGCGTATTGCATACCTCTCTTTAGACTATTCAAAATAAATTTTCTTATTCCTTCTTCCTCCTTTCATAATCACCATCCTGCCTTCGATAATTGTTAATTTAGTGTTCCATGTCCATAATAACCTTTTACATCCATAAGCCGTGCTTTCTCCTTATTTTTGCCAGCAATTTTTTTTTTGCATCCGGACTGTTCTGTTGGCCTATATACCCCTCGAATCCCGATAGGCATTTGCCTGTCATCAGGTTTCCCAGGGGCTGAACCAACAGAGCTTCACAAACATCCAAGCCCTGGATGGAGAAAAACCCACCCAGGTGGGACTCGAACCCGCGACCCTAGGATTGGCAGGCGAGGACTTTACCAGGCAAAATTTATTAATATCTATGCCCATTCAACACATCTTCATTCGTCCACCTTTCTGCGTAATGTGTATGTTCTTCTCCACTTCCAAATTTATAAACTTTCCACTCTCATCTCTTTATTCTTTCCAATAATCCAAATATCAGACCTTGATAAGGCTCGACCTATCTGTATACGCTATATGCTAAGTTCGTCAGCAACCTTTTCTTTGCATCCTAAAGAAGCTTCACTTCCACTGTTTCGCCGGTTAAGCTGATGCCTTGTTAAAGTGATTTTCCTATCAACAAGCCTATATATTCCACCTTCGTCCAACATTCTTTCCAAGGAGCAAAACTGGGAATTATGAGTCAGGACTGAAACATTTTTATAAGTGATTTTATAAGTCACCTAAGACCCACCTTTAACACGAATAACATAAGCAGCTTTTTCCAATGAAGTGCAATTAAAAATCAAAGGTCCAGTGTAAAATTCTATTGTTTCACTACCGCGAAATAGATCCACGACCCATATGTCTATCTTCTTGATAGAGTATTTAATACTAGAAGAATGTAAAGATAAAGTTTAAACTTTCAATGTGAATAGATTTTTTGAAGATTGACCTTTCGATATGGGTAATGATTTTATGTTCCTGTGATTAAAAGTAAGCCGTTGAGGTGTTCTAGTGGTGGAAAAGGAAAGCAGCGTGTAACAAGATAGCACATTTTTGTCGACTTCACATCCAATCGCTTTTCAGGTTCAGGAAGCATGCTCTCACATAGAAGTTCATGAATATTGTGAGGTCTGTTGAGTAAACTTTAGGAGAACCACGAGGTATAACGGTACGCTGTTAGGCAGCAAAATGAATCGAAGCGTTCCCAACAACGAGTGTAGGTTTTTTAATGTCAGTGCACATTAATTTAAGCTTTTTTTTAACGAAGAACCAAAATTAATTGCCTGAGTTTGAGCCAAATAATTTGAATTCATGAATACGAGTGGTTTCGTTATGACGCTCGCAATTTAGCGGACAAAGTCTGCGGGGTAAGTAATCCAGAGGGCGGAATGCCGATTGGTTGGCTCCTCCCTCGCAATGAAATGTGACGTTATTACGCGTTATCTCCTATTTATGAGCCCTAATTACTCGAGGTTTTCCGTAAACTTGATAGCAATACGGTTTGAATGGGGCCACGAATAGCCACTTCGAAGCGTTGAGGTCATTACCGTATATTATTCCGTCATGAAGCTGAATTTTAAAATGGCCTAACTGATTTGTTGCAGTTTTGATCTTGCAGAAAATCTTCGTATTGCATTCCACATTTTCAGTGACCTTCAGAATGGTAGAACGACTGTCATTCGTCTGGTGAACAGTCTGGTGAATGTATTTTTAATTTTTTGGACGGAGACGAAATTCAGTAACAAAGGATTTAAGACTTAATCGGCGATTATTACCTATTGATAAATTTTCTCGGTTTTTACACCGGGATCTACATAAACAAAAACCGATCTGAGACCAGCAATATCTCTGAGCTGTTAAAACTGTATCTCTATCTATGTACTTCATTGAAAGTTATTGAAATGGTGTGTAGTAAACAGGTGTATCCCACTCTAGGAGTGCGCCAAATATATTCACTCTTAGGTATTTATTTAGGTATTTATTTATCCAGGATGAACTCTTGGGTACCTGAGAAATATATAACTACCTATACAGAAGGCGTCTTAGATATCCAGGCCGATAAAGTGCTACTGTGACTTATCAAAGGTTGCGAGTTGACTACCATGTAGGGGGACTGTGTTGGAACCGTCGGAATTTATTGGAGTAGATAACCAAGGAGTCACGTGGTTCAAACAATAATGGTTCGCAAATGTTTGTGTGTTTGAATCGAACATTACAATCTCACTTGACGTTTTCACTTCAGTTTTTCTCATCCGGGGACTCTCCTCGAGACGGATGGCATAAACTCAAATGAAAACAATGATTTAGACTGTTAAGAGCGACTGAAACACACCATAATTTGCGAACCATTCTTGTTTGTATCTCGTTACTCTTTGGTTACCTATTCGAGTTAATCCCGACGGTTTCAGATACAGGCCCCTAGGTCATAGATGTTCTGTAAGTCCTGGGATTTATACCTTACGTTAGATGGTGTGAACTACTTTAGCCGTTGGAACACCTAAAACCCAAGACTACCACATACCCAAAGGCGTGTTGCAGAAAGTATCACGTAAAATGCTCTTATGGTAAATGTAAGACCTGATTTTCAACTATTTTCAGTTGAATTATTTTATTGTCTTGCCGATTTTTTTACCTCTATTTTAATGTCGTGATTTTCTTGGGCTGCTTACACATATATCAATCTTAATATTTCCCGTTAAGTTTAGGGTTCTGCACCAGTTGAAAGTGCATGGAACCGCGACTCTCTTTTAATTGAAATTCAGCAGACCTGAAATCACCACGCCCGAGAGAAAACCTGATTTAAATTTCAATTCACGCCATGATCCACCAAGTGCATTAGCATGACCACGATGTCTATTTGCTGCGTCGATGGCTTAATCATCTTCACGTTTAATTTTTCAGCAAAGAGTCTTGGTCGGAAGTGGACCGCTGAACAAATAATCTCACACACCTTCACCCTAATGAGTGTTCCAAGTTTCCTCCTTAGTTCGTGCATGCCCTATAAGGATGGGATTCCTTTGTTTCCTTCTTGAATCCACGACGCGATGAAACTTACTCGGTTGGTGACAGGAAATTGAATGAGTCGGATGGGAGAGAACGTCTCCGGTCCGCGATTAATCTGTCTAGGGTCTGAGTGGTACGGAAGGAACCTCGCTCGCTTAAATGTCAATTGCAGTCGACGAGGTAAGTTCGCTGCGTCAAGTCGCATTGCTGGGGAGCTAAAGGATGCGGGGCAGGGATTGCTGAAGATTATTGAATTTTGGTTGTATGCAGCATATCAGTTTCCTTCATGCGTCAACATCAACCAAGTCTTCGCTTAATCCTAAGACGAATCGTCTGAGTCGTTTTATCGTACAGACCTCATTGTGATGAGGGGCGGTATCATAATTATATTAGCGTAACCAGCCTATTTGATGAACTAAATGCTTAAATATGTTGAAAAGACGAGGAAATGATGAAAAAAGCAAGGTAAAGATGGAAATCATTATCAGGCCATAGGTTGAAATATAGATTTATACTTTTAAATAAAATCCAAGACCATAATTAGACTGATTTTGAAAAAAATTTGCGAGCTTCGACTTACTTTGGAGTCAAAGTCTTTGTTCTTTCCTTGGCCTTCATGTCAATGAGCATCTAATTAGTGAAATCGACGGATTTGCTGAACCGACAGATTAAAAATTCCTTTCTTTCTTCGTACAATTAGGAATATGAGTAGTTGTGAGTATGTTCAATAGTATAAATACCGTAAACGTATTGTTTCGGGTTTTACTTTGTGAAATCACTACATAATGGATAAAAGAATCTAACTTTGTATAATTTCACTAAATAATTACCCCCCGCCCCCATCTCCCCTCTTTCTTTTGCAACCCCCACCCACTTCCTTAAGTATATATTGGACTGTAACATAATTGTAGTCACCTGAAGACGACATAAACTCTTGAAACCCGGATCGTGAATAAAACTAGTCAGTGAAATTTCGCATACGGTATTGCTTATCATAGGTAATAGGATGTTGTTACAAGGACTTTCAGTTAACCCAACAGCATGTTTCTGCAAACTGGCTTTGCTCATTAAATATTTTTTTAGTTGTTGTTTCGACTAGAATATAGCTACTTACGATTTTAATCATGATATGTAACACGTTTGGTATAAATTAACCCCTTGCCACTCACCCTTATGGTGGCTGACCTGGTATGATGTAGATGTGTATTCATCATCATCAGTCAACATCAATAGTTCATTACTGTAGCCAATTAGTCACCAATACTAAATTTGGTTTGACGCCACCCTCATCTCGATTCTTCTATCTGCTAACATCTTTGTATTCGCATAGCTCTTCCCTTTCGGTCCCTGCACGACTTTTTATATTATTATCATGTGATGCCTACCTTTTCTATTTTTAGTTGTCACTTTTCTATCGACGATTGACTTCATCAGGCCTTCATGTCTCAAGATATGATATTTTTTTACGATTTCGAAAAATATGGCTGGTAGGTATTCGTTAGGACGAGAGTTTGAAAGAACGGCGTGCCAGTACTTTTGGTCGAATTTCATTCGGGTGACAAAATTGTTAAGATTTAAAGTGTTGTAAAAAATGATGATTATTAAAATGCCCAATAATTTACTCCGATGGCCTGAGTCCCAACTCAAATCTTTTTAATTTTTAGTTATCATTTAAGATTTGGCCTTAGTGTTTGCAGATATTTTATCACGTAGCGCTTGTCCTTTCACGCTCTGTCAGAAGTGTCTCACAGTGTTCCGAGTGTCAAAATCGTCGCACTGGGGCAAGAAAGATAAGGTTAATAAGTTATCGAGTGAGGGTCCCATGCCCAATTCTCAACGTGCTGATGGCGACCTATTCCGGTTCTCTGTTCACTCATTTTATATAAAATTAAGCTTTTGTCTATTACTTGACTAGAAATCTCGATGGAGATCCTCATTATTTTCATAATTATCTTGGAATTGATTTAAAAAACGTGCTTTCTTTCTACACTTTTCTTAAAACCAGAAACACGCAATCAAAACAACCCAAAAACGAAAAACTAATGTATTAATTCAACATCATGATCAAGACTTACACTGATCATCAACACAGATCAGAGATTACTTTGGAGAGGTTCATCGCTCAATCTTCAATCAGCATGCAGCAATTCTATTCTCATAACTACATCCTTCTATCTTTAGCACATTTGTAATAATATTCAGTAGTTTTTGCTGTGCAATGTTCCTCGTCGACTCTCCTAATATAGTTGGTTAATTTTCAGTTTCCTTGCATGTAAATTTTTTAAAATCATTGTTCAAGAGGAGTTATTGAATTGAAATCCCTCAACAAACAGATAATCCTGTATTTATCTCAATAACTATATTAACGTTTCATAAAGATTTTTATGTGTCTTTGCTGATACTGCGATGGTATTCATGTCTGACTTGTGCGGTAAAATTTTAATAGAGGTTTCACCTAATATGCTGTTGTTGCCATTAGAGGAGGCGACCGTAGACTTCGCTCGTGGACCATTAGTTGTAGGGACGATTTATCAAATACTCGTAGTTACAGTTAACGTATAGTTACAATTTATTAAAATATTAAAAGGTTACACTTTTTGTGGATGGAGGAAGTGTGGACAGTAACGAGATTCTGTTATTAGCATAAACTTAACGAAAGGGGCCGAGAGGTCAAACGTGTAAAGTACCTACCATGCGACGGACGGTGTTCAGCATTTATGTTCATCTCCGTAATGAGCATAGGTAGGGACTGAAAATTTCCTGTAAAATCACGGTCACAGCTGGAATTTGTCCGAACAACTTTAAGCCAATATAAACTAATTTATATTTGTAAATGTTCTGTGGAAAGTGAGTTTTGAGCTCTTGCAGTTTTGAATGATGAAATGAAGGCTATTCTTCATGTTTACTGATCATTTGTGTAGTAACACTTTGCCAGCGGGAACAAATTATTTAAAAGTTTTATTTATTAAAACTTTTGGTTATGTCTTGGGGACAATTCCTCCTTTCCCGAGTAAAAATGTAATCTGACCTCGATGGTGGCAGAATAAGCTCTCTGCGGATACTAAGCTTAAGAATTCGAATCCTTCTATCGAGGGATATTCACCATCCAGGGCATGGATGTTAGAAGTGTCCAGATGGACATCATAATTCTTATTTTTCTCAATGAAGAACGAACATTGCTATATTTACAGTGCGATTCCTTTGTATCTTCATCAGTAAACCTTGTGATTTTCTCGTGGTCTATCAATAGCCAAATGCTCACTTTACCTGTGCATTCATGCCAGAGGAGTTTTAATGTTCTCCAAATCGCGACGATGATTACCTACTGCTTTTGCACATATTTGAGATATTTTCGAACAAACCTGGTGAAGTTCTTAGGAAACTAATTATGTACTTCTCTAAAACTCTGATTTCATTCATATTTGTAGTAAAAATTATATGTACTTTTTTAGTTGTGACATGATCATGCAATTGTTACCATAAAAGTTAACAGAATACTCTGAGACATGTTTCATGCTACGCGTGTTTCATGCTACATTTCTGCGTAAATTCAGAATGATTGTTTTCCGCGAATCATTGGCATGAATTTATCATTATGACCCCGAAATGTGAATCCGCCTCTTCTCTTTTTTTTGAGAATTTCCAACCCAGGTTCCCATAGAGTAAAGCCAATTTTTCCACGGGGCCTTTCATTCATGTGCACTCTCCGTAATGACGGTGCATGCTGGTATCACTGCGCGCTGCGAGATGCCTCGCCTCCACAAACGGATCCGGCGTGATGCTTTCTCTGTACTTGCCTGCATGGCCGGTAGAGCCCGCCTCCGGGCACGGGAGCGCATAATACGCCAACAACGTTCACTCCCCCTCCCCCTTGTCTCCTCGTTGACCTTTTCGCATCCACTACGAAGTTGTCCCATCCCTCCGCCTCCGCACACAAACATGGAAATACACGTACGTATGCACATTCCCTATGGCTAGCCCTTTATCGCCGGAGACGGTTTTCGCGAGCGGTCCCCCACCATCCCCATCCGGGCGGAAAGGGATCGCGGAGAATATCGAGGGTTGTTGAAAGAAAAGTCGTCGAAGGGGGGAGGGAGAGATGGACTTTTGGCTCTGCGACTTTCGTAGTATTTTCCCTCCTTCCCTCCTCCTCCTCCCCCCGCATGTCGTGAGACCGTCGCATCTCGAAAAGACGCGCAGTGCGGCAATCCAACGCCCTCTTACTCATCTCCCCTGTATCCCTCCGCCTCTTTGCCATTCCATTTACTCCCCCCCCCCCCCAACCCCGCCATTTTGAAAATTCCTCAGACTCTCTTCAGTTGCTCGGCGAGGGATGAAAGTTGATTGCAGGTGTATTACATCCGTCGACCCCTTTTCTCCTCACTCTCGAAATCTTTGCTTTCCTTTTTCTCTTCCTCCGACGTCCCGTGCAGCTTAAACCTCTCCTCTTCGCTCTCTGTATGTGTGTGTACTGCAGGGATCCGTTTCGTGCCGCGGTCTTTTTAATCGGATTTACGAGTCGAGTTCTCCGGTTCGGCCACTTGCGGCTTGCAGCGAATAGACCGCGTCAATGTTTTGACAAAATCCCTCGTGAAGAACGTCCCGCGTCTCCTTTCGTGAAAAACAATAATCTGGTGGTACACTTCCCTCCCTGAGGCATAACTCTAATGAGTAAAGGTATCGGCGTGTACCGTTAGCCTAAATTATTTTGCACATTTTTTCAAGCATGGGACTAGCGGTTTAGGCTCGTGGCGATTACCCTTAATTACATTGCTAAGAATGAGGAAAGGAAGAGGAAAATTATACTCTTAATTTCCAGATCGTTTTAACTTATCACACTCAAGGGAGTTATAGTGAGATACAAGTTAAAAGGGATTGTTTCCGACTATTTTTTGAAGCTAAGTTACGATTTAATTCTAGCAGTAAATAAATACGTTTCTTAACCTTAAATAAGGCGTTATTATTTGTTATAAGGCCGATTTATTAAAAGTAGTACATTATTAGATTCAGAGTCGTTATGCAGTACTGAAAATCCCCAACGATTTCACACGTTAACCCTTTCTTACACTGTAAAAAGTAGATCTGATTTTAAGGTACAAAAGCGATCTGAATTTCAGATGCAACAATTTTAAGACAGGGTATGTTGAATTTCAGCAGTAATATCTTGTCTAAAAATAAGGCAAGTGAACGGCTGAAAATCAGACCATCCAGAATCCTGCTTCCTCTGCTTCCTGCTCAACTGCTCCTGTACCAACCATCCATGTTCCTGCCTCTTCCGTACCTTAAATCCGTGTTCCTGCCTTACAACCAGACAGCGCTTAAATTCAGATCGCACTGAAAATCAGATCAACTTTTTACAGTGTAATTTTTATGTGTTAGTAATCGCATTCGCGCACTAAAATACACAATTTGATATCTCATTGCAATATAATATTAGCAGTGAATAAAACAAATCTCTTTCTCTTCCTCAATCTCATTTATTTCACAACATTTAGTTATGAATATTTGCATCTTGGTAATATGCTGCTAGTTTGATTAGATCTTGTACTCCACTCTGAGTGAAGTCTGAGTGATTTCAGTGTGTCAGTGACCATTTTTGGGGGTAGTAAATTTGACGACGATTTACAAAAAATATATTGTGTTGAAAAGAATTTTGGACGTGAACTTCGATGAAACTATGGTAAAAATTTTGAAGAAGAATATTCCCGGTTTTTGACACCTATGAAATAATTATGAATGATCAAAAGTATAATTTTGTCTTTTGTTAAGCGCTATAGATCGAAATATTTGATTATTTATCATTGTAAATATGTATGATTAAAAATTGCCTCTATAATAATTTATGGAAAACTTAACAGTTTTAGTGAAATAAGTACGGAGTACCGAGATCAATTGGTCAAATCATGGCACTAAGGTATGTATAAAAAATACGCAGAAATATTATGCCGATGTCAGAAGCAGAGGCTTCTCTGTTAGGAGAACCTTTGCACACGCAAATCATTTTACTCTATCACCCTAATTAGGCTATCCACCGAGTTATTTATCGTTAAAGTGTTTGAAAGCACTCAATGTCTTATTTCGAGGAGATGTATACTCTCAAGCCTAATGCTGTGTTAAACTCAAAAAACTAATCTTCATCTACCGTAACCTCTTAAATAACTTTTATGAATTTTATTTTTTCTTCATGACTTAATTATCTTTATAGTTCATGGAATCGTCATTTCTTTGGCTCCAAGCTACCCGTGTTACAGTAATCTCTATGGCTACATTTAAGTACTCAGTCAGTTTTTCCTTACTCTTGACATCATTTGCTTCTTCACAATTGTATCCATCTAAAAAGGGGTTCTCAGCATTCCTGTTGCGAATAGTCGAGCCAGTACTTCTTATTTAAATTCCATGGAGACCTCAAGGCGGCTCAAATAAATCCTCCTGCTTTCAGATTCGGATTTTGTGGCTCTTCAGCACTTAAGCTATTCACAATGCTTGAAAAGGCGCAAAGATATGAATGGAATATGGAAAATCAGTTACCAGCATATTCACTAATTTACACTCCCAAGTACTTGTCAGTTGGGATTCCTTATCTTCCTTTCTCGATGATTCAGCGTAACCTTTCTCTATTCCGATAGATATCCTCGAGGTAGAGTTTCGTTTTCGCAATGAAAGCGTCATTTGCACTACACTTTCAGTATTATTTGAGAAATTGACTTCATTCTACGCACAACAACATTGCTGTTCTTAGCATTTCATGTATGGTGGCTTTAATCTAAATATTTATCTAGTTAATTTCAGTTCTCGACAACGAATACTATTTAGTTTGAATTATCCCGTTACGTAAAATATTTATGCTTGTCTTAAGTATGTGTTATCCGGCTCTGTTTTTCTTCATTAGTTTGGAGGGCTGCATCGATAAACCTTTCGCGATGGGAAACAGAAGTTTTAGTCATTATTTGTAATTGCCGAAAGGTAAATTGGTTATTGTCCGAACCTCGATTTTTTCCCTTTCATATGAAACTCATTGGAGTTCAATGGCCTCTCGAATCCTTATTACGCGTAAAACATAAACTCGGCAGATGTGGTGGGGAATATTGAAGTGGTGTGCTGACAAAAATAAAATTCTGTTCGGGAGACTGCCGATGCTTGGAGAGTGGGCTGAATGAGAAGGGAATCGGTCCATGCTTTACAGTTAATGCCCTCAATAGAATTGCTCCACTCCATCGCGCTGTGGTGCGGTCATCAATCAAGCACCTCAGTTTGAGCCACGGAGCTGTTAACAAGTCGGAGAAATGAGGAAAGATGCGAGATTTCGCTAACTACCGTCCCGCATCGTCTCGTTTCATTTACCGAGCTTAGAACTGTGTATTACGCACACCACGACCACAAAATCTCTGTAAATGGTTTTTAAGTCTGTAACAGCACTTAAAGACCATACAAACCGAGTGGAAAGGTATGTACTAGGATATAAATGTAAGGGTAAGTAGACAGGATGGGGAGAAATCTGGTGTCCACATTAGCCTGCTTTTAGTGAAAGGCACTATGGGGGCCACAGCTTAACGTCCTTACCGACGGACGGAGTGCTGAACTCCAAAACTCTCCAAAAGTACTGAAGTGGAGGCCGGTTTACCAATGGATATTTTCCACTGCAGGAATTCGAATTCCTGCAGTCCTGGTCCTCTGGGCGAGAGACCAGTACTGTAATAGCTGCGCCAACCCGACTGTTTATAGTACCATGCACCCTTGCTTTGGCTTGCTGGGTACAAACAGGGTATATTACGTTTTAAATCCTGGAAATACTTGAGCGCATGTTATTTCTGATTTGTATAGGCTCAGCATAATTAATTGAATAATTCCACGCATGAAAAATATCGTTCATTGTTTTCTTTGCTAAGTTTGTTGTCCATATTTCTTGTCTGTTTGCGTGATAAATTGTGAATAATAAATCTACTTGGAATTTGTAAAACTCTGTCCCATCTTACATTGAATATCCCAATTATAGTCTTCGGAGGCGGACAACAACGCCAAAATGTCGTTTTTTAAGCGTTGTACTCATCAAAAGGGTACATCGGGTTGGTGAGGGTAGAGCTAACTAACTATTAAGCCCAAAGGTATGCGAAATTCACTCAGGGATTGAGGGATCAATTCCTGCCCCTTTACCGCAAATGGTTTCCCATAAGGAGAAAATAATCACACTTGGATTTGTCTGGACATCTCCAGCGAGGTCCCTTCCGGGATTCAATAGCCTATCGCCTTATAAACTTACCTACGTCGTTTTCGTCGTTAATAGAAAAGTGTGAATATGAGCAATGACGGTTTATACTAGGCTTGTGCGATGACCGATTTTGGTCATCGGCTGTCGATGAAAAAATTTCATCGAAATGCTTCGATGACGATGGCTGCCATCGATCATCGAATAGAGTGTACACGATGATCGATGACTATCGATGATCGATGAATGTCGATGATCGATGAATGTTGATGATCGAGGAATTACGATGATCGATGACTATCGATGATCGGTGCAGATGTCTCGGTAGGCAGTTTGGTTTGGCTATTAAGTGAAGACTGAATTGGATCAAACTCAATTGAGAAGGACATGGCCTATTTACTAAAGAGCGAAACAAGCACCAAGTTACAAATTAAGCAACAACTCTTTTTTGTGACATAATACAATTCTCATATCCGCATTTTCATCGGTGAGTAAAAGATGGTCGTCCAACACAACGTTTCCTGCATCGCTGAAGAACCGCTCTGATGACGTTGAAGCGGCAGGAATACAGAGGTATTTCCTCGCGTACTTCTGAAGGCGGGGATTCACATCCTTCCTGTCCCTATACCAATGTAGGACGTTCGAAGATTTGGATAAATCTGGGACCTCCTTGTACTTGTGGAGCTCCGCCAGGAAGGTGTCGTCAGCAGTGGTAGCGTTTTTCGTGTCGGCAGCACATCACGACTCATCTACATCAATGATTCGCATCAACTCATGGAGTCATCGACATCGATGATTCGCATCGACTCATCGACATCGATTTTTCTCAGCGACTCATCGCAGTCGATGGTCGATGGCATTCATCGTCATCGATTTCAGTCTTGCGATGACTGAAATCATCGTCGATGACTTCGATTAATCGACTCATCGCACAAGCCTAGTTTATACCGCCAACAATGCAGATGGGCTATATTCCCAAAGTAAGTTTGTGAGTGTGTTTTACGTTATTTGAGGGAAGGGAGCGACAGCTGAAGTAATTTGTAATAATAAGAATCGAAGGGAATTTGAATGGTTATAGAAATATTTCATAGGTTGGTGGAAAGTTGAAGAGAAACCTGGCTTCGCTGTTAACCAACTCATAACGAAAGGTGTAGAGGGATCCACGGTTTAACATCACTGATGGCCTGTGGAGTACTGCCATCCAAGTGCTCCCCGCGCAGACCTTATATATGGAATAATGCTTCAATAAAAATCTCAACTTCTTTCGGATTTTGAACCCATTCCCTCGATCAGAAAAGCCAGTAATATATTCACTTCATCAACCCTGTCTACGGTGGATAGGGTTCATGGAGATTGCCTCTAAAGTGAGCGTTTCAGCAGTTCTAATGGTCGTAGATGTCATGCCGTCATACATTGTCGTCTATAACTCCCATTTCACTGCAAAATTGATCTCGTAGTTGATTTCTATGCACATTTCACCAGGATAATATTAACTGGAATTTTGAAATTTTCAGAGAAAAAAATTTCGAAAATCCAGAATGCGTGTGTACCCATCTAATATTTTCTTATTTGGAATTTTTCAATATATTTTAGGCTAAAAAAATCTCTTAAAATTCGTTGCCAAGTTGTTTTTTCAAGACCGATTTGATTGATCATTTACTATTTATTGGAAGCCATTTGGAAAACTGGATTAATGGTCATTGTTTTACGGTCGACGAATACATTTATCGAGTGTGAGAGAGAGAGAGAGCGGAATAGCTAATTTTATGGCTGCGTTTACTGCCATTCTTGTTCCTGAAAGCAAAGGAGTGCCTGCCTAAATTACAGTGAGCTCTGTTCAATGTTTGCATCCGACCTTGCGTTTGCTAAATGTTTGCTTTCTGGTAAATGGTAATTGATCAATCATTACGTCTGTGGCTTTAAAGGATTGCCACACGTAACTGCTAAAAAAGTAGTTATTAATTTTCAGTTTGGGAATGAGTTAATTTTTTTTTCCAAACGAATTAAAATCACAAACTGTAGAATAATTCATGTGCTTAACCTTCAATTAAAACTGCATATCCAATGAAGGAGCTATCACGGGCAACTGAAGAATTGGTGTCTTGTTACGTACTCCCCATTTTTTTATATCTATGATAACAAGGCTTGTAATTAATGAGTACCTTCTGGAGATAAGTGACTATTTCTTATAATAATTCTATGTAACAAAGAATAGTATATTATTTGAAAGAAAAATGTACCTACCCTAGATTTTCATTGCGATTGAACTTGAAGCTTTGTATTTTTTTTGTGTGTGCCTATGAATTGCTTAGTGCCTTGAGTAGCCACAGGGTTATCGATATATCTTTTATCATTAATTTGTTTACACTCGGGGAAAATCCTTCTCTGGTTGGCATATGGGTAGCTTACTAAAAGGAATTTCCGCAAAAGCTGAGCGCTTCCCGAAAAATCTCCCGAGCTTCCATCTTAAGTTACTTGCAATCGCAAGTGTTTGCAAATCTCAATCCTTTTCCGGGATGGAAATTCGGATGGATGTTCTCACTTAACAAAACGACTTATTCAATGTGAGAGATTAATGTTTTGTGATTTTGCTTCAGAGGGACTGTTATTCAGTGAATCTAAAGATTTTTTCTACACTATTGAGTTGTAAATTACGTAATAACTATCCACATTTTTTTTCAAAATGTGAAGGAATCAATTCTATATACAGTATACATCCCTCTACAACAAAATACGTTACTTTTTCTTCTGTTTTACCCGGATGCCTGGCATTTTCAACTCATCAATGCCCCCGATATTTCTTCCTTCGTTATAACCTTAGTCACAATTCCATGAAAATTCTGCAACAATGAGACTCGCTTCTCTATCTGCTCTGTATTAATTTATTATCAGGCATAAAGGATTGAATCATAATAGCATTATGGATTTTTAAGACCCAACGGGAAAAAGGCGAAATTGAGGGCTGCAGTCAATCAATCTTAGGATTTTAGGGCTAATAATTAGCCTTATCCTAATAGATAGCTCTTACGCAAAGGGATCCTCTCCATTGCTTCGCTATAACCTGAATGTTTCTGCCACCAATTGAATTGATCACCTTGGTTGACTGGCAAAGTCATATTTGGCCATCCATTAATGTTAGCAACTTCATTACCCTCATCTATGTTGCAAGTCCGTACCCGCACTTATAGGCGCTTCAGACCGGGAGAAAAGATATAAGATTGGGATTGTAAAGTTAGGAGGAAGGACGGAGGGAAACCTGGCGTCGGTAATCGCCTGCTCTTAACCGAAAACCGCCAAGGGAACTACAGCTAAACGCCCAGTCCGACGGACGGAGTACTGAACTCGAATGCTCTCCGCAAAGTATCTACTTAAAAAGAAGGCCGGATTACCAACGAATGACGTCTTTCACTGCCGAGATTAGAACCCGGACCCTCTGAGTGATAGGGTGGTACTCTTTCCACTACACCACCCCGAACCCCATTCATTATAATGCTCACCCTCTACTCCCACCCTTATGCCTATATCGTGCACCCTCACCATTCACGTGTTATTTTCTGATTTAATATTTTGTTTGGTTGTTGAAATGAAATGTTCAGGAAAATTTGTGCAAAAAATTTCGAGCAGAGTTCATCTATTTCAACGTATTTTCCGGTTAGAGGTACTCAGGTGGGGACTACCGACGGTCAAGCCTGGTAATGAGGGTCCTACCTCGACTCCGAGCCTAATCCGACCCTTCGCGAGCGACCCTAGACCCTCACCGAGGCCCACCTCTCCACGGGTGGCCATAAGGCTGAGTTCGTCCGATTGCAGTTAAATTTTAACTTTATAAACTATAATTGTTATAAACAATGTGTTAGTTTTTACGTGCTCTCCATTTCAAATAGATCACATTCCTTTTTTGATCGATCCTCTACGATAAAAAATAAGATTTTTTGTAAAATGAACGGAAATCATAGTTCGAACTTGGCAATGCTGTACGGGAACACGTGGTTTCCAAGAAAGAGGGGAGCGAGGGTAGGTGTGAGGAATTTTACGGGTGAAATGGAGAAGAGAATGAAGGGAATGAGAAGCGTACTATGTGAGGAATCTAACGTAAGATACTTAGTACACCCGTAGGCAAGTAATCTAAGTAACAAAGTATCTTACTGCAACATTAAAAAAAAGCAATTGTCATGTGTTCAAGAGTCTACTGATAAATTCTGTTCCCGAAGTCCAAAAATCAGGCATAGTGTGAGACATGGAGGAAGCCAGGGAAGCTATATGCATATAATACCCTGTAAGCCACCATAGAGGTGTGTGGCAGGGGGTGAAATCACACCAAACGTCACATTCTTTACAACAGCTAGTAACAAAACCGACCAGGGGAAACAACATTCTAGACTTATTAGCAACAAATATACCCGAAAGAGTTCTAAATACAGTTACAGACATAGGAATTAGTGATCATAAAATAGTGCATGCGAAATTTATTGTAGACGTTGAAAGACATTATAAACCAAGGAGGAGGGTATACTTATTTGGCAAGGCTAATTACGACGGCATGAAAGAGGAATTAAGGGAATCGTTTAATGTATTTAGCGAACAAAGCAAAGGATTAGATACAGAGGATTCGTGGAGAGAATTTCTTGAGGTCACCCGTAAAGCAGTTAATAAATACATACCAAGTAAATTCATTAGTGATAATACAGAGCCAAGGTGGTATAACGCGGAGGTTAGGAAATCGCTAAAGCGACAAAGGGTATGCCACGCTAGGATGAAAAATGCAGGACGGGGTCTATCGGTAGAGGAAAAAAATGAGCTAGTTCAAAACTATAAAAAATCGAGAGCATTAGCAAGGAAATCATGTCGGAAAGCGTTATCACATTTCAAGAGCAAGATGTTAGGAGAATATTTAGATAGCAATCCTAAAGCGTTTTGGTCATATGTGAGAGAGCTTCAGGGAAATAGGTCCACTGTGCACACACTTAAAAACGATAAAGGAATCAGAGTCACCAGCAGTGTAGAAAGGCCAATACTTTAAACACCTTCTTCCAAAGCGTATTCAAATCATCGTCACACAACGCAGTGGAACCACCGCCGAACACTTTCAGTGAGCAAATGCCCGAAATAAAAATTTCATGTCGCGGAATAGAGCAGCAGTTAAAAAGCATTAGTATAAACAAATCACCAGGTCCCGATCAAATTCCCTCCAGAGTAGGTATATAAAACATTAGCTTCTAAAATAGCCCCATATCTAGAAATAATATTCAATAAAACACTAAAGAACCACACAGTACCCAAAGATTGGAAAGTAGCTAACGTTACACCTATATTTAAAAGCGGTGATAGGGAAGAACCTAGTAACTACAGACCCATTTCACTCACGTCAATCTCTTGTAAGATATTTGAGCACATTGTAGTCAGTTCGATCATGGGGCATTTGGATAGTCAGGGATTACTCATAAACAGCCAACATGGGTTCCGGAAAGGTAGATCTTGGGAGACACAATTAGCTTTATTCGTACACGATATTTTAGTCTACGGCGAAAACAGTACTGAAGTTGATGCGATATTTTTAGATTTCAAAAAGGCATTCGATAAGGTTCCTCATGATAAATTAATCTTGAAGTTAGAGAGTTTTGGATTAAATAAAGACGTTGTGTGTTGGGTAAGAGAATTCTTAAGTGGACGAGAGCAGAGGGTTGTCATAGATGGTATCATGTCGGACACAATCAAAGTCACATCGGGAGTTCCCCAGGGTAGCGTAGTAGGTCCGCTCCTATTTCTTCTATACATTAACGATTTGGGTACCGTAGTTAGTAGTAAGCTTAGACTCTTTGCAGACGATGCGGTAGTGTATAGGGGTATATCAAAAGAAGAAGACAGGAAATCGCTTAGGAAAGATTTAGAAATTTCCTGTAATGCTATTGAAAAGTCACTCAAAGATATGAGTCCCAACAAATCTCCTGGCCCTGATCAAATTCCCTCCCGCGTGTATAGAGAGTTAGCTCCCGAAATTTCTCCCTACCTTCAAATATATACATGGCAGTTAGAATTAAACTTTAAGAAATGTCTTGTAATGAATTTTTGGAAAAAGAATAGCTCTCCTCCTACCACTTACAAAATAAGTAATAATGAATTAACAAACGTGGAATCCATTAAATATCTTGGAATAAGACTGACAAATGATCTTTCCTGGGGTAAACACATTCGTGAAATAATGGGTCCAGCGAATCAAACACTGGGTTTCATTAAAAGAGTATTGGGTAAATGTGACGATCATGTACGAGAAATCAGCTACTTTTCCCTTGTTAGACCTCATTTGGAATATGCTGCCAGTGTATGGGATCCCTACGAAATCGGTCTAAGTAATGAACTTGAACGTGTGCAGCGAAGATCGGCAAGATTTGTAAAGGGACGATACGATAATTATATTAGCGTAACCAGTCTATTAAATAAATTGAAATGGGAATCATTGTCAGATCGCAGATTGAAATTTAGACTTAATCTCTTCCACAAATTCCAAGGCAATATTTTCAGTGATGATGTTAAAAATATTTTACGAACCCCAACTTACTATGGCAGACCCGACCATAATCATAAAGTTAGAGAAATTGATTGCCGAACTGACCGATTCAAAATGTCCTTTTTCCCTCGCACAATAAGAGATACGAATAACGGTAAATATGTCCTATCGGAGAGTAGCAATGAATAGCATTGGTAGCTGCATGTTGGTATGAGTACTTAAAGCTAACCCTACTAACAGAATGTTTTTGCATGTTTTCTTTGCAAATTCTATCTTTTTAAATAGTGTAGTTCTGACTACTATATTAATACTATTCCTTTTTTATGCATGATATGTAGTGCATGTTTGGTGAGCAATCACCCCCTGCCACACACCCTTGTGGTGGCTTGTAGGGTATTATGTAGATGTAGATGAAATAGTATTTAATAAATCCCTCACTGAACACGCCGTACCGATGGACTGGAAAGTAGCCGATGTAAAACCCATTTTTAAAAGTGGTGATAGGGAGCAGCCATCTAACTACAGACCAATATCTCTCAAATCCATTTCATGCAAGGTCCTATAACATATAATTGTCAGTTCAGTCATGGGGCATCTAGATAGCCAGAATTTGTTGTCCAACTTTCAGCATGGCTTCCGGAAGAGCAGATCATGTGAAATTCAACTTGTTCTCTTTTCCCTCGATATTTTAGTTTCTGGCGAAAATAATATTCCAGTGGATGCTGTTTTTCTAGATTTCAAAAAAGCTTTTGACAAGGTGTCTCATAGCAAACTAATTTTGAAATTAAAATCTTATGGGCTAGACAGTAAAATTATATCATGGATAAGTGATTTTCTACATGATCGGGTTCAAAGGGTTGTTTTGGACGGTGTTACCTCACCGAAAATTGAAGTCACTTCGGGTGTCCCACAAGGTAGTGTGATAGGTCCACTCCTGTTCCTTCTGTACATTAATGATATCAGTAAGGTGGTAAAAAGTAAGCTTCGTCTATTTGCCGATGACGCAGTTGTGTACAGGGAAATTCTAAGCCCAAACGATAAGCAATATTTAAATGATGACCTACAAGCAATCGAAAATTGGAGTGATACATGGCAGTTAGAATTAAATTTTAAAAAATGTGTAGTAATGAGTTTTTGGAAAAAGAATAGTTCTCCTCAAAGCACATACAAAATAAGTAATAATGAAATAACAAACGTGGAATCCATTAAATATCTTGGAATAAGACTGACAAATGATCTTTCCTGGGGTAATCACATTCGTGAAATAATGGGTCAAGCTAATCGTAAACTGGGTTTCATCAAAAGAGTATTGGGTAAATGTGACGATCAGGTACGAGAAATCAGCTACTTCAGTCAGAACTACACTATTTAAAAAAGATAGAAATTGCAAAGCAAACATGCAGAAACATTCTGTTAGTAGGGTTAGCTTTAAGTACTCATACCAACATGCAGCTACCAATGCTATTCATTGCTACTCTCCGATAGGACATATTTATCGTATCTCTAATTGTGCGAGGGAAAAAGGACATTTTGAATCGGTCAGTTCGGCAATCAATTTCTCTAACTTTATGATTATGGTCCAGTCTACCATAGTAAGTTGGGGTTCGTAAAATATTTTTAACATCATCACTGAAAATATTGCCTTGGAATTTGTTTAAGAGATTAAGTCTAAATTTCAACCTGCGATCTGACAATGATTCCCATTTCAATTCATTTAATAGACTGGTTACGCTAATATAATTATCGTATCGTCCCTTTACAAATCTTGCCGATCTTCGCTGCACACGTTCAAGTTCATTACTTAGACCGATTTCGTAGGGATCCCATACACTGGCAGCATACAAGCTAAGGACTGAGCAACAACAACCAGGGTAGACTAGACACGTTTAACTAATTCAGAAGGCTCGCTTTTGAAATAATTGACACTTTCGTTGTCCACATGGAATCTCGTTTTGAAGACTTCAATAACTTCTATTTTGCAGAAATACTAGATGAAAAACAGTTTCCTGCATACAATACATCATTTCCATCGGCGAAATTAAGTATCCTGATAATATGTACTCATTATTTAATAGTGAACAGCAAAAAAATTAACTCATTAACGTCTATTCCAACGACAGTTGCCTGCACATTAGTGACTTAAATATTTTTTGGACAGTGGCCTGGATAAAGTGTATCAAGAAACTGTGGGAATCATAAGACTGATTCAGACATTTCCTGTATCTACTGTACGGTCCAAAAGAAGTATGAGTACGTTGAAGACAGTGAAGACATTTTTAAGAAACTCCATGACGGACTCGAGCCTAAGCAATATAAGCACCCTGGCGATTGAAAAGGCTTTACTGAACAACCTTCCGAGCGACGAAAGTTTCAAAGAACGCGTCATCGACACCTTTGCCCAAGGGAAAACCCGCCGAATCTATGTGATCAGCAGAAAATATTAAGTCAAATTATTTAGCTTTCAGTGCTAACCTCTGTGCATGGTTGGGTACCGGAAAATTTATTTCAAATTAACAGTGGGGCGAGAGGTAAAGAAGTGAGAAAACATTCTTGAAGCATCTAGAATTCTCTTCATATGCAATGCACATTAAAAAAAAACTAGATTTTAAAAATCCGCCGGAACGGAGGGTTATAGCCCATTTAAATACCCCGGTACACAACGTGTTAAGTCGACTGATTTTTGTCAACTGGAATATTTGAGTCTCTGAAGCAGTGAATTAAGGGGCTGATGAGCTAGAATACCCACTTCGAATACCTTAGCTTCGCTACTGATATTAATACTATTCCTTTTTTATGCATGATATGTAGTGCATGTTTGGTGAGAAATCACCCCCTGCCACACACCCTTGTGGTGTCTTGCAGGGTATTATGTAGATGTAGATGAATAGATGATGTTCTCGAATTTTTCAAAAGAAGTCTGTAAGTCACGCCTAAATCCGTTAAAATCTGCTTTGCTAATAAGGTAAATCTTTCTTTTTAATTTAAAATTTTTCAGAATTGAGGGAAAATCTAAAGTGTAGTACCTTGTGGTCACTTATTCCATCGACAATTTCAACTTTAATAACTTTTTCAGGGATATTTGTGGAAAGTAAATCGAGAAGGTAAATCGAACATTCTCCCCTCTATTAAGCAAGCTACTATTTGATGCGAACAGGTTAAGAAATGACTCACTGATCTCTTTGACCCTACCCCCAGACTAATGAATACACGTTTTCCAATCTATCGATGATATATTGAAATGTCCACCTACAATAATCAGTCTTTCGTTGCTATGGGAATTAATGGACCTGGAGACTAGCTCTCCACGGCGACGGAATGCAACACTGTCGAGACGGAAAAACCGTGAAAACCTTACTGAATCGCGACTTGGGTATTCTTCCGAGAATGTGACGTAATTCCGAGATTCGACCACGGAATTTCCTTGAAAAATCCTTAGCGAATAAGGCCGCTGATCTGTTTCTCGAGTTGTAATACTGAGTGTACATCGGAATGGGGTGGTACATAGTAGGCACAAACATATCTCATTTACAAGTTTACTGCGACAAATGTCAGTTAACACTTAACCTTAAAAAGTGTGTAACTATTAATTTTTGGAGGAGGAATAATTCGATAGAGCGATCCTATAAAATTAATGACACGAAGATCGAAAGCGTTGAAGACAAGAGGTATTTAGGTGTAACAATCACTAAGGATTTATCGTGGGGAAGACACATAAGGGGAATATGCGGCCGAGCGAAGAGAAAGCTAGGATTTATAAAAAGAGTACTTGGGAAATGTGATGAGAAGACAAAAGAGCGATGTTACTTTCCACTAGCTAGACCCCACCTTGAGTATGTAGCCAGTGTATGGGATCCGAATGAATTAGATTTCATCATAGAACTAAACAGTGTTCAGCATAGAACAGCTATGTTCGTTAAAAGGTGTTACGAAAGGTTAAGTAGTGTTTCAGAAAAATACAAGAGTTAGGGTGGGAATCATTATCAGAGCGTAGGTTGAAGTACAGTTTAAAGAGAAATTTCAATCGGGTAGCTTTACTGATGATGTTAGGCACATATTAAAAACAACAGCGTATTATGCTACATTCGACCAGATAAATAAGATTAGGAAGATAGATTGTCGTACCGATAGATTCAAAATGGCATTTATCCCCCGTACTATAAGAGAACAAAATAGGCAGCATAGGAAAGGGATAGGTAGGTGAAATATTTTAGAGTAGCCTATAGTGCATGATGTATATATTAACCCCTTAAACACTATATATATACTAACAATCTAGTTGCATGAAACGATATTGTTCCTTCTTTGCATGACGGTAGTGCATGCTTGGTGATCTTCACCCCCTCCCACACACCCTCACGGTGGCTTGCAGGGTATCGTGTATATGTAAGTACTCATACCAACATGCAGCTACCAATGCTATCCATCGCTACACTCTTACATCTATCTGCATCTACATAATACCCTGCAAGCCATCAAAAAGGTGTGTGGCACGGGGTGAATTCTCATCAAACATGCACTACATATCATGCATACAAAAGGATTAGTATGTATAATATGTATTGTAGAAAACTACACTACTTAAAAAAAGATGCTAAAAGAAAAAAAAAGATTATACCAACATGCAGCTACCATTGCTACACTTGTACTGGATATATTTAACGTTATTCATATCCCTAACAGTACGAGGAAAAAGGGAAATTTTGAATCTGTTAGTTCTGCAATCAATTTCTCTAATTTTGTAATAATGGTCCAGTCTTCCATAGTAAGTTGGGGTTCGCAAAATATTTTTACCATCATCACTGAAAATATGGTATTGGAATATATTTAAGATATTCAGTTTAAATTTCAACCTGGGATATGACAATGATTCCCATTTTAATTAATTTAAATACAGGTTACGCTAATGTAGTTATCTTACTGTCCCTTTACAAATCTTTCCGATCTTCGCTGCACACGTCAAGTTCATTATTTAGGACGATTTCGTAGGGATCCCATACACTGGCAGCATGTTCCAAATGAGGTCTAATAAGGCAAAAGTAGCTGATTTCTCGTACATGATCGTCACATTTACCCAATACTTTTTGATGAATCCCAGTTTACGATTTGCTTGACCCATTATTTCACGTAGTATTCACGTGTTTACCCCTGGAAAGATCACGTGTCAGTCTTTTTCCAAGATAGTACTCTCTATAAGGTATTGGAATTCGGGTATCTTCTTCCTTCTTACACTACGAGATCTAACTACCACTGCAGGAATTCCTCTAGTTTAATATGGCTGCTTGTTGTACGTGTGGGGTTTTTGTTTTCCCGAGTTATTTAATGGCCCACTATTTCACCTACTCATTTCCCTACTCTCTATCCTAAACCACTCTACTTCTTGAACACATACGCCCGTGAGATTCCTTCGTTCCATTCTCTCTCACCCCCTCACGATAACCACATGTTTCGCTACAGCGTTGCCAAGTGTGAACTATGATTTCCGTGTTAATTTGTAAAAATCTTATTTTTCACCGTAGAGGATCGATCAAAAAAGGCTTGTAATCGTGTTTCAATGGAGAGCACGAAGAAATTGACACATTGTTTATAACAACTATATTTTGTAAAGTAAAACTTAACTGCAAATGGTCAAATTGAAGGGTGGGACTCCCCGAGGAGTTGTAGGCCTCGGTGAGGGTCTCGGGTCGCTCGCGAAGGGTCGGATTAGGCTCGGAGTCGAGGTAGGACCCTCATTAGGAGGCTTGACCGTCGGTAGTCCCCGCCCGAGTGCCTCTAACCTATTTTCCAATTACAAAATCTATTACGTGTGGTTTTTTGCACGAATTCAAAGTTATTTTTAAGCAAAACACATGTATCCTGCCGACTCTAATATTTTCTCCTTTCTATTTATTCACGTCTCCTTTGTGACGTTGGGGTTCTGGTTTCGTTATGATGAATGATTTTTCATTTAACTTAATTTGTTAACAAATAATGTGTGTTAACGTAAGCTTAGTGTGCGATGTCAGAAACCAGTAAAAAACCTATCAACTGTTACCAAATTCATCGCTCTAGGAAACTGCAACACAAAGAATATATAGGATGGAAAAGTGTTGGTGACTACCAAGAAGGCTAGAATACACTGGAGGAGGCACTGGCATGCTAGCCTATGAGTAAAATGAAGCCAGAATGGTGTGCTTGGGAACAATTAGCCGTCTTCTACTCGGTACTAAACATTGCGTTTTATACAACCTCTTATGGAGACTGCATGTGAATCAAAACGTAAATAGCAATGAAATTGTATCCAAATATCGACGCAGTTGCCTCAGTAAATATATATTAGGCTAATAAAGGGAGTTATTAATGCATTTGATCCCCCTGAGAGTTAATTTTATTTCAAAAACTTTTTTTTACTCATTGATACTACATATTTGACGCTTGTTTGCTTGCTTACCCACTATCCTCTGTTACTTTGATGAATTCTAAAAATGCATTTCATTATTCATCTTACTACTCTGAGTATGTAAAAACAACTTCTTTTATACGACTATCGCGAGTAGCAAGCTGTTTATGTTTATGTGCGTGTTTACCAAGATGGCCACTGGCTTCTCAATCGCTGATTTCAGCTACCTCCTCCAGTATGTTCTAGCCATAGTTGGGATTAACGATAAAATATTAACAACTAAAATTAATTGTTAAAAATGTGGTTAACTGTTTAATTTAATCGTTAATTTTAAAAAGAGTTAACTTCTAACTTTGTATAGTTAAAATTATGCGTTAACTGATACAAAACTAACTTCAGTTAATTTTTTTCGTTAATTTTTATCGAATGTCGAAATGCCCGAATTTGTGCGCATAGGTTGCCCAACAACAAATGGGGAAATAAAACGGTAGCTAAGAATGTAAGGGTAGTTGTGTAGGAATGTAATGAATAGGAGAAGACGATTACATCCAAACAAAAGCGGAGCTTAGGGGAATGACCGCCAGGTTTAGGAACGCGCCCTCAGACGAGAAAACACGAAACCACGCGAAGAAAATGACCTGGGGGGCTCGTAAGTCTTACTCGGTGACATCATGTCGTCAATACTACATAGTTGAAGCCGAGAAAGAAGGGTGGCCTAAAAATATATGACGGATAACGAGGGAGAGAGGAGTTCATTCAAACTAATGTATCTGTTACAATGCGTCAGTCTACACCATTGAGGTACCTCAATGGTCTACACATACCTTAATCGGTGTCATTGCGTCGTCAATACATCAGCCCCCAATGAATAGCGGGAAAAGGTGAGCAGGCACAACCTCAGCATCTACTGTGACTTCACATAACTAAGCCGTTTCCCCGGACAGTAACCCAAAGAAATGGTGTTCATTGCCTTTTATCCAAGGTACGGCACACAAACTCGAAAAGCTTATTTCCGAGGAAAAACGTAGAGTGTCATTTTATAATTTAGGCACTATGGGGAAAATCCTTTTTAACTCAAAAGACAGATACGCGAAAGAAGACCTAAGTGGAGTGTATAAACTGAAGTGCGAGGACTGCGGCATTTTTTATATTGGCCAAACTGGTCGGAAATTCAGAGACAGAGTGAGGGAGCATAGGAGCTCCTATATAAGTGACAATAATAACTAAAAATTTGCAGAACATTTGTGTTGTAACGGTCATTTTAGTAATTTTAAATATGAAGTTTTACACAGTGGTATTGACAAAGGCTATAAGCTGGATTTTTTAGAACAATTTGAGATTGCTAACTGTGAAAATGTTTTTTGTAATGACCATGCAACCTTCTCCACCCATTCACCCCTCTTAAAAATCACTACCCCCCCTCCCCACAACCTTCGACCCTCCAGCTAATTTCCTTGCTTTAGTTGCGAATATTCCTCCACAGCCAACAACCTTGCAATGAATCACCTTACATTCCCGTTTTACCCCAACCTAAACCAACCCCCCCCCCCCCCACCTTTTCTTTCACTTTCACCTCCTCCCCCTTTTCCACCTCGAACCTATATATACCTTAGGCCTCTATTAGCCGAGGCAACACGGACACTCCACCGGACGTTCCACCGGTGGAGTGTCTGGTTGCTCGGGTTTACTCCGCCCAGGTCACCGGTGGCGCCACCAGTATCGGTTCAAAAATTACCCAGCACACAACAGTAGTTAAAATGGTGTTGTGTTGTGAGGACGTACTATTGCTAGCTCTTCTCATAAAGAAGAGAAGGCGAAGGGTTAGGAGGTTTCGGAAGCATCCTATGTTGATGTCTAGACTTACCAAAAGACTTTATTACACACTATTGTACTTTATTACACTTGGACAAGCGACACCTTCACCTTCTTGCAAATTGCGATCACCATCTTCATTCACCACCGCCCCCGGCGAAAACATATTAACACACAGAAATTCAATTCACAAGAGCGAACAACTCACCACTAGTTTGGACTGTGAACTGAGATTGTGTGTCTGCCTGGAGCGTCTTGGTCAGGGCAGTATGATGCGCGCGCATGCAATATTCAGTCACCGGTGGCGCGTCTGGTCGCCTCGGCTACTAGGCTACATATACTCCAATGCCCCGGAACGTTGCTGAGCAACCCAAAGTGGAAGGCGCGGTTCAGTCGACTGGTTTCGGTGGAAAGTCTGGTGGCGCTTCTGGTTGCCACGGATAATAGGACTCATTTGATTCTATGCCCCACGACTGACAAGTTCCACCGGTGGAAGGCTCGGTGGCGTGTCTGGTTGCCTCGGCTAATAGAGGCCTATCCGCCACATGAACATGTACCTTGAAAATGACACCGAGTTGCCGAAACCCGGGTCGGCCATAATTAAATTAGTGTGGAATATTACCATTGAGTTTTATTATGCATATTAATAACTTCCACAATGTTACGCCTGAAACGACTTCTTATAAGCCGTTTCCACTGCAATTTTACAATTGTGAAGAGATACTTCACATCGAAATGTGGGGATGGACATAAAAAACTAGGTAACCTTAAAGCACTTTCTATCTCTAGAACAATCTTTTGCGGCAAATTGCAGACGCCTCATTGTTCGTCAGAAAGTCTTACATTCACGACAGCTTAAAAATCCAGAAATTGGAGCCCCACCTCAGTAAAATCGCCGAATCCGTTCAGCAGGCGCTATGAAACCTGACCAACAACACTCTGGACACTAAGTGGAATTACAACGAGATTCTCAATTCCAAACATTTAAACAAATGGATACGGACGGAAGAAACCACAATAACAGTTTTCAGTAATTGCTTTGTTTCACAAAACAACAATCCATCAAGGCCTCTTTTACCACAGTATCTAAATTGCCTAAGAAACTAAAAGACTAACTTTTAACCTTAAATTTACTTTTTTTTTAACTTTTACTTTAATCCATGACTTTTTCATAAAATTAAATTTTAACTTTAACTTACTTTTTATAGAAATGTAACTTTAACTTTTATTAGTTAATTTTTTCGTAAGTCTCCCAACTATGGTTTTAATATCCATAATGGGGAACATGAACTATTTTTTATAACTCTTTGAATGTGAAGTTTATTAGCTAAAATGTGCTTGGTGAAAATTTTGCTGAAGAATTAAGTTGCGTTACAAAGATATTACTCTTTAAAAATTGTACCTTTTCGGCAGCTTAAAAACACGACGTTATCGCATGGCGTCACGGCACGGTATCACTATGGGCGTCGTTTATCTGTTTATGCGTGGAGGTATATTACTAAATGAATACTTTGCGATAACGTATGTATTTATCTCATTTGTTTATTGCAATAAACGATTGTATTTCGATTTTTTATTTACGTTCATGGTAACGAGTAAATCGTCCATCAATTATATAATGCCTGTTTAGTGCCCAAGAATTTCTACTACGTATGTGCAATTGCTGGTTTTTTTAAGAAGAACGCCGCCATAAGGGAGTCAACCAAAGGAAATTGTCGGAATGTGCTTTTTTAAGTATTTTTTCAGTCATCGTTTTTTCGAGAAACGGCTAAAAATCTCAAAACATAATATTCACTTTGTTTTGTTTTAAATATAAATGTCTATCTCCGTAGCAATATGGAACCTATACCGTGCAGAGACGTCAGAAGGCGTTTCAGGTCATGTGACTTTCGTCGATTTTCGGGAACATTTTAATATCATTTAATAATCTTTGTGGTGGGCGTAGAAAAATTTGGCTTACATATTTAAATTAGTGAGAAAATTTTGCACCAAGTACATCATTAATCTTCGAGAAACAAATTTCATGCATATTCCCCATTACAATCCATATTACAATCCCTATGCATACAAATCCATTATTACGATTCCAAAATTACTCTCCAACGTACCATTACTCTATCGGTTTCTCCAACTACTGTTTCTTTTCGTAACATAGCATAATTTTATTTTTAACAACGTACCATTACTCTATCGGTTTCTCCAACTACTGTTTATTTTCGTAATATAGCGTAATTTTATTTTTAAATCAGGCCTCGGCGAAATAGCTAGCCCAAGCTTCAACCATGCATTTACTTTTAAATACTATTACAGATTTTCAAGTGGTCTCTTTCGGGAGCCGACGCGTTTGGAGCTTTGTCGTCCGAGTTTTCACGTCCATTGCAGGCCGCATCATCGCGGTGGAAAACGTTTGGACTGGAAATTCTCCACGCTGCGAAAACTTACGCTCAACCGTTACTATTACAGATTTCTTCTACTTATTTCTTATCATGGAACTTTCTTCTATATCTTCTCTCTTCTTGCCCGTCATTTGTCTTCACCTTAGGAAATGACCTCTTTGCCGGGCCTAGCGAATTATTTCGTTTCCGCCGAAAAATCTTATTTTTTCCATTCCCATCCCCCGGTTCTTCCTGCTTGGGTCCCAAAACACTTTCCGGTGCTTGCCACTTCCGTCGCGGAGGACGTAATCCGATTTCATTCTGTGTCCAAATATTCTCAATTCAACTTTTCCCTTCCCCCGTTGAAGGGACTTTAATTACATGTTTCCGCCTAGCAAAATTCCTCTTGTCTGTGGTCGTTAAAATATAATGTTCAGGAGAGAATTACCGCTTGGGCTTTTTGTGTCTATTTTTTTGTTCCTTCGTTATTAAAGCTTTGGATTGAGTTGTTTTCCAACGTCAGTTTTGGCCCGGTAAATACGGTTTCCCAGAGTTCAACGTGTAATCACCAAAGAGTATAATTCAGCAAAAAACGGTGCAGCTGTTTATCACTTGTTTTTTTATTATGTGTTCATTCCAACATCCAAAAGTTCTTCGGACGGAATACTAAATCTTACTTCAATGACTGAACAACATTTGGGTTCCTGTCCAATTTATTATTCAGTTGACTGATCTCATTTTCCTTAACACACATAATACTCTCGTCTTTAAGTGACCTTACAATTATTCCAAATAAGATAAACACCGTGAACATGGTTGAAAAGTGATTGGTTAACAGAAGGTTCAACTTATTATTCTCCTGAAGTTAATACTTGAAGTTTCATTTTACCTATATTGATTTACCAGTGTTTTTTGTATTTTTCCTCGTCTACGAGTTTATTATGCCCAACTTACCAGGAATGAAAAAATGTAGGTATCTTTTGGCCTAATACTTCATTCTAATATGAGGGCCGCCAACAATCTAACATGTTTCTCCTATTGAATCATCAAGGTGTTGTCCTTTCCATCTAAATGTCGGTTTGGATCTTGAATATAGCGCATGCTCTGGAGCAGTACAAATTACCTTCTCCACGAAATGTTATGTCCACATACCAGCGCCGTTAGAGGGGAAGTAACTATTTTCTCTGGGCGTCATTTGGTGGAAAGGTTTTTTGTCTCGATAATATCTTGTTTCTATTTATCTAATGATATCAGGAGATATAATTATGATTTAAAAGCAAAGCATCGGGTCATTTCTCAATCAATTGTTCTCTGGTTTGAAGGGATAATGGTGTTTGGCGTAAGTTAATGGGGTCGATTAATATTATAGATATAAAAAAAACGTAAACTAAGTGATGCCTCTACATTTTTATTAAAACACGACCATAGGTTCTGTCAAAAAGTCATTTTCGTCTGGTTCGAAAATTTGATTGAAATCCGTATGATTATTTATGAGTCAGTTGTCGAGTTACTTAGTTAACGTTTTTGTTTAACTGGTATAAGATATATCTAAAGCCGTGCGAGCCCATTTTTAATGGGTAGACTGAGCCTGAACGTGAGGACAGATTATATCGTTCCTTGACGTTAAGAATAGCTAGCTCATTTAGTGCTACAGAAGAATGGCGAAGACAAAATGGATCTACCGAATGACAAACGAAGAAGTCTTAAGAAGAGTGGGAGAGAAGTCTGCTGAAAACTCTAAGAAGAAGACGGGGCAACTTAATCGGCCTTAAGACACGATGGCCTGATGGAGACAATCGTTGAAGGGCAAGTGGATGGACAAGAATGGCAAAGGAAGACCTCGTGTTTGATATTTGTAACAAGTGAAGAAGGATGTGAACGAAAAGAAATACCTAAATGTGAAGAGATTAGCCGATATAAGAACCCAGTGGAGAGCTGCGTCAAACCAATCTGAGGATTGGTGACTAATGATGATGATGATGAGTTCATTTACCCTCTTATTACCGTACCGTACCGTTATTATAACGGCGCACATTTAACACCATGTTGATATTTGTTTTTGTTTATTAATTTTTCCTTAACTCCCTTTTAACTATTTTTTTTTCTTTCCGTTTTTTTCTTTTTTCCACACATTTTGTAATTTTTCTTTTCTTGAATTTTATTATCTACTAATTTTCCTATGTACATGCTATAAAATTTGAGTTATTCTTAAACACTAGCTTTACTGTCAGTAGGATTTCGCAGGTTTTTCACACCCCCCTTCTTGTGCGGGTGTTTTTCTGCAGTGGGTTTTTGCGTAAAGGATGTAAGCATAATAATACTCACGTTTTTCCCATATTGTAAATTCTTTCACACACTTTTAGATATGTAATATTGATATATTGTGTATATATATTTCTTTTGTGTTAATTTATCATTTTTTAATTCCTATATGTGTATTATTTACTGATTTTTTTAAACCTCAGATTGTAATTGTTTTAGGTATTGACCACTATTTTATTTATATATTTATATTGACGAGGGGTTAGATGGCAGAAGGGACAGTTTTGTCTCAACCTCGCCCCAATAAAGACCTTTTATTATTATTATTATTATTATTACCGAGACATGTATTGGGTTTATCCTTATACACACATATATAGTTGCATAAAGTTAATAAAACAATCTTTAGTGTATGCATTAGTAACCGTGTCCACTTATTTCAATAAATAAGTAATATTGATTGTGGTGACCAACCATGTTTTTAGCCACTTGTCTGTAATTGCTTTTAATCTATCATGTAGTCTCGCGAATCGAGTATTCATTGTCTCTCATTTTCAAGGAACTCTGTCGCAATGACATAAGACCATTTAGGTCTTCTCGTAGCATTTTTCCAAGAAATGAGTGGCTCCTCCGAAATCTGTAAATCATAAAGCCCGCTGTTCTGTTCAATATTTAATTTTCATATTCGTTCCTCCGAAGATTATTCCGAAAGGATTAAAACATCTATGTTCGCAGAGATAAATAAACGGAGGGTTCCTCGAATGTCGTGCTGAAAAAACAGCAAATGAGAATACGAAAGCGTGATGTCAAGAGCGAGCGCGTAGATTTATTCTTGCGTGTTTTCAAATGCAGATTTACTCCAAGAGTCGCCTGAAAACACTGTTTAGTCGGAATAAATTCTTCATGAGTTGATATAATAATCCAGTACATCAAAAGTTCAAGAACAATTTCAAGAATGATTGAATTCTTGAAAACTTTATTGAACTCTTGAGTTCAATTAAGGTGTTGAAAGACGGATATTATTTTCCATCTTGGAAGTGAAATTATCCGTCCAAACAGTTTGCCATTTGGTTAAATGAATTAGTGCGGAAAGATTTTGATAATCAAATAGGTTATATTTACCGCTGACTCAGCGTTAGCAGTCGGCACTATTTCAATCGTTGATACATGCTTAAAAAATCCAGTATGATGTATTTGCTATAGAGATAAATTATGAAAACTGTAGTTATAAATTTATAGAGGAGCAAAAGCGAAAGATGGATATTAGGAATATCGGCTGCTACCAGTGAAATAGTTTTGTTTCTTAATTATTTATTTCGGGAAAGTTGGGCGTAGTAGAGTAATATTAAGTGAAGAATTGCTTAGGCTCAGTAGTGGCATACCAACAATGGAGAACGTATTACGAGACTTTGGGCAGGAGTTTAAAGAAGAATTCATATGGAGAAGCTTTTAAACAAAATATTTGGCGTAGATTTCGACGTTCATGCCACCCTCTTAAGTCTCATTCTTTTATTCTCTTAAGGTGGTACTCGTGCCTTTAATAATTTTGAAATTTTCGTGAGCGTATTAGATATTTTTCTCTATCTTCTCTCAATGATCTATACCCTCTCCTGGCTACCTTGTATTAGCACATCATCATCATCATCGGTCAACAATCCTAGGATTGGTTTGACGCAGCCCTCCACTTGATTCTTCTATCGACCAATCTCTTCATATTAACGTAGTTCCTCTCTTTCACGTCCTTTACTACCTGTTCTATATAACTCATACGAGGCCTACCATTTCCATTCTTCCCGTTCATTTTTCCTTCGACGATTGTCTTCATCAGGCCATCGTGTCTTAAGATATGGTTTATTAAGTTATGCCGTCTTCTTTTTATAGTTATCAGCAGACCTATACTCTTCTTAGGACTTCTTCATTTGTCACTCGGTCGATCCATTTTATCTTCATCATTCTTCGGTAGCACCATATTTCAAATGCTTCCACCCGTTTCTTCTGGTGTTATCGTCCTTGCCTCACTTCCGTAAAGGAACATGCTCCAGATATACGTTCCGATGAATTGCCTGCACTATTATTAGCACATAACAGCCTGAATGTTTACGGCAAATAAAGTTTAAATCGAAGGGAATTGCAATCTTGATAAGCATAGATTTGGGAAAGAAGAAGGTGGAAGATAAATGAAAGAAAACCAGAGATGGAAAGTGAAAAAAATGTCAAATTGTGATAGAGAAGCAAATGTTGTCGAATTAAGAATCTTAAGCGTTTCGGAAAGTTGACTGTATCAATGCATCAACCAGTTTACTTAGCCTGAATCATACGATCATTTTTCACGGACAAGTTCAGGGAGAGTGACAATGATAGCTCAACTGGGTAGCTACAAAATGAAAATATAAAATGTTACCACTCCTTAGGGCATAACTTTGTGCAAATGCACCCTACATTATTAATGAAACTACCTATAGTTTTCCACACAGATTTTTTTAGGAAAACCAAACCATGGTTTCAACGCTTTAGCACCATCGAGTAAGTGTTGAGTAACTCTTGATAATGACACTAAAGTGTTAAAAGTGTGGTTGGGTTTTATTTAAAAAAAATCTGTGTGGAAAAGTGCGACTATTTTCATTAGTAAAATTTAAATTGATCATTGTTATGCATGCCTTTAAACGATAGGGATTACTATGCCTGTTTCATCATTTAAATAGGTCCTCTTTTTGTCCCTTTAGACATGCGTTCACCCGACAAACAACCAATCATAGCGCATGGCAGCAAATGTTGAATGCAGAGCCCAGTAATCGAACGTCTATTGTAAACAACATGTAACATTTGAAGGTAGAAATTAATCTCTCCAATGATTCGAAAAGGGACAAAAGAGGACTGTGTGAGAGGCGAAAATGATAACTCGAACTATCATTTTTCCTGTCTGTGAAAGTTAAAGCTTAAATGATCCCTGAATATCTGTGCAAAATTATTACGTGATTCAGACTAACGAATAATAACCTTTTTTAAGGCTACAGTACTTTGGTAATGACAAGAAAAGACTAGAATTTTTCATATTGTGGCACTAGAGGGGACAAAAATCACTGGAGCAAATTAGGAGATGGCAGAGTAGATGGATGGATCAGACTCAAAAGGGTGATTGGATACTGAAATAGGCATCGAAGATCTGCGTGATCCAGGAATGGAAAGGAATTTAAAAATTTTCATGGTTTTTATAAAGAGAGGTAGGCAGTACGCCGATCTGAAGACAGAAATAGCGTGGGAAAGGTGATTGAAACGAAAAGAAGTGTCGGGAGACTTCGTAAAAACAAACCTTACTGTTAAAATAATTTCAATCAATCAAACGCTGTGCCTCAACTTAATTTAATAAGAAAACCAAAGCTTAGGAGAGTAGTAGTTTTATTTTATTTTGCAATACTGATTTTAGAGATGCACCCGCGTAGGTTTTTATCGACTGACTTGACTTAAAACCGAACAGAAACTGGACGTGAATATTGCCCCGGCGTGGTACACTTAAGTTGCTAGGCTGGTGCTCTAACGACCAGACTGTCGTGGTCGGTCTGAAGCTTTGAATCGGTTTTCCCGTGCATGCGATACGGAATACTTGTGGCCTCCATCAAACGGCCACTTGTTAAAGGGCGATACACCCTTCAAGGGTAGACTTAAAGAGAATCCCAATTTTCCGAAATATCCAGGGGGTTGCATCATTTGGGTAATACGTTCACGTATCTGGCTTTTACGTAGATTGCTCTCAAAAAGTGTTTTCCAAAGGTTCTCACCCGAGGCAAGCGATGTCTTTGAAGGGATGGTATCAGATTGGAAATAATCCATCGACCCTCAAAGATATGTTTAGGCTAAAATTCTCGCTAAGATTGGATTGACGAAGCTCTACACGCGATATGTTTCTCGGGTAACCTCATTTGAGGTCTTCCTTAGAATTTCTTCCCATTCACCTTTCCCTCAAAAATGAGTTCGTTTACCATATTTTTATTGCAAAATCTGATAGAGTTTGTAAAGTAAAAAGACCTTTTTTTCTGTTTTTTGATCCGACAATTATTTCTCGAGTTATAAGCGGCGAAAAACTGATGTTTTTAACCCTTTCGGAAAAGTGGGCGTGGTGCAACCTCTGACATCATCGACTTCGTCCAATCTCAACTGAGCTCGCGAAGTTACTTTGCCTTATCGCAATGGGGGGACACAGCTGACTCTGCCAATAGCATCTGTTGCCACAGGATTTGTGTATTCCGAGTAACCCCCTCCACTCCCTTCCCTTCCCCTAAAAGCAGTCACGGACGGGAGGAAAATGACGTCAATGATATCAAAGCAGCTTATTCGGTGGGCGTCACCTTTTGCTTATTTTAATTTTTGATTTATGAGTGAATGGTTGTGGTTAGAAGATTAATTCTTTCACTAAAATTCTCTTTTCGTTTCCAACTATTGACTTCGTGTACAAAATTGCTATTTCGGTTTCGAGTAAACGCCCCCATTGCCTTAATGAGACCATCTCGTCTCATTATATAACCAATAATGTTTTTCCGGCTGTCTAGAGTTATCACTAATTTCTTATAAAAACCTGATCTTAGTCGTACCGCTTCATGAGTCTTAGTAGAATTAGGTTTTAAGATGCATTCAGCTGCTAAGGCTATATCGAATCGTCAAACCTTACCTAAACCTTAGTATGATTCTGAAACAAATGCCGATGAGGTTCGAACCCGCGACCTTTGAGTATTCAGGCTGCCACATTAACTACCATCATCCACACTTTTACTTACTTCGTCTGTTGGTTAGGTACGCTTCTAATAAATTCAATGGTAGTTATGAATCCTTGAAGAAATGCCTTTGAGTGTGTACATTTGACCTGTTCCAAATTCCAATGTCTCAGTACGATGCTGGGCTATCCGAAAAAAGTTCCACTCGCGCAATTAATGGACACCGAAAGTATTTGAAAAGCCGTGTTACAGAATTGCAGTTATGATCACAAGGATTGATGAAAAGCTGTAGTTGAAAGGGTCTAGGTAGGGATGGGTTTCCAATTCAAACCTTGCTATTTTTCAACTTCTGTATGCATTATTATTGGTACAGCAACTGATAAAGTCAGGCAGCAATAGCTGATACGACTTATGCTGCGTCCCACACTGAGCTTCTCTCGCCTACTTGTCCTCTTGACGAAGCTGATATTGTTATTCCACGAGGACCTGCTACTCGATACACCCCTGCTAATGGTTAGCAAGAGATGAAAGCGCATGCGTCCAGAAGAGGTTAATTTTAGTAGTAGCGGCTGAGCAGTTGATTTTTATCAGGAGAAGGGAGCTAAAGCGCAACTTAACTTTTGCAGTAGCAAGAGAGGAGAGTGCAATTTTCGTGAAGCAGGTGACTTAGCAGTCGGGTTTAGTAGGAGAGTAGAGCGCAAGCGCCGTGAAGCATCTGATTTAGTAGTTGGGTTTGGCAGTAGCAGGTGAGGAGAGCCTCATCTGCTAATGGCCTAGTGGGCAGTTCTCTGAGCTACCGTCCGGAGGGTCTCGGGTTCAATCCCCGTAGGAAGCCTTTCTGGAAACCCCCACCTTAAATCCTCGCGATTCGATTTTCTGCGTCTCAGAACGTCGCAGAAAAATCTCAGGTGGTCCAGGGAAAGTAACTGCCTACCCTGAAGGCGTGAATTTCACATGCCAATGGCTTAGTACGGGGTGAGCTCTACCCGCAGCTATCAATAACCAACCTTTCTGGTTGAACCTTTTGGTGACTGTATGAAGATCACAAGATACAGCATAGATGCGTAAGAATAACATTTTTCTGCGGGTTAGGATAGTATTCTGATGGCATGTCCCTATTATTTTTCTCGGCTAACATCTCTCTCTGCTTTCCGCTGTTTTTCTCTTTTGATACAAGTCATTCAAAATACCTAAAACTTCTTTTTTCGTTCTTGCTTACCCGGCATTCCAGCTCAAATAACGGCCTCCGTTATAGCATTTTTCCTTGTTTTATCCACCTGCTAGGCCTACGAATTTCTCTAATAACCTATTTCTACCACGTAAATGCTCAATATTCCTGTCTGTCCTCCTTTTCTTCCAACTATGCATTTGAATGTGCCTTTTTTTTGTTTTTGGCCGGGAATAACACCCGCGCTTAATAGATGACAATTAAGGACATGGTCGGAACGTTCAATCTGTCATTGTATTAAGTGTACAGAAAGTGCCCAGAGACAACTGTAGTCAACAAACTTTTTCTGCCAAACCGTTTTTCTACATCTTTCCGTTCTGAATTTTGGTATTTCTCGGAAATATTTTTCAAATTTGTCTTCGAAGCAATGTTTTTTCATCTTTTCGTTCGTAATTTTGGTATTACTAATATTTTTTCGAGCATATTCTTATGTCTTTACTTGAATAATGTACGAGGTGGCATTACGCATATGGGGCAGAAAAAAAACTGTTTGTGGAAAGTTGACTGCGGCTGAGAAAGATATATTAGGTTTTTTTTAGGAAGAAAGCAGTCGTTTATGGTTGTGACCTGAATTTTTCGCTTTGTAAAATTGTAGATGTTTCAACCAATAAATCTAAATATATCCCGCTGGGAAAAGTTTCTGAATAAACTTGGGTATTATTAAAATATTTATATTTTTGGGATAGTGATTAATTATTTGGTCAGTCTTTATGGTACTTGTGGGAAAGGGCGTTATGAATTACACAAGCGTCCGTGCGTATTTCCTTTTATTCTCTCGTACATTCATTCCACGATACATTCCACGGGTGGTTCGTTCCCTGTCTGTCTGCCCGGGTGTAGCGGGAGAAAGCTTTTATATACGTCGTCGAGGGTTCCACGCCTCTCCCGAACTTTCTCGAAGCCCCGTCTCGAAGTTTCGAAGACGTCCAGACCGGGAGCTGGTTGAATGGTGCCACACCAAGACGTTGAAGCCAGACCGGGAGCTGGTTGAATGGTGCCACACCAGCCCCCTGCGGAGACTGGAAGTCCGTTGTAGGCTAACAGTTATGGGAGATAGCGATCAGGAAAATGCACTCGGCGGCCGTATCGCGTCGTCACCGTAGGCGGCATGTCTGGTGTTGATAAGGCGGGTGTGCATTGTTCGCGGGCTGCTTCATCTCCGGGGTATGGCACCGCAGGGATGTCGTCGGCCAAAATAAAGGCTGGTTTTACCCTGTCAATAGAAACAATAATATTATTGTCTTTTATACGCAGCGTGAAATTCTTGTTGTCCCGGCTGAGCACGCGGTATAGGCCGGTGTACGGAGGTCTTAAGGCGCCACGCACGGTGTCGTCTCTTAAGAAGACATGCGTGCATGTGGCAAGATCCTTAAAAATGAAGATCCCAGGTGTGGCATGGCGTGAGGCAGGAACAGGTCGCAAACGAGCTGTAATTTGCCGAAGCCGGTCCACGAATAGGGTGGTGTCCAAGGGATGCTCGGCGTTGGGAGTTGGTTGAATGAATTCCCCAGGGAGTTTTAGTGGTTCGCCGTACAGCATCTCCGCGGTCGATGCCTGAATATCCTCCTTGAAGGCGCTCCGGATTCCGAGGAGCACTATTGGCAGGGCTTCGTACCACGATGAGCCGGGGTGGCACATAATTGCTGCTTTTAATTGCCTATGTAGGCGCTCTACCATGCCGTTTGCTTGGGGGTGATAAGCTGATGATCGAGAGCGATGTGCGCCTATGTATGCTGATAAAGCGTGTAATAGCTTTGACTCGAATTGGCGGCCTTGGTCAGTTGTTATGCGTTCCGGGCAGCCGAATCTGGATATCCAGCCACGGGTGAATGCGTCTGCGACATCTTCAGCCGTGATCCGCTCCAGAGGGAAGACTTCTGGCCAGAGGGAGAAACGGTCTATTGCTGTAAGGCAGTACTGGAAGTGATTGGCCGATGGTAGTGGACCAATGATGTCCAGATGAACATGCTTAAAACGGGCGGACGGTGGTACGAAGTGTCCAAGTGGTGAAGAGACGTGCCGGGTAATTTTGGCTCGTTGGCATGGCACACAGGCTCGGCTTTAAGCGCGAGCATCTCGTTGAATAAGGGGCCAGACGAAACGCTCCGCAACAAGCCGGGCCGAGGCGTTGGGACCAGGATGACTAAGGCAGTGGAGAGATTCGAAAACCTGTCGCCTGTGTGACGCAGGGACATATGGTCTGGGGCGACCAGTGGATGTGTCGCAGTAAATTTCGGTATTTAATCCAGGGACATGCATGCGTTGCAAATGCAATGATGAATTTCCTTCGAGTACTTCTTGAAGTTCAGAATCTTCCAGTTGAGATTGTGCAAGAGAGGCTAGGTCAACCGGCGACGGGTTAATGGCGTCGGTGCGGGAAAGCGCGTCTGCGACGATGTTTTCTGACCCGCTAATGTGGCGGATATCGGTCGTAAATTGTGCAATGAAGGTGAGATAGTTTAGTTGGACAGGAGGAAGTTTGTCTCCCTGTTGTTGGAACGCGAAGCACAGCGGCTTATGGTCGGTGAATATTATGGCGTGCTGCGCTTCAAGGATGTGTCGGAAATGTCTCACCGCCAAATAAATTGCCAGAAGTTCACGGTAATACGCTGGCCACTTCGACTGTCCGGTGGTGAGCTTCTTAGAAAAGAAAGCCAAGGGTTGCCAGTTATTGTCGACGCGTTGTTGTAAACTAGCTCCTACGGCTGTTTGGGAGGCGTCCGTAAATAAGCCGAGGATTGCTTCTGGGATTGGATGCGCCAGGAGTGTGGCATTAGAGAGGGCAGCCTTGCAGTCGGAAAAAGCCTTTTCTAAGGTCGGTGTCCATTCGACGCGCTGAGAACCACGAAGTCCGGAGAGGGCCGTGTGGAGCGCGGCCTGGTACTCAGAGGCATGCGGCAGGTACTGACGATAGAAGTTCATGACTCCCAAAAAACGTCGAAGAGCGCGTGCATTGGTTGGTTTAGGCAATTCCTGTAAGGCGGAGACTCTCTCAGGAAGGGCTCGAATGCCCTCTGTAGAGATTTGGTGACCCAAGAAGGTCACTGATTGTGAACCGAGAACGCTTTTGCCGAAATTCACCAGGATGCCGTGCTGCTCCAGTCGATGAAAGACTGCGTTAAGATCTTTCTCGTGCTCACTGGGGTTAGAACTAAATATCAGGATGTCATCCACATATGGGAAGCAGAAGTCAAGTCCTTGGAGTACCTCGTCAATAAAATGTTGGAACGTTTGGCCGGCGTTACGAAGTCCAAAGCTCATGAAAGGAAATTCGTAGAGACCAAACGGTGTGGTAATGGCTGTTTTTGGCACGTCATCAGGATACACAGGTATTTGTGAGTAGGCCTTCGCGAGGTCGAGGACGGAAAAAATCTTGCTTCCGTGCAGGTTGGCTGCGAAGTCCTGCATATGGCGTATTGGGTATCGGTCCGGAATGGTTCGAGCGTTGAGGGCACGATAGTCGCCGCAAGGGCGCCAACCATCATTCTTCTTTGGAACGAGATGTAATGGTGATGCCCATGGGCTCTTCGATCGACGCGCTGTTCCATTCCGGATCATCGCTTCGAACTCCGCCTTCGCGATGACTAGACGCTCTGGAGCCAGTCGGCGCGGACTGCAAGACACTGGTGGTCCAGGTGTAGTCTTAATATAATGAACGGTCTTGTGGCGAGTCTCCCGCGGGATACCAGGAGGGCGAAATAGTCCGGGAAACTTCGCGATGAGCTTCTGATAGGGTGACGGTGACAGCAAGACCTTAACACTGGGCGGACCCGGAGATGCAGGAACACCTGAGACAGCGAGTCCAGTTTTTCCGTCTATCAGGCGCCTGAAGCGACAGTCAGGTAGTAGCTGGTAGTGGGCGAGGAAGTCTGCTCCAATTATGGGGGTGGCTACGTCGGCAATGATATAACGCCACGAAAAATCGCGGCGGAGTCCGAGATTTAATTGCAGTGGTAAGTAACCATAGGTCCGGATGATCGTCTGGTTGGCGGCGCTGAGGTCCAATCCGGTAGGAGAGAAGTGGCCATTTAATAGTCGCCGCGGGAAACAGCAGAGGTCGGAGCCAGTGTCGACGAGGAATCGATGCTTGCTGACCCGGTCTGTGACGAGCAGGCGGCTTCCTGTGAGTTGGCAACCGGTTTCCGCCACTAGCGGCTGCCGTCGGAGTTTTCCGCCTCGTAAGAGCAGGGCGTCGTGCAGCGTCGAGCCTGATTTCCGAATTTGCGGTGATACCAACAGACACGGTCCGACGTGGAGCTTGAGCTGGAGCGAGATGCTGGAGAGCCTGAGGGGGCGGTAGGATAGGAACGGCCGCGGGATCGAGACCGCCGGTGATTGCAGCGAGAGCACGCTTGAAGAGCGGCTACCTTCTGAGTTAAGTCCTGCAACTGTTTGGAGAGCGAAAGAATCGGATCGGTGGTCGGCGTGCTGGTAGCGGCGTGGATGGCGGCGGGAACGCTCGTCGGAGAGACCTCAATGATGCGGTCCGCGAGCTTGGCGACTTCGTCCAGCGGTAGGTTCAGTTGGACTTGAAGAATAGCTTGGACGGCTGCCGGGAGACGCTGCAGCCATAGCGTCCGAAGTAGATTATCCTGGACTTGGGTGGTTCCTGCTAACGAGCGAAGATGGCGCAGGAATTGAGAGGGAGTCCGCTCGCCTAGCTCTTCCTCGGTGAGAAGCTGCCTAACCCGCTTTTCTTCGGACAGCGAGAGGCGCCGAATAAGTTCCTCCTTCAGACGTTGGTACCGACCTTCACTGGGAGGATTAATAAGAATATCCTGAACCTCCGCAGCCCATCTGGCGTCGAGATGGGAGGCGACGTATCCATATCGCGTGGCGTCTTGAGTGATGCTCGACAGAGCGAATTGAGCTTCCACTTGGGCAAACCATACGACAGGATTATCAGGCCAAAACGGTGGGAGTTTCGGGGACACGCGGTGGACGCCCGGAGTGTACGCAGCCTGATGTTGTGCATCACGCTCTCCCGCGTCTGCGAGAGTCGTGAGGTGAATTCTCCGCTGCAGCTCTTCGTTTTCTTGCTTAAGTAGCGTAAGCTGCCGCTGAAGCTCCTCCATGGCGAGTAATCACGTCGGGGTCACCACTGTGGGAAAGGGCGTTATGAATTACACAAGCGTCCGTGCGTATTTCCTTTTATTCTCTCGTACATTCATTCCACGATACATTCCACGGGTGGTTCGTTCCCTGTCTGTCTGCCCGGGTGTAGCGGGAGAAAGCCTTTATATACGTCGTCGAGGGTTCCACGCCTCTCCCGAACTTTCTCGAAGCCCCGTCTCGAAGTTTCGAAGACGTCCAGACCGGGAGCTGGTTGAATGGTGCCACACCAAGACGTTGAAGCCAGACCGGGAGCTGGTTGAATGGTGCCACATACTGATTGCTCACAATTTCATAGTATTAATTATATGTTTCGTAATAGATTCTGGATTGATAAAATAATCTCACATCTTTGTGAATCTATGATTGGTTGCATATAATTTTGAAAACATCATCAACATTGGTCAACAATCCTAGCATTGGTTTGACGCAGCTTTCCACTCGATTCTTCTATCGGCCAACCTTTTCATTGTGACGTGATGGGGGCGTTTACTCGGAACTGAAATCGCAATTTTGTACACAAAATTGTTAGATGGAAAAGAAAAAAGAAATTTAGTGAAAAAATTAATCTTCTAACCACAACCATTCACTCATAAATCAAAAATTAAAATAAGCAAAAGGTGACGCCCACCGAAAATGCTGCTGTGATAACATTGACGTCACTTTCCTCCCGTCCTTGACTGCTCGTATGGGAAGGGGAGGAAGTGGAGGGGGATTCTCGGAAGGTCTGCTCGCACAGATGGTGTCGTAACTGCTCCGATTGGCAGAGTCAGCTGTGTCCCCCCCCTTTGCGATAAAGCGAAGTAGCTTCGCGGGCTCAGTTGTGATTGGACGAAGTCGTTATACGTCAGAGGTTGCACCACACCCATTTTTCCGAAAGGTTTAAAAACATTAGTTTTTCGACGCCTGTAACTCGAGAATAATTGACGGAACAAAAAACGGAAAAATACGGGTCTTTTTATTTTACAAACTCTATCATATTCGACAATAAAAAAAATATGGTAAACGACCCCATTCTTCTCTTTTACATCCTTCACAACCTGTTCCATATATCTCATACGAGGCCTGCCTTTTCCAATCTTCCCGTTCACTTTTCCCTCGACGATAGTCTTCATCAGGCCATCATGTCTCAAGATATGGCCGATTAAGTTGTCCCTTCTTCTTTTTAGAGTTTTCCGCAGACTTCTCTTTTCTCCTACTCTTCTTAGGACTTCCTCGTTACTTACACGGTCGATCCATTTAATCTTCAGCATTCTTCTGATTTTGAAAACAAGCCACTTAAAAAAATCACTTGAATATGCACGATAATGTTTCCCAGTCTGAGGTTTACATTCTGCGTACACTACTGAAATAATCCATGGTCTCTTTTCTTTAACTTCTCTCAGTTACTTATCCAAGTATTTGTAGTCAGATGCATAATTAGCTTTTTGTGAACGCTACTACGCATGTTAGAATTCTATTTTATTAGGTATTTCTTAGAATTCTATTCTAGCACACATGTTAGAATTCTATTCTTTAAAGGCCGCTTTACACGATACAATTTTTTGCACAGTTTCTTGTACAAACTCTGGTATAGACTGAACTAAATTGTATGTTTTTCTGAATGGAATTAGAACACGTTCTATTTCCCGTTCAGTCATTCAGACAATCGCACAAGTTTTCGTACAATTTGCCTCTTTACACGGTACAATTTCCTCTTGCAAGAGTTTGTACAAGAAATTGTACGAAAAATTGTATCGTGTAAAGCGGCCTTTACCAACTTTATCGTATGCATTATCCGTTACACTCTTAATCTGCACTCCTAATTTTTGCGCCACCATTTATATCCGTTCATCGATGTATGAAACCATTTCGCTCGCACGAGTTTTTCTCAGGATACGGTGCTAGAATCGTTATATCTGACCTCCCTGGCGGAAATTGGAGCCATTTTCTTGTCGCTCCGAATATCCGGTTTTAATCGAATCCTGATGTTAATTCGTGCCGAAAACCTTACCGACGTGGAGGTCGCAGCTGCGGATAACGACCCGTTGCGTAAAGGCCTAACCCTGTCCTCCATTCTGCTCCCCTCGTGACGGGACGAGACCCTGTTCGTTCGGAAAGGATTATGGCTAACAGGTTGGGCGGTCCCCACAGCTCAGCATCGGGAATGCCTTCAAATAAGAAGGGGATGTGTGGGAAGGGGATAGCGATTTCGTTAGATTAAGCGTGTGTTGGAACGTGTCCTAATCGATTAGCGCCCGTGATCCAGGGTCGATGGTGAAAGGGAATGTACCGCGAGATATTTCCCTTCGCCCGACTCGTCCAAAAGGGAGATTTCCCTCGCGGTGGACGCTATCGAAATATATCCCGTCGGGGTAAGAATTGTGAAGATTGCCCCTGGCTTCCATTTGTGCGTCTGGATTGCCGGAAATTCACCACTCCCTCTTCAGGGACTTCATGTTGAATTGCCCAAGATAACCGTTTTAATATCTTCGGAATTTCGATTTTTGCGGAGAGATTTCCAAGCCGGGGTCCGGAATGTAGCGTGGGAATTTAATGGAGGACAGGAATGTGGAAATTGTTTTAGGATGTGGAGTGTGAATGGCATTAATGTCATTCTCATTTCGATTTCCAGCATTATTTCTCGGAAATTCGTGTAATTAAGTACTTCAGATAAGTCCATGGTGAACTATGGACGGATCCTTCTTCTTTTTTGGAGTCTTAGAGATAAACACACTATAAACGTATCATGAAAATGAATTACGTGAAAAAATCGTGCATCAAAGTGTGTGTAGAATCAAACTTTGGTAATGTTTATGAGGTATTTGGCTTAGTAAAATGATGACTTCTGCGATGCCAATGACTTGGAATATTAAACACTTTAATCGCTGCATGTATTACATGCCATAATTAACGCAGATATATGAAAACACTGTCTTTCAGAGTATGACTAGAAATTTTGATAGTCTTAGTTGGAAAACTCTTATTACCGTAGAAGAGTCTCTTACCAATATTCTCCTGTAATATTATCTCATGAGGCTGGCAATGTTCATACTTTATTACATATGCACCCTATTGACTGGTGAGAGAATTGAACAATGAAAGAGATACACGGTATATGAAAAATATTGAATTATTCATGTTAGTTAGGCCACATCCACGATCACAATAGGAACTTAACCAGCAAATTTGTCTTCATTTTCATTCATTTTTTTGCTGACTCCTTTCCTCTTCGTTGCATGTTCTAGCCTCGTGAACTTAGACTTCCTACCATAATCATGTGAGGCATGCAGCAAGGTAATTCGTGGGATAAAATATGGATGAATGCGTACTAATTTCTACTTGCGCTCTGGGTGAAGGGAAGGCATTGTATTTAGGATAGTTATTTTCGTTAATATCAAACAAATATGTCTTTAATGAGATGATTGATAGGGATTGGTGTTATTTATATTACGTTTATACTACTTTGTCTAATTAAGTAACATAATTATAAATGTGTGTATTGGTAGAAATATGTATACGGGTGTTATTAGCCTCTGTAAATGGGTGGGGAATAGAATCTTTAAGGTCTCTGCGCATACTTATTTTTGAAACATATCAAGAAATGAGCTTCCTGCAGTACAGTGAGAGGATTATAATGGTGAAGATTGAGACCAAGCCTACAGATACCATTGTGATACAAGTTTACATGCCTACGTTGGACTACGAAGATGAAGAAGTGGAAGAGTTCTATAAGGATATCACGGAAGTAATAAAGCACGTAAAAGGAGAAGAAAAATTAATTATTGTAGGGGATTGGAACGCTGTCGTTGGCGAAGGTATAGATGGAAGAATAACAGGAAAATATGGCTTGGGAATTCAAAATGAGAGAGGAGAAAGACTTATAGAATTCTGCACACAACACAAGTTGGTGGTGGCAAAAACATTGTTTAAAAACCTCCAACGGAGAGGATATACCTAGAAAATGCCCGGAGACAGAAGAAGATTTCAAATTGACAACATTTTAGTGAAACAGAAGTTCAGAAACCAGGCAAGGAACTGCAAAAGTTCCCCGGGTGCATAATTTGACAGTGACCACAAATTAGTGGTGATGAAATTCCACTTAAAACTTAAGAAATTGAAGAAAACAATGAAACGTATGGCAAGTAGAGAAACTTAAGCACCCTCAACAAAGGCTGGACTTTCAGAAGGCAGTGGAAAACAAAATTGAAGAGGATTTGACTGTGAAATCAGTAGAAAAGAGATGGGAGAACATCAAAATCGGGCTACAGGAAGCAGCAAAAGAAGTTCTGGGGAGTAGAAAAGTTGTCAAGAAGATGCCATGGATTAAAGAAGAAGTCCTAGAATTGATTGAAGAGAGAATAAAATATAAAAATGTGGAAACTGAAGAAGGGAAACTTCGCTACAAAAGATTAGGAATGAAATAAACCGTAAAGCGAGAAAAGCAAGGAAAATGTGCGAAGATGTACAAAGGAACCTCACAAAATAGAATGTGGAAGTTGCCTACAGGACGGTGAGAAATCACTTCAAGGAACAGGCTGTAAAATGTAACAGCATCAGGGACAAGAATAGAGAACTCTTAATTGAGCATTGAGGATAAAGTGAAGAGATGGAAGGAATACTTTGAATAGTTGTATAATGGAAGCCGTCTTAGAGCGGAAGTATTCGAATAGGAAAATGAAGTCGATAAGGATGAATTGGGGGCCCCAATCTTGAGATCAGAATTTGATGCAGCTGCAAGGGATATGAAGATAAATAAATCTTGGGGAATAGATGATATTTCTGCCGAACTAATAAAAAAAAGGCTGGAGAGAATATATTTACTCAGCTGTGCAAAACCATATGCGATATGTACTCAACAGGAGAGATACCCACGGACTTTGAGAAGAATATCATCATCCCTATTGCCAAAAAGAAGAGAGCTGAGAACTTAGAACATTTTAGGACCATAAGCCTGACGACAAATGCCTCGAAGATATTGACGAGAATCATCTCTTGAAGAATATGCGAAAAACGGAGGAGTTCCTGGATGAGGACCAATTTGGATTCAGAAGAAACAAGGGCACAAGAGAAGAGAATTTGGCCCTCAGATTTCTTGTAGAGAAGAGAATAGAGAAGAATCTACCGACGTTTGTTGCATTTGTAGATTTGGAGAAGGCATTTGACAACGTGGATTGGAATCTGATGCTAAAGATTCTGAAAGAAATTGGAGCATCGTACAATGACGGAAGAGTTATCCACAGCTTGTATAAAAACCCGGTGGCCATAAACAAATCAGGACCCAGCAGTACAGAAGCAAGCATAAAGAAAGGAGTGAGGCAACGATGTGCACAGTCTCCCGTATTATTTAATGTCTGCATCGAGAAAGCCATCCAAGAAGTCAAAGAAAAGTCTACGGGAATGAATATCAACGGGGATAAAATCAGCATGCTACGATTCGCCGATGAAATAGCAGTCATGGCAGAAACAGAAGGAGATTTAAGGAAGACACTAAGATATATGGAAGAACAATGACCAGATATCATCTGAATATGTATAAAAAGAAAACTTAGGTATTGGTATGCAGTAGAAGAAAGGAAGCCAGGACCAATGTTAAAATAGGAAAAATAAGAATCGAGGAGGTTGAAGAGTTCTGTTACCTAGGAAGCCGAGTAACCAGCGATGGACGAAGTAAAAGAGAAATTGCCCGTAGAATTGCCCAAGCAAAGAGGGCATTTTACCGGAAGAAGATTCTGCTTACAGCTGAAAATACACGCGTGGAAGTTAGGAAACATTTCATTAGAACATACATCTGGAGCATTATATATGGCGGCCAAACATGGACAGTGACAGCAGCAGAGAAGACCAGGCTGGAAGCATTTGAAATGTGGCGTTACCGAAGAATGATGAAGATAAGATGGATCGATCGAGTGACAAACGAAGAAGTCTTAAGAAGAGTGGGAGAAAAGAATTGTCTACTGTAAACATTAAAAAGAAGACGGGACAGCTTAAGGGGGCACATCTTGAGACACGATGGCCTGATGAAGACAATCGTCGAGGGAAAAGTGAACGGGAAGAATGGAAGGGACAAGGCCTCGTATGAGTTATATGGAGCAAGTTGTGAATGATGTAAAAGTAAGGAGCTACGTCAATATGAAGAGGTTGGACGATAGAAGAATCGAGTGGAGGGCTGCGTGAAACCAATTCTAGGATTGTTGACCGATGATGATGATGATCTTCATCATCGGTCACAATTGTGTAGTTTAAGTCCTGACTCGGGTATATTTTACCACGTTTTTCTTCTGAACAATCATACTGAAAAAGTAACTTAAGTGAAATTTAAATGCATTTGAACTTTTGACACAAACCTTATTATGCCTCTCAGAGAGGAAAAAAAAACTTAAAGAAAGCCTCGAAAACTTAATATTCGCCCTCACGTTCCCGGAATATTAATTATTTTCCTCAAGTTAAAGCTAGCCCTCTTTTAATAAATACAGCCTTTTTCTTTTTATTTGCTCATTATATCTCTTTTTCTTTTTCTTGGGAGGTTTGTTCATTATTCATTCCAGTTTTCATGCGTATTCGTTCACTAACCGCCTTGCCCATTAGGGAAAAAATGACCTCTTTCGTGGCCATGTGCATAGAGGTCTCGAGCTGTCTTAAATGGATCTTCAACTTCTTTGCATTCTCGAGCACGTCTTTCGTTTCCGTCGCAAGTAAGAATTAATTCCTGCCCGCATTCTTTTGACCGTAAAGCACCTGATGGCCTAGCAATAGCTTGACTATTCTTTCCGCCTGGATTACCATTGATTTACCCCTGCTTTCATCCGATTCATTCTACTTTTAAGGCCCAGTCTCATTTGCTGGCACTTATTGTTAATATTCTGCCGGATAAGGCAAGTTCTGATAATAATCAAGTGTCAAAAATATAATACCTATAAAAGATATTCATATTTTCACAATTCTTCACTTTCACTATTCTCGTTAGCAGCCTACTTAATGTGCCTATTTTATGTGAATTTCTCATTTTCCATTCTTCCCATTCAATTTTACCGTAACGATTGTCTTCATCGGGCCATCGTATCTCAAGATATGGTCGATTGAGTTGTTCCATCTTCTTTATAGTAATTTCTTCCCACGACACATGTTTCTGAAATGATGTGGGAGTTCCGCATGCTTCCTGCCCGCCAGTATTCTGATCAGATATGAATTTTTATATTACGAGATTATCCCCGCGCCTAAAATCTGCCGCTTATCATTCTCCTGCCAACGTCGATTCTTTGCATAGGGCTGCGCTTGAATAAGATTGCTGTAGGAGCTTAGATACGCTTCTGCGGATATTGTAAAGTACGTACAAAGTAATGTCATTGAAATTAATTAGTTTTGAGAAGTCTGCCAACGAAGGCAGAATTTCAGTAAGCATTCAGAGATGTGTCTCCACGCCAATACAGAAGAGACCTGAGAAATGGGCTCTACGAATGTATGACAAGAAAAGATTGGAGGTTTTAAAAAGGCGGATGTGTGTAGAAGAGTGAAGAATTTGAGTTAAATGGAAAGGATAGCAAAAAAAAAGTGTTCAGGGTTGGGGGGGAGTAGGGCATATTGATGGTTATTGTGATGAGTCAGAGAAGCTGGATGAAATAGGTAATTGCAGAAACGGGCAAATACAGTTATCGAAGCTAGAACTGGTTGTAGGTAGAAAGTGGGGAAGAGGTATGCTGGTTGGTAAGTAGTGATTTTTCTATTCATTTTCATTTTCTTTGATGGGCAAATAATGGTAAAAAACGTTGATAAAATTTGCTGCTTTAAGTCTTAATTCCTGCGTTCTAACTAATCGCTTATGTATTTCCTCCATGGACATTTCTTATCAATGAAAGGTCCATTCAAATTTCATAATATTAGCGATAATTATCCGACACTTGGACTAGATGATTACATTATTGTAATCATCTACCTACATCTTTTCAGAATGTAAGTGTAAGAATCTTGTATTATTAACTATACTTTTCAGCATTAAGTACTTTTCGCATGACTCCTCTCAATTTCCCCGATGTTTATTACCTTTACTACAGTTCAACGCTTTTGGGGGAACAATCAATTTTTGTGTGCAAGAATGATGTTATTTGATTTCACAGTCCTTTTACCGGCTTTTCGTATTGAATACTATATTACATCTCATTTTAATCTACTCTGTCAGTTACTATGGTAGATCGGATCATGAACATAAAATAAGGAAAGTGGATAGGGAAGTAGATTTAAGATAGTTCTCTATTCTCATACATTTAGGGATCTGATTAACTGTGAAGGTATTTATTAGTAAAGTGTATACGAGTTTATCGATAGATATCCTAGGTAGTTTCATGTTGTTTAAAAGACTTTCTGACAGAAATGTTGATCAACTAACAGCACGTTTACTCATGCTTTCTTTGCTTTTTATAACCTTTTGTTAATTGTAATAATCTAAAATGTATCTAATAATCCTCTGTAAGCAAAATAGTTGGTGCATGTATGGAAAAAACATTCACCCCCTGCCACACACCTTTGTGGTGGCTAGCAGAGTATCGTTTGGATGTAGATAAATAAAGAGGAGGAAATTCGGTGTACTGGAAAGTGAAAATTGGTAAAAAGAAGGCGTCGTTGGATCTATTAGTCGAAAAAAGTCGGGAATCCGGGAAAAAGTCGGGAATTTATTAGCGTCGGAAAAAAATCTGGAAAAAGTCTAGAATTCGCTGAAAAATAATCAAAAATCGGGAAAAATGATTGCTTGCAAATTGTCAGGATAAAAATTGGAACGGCAGACATAGCATTAAGAAATGAGATATTGTTTCCCTTTTTCTTTATCTGTCATTTTCAAAGAGGTGTTATTTTAAACCTCTCTGGCCAGTATTTGTGAGTTCGTGACTTTCGTCGTTCGATTGCACTAGACATGGGCACCGTTACCTGCAAGACGCCGCGTTACAAATCGGCTCGGTCGTTTGCAGGTTGAAGATCGTATACTTCCCTCCTGTCCATGAATGCTATTTCGAAAGAATGACCTTGACCGTGGTTATTACAACGCTCCCCAGATTTTTGCGATCCATAGATCGTACTATAGTACCATTGTGACATTTTGCGCTTTGCCATGCCTCTGAGGGTAAACTCGATTGAATTCCACTAGATGTATTATATTTAAACCATCGCGTCCTAAGTTTCTGTGAAATATATAAAAAATATGAACATCAAATTAGCATTCAGCGACTGAGAACACGTATATTTGTTCGCATTAATCGTGATGTTTTAAATATGAGTTGTGATTTTAGCAAAAAAATTGCAAAACTTTTTGCGAAAAAATAAGTTTACAAAAGTTTTGAACCAAGATTCATAATCAGCGACCTCGATAACCTATGTAGATCAAATTTCGTATAAATTGAACATTTTTCAATACAAAATACCAATTTTTAGGGATCCTGCACCACTGTGCGGCGTGCCGCCGTGCATTCCTCAAAAACAGCCGTGAATGTCACGGTACGGCCAATTTCGAGCACACGGCGTTTTAATCCCTAGTAGGAGTTAATTCATGAATGAAGTAGATGAGGTGCTGTGCTTGTACTTTTAATGCATTAAATAATGTGGTATAATAAGATGGCCAATTCCAAGTGAAAAATTAGATAGGACTGGGCATTGAACTATTGACCTTCAAGATTACACATTTAAAAAATTGCCTTTTTGGTCTGGAATTTTAACCCTTAACCGGTGACGTGCGGTCTGAGAGACCGCTGCGTTTTTAAAGTTATGAATATTTTCAAAATGACTGTTTTAAAATGTCTATAATGTTCGTTAGCTTCATATTTTTGTCTAATAAGGATATAACACTCTTAAAATTTAACGTTTTTATTATTTATTTCTGTAAATTTTCAACTGAATTCGATTAGCGGTCTGAGAGACCTCACGTCACTAAATTGGAAAAATCAAGAAACGTAATGCTGGTGGACATGATTCAAAAAGTTGTTAAAAATATTTCGTAGTGATTTTTAAAGTATAAGAATAATTAATAATTTGTTGGGAAGCATTTTTAGTTACACAACGTGGATAATAAAGTACTTAATTTTTCTAAAATACATAAGTAAGAAAAATATTCAAGTCGTTGCTGAAGTCGAACGCAAAACAAATGAAATCCTGTTTTTATTGGAAATATCACGCATTTTGTTCTTTAAATGTTAAGCTTCTAATAGATTTTATAAATAATTATAATAAAACAGTGGTTAATTTCTCGTACCCCTTGCAGGCAGTACGCATGTAATGTATTTTTTTTTAAATGACGGAACCCATGGAACCCCGAAATTTCGCGCGCCCACGCCTGGAGTGCAACATTCATTTTTGCCTTTCTTTTCGCAGTCGGTCTCCCTTTAAGTATTTGGGGACAGAACATCTAAGCATCGAGTTTTACCGTCAGAAGAAATGAAGGGGCCATTGCCGTTTCAAAATGTATATTCCTAGCAAGCCCGCCAAGCATGGTTTGAAAATTTTTGTCTTGAAAACTCTTGAAAAAGTCTTGAATTTCTTTTTCATATATTAGTATACGCCTTATGAAAGCAAATTAAGACCCTAACCGGCAAGAAACTATGAACCAGTAGAGGCCATCGTTTGATGTCAATGTAGCCATTTTCAGTGAGGAAGAGCGATTTTCGCAGACTACCACAGACGCTTGGATAGCGGTCTCCTCTACGATTCACCGGATTAAGGCTGGCGAAATATGAAGCGAGTACGTCAGTCAGAGTGAAAGGGAAGAGGGATTTGAGGTTACCGCTCGATTGATGATCTTGCAGGCGTAGCAGTATGGAGGAGAGTCTAAACGGTATATCATCTTGTTTGGAGAAATTGCCATAATGCTCTTCCGTTCGTGTGTAGGAGGGCTGGTGTTGGTCTAAAGGATTTATCTAGTTTTCACTTTGTCATGCTTACTTAAACCCCTTTTCAGAGTGATGAATGGCCTCGTATTAGCACAAGCCGAATTCGAGTAGGTCTATTCTCTGCTTCCTACAAAATCAATCTACTGACTTTACTGATATCAAATATGTGCATTATTGACTATTACCCGAGGAAATAAACATGTGAAGATTTTGCGGCATGGCAAGGTAAGCTGCCAAAATAGTATATGGTTTCTATTGCCAGGAGAAAAATGCATCAGGTCGCCTTCGTATGCGTTCAGTTGGGAGTTTTAACAGATTTACAATAGCTTTCTGAATTCTTTACACCCATTTTAACAATTACCGAACATTTTGATTTTCTGAATCGTATTAATTTAATTAATTCAATAAGTTTGGAATTCACCTAAATTTGTCGATGCCAAGGAAACACCCCATACATCATCTCGAGAAACAGTAGAAATGCAACACATTCGTTCTCATTCAATTAAATTAGTGAGTGAAAGTACATTTGATCATAATATTCGGGGGTAAAATAGTTCACTACTGGCTTTATTAGTTAAGCATCACACATGTCAGGGTATAAGTCGAGTTTGATGTCTAATTTAGGAGTCAATCTTGGAACGTACGGTATTTGTCGATGGACGAAGTAAAAGAGAAATTGCCCGTAGGATTCCCCAAGCGAAAAGGGCATTTTAACAGAAGAAGTCTACTTACAGCTGCAAATAAAAGCGTGGATGTGAGGAAAAATTTCAAAGGAACATGCATCTGGAGCATTCTACTATATGGCAGCGGAGCATGGACAATAACAGCAGCAGAAAAGTCCAGGCTGGAAGCATTTGAAATGTGGTGCTACCTAAGAATGATGAAGATAAAATAGATCGATCGAGTGACAAACGAAGAAGTGTTAAGAAGAGTGGGAGAGAAGAGATGTCTGCTGAAAACCTTAAAAAGGAGACAGGACAACTTAATAGGCCACATCTTAAGACACGATGGCTTGATGAAGACAATCGTCGAGGGAAAAGTGAACGGGAATAATGGAAAAGGCAGGCCTCGTATGAGGTATATGGAGCAAGTTGTGAAGGATGTAAAAGAGAAAACATACGTCATTACGAAGAGGTTGGGCGATAGAAGAATCGAGTGGAGGTCTGCGTGAAACCAATCCTAGGATTGTTGACCGATGATGATGAAGGTATCTGTAAGCTAGTGGAAGATTTATGAATTCCAGAGTTGGAACGTGAGAAATAGGCGTTGAAAATGTCGGGATGTAGTTGCTTGAAGAAGGTAAAGGAGATTTATAATGTATTATGCTAGATTTGACCAGATAAATAAAATTAGAGAGATAGATTGTCGTACTGATAGGTTTAAAATGTTGTTTTTCCCCCGTACTATAAGAGAACACAATAGGCAGCATAGCAAAGGGATAGGTAGGGGAAATATTTGAGAGTAGTCTGTAGTGCATGATGCATGTATTAATGCCTTAAATACTATAGATACTAACAATCTAGTTGCATGAGACCCTATAGTTGCTTGTTTGCATGCCGGTAGTGCATGCTTGGTGATCTTCACCCCCTGCCACACACCCTTGCAGTGACTTGCAGGGTATCGTGTAGATGTAATGTTAGCCTAAGAATTACTCTCTGTGTGATAATTCAGGAGTGGAAGTAATTCTCCAAAGGTTTTTTGCAGTGGATGTGATTTTGTTGCTGTCTCTGTGATAATATACTGCTACTAGTTAGTAGTCAATAGTGAAACTAGTATGGAGTCAATAAATACTATCGTTTTTCTGATCTAAATGTTTCCAAAACTATCAAGACGAATAATTATTCGAAGCTCGTTATGTTTATCCTATTATACCTTTACCGGTATGCCTGTTTGTCGTCGAAGAGACAGAAATATTCGTATAGTGTGAATTTTTGTCAATTAAGAAAAAAAACACATTGTTAGTGTATCAGCTTGATCACTGGATTTCCATCCAGAGGGCAGGGGATCTAATCCCAACAGTGGTTGAAAATTAGCGATAATCCAGCTCGCACTTCAATGTGAAGTGCACTTCAAGTTCATTGTTTTGTCTGGCTGATGGATGGTAAATAAGTGGCCTCTGTCATTAAGAGTAGGCTAAGGCCGAAATGCATTAAAAATACAAGCATTTGTAAGGTAATGTAAAATGTAATTCTGCATGATAGAGTGCGAAGAGTTACGTCAAAGAAGCGCGATGCTATTCTCTCTGAGGCAAGATATTCTCTCACTGCTGTTAACTGCTTAACGTCGTGAATAAATGATAAGTTACTGTCTAAAATAATGTATTTTTCCTCAGTTTCAGCGTATCGTTTCTGTTTTAGTTTTGTTTCTCTCAAGTCTCCCATTTTGTCATTCCATTCAACTAGGTGTATTGAGGATTGGAAGAAAAAAATCGGTTTCAATTCCTGCATACCTTACCGTCTGCATGCCTTCCCTCGTGCTCTATAGCACGCAATCCGAGGAAACAAGTGCTGCATTCCGACATGCAGTACCGCCCGGTGTGCTTTCCCATTAGTCTGTGGCAGTCTCTTTACCGTCTACAAATGGAAAAAAATAAACGAAAACCTTTTTGGCAAGAGAATCGACCAACTTGCGCTTGGAAGTCCGTAACGGATGATTTAGTGGGAGCATGTGTGTGCGTAGCTCCCGGGAGCGATAGAGCAACGGCTCTCTCAATGGCTCGTAAAATTCTCGCTAACGAAATCCGTGCGTCGCCCAATCAATCCGCCATTTTGAAGACCCTGGCCGGCGAGTCTCTCAAGCGCGTTCACAGAAATTTATGAAGAACGTTTCCTGTTCAAAAATCGTCTCCTAAAATATCATTCCACTTCCGGAAGGAAAAAATGTTAATAATACCTAGTTGCAAGTACATATTCACGCTCAAGTCATAGGCCATATTTCTACATTATGCATAGAATATAACAATACCTACTTAAAAAATGAAAAACATGCACAATATATTTCTTTTTTATTCATTCGTATAATACGTGTTTGTACTGGAAGTCAGTCTTTGTAGATAATCGAGGGATTTATTCAACATATGTTAGTTTATTTTATGCTCATCATATGTTTGTAATTCCTTTTTAAACACGCAACTATAAAACACAGAATTCTCTAAATTAATAAATCAATTAATGCGCTCTTTTTAATGATTTTTTTATATAATTTTATTTCCTTGCACCAACAGTCGGAAAAGAACGGCAGTTTCAAAGCATTATAATCACTAGTTTATTATTACATTTATTTAAATACAGTCTATGCCTATACCTAATCCAATGCTATTCAGTTTCTGTTGCCAGTTAAGCGGTTTTTTTTGTGAAAGTAGTCAAGCTCCTTTTTTGCCATTGAAAGATAAAACGTATTTTCAAAATTTGAAACTTATCATACAGTTTAGGAAAGCTCATACTTGCGTTATTGGAGATTCCCTTTCTTAGAAATATACATATGTATTCACCTTTTGCGAGTTCTTTTTACTTTGATGCATTAAAATCTGATTGAAACTGAGCTGCATTAAAAAAAACATAAATGAAGGAGTATATGTTGCAATGTAATGGAATGACAATCTTTGTTTCCTTGCCTTTTTTGTGATTTTTTGTATGAAGAACAGATTCACAAAATGTCTCTATTATGAACTCATATTTCCTGCGTAGCATGAGTAGTGAGTTTACGTTGTACAAAACTATGATTGATAATAATGACGCTCAATTTCGTTTACAATATTCATTCATTGATTAATTACCGAGTCTATTATAAATTTAGATTTTAAATTACCTATCATGGTTTTTTTCTCTGTCTGAAATAGAAGCGCAAGTTTCCCTCTTCCAGTTTTTCTTTAATATTCTGTACCTTTCCGCGCCCCTGAATTGAGCATATTCCCGACCGTGCTCGGCACAGTACCCACTTATTTTAAGCTTCTTCCGTATGCATTGCCACTACCATTTCCCAGATAGCTTGCTGCGAACTCTGCCCAGTAGATTGGGCGCAGAAATTATTCAACTGCCCATTCCTTCTCACTGGACTTGGGTGCTTCCTTTCAAAATCATCAAATAATCACCAGATACTCGTTTTCACTGTTCCATTTATTTAGATGAAGGTAGTAATAAGAGGAATATTTTATCATTTAATATTAATATGGTATCTTTAATACACATACGTCCTATGAATTTGGGAGAAGGTAACAGAGGGTATACAAAGTTTTATTGAATATTATTTCTGATTGATTATCATTTATGACTTAGTGCCCAGGTTATTTTCAAACAATTTGAAGTAAGTATTTTTCCTGTAATCATCTGATATGATATCTGACATAATCCGACTTGTAATCGTCTGATAATGATATGATACGCCATTTAAACTGAAATTAATGTAGTATAAGTTCACAAAGCTGATCCTTTGCTTGGAAAGAATATAATTTCTCACCAATTGAATAAAAGATTCACGATCTGACATGATTAAGGTTTAATCTAAAAGGGGAATTGCTTTGAACTATTTTCCAATCTTATATTTTCAATTTGTTTACGATTGAAGTATTAATGTTTTTCATGAAGTCTCCCTTTTCCCATCGAAAAACCAATCGGTGATTTGAATTATTGGGCTATCTTCATTCTTAATTTAGGAGCCATAAATGTTTTTTTTTCGTTCTAGCCGACTATATCACAATTAATATTAATTAAGTGAAAAAGAATAACAACTCAACTTCCATTTAGTGATGAAAACGATTGTTGTCAATCGAAATTTCATATTCCTCTTATTTGCGGTAATTTCCAATCTGATTCTTTATTTCATTAGCTTTTCTCAGGTGATTCCTAGCCTAAAGGCTGTGCTAATTTAGAGCTTTAATTTACAATTATAATTTTGGAACCGTCCATCGTAATTTAATTCAAGACGAGATATGTAAAAAGAAAAACAACCCCGACCCCGTATATGAAATCAAGATCTTTGGGAACTCAGGCTGACGCCTTGTATCCCCAGTGGGGTAAGACCATGCAGGAGACATTCATGAACTAATTCAAAATACTCCACGACTGAACTATCCTGAGCAGAGAACCACAGAACGTTTATGAATGTTAAAATGTGAACAATTGATTTGAGACTATTCATAGATTGTTGATTTCCAGTCCACAAAATATTATTCAAAAATTCTCCCTGGTTGAACATTTAAGGGCCATCTTTAAACCATGTATTTTGAATTATCTAGCGACAATATTCATTCTACATTTTAGAAATATTCTAACATACCTTACGATATTAATCCAAAACCTGATGCCTGCATGCGATTTCGCATTATGTAATGTGTTAAACGATAGATTTTACCGATGAGCAATGAGCTGTACCTACACATACATATAAAAATGTGCATTCCCTTACGAAAGAGATATATCTCGAATTTATAAAGTAGGTGCTAGAAATATCATCACTTTACCAAGCATTTTCACTTAGTCACGAGAAGCCTGGTAAAAATATAGACGAAGTCTCTGATGCATAATTCATTTAAAGGGATCCCACATTAAAATAATAAAAAATTATATTTGTTCAAAATTATTTCGGATGAAAATCATATCACGAGAACTATTTTTAAACATTCCTGCATGGTTCATATATTATTCATTAAAAATAAATCAGGAACGATTCATCTACGTCGAAAATTCCATGAGCAATCGAAGAATTATTCCAATGAGTGTTCATTGCACTCTCTGTGTCATTTGAACATTCATTGAATGTCCTTCTTGAATTATTTTTGAACATTTTAATAATTTTTGCTGATCGTTCTTTGGGCATTTTGAGCAATAAGTTCCCCACTGACTTGTACGTCCGTGCGACTTACTAACCTGACTGTCGCGGTAGGAATCTGTACATCAGGGACCTGAATTATTACAAAAAACTAGTAAATAAAGAAGTCTTCTACGTCTTTTAATGCAATGGTTGTACTACCTATATATCTAATTTTGACATTTTTTTACCATCGTATCCGCATTCATTTGATGTGGTTTTAGTATTTAATTAGTAGCGATCCTTGGATTCTGCTATTAGGGAAAGTGATGCATAATATAGTTGTCATCTGAATGAAGGTTACAGGTTTTATTATTGCAATGAAAATATACTAGGACCTGGGTCATGCCGAGTGCAAATGACGCCCGTGTAAGAAGTTGAATTTGCCATTTAACAGACAAAGACAGTGCAAAAATATAGCTACAAATAAAATATTCACAACAGTTTTATGTTCATAGGATTTTCAGGTGCTGAAGAAAAAATTATTCTTCGAAAATATTCATTGTTAATTAACGTGCGCCATCACGAAATAAAGCATTTTATTTCATTTTTTTATTTTGTTAGTTCGTGTGGTATTAATTTATTCCTTTTTGAAATTTGAGTCTCCTATTTTTAATTAAAACATTTAAAAATAATCGCCGATTTCTTTCGATTGAAATGGCCAATTTTATTTGGGTCATAGATTTAAAATGACACAAATATTAACGTTATAATGTTATTACTAATGATCATAAATCATAATTACTTGCAAGAAAGAGGCATAGTCATTGACCGCTTTACAGATTGTGGATAATATAACACCAGATCAAAAACATTTTCGAAACTTTCAATAGATAATTGATGTCAGAATATAGAAGTTTGTAAAAATAGGTATGAAATTGAGCTTTGAGGAAAGTATCTAGGTAAACCGTATGCTGTTGCTGTAAATCCTTAATCGCATGTTGAAAGGGCGTATCCAATACAAGGTTTATCTCATCGTGCTTGTGATTGTCTCTGGCGTGGCTTTGTGAAAGTGATTTATAGCGGAACATGAAAAGACCTGGAGATTCCGCGCACGATATTGCACGCGGAGAATTCTTCCGAGGGCATTTCAGGATCATCAATCAAGAGTTTTCCTGGAAAAGAAGAGCACTGCCCATTGTTCCTTTCTAACTCGAAAGGATTTGACCGGTTTCAGGTCCTTTTAGATTTGCCCTCATCTGCAGAATGCCGAGCAAGTCACCGTAAGGGTGTGTGGCAGGGATTGAGCCATGACCGGGAATGCAGTAAAAGCAGAATACTATTCCTATATTAGTTGCTAAATTACGCATATTTAATTGTGAATATAGTATTAAATTAGGAGATTAAACACTCCTTGACGCTTGAAATAATTAGTTTGTGATATTTTTTTGTTTCTTATCTGTTATGTTCAAAATTAGGAAAACAGTTCATTTAAAAAAAGTTTTTTTAATAAATGAAAAGTGAAAGAGCTCTTTTCTAAGGGATTGCCTATAGATACATAAACAAAAACACTAACAAACGTTTTATTTCGTACAGAAATGGTATAAATCAGTAAAACTCTTTATTTTTCTCTTCCCATATCATCATAGATTACAATGAGGGGCCAAAGAAATTCTATTCCTAAATATAAGAGGTTTGGTAGATAGATAGACGTCTTTAACGGGGCAAGGTAAGTACTCTCATAGTCCCTTCTTCCATCAAATTCTTCAGAACCTGAGCATGATACACATAATTATCACTGTTACATATACTTCAAAAATTATTTGAGATTATGATATGGTGGAGGAATATCAACGAAACACAAATGAGAATATCAATAATATTAATTAAAGATGTCACTGTAAGGATTTTGGCTGATATCCATCACAAAAAACCTCACTGCAGTTAAATACCCACACATCAACGGAGCTGTTAAATCCTGATAAAATTTGCTGCGGAAAGCCTAATGTGATTTAAGATAAGTAAAAGAACAGAACATTGGTTGGAAGATAATGGCAATTTATATTCCCTTTTTTGCCTAATTTGGGATGAAGATGGTTGTATTGGTAAAGATGGTGGGGTTGCATTGGTTTAGTGTACCTAGAGAGGATTGATTCTGCCGAGAACCCAGAGAAAATTTATAAAACGAAGGAGAATGAACAATATCGGTAGGCTATGAAGAGGGCGATAGATGTGGTGGTAACCAATTTTAGGTGAGCTAGCACGTTGCTGTCGTTACTAAGGAGAGGGCAGAAAGGTAAATGGACCGCGTAATTGAAAACTATGGATTGCTGAACACCGTAATCGAAAGTAGAATGCTTCGCTAGAATGAATAAGTTAGCAAGGAAGATGTGTAAACAGATATATAGGATAATATGAATGGTAAGGAAAATACTGATCTGAATAAAGGAAAAGTGTTATGAAGGAACCGTTCGGGAAGATGCGATGCATAAAACTGTAAAAGTAATTATGAGCTCCCATTTGAATAACTTTTATGGAATATCTTAAATGCCAGTTCACTTCCATAGCCTTCGTCGCTTATTTACCCTTAATAGCTTTCATTCTTGATAGTCAAGGAAGAAAATCATTCCACCTTTTCTAGCTTCTGCCTATTTACATTCATGACTAGCTTTGCCTTTTATAATCGATAATTCTCGTTTTTTGTGTTTTGGATTTTGCACTAGAAATGTAGTTGCACGTGTGTCGTGAATGCATCGTTCACCTTTGCTACAAACCCGTGGCAGTATATCTCTCAGTTACATGCATGTAGTCCATTCACCTGCTAATATTTTTTCATACCTAATTATATTAAGTGCAAATATAATTCTCTTTGATTCAAAATGCACCTCAGTGTTGGTTCACCCCATACGACCATCGCAGTAGCGTCCAGGGTATTACGTAGATGTATTTTATTTAACCATGAACGTATTTCACAAAATAAAGCCACAATCAGTTGATTTTAAAACGAATGTGATTCTTAAATGAATAATCATTGGTGAATGAGATTTCATTTACAATATGTTACCTATCTCACGTCTTAATCATAGCATCGCTTCCATTTTCCGGGTAAGACTTAAGACAGCGCTAATGACAGGAGTTCTTAGACCCTCTGCCGTACGTCATTTACCGGCGGCGATAGACTTAAGGCTTTGTTTCGTCATTGCTCTGAGGCGTTGAACGTTGTTGATTCCACCACTTTTTAAGGCGCTTAGACCCTCTCTTGGCTGAGGATTAGTCTGCGTCCCACCCTTTCCAGTCGTGCCTTTCACCCTCGCTCTCACGCCACTTAACCACCCCTCCCCTCTCATAGGCTTCGAAACCTTTTCGTGAGCCCCCTTTCCTTACCATCCCGTCGCACGGCAGGCACACCCTCTTCGTCCCAGCGAGCCCCAAAGAGCGTTTGAGCAGCCCGGGGAGAAGGTGGGAGAGGAAGGGATTAAATAAAGGGGGTGGAGGGGAGGAAAAAAACCAGCCGCCGGCGCCTCTAAAGTTCAAGGACGGGGTGAAGGTCATACGGGGTGACTATAAAAAGCACCGCGCCCCTCCCTCACCCTCCATCCATCCCCCCCGCATCAAAATTAAACTCGTTTCGGAGTCGGGATCATCCCGTTCCCCGCATGCTTACCCCTTTTCACCCTTTCTCATTCCCTTAATCGTCCACTCAGACACACCTTCGTCGCCTCTCCCGAGTATTCCTTTGTCTCATACCTTTCCGCACTTTTCGTTCCAGACGGCCCCGTGGGTGCTCTTCGGAGTTCCTCAAGGGGTTATCCAAGCGAAGGTAAACAAAGGAACGAAAGTGATCCGGTTGAGGGAGGGAAGGTTTTGAGGAGATGCGAAGGAATCGCTTTGTCTCGGAGAAGTGTTCTTGGATTATTTTTCTCAATCCCTCAACAATGTTGCCTCATAATGAACGCGTGAGATGGTATTGTTATCGTTATTGTTATTCTATTGGTTGAGGTGTGTTTAGTTGGACCTGAATACTTCCCACGCCACCTATCTTTCATGTTATATCTCACCTTTGTTCCTCACACTTCCCACCTCTAATTATTTGGTCTAAATTCCCTGTTTTTCTTCTCCTAATCTGCTTAGCCTATATTATTCCAGATTTAGACATACCTATATAGCCCGAGAATTATTATGAAAAGTAAGTAAAGCGGAATACCGAAATCCCATGGCAATGGAGTCGTTTACCATATTTTTTTAAAATTTCCGAATCTGATAGAGTTCGTAAAATAAAAAGACCCGTATTTTGCCGTTTTTTGATCCGCCAATTATTTCTTGAGTTATAAGCGGCGAAAAACTGATGTTTTTAACCCTTTCGGAAAAGTGGGCGTGGTGCAACCTCTGCCGTATATTGACTTCGTCCAATCACAACTGAGCCCGCGTAGCTATTTTGCCTTATCGCAATGGGAGGGACACAGCTGACTCTGCCAATAGGAGCGGTTGCGAAATCATCTGTGCGACCAGAACTTCCGAGAACCCCCCTACACTCCCTTCCCTTCCCCTAAAAGCAGACAAGGACGGGAGGAAAATGACTTCAATGTTATCACAGCAGCTTTTTCGGTGGGCGTCACCTTTTGCTTATTTTAATTTTTTATTTATGATTGAATGGTTGTGGTTAGAAGATTAATTTTTTCACTAATTTTCTTTTTTCTTTTCCATCTAACAATTTCGTTTTTAAAATTGCGATTTTGGTTCCGAAAAAACGCTCCCATTCTGAAACAATGACGGGAAGAATTATGAGCATCGTTGAGTTGCTTCTTCCATGGTAAGACTGAAGGATAACAGTTGGAGGGGCCGTTGAGTGTCAGAATTCAACATGAGTGGAGATACCCGCTATGCATTCACCGGTGCAAGTATTCCATTTTCCTTCCAAACAGGAAGTCAAACCCGTATCTCTCCTTATCATGCCGTCAGCCGCAGCCATATATAAGCTCTATAGATCACACTTTTATTTTATCTAATTCCTGTTTGCTACCTTTCCGTGCTGCTTAAGGTTACCGTCTATGCGATTCAACCAGCGTCGGTGGAATGTTCGAAGTTATTTTTTAATTAAAGTATTTCCGCCTGGTGTCGGCCGAGGCTGATAATCATGTTATTAGTATTTATTTCTATGGCGTTCATATGGCATTCCCTTTACGCTTGAGAATAGCTGGACGGTGAAAATCTTTAGGTTGAACCGCAAAATCTTTGTAGAACAAGTTACTATAATAGACTAGCAGGCCTGTTGCCTGCATTGCAGGCACTATTCATAAGCACTTCGTATGCAGAGAGAAGGAAATGGCTATTTTACAAATAGAGAAATATGTCTTACTCTAATTACCCTCTTTGTTTTTGTGCTTTTTCCTACAACATATTTTCATTATATGTTGCCTCCCACTCTTAAAAACCACTTTTTGCATTTTTCTCTGCACCACAAACTGCTAAAAATCCAAAACTATTACCAAATCATACAGACAGAGAATCCACACTCAACGCATCAAACCTCACTCTTTTAGCTCAAAACTTGGGAGAGAGCAAAAGAAAACGGATATAGTATGACTGACTGACACGATACAAAATTAATATATATTCGAATTAACTTGCTGATTTAACTTTAAACATAAATAAATAATAAACGTTTTATAGCCTTCTTTCTACGAGTAGAAAAGTAGGTACTTCATAACACCTAGCTTTGGAATTCACAATTCATGCAAGATCGGGGCCGGTAGGCAAAAATTGTTTCATTTCACTGTCTGCACATCGGAATCGTCAATAAATATTTTCATGCTTACAAAATTGATTGATGAAACTAAATCCACTTTCTTCAACTGCTTCAATCCAATTTTTTCCCTTTACCAAAAATGTAAACTCATTTACTTAGCAACGAAAACAAATTTGAATAGCAACTGATTTTCCATGTTAAAAGATAGGGAAAAAACATTTTTCTCTTGCTTTTTTCTCTACACCACAAACTGTTAACAATCCAAAACTACTACCAAATCATGCAGACAGAAAATCAACACTCAACGCACCAAACCTTACTATTTTAGCTCAAAAATTAAGAGAGAACGACACAAAATGGATGCAGAATGACGGACTATAGAATTAATATATATAGATAGCTAATAATACTAGCCTGGTTAGGATTGTTTGTAGTTTTCTAGGTTAGGCTTTCATGGAGAGTCCCTACTGTCTGAAGTATTACGTTATTACCCGGCTCTCTCCCAGCATTATTTCTCTCTTCAAGTCGGCAAGCCCACTACCCACTTTCATACTGTCAATAATAATTTTTTCCTTTCTTCCTCGTCCTCACTTATTCAGCACTCTGCCCTCGATAATGACTATCAGCATTCCAGTGGCTCTCGGTGCCTGCTCAACCCACCCACCTACTCGGCCTTCTCCAAATTTGGGCAGCCATCTTTTCTCCTCCCCATCGATGTTAAGTGTCTCTTAACTACCACTTAACACCTACATTTCTAAATTTCCAAACTTTTATTATCCCTCTTCCCTTGAGTTCACTTCTTACATCGATAGCTTTAAATCCAAGCATAAGTTAATCTCTAAATTAGCCTTCTCATTTGTTTAAAAAAACTGTTCCACACCTTTTGCCGACACATCGACCCCTATATTAAACTTGGTCTAATTTTCCTCGATGAACTCATAATTTAGTTTTTTTGTGGTTCATTTTCATTCCATATCACCACACTAGATTTTTAAAGGGTATAAAAACGATTGAAATCCTTTGCCTGTCCTCTGAGAGAAGGGGTATCATGGATAGTGTAAGTGGGGTAGGAAACTCACGTGAAATATCCTACAGAACGAGCCGGTAGATGGATTAAATGAAAAGAGGATTAGGAAAACTCCAGCGAAAGCTATTCTGATGGGAGAATATGTATCAATTTGGAAAATAATCACCAGCATCATTAGTCAACATTCCTCAAATTGATACGATTCAGCAATCCACTCGAATCTCATATCAGCTAATCTCGTCAGATTTATATATTTCTTCCCTTTCACATCTTTCACCTCTAGTTCTACATATCTCATACGAGGTCTACCTTTAGCATCCTTCCCGTTCACCAGTACTTCGATGACTATCATTATGAAGGCATTATTTCCCATGATATGGCCGATGAAGTTATCATGGCCGGCCTCGGTGGTGGCGGAGTTAAGTCCTCGCCTCCCATTCCGAAGGTCGCGGGTTCGAGTCCCGCCTGGGTAAAACTCAACTGTCCAGAGCATGGGTGTTTTTAAATGTGCTGTCCATATATATTAAAATGATCGTAATTGGGGGCACCTGTGATCATTAGAGAAATTATTTTTTTTATCCCGTCTTCTTGTGGTGGTGAGAAGGCATCTCTTTTCTCCCACTTTTAACTTCTAATTCTACTTACAGCTACTTCGTTACTCTCTCGGTCAATCCATGTAATCTACATCTACACGATACCCTGCAAGCCACCGCGAGGGTGTGTGGCAGGGGGTGAAGATCACCAAGCATGCACTACTAACATGCAAACAAGCAACTATTGTGTCTCATGCAACTATATTGTTAGTATCTATAGTATTTATCTACGTCAATATTCTGTAGCACCACAGTTCCAATGCTTCCAACCTTGACGTTTCTGCTGCTGTCTGCATGCTTCTCTGCCATAAAGAAACACGCTCCAGATGTAGGTTCTGATGAATTGTTTCGTAACTTATACGCTTGTATTATTAGTCGTAAGTAGAACCTTCTTTTGGTAGAATGTCCTTTTTGCCTGCGCTATTCTATTGACTATTTCTTTCTTGCTTCATCGATCACTGGTTACTCGGCTTCGCTGATATCAATACGTTTTCACCTCCACAACTTAAAAACAGAGTTGCTGACCATGTGAATTTAAATAGTCTGCTTGAAAATGTGAAGTCGATTCGAGTAGAAAGAATTCATCGGAGTTCATGTCTCTTGTACTTAACATCTGTTCAAGTACAAGTCATGTCAAGTGCACCGACGATTATCTCTATGGAATCAAAATCAGGTCATGGAATCATCAACTCACGCAGTATGTCCTCTGATCACTCATGAGTTGGCGCATGATAGTCCTATGACATAATCTCGTCAATATCGACGACCATTAGGGCAGGGATTGAGTCACCGTTAATCCCAGAAGAGTGCCATCATTCTGAGGCAACGCAGGTTCTTTCTTGCATCAAGGGAAATGCATGAGCACTTAATACCTAGCCTGCGTAATCATCCTCGAACGTGCTCTATCGATCGAGAGTATATGCTTTGATAGACCAGTCTATCAAATCTATCTCCCACTCATCATTATTCCAGAAAAATCTCTCGATAAGCTCTTCATATCGTCCACCGACGTCCACTGACGTATCAAGGTAACTGGAGAGATTTTCGTCAATTCTATGCACATATTTGCGAGCAACTTTGTATACGTTCCTTATTAGTTATAGCTAAAGGGGGTATCGGGTTGGTGTGGTGGCTAGAGTACTAGCCTCTTATCCCGAGGCCCGGGTTCGATTCCCGGTAGTGGCAGATTTTTCAGTGGAAAATCGGTCCCCACTTGAGTGACTAGTGGAGGGAATTTCAAGTTCAGTACTCCGTCCGTCGGATGGGACGTTAAGCCGTGGTACTCTTGGCGCCTTTCGTTAAGAGTAGGCTAATGCCGACGCCGGGTTTCTCTCCAACCTTCCTCCGTTCCCTGAAAATTCCTAGCATTAGCCAATTACCCACCTATCCTAAATGGCGCAAATGACCTCACCTCTCGGTCGCCTCCCCTGAATAACCATCCTGTAGATAAAGGGCAAATTAAAAAAAAATGCAGATTACCGATTACATTTTTTGGTTATTCGAGGCATTATCAGCACCGACTTTATGGTTTATGAGATACATTTTGTTATAATTCTGTAACACTTGTACAGATTTTCTTCTTATCATGAGAAAATAAATTGTATATTATTATAAAGACAAATATGACTCTTTCACACCGTCTCAAAGATACAAAATAGCATATTTAAATTTCATATTCATCTTAAGTTCGAATAACGCACCGAAAACTATCAACGTTTCCATGAAATTCTTTGCTTTGCTTAGTTATAGTATCTTTACTTAAGGGAAAAATAGAATACAAAACTATTGTATAATTCCCAAAATGGCATGTACCGTACGGTGTAATTATTTATGCTCCAATTTAGTCCTAGTATTTTTTGGACGCATTCGTTCTTGAAACATTAAACCAGTGTACCCTCAATTACTACTCCAACCACCTTAAATTCCTGTTCTTTTCCTCCATTTTACTTTCATTTACCCGGCCTCCGGTATCTCTTGCCTATTGAAAAGTTCTTTCGCTTTCCTTGATTCCTGATTCGTCATCAACAGGGTTTGCAGTCCTGCGCCATACTTGAGTGCTTCACAGACCAGAAGAGAGAGAGAGAGAATTAAGGGTGGAATCTTGAGAAATGAGGATGAGGATGAAGAGAACCGTGGCGTCAGCATTTGTGCAGAATTGACGAAAAATTTGCGTCCCATCTGACGGACGAATGGTGAACTTCAATATATTTAAGCACGTCATCCAAGATTGGCATCCAGAAAAATGACAGCTAGTACTCGAGAACGGACGATGTGGATGGTAAGTCAGCACATATAATCAATTACATGTGTGTAGTATCTTTGCTTTTTTATTTCCGACATGGCTCCGAACGATTACAAAGCCTGAAGGTACTTCATCCACTGCCGTACACTATCTACCATTTCAACTACTGTCGTGGAAAAAAGTCATGACACTCGAGTTTACAAGTCAATGACAGTTGTACCCGTAATCCCACATGAAAACAAGTTATGTCAAAAATTAGCAAATTTAATTCTGCGTTTAACTGTGGAAAGTGAAAATTTTTATTTTATCTTGTTAAAATTTTATTGCCTGCGAAACAAAAAAAGTGCCGGTTTTTTCACCGTTTTAAACGGAATGCTCACTTTAAAAATTCATAACTTTAAAAGTATTCATTGGATCGTAACCAAACTTTAATACGACATAAAGGAACCTGTTTTTAACATATATACAAAGTTTTAAGATAATCGAAGTTGAAATAAAATTGTTCTTGTAAATTTTGTGAAACAACTTTTTCTCAGTACTGCGTGGTCATATCGATACGAATCTTGTTCTGTCATGGAGCTTATGGTAATACAAGGCTAATCGGTACTCCATATTTAGAATTTATTTAGTTGTTTATTTTATGTGCGCTTGTATTTAATTCGGTGTTTCCTCGAACAAGAGGTGTGAAGCGAGCGGGAGGAAATGGACGCATGGCTTCGGAAATCCGTGCGACGTTGCCGCGTTCGACACCATCCCCGCGTTCCATATGTAGAATCAATACATTTTTGTTGCATTGTAACTTAAACAGATGGGATTCTTATCTTTCGAAAGAAAGTACACCCCTTTCCGTCAACTTTTTAAGTTACAATGCAACAAATGGTGTCCGATGGCAACAGATGGTGTCGAACGCGGCAACGTCGCACGGATTTCCGAAGCCATGCGTCCATTTCCTCCCGCTCGCTTCACACCTCTTGTTCGAGGAAACACCGAATTAAATGCAAGCGCACATAAAATAAACAACTAAATAAATTCTAAATATGGAGTACCGATTAGCCTTGTATTACCATAAGCTCCATGACAGAACAAGATTCGTATCGATATGACCACGCAGTACTGAGAAAAAGTTGTTTCACAAAATTTACAAGAACAATTTTATTTCAACTTAGATTATCTTAAAACTTTGTACATATGTTAAAAACAGGTTCCTTTATGTCGTATTAAAGTTTGGTTACGATCCAATGAATACTTTTAAAGTTATGAATTTTTAAAGTGAGCATTCCGTTTAAAACGGTGAAAAAACAGGCACTTTTTTTGTTTCGCAGACAATAAAATTTTAACAAGTTAAAATAAAAATTTTCACTTTCCACAGTTAAACGCAGAATTAAATTTGCTAATTTTTGATATAACTTGTTTTCATGTGGAACTACGCGTACAACATTCATTGACTTGTAAACTCGAGTGTCATGACTTTTTTCCACGACAGTAGGCTTGTACGATGACCTATTTTGGTCATCGATTGTCGATGAAAAAATTTCATCGAAATGCTTCGATGACGATGGCTGTCATCGATCATCGAATAGAATGTACACGATGATCGATGACTATCGATGAATATCGATGATCGATGAATATCGATGATCGATGAATTACGATGATCGATGAATGTCGATGATCGATGTATGTCGATGATCGATGACTATCGATGATCGATGACTATCGATGATCGGTGCAGATGTCTCGGTAGGCAGTTTGGTTTGGCTATTAAGTGAAGACTGAATTGGGTCTAACTTAATCGAGAAGGACAAGGCCCATTTATTCAGCAGCACATCACGACTCATCGACATCAATGATTCGCATCAACTCATCGAGTCGTCGACATCGATGATTCGCATCGACTCATCGCAGTCGATGGTCGATGACTTCGATTAATCGACTCATCGCACAAGCCTAATTTCAACTATCCACAATAGGTATTTTTTGTTCCTTCTGCTAAAAAAACCCAATTTTAAAAATTGACAAGAAAATTCATTTTATCATTGAAAAATTGAGTTTTTATAATTTTATAAACATGTTCTTGGCAAAAATCAGTTTTGTGATTCAAATGTTACAATGGGATCCCTTAACAAAAGCAGACTTCTGACTTAAAAGTTGGAATATGTAATGAAGAAACTTTAGCATATTATTGCATGCTAATTATTTTATATGATATTGAAATCCGTTAAGCAATTTACATTAGGATTTAAACACAGATGTAGTACATAAAATTTGGATTATTTCATTTTTGGTACACCTAAAAACATGCGTAAAATACACATTCTATCCCATTGTGATTTAGAAGTCGCAACACTTTAAAAAGCAACATCAGTAATAAGAGGTTACTAAAATCAATAATATAATAAAGGCGAGGTAATTACTTACTTAAATTAGTACGTTTAGATATTTTAGCTTGATAATTGGATTAAAACTGGTATTAACGGCGAAAAGAAACACTAAGTGGGACCACGTTCACCATATACTGAGTTCTTCCAAAAAATATCCCACCAGAGAAAACATTAAGAACTAAAAGCAACTAATGAGAGAAAAATTTTGATAGCTCTGATGCTAAGTTGACGCTACATTATTCCCAGAAGTGTAACCAGTGAACAAATATTTATGACCAAACCACTCTAGGTTGTAGAGTTTGAATGATTTCAATTGGGAATCCCATTTTTCTCCATCCACATCATCACATTTGGTCAAAAAATAAGTTCTTGACATGTTTTGTCCTTTTCAATCCGATTTCTGTTATAATATTGTCTCCATTTCCCATGCCCTACCCTGCGTAGTAAAATTAGAGTTACATTTCTATTGAGGCATGATATATTTTGAGATGAAACCAGTCGTACTGTAAGGAGAATACGTATTTGAATCGAATGCCAAGTGAGACTCGAGGGAGATAATTGTAGACGATGGGATATCTTCAGTCGGATTTGAAGGAAGAAATATTGTCTAACGAAAATATTGGCAGTGATAGATTTTATGTAGGTACCGTTAATGAGGCGATAAACTTTACGAGTGGTAGATTCCTAGCGATTAATGAAGTGTATTTTTCTTTCAAAAACTCTTGTTTCATAGTTTCCGCTTACTCTTCCAATTCAAGATCATCATAAAACAGACATATAGAACGATAATCGTGATTCCATTCACTAATCAAGATGGGTAGAAAGGGAATCGGCGTGCTGTGGTCGATAGAGCTCTCATTTCTCATCCGAAGAGATCCGGTTTGAATCCTGGCATCGGCGAAGATTTTTCCCATGAACACCGGTTTACACTTGAGTACCGTGAGAAGATTACTTACATTTCAATACTCCGTCTGTCGGATGGGTCGCTAGACCGTGAACCCCTTGACGCCTTTGTTTAAGCAGAGACTTTTGCCGACACCGGGTTTCTCTCCATCCTTCCTCCGTTCCGTGAGCGTTTTTTGCCCGTTTCCAGTGTTCTTATATTCTTAACAGCGTAAATGACCCAAGATGTCTGTAACCTTACTCGAATGACAACTATGACCCCGCAGAACATGTTCGATTGGTGGTTAATAACTAGTTTTCCGCAGCACTTTTGTGTGCCGGGAAAAACTTGAAGGGTGCCGTGAGATTTTTACGAGAAAACGAAAAATGTTTGGCAGGAGATCTGCATTGGATACTCTCACGTCCTAAAGATAGTAAAAAAATCGAAGGACTTCTTCCAACCTTAGATTTAGGTAATTACTGTTGTCTGTCGATTTCCTGCATGCATGCCTACAATAAAAAATCCAAGAAGAGTGCCCCAAGATTGTAATATCAGTCTGAACGGTACCGCCAACGAAATCATTTTTGGGAATCCTTGTGTTAGATAATGGGGGCATTTACTCGGAACCGAAATCGCAATTTTGTACACGAATTCGTTAGATGGAAACGAAAAAAGAATTTTAGTGAAAAAATTAATCTTCTAACTACAACCATTCACTCATAAATTAAAAATTAAAATAAGCAGAAGGTGACGCCCACCGAAAATGCTGCTGTGATAACATTGACGTCATTTTCCTCCCGTCCTTGACTGCTTTCAGGGGAGGGGGAATGGAGTGGAGGGGGATTCTCGGAAGGTCTGCTCGCACAGATGCTGTCGCAATCATTCCCATTGGCCGAGCCAGCCGTGTCCCCCCCTTTGCGATAAGGCAAAGTAGCTTCGCGGGCTCAGTTGTGATTCGACGAAGTCGAAATACGTCAGAGGTTGCACCACGCCCACTTTTCCGAAAGGGTTAAAAACATCATTTTTTCGCCGCTTATAACTCGGGAAATAATTGTCGGATCAAAAAACGGAAAAATACGGGTCTTTTTATTTTACAAGCTCTATCAGATTCGGCAATAAAAAAAATACGGTAAACGACCCCATTGGAGTTTTTGTACATTGTTCCCATTTAGAAGGGTCAAGTACAAAATTGGCCTTGAAGTATAGATTTAATGTAACTACATTTATAAGGAACAATTCTCTATATTGAAGGAGTTACCGCTAGAAGAAGTATTTCATAACATGTTCGCAAAGATTATCCACAATATCCTAACTTCCACGATCAAGAAAGAAATATACTAAATTTTCTCCGTCCACGCCACAATTTGATGAAATTATTTTCAGTTTCAGCCATTGATGATTTTTACTCGTTTGCTTAAGTTTTCATGTCTTAAGAGTTTAGAAAATTTTCAATGGCTAAGATGAAAAAGGGTTTGAATGGAAGTTGATATTGCCTATGTTAATTGCGGCATCGAAGATGATAGTGTGCATTGGCCTTTAAGTTAATTCCTTTATGTTACAGCTATGCTCATTCTCTCAGCGTGAATAGGACATTATAATTCGCCGCATGCTCGTACGCTTCGGCGCCGAAGTGACCTCGGCTGTCCTCGACCGTGGCCTTGCGGGAACGAAACCAAAACGTTTCGCTGCGAAACAGTTGAAGGACTAGTGCGACATGGCCGTGTCCGTGCGAGTGCTCGGCGCCCGTCTCTCCGGCTTAATCGAACGGAAATTACTTGGCTGCGCTCGACCAAGGTCTCCGGGCCGTCTCCACGCAGTTCTCATGTTGGGGTCGGTCATGTTGGAATCGGCCTTTTGACTGATGGTTCTCCTTCGAGTGTTTGGGAAATATATCCTTATTTTTCTTAGCATTGTTTTTTGTTCAATTTGTTCCCTCCCCTCGATTTTTCTCTCTTATCAATTTATTTCCTACCTCTCTTTATAGTGATTAAAATATCATTTTCTTTCCAGCCTCTTCCTCGCATATACAGCATTTCAGCTTCGGTAACGACTATAGGCCGGGGCCCAAGTCTTGAACCTTTCGTTACGCTATAACGAATGAAATTTGTCGTTATGATAACGTCATTCGTTTCATGTTATTCGTTTATCCACGTTGATAACAAAATATGATGTTTTCGTTGGTAACGAAAACGTCAACATTTATTCGGTGAGTAACGGAAGGTCCAAGACTAGGGCCACAGGTCTCAATTATCGTCTTTAATTCCGTACGTTGCATTAGTAAGTAAAAACAAATGATAATAAAAATCTTCCGTAAGAGGTACTCAGCTTGAGACTACTGACGGTCAAGCCTGCAAATGAGATTCGTGCCTCGACTCTTCCGAGACCCATACCGAGGCCCACCTCTCCTCGGGGGGTTCCACCGCTGAACTTGACCGATTGCAGTTAAGTTTCAACCTTGTAAGGTATAAATGTTATAAGAAATGTGTCAATTTGTTTGTGCTCTCCATTGCAACACGATTACATGTCTTTTTTGATCGATCCTCTACGATAAAAATTAAGATTTTTTTGTAAAATAACACGGAAATCATAGTTCAGACTTGGCAACGCTATACGAGAACACGTGATTTCCATGAAAGAGGGATGCGGGGGTAGGTGTGAGGAATCTTTCAGATGTAATGGAGAAGAGAATAAAGGGAATCTTACGGGTCTACTAAGTTCTGCGTACTCCTCATGTAGCTCATACTGCTATATTAATAAAAAATGAAAAATCTTACTGCACGTTAAAAAAAGCAGATTGTCATGTGGTCAAAAGTATTTTCGCCAGCTTAAGAATTAAAAACTTTGTTACATTCTTATTGATATATTATAACAAATGAGACTATCGAATTACCACAGACTAACTGTTTCATAAACCCCCTCTGCCTGAGAATGGAGAAGTAGGGGGTGGAGAATAGAAATTGTACGCTTAGTGAGAATGAAAAGATAGATATATCTGCGTATGTAATCATAAGGAATGATTAGAAGGAGGCAGCATAAGGGATTGGAGGGCAAAACAAGGGTTAATTGGATCCTAAAAGCCATTATACATAAATGTTCACATTTACATCTACATAATACCCTGCAAGCCACCATAAAGGTACGAGGCAAGTGGTGAATTCCCACCAAACATGCACTACATATCATGCATAAAAAAAGGATTAGTATTAATATACTAGTCTAAACTTCACTACGTAAATCCTCATATTTGAATCTGAATCAGCTATCTCGAAATACATTCAGTTAACAGTATTGCATATGACTGAAGAGACCACTTGCAAATTTTGAATAGCATGATTGAAATCACCATGATTTGAACCTGTAGTACACATCTGTACTACAGGTAAGAACAGTAGTAAGAACACATCTGACAATATTTGGAGCTCTGTTCATGGTATGATGTCCGAATATTTTGCGCTGATTTTCCCTATGTTTTAAAAATGTGTTTTACAAATGACTCGTTGCATTTTTGTCCTTGATTTTTTCCATTCTATATTTCGAGTTTATTGAGGTATGTATCATCTAGCGTATATTATTTCATTTCTTTGCTATTTCCAAAAGTCTCACGAGTCACCCTTTTCCTGTTGAAGAAAATCTTTCAGCAATCATTGTCATGGGGAAGATAGCGCATAATAGAGTTCACCGAGACGGATGACCTAAATAACAGAACAATCTAAATGCAATGAGTTGGGAAGGGGAATAAATTTTTTATTTCATCGCAAAAAATGAGGGGTTTGTATGCACACAGTCCTTTAAAAAATACTCTAGCTCCCGGAATGTCATATAAACCTTGTATCATGGCCGTAGGAAAGGCAATTTCGGTTTATCTTTCATGATCCATGAATTCTGTATACCCTGAGATTTTATGCCGATGTAATGGTTCTAATACGACGTCGTTTGATGGCTGAGAAGGTTTTCCTAGGAGTATTGTCGAAGAGTGTTTTGCGTATGTAAAGAGTATATACAGATTCAATTTAGACTCCGCAGACCCATATCAAGGCCATAATCCGTAGGAAGAAGAAACAGCACATTTTCAGAAATATCGTATTTTACAAGAGTGCATTTCGTGACTTATTGTTAAAGAGTATAAGGGTAGTTTACGATGAGTTAAATTGTCAAGTAAGGCTCGTAAAGTTCAATGTGAATGCAATGAAAAATATTTTAATTTTTTTCTATTTTCAAATGGAAGCCTCTCAACCAATTCAAATTCTGCTCAGTTACACGAGTATGTTTAACTATGTGTTTAAGTAACTACAAGGAATGCTAAATTGGCTAATTTGATACTTCAGGATGGTGGTGTTGCTTCTGGCAAACACAATCAAGAAGCCAGGTGATCCATTAAGTTTGTCGGATGGCAAAGTCAATAGTTGTTTTGAATCAAAATGAGATTGCTCAGAAAGCACTCCAGTTTGACATCAGGGCTAGAATGCATCTCCCGTGTGTGCAATTTCATTGCTTACTAAATACCAGTGTATCCCTAGTCTAGCGTATGCCCTACACTTATAAGACCCACCTTGTTTAGCTCCTGTGCCCCGGCTAGCTGTGCAGAGGATGGGTTTCACATTCACAATCAAATTACATTAACACCTTATGTATCAGTTAAAAAAATTAAACATTTATTCCGACCAAAATGAACAAATTTTGTATTTACAAGAAATCCAAGTGATTCATGCGTTTCAGCGCCCACTTTTCAAAACAAATTGAATGAACTTCACAAATGCAACGGAATTTACAAATGAAGACTAGTATCCACAAATCCGTAACCTTTAGGGGGCAAAGGAATAAAAAGGGGCGGAGAGAGGGAAGGAAGGAGTATATACAAAGTAAGGGAGCTCTCAATCACACGTAAAAAAACCAAGCATACGGAGAAACTTTAGGTGGTAGCCGTGCCTTTAATAATTTCGGAATTTTCGTGAGCGTATTGGATGTTTTTCTCTATCTTCTCTCAATGATCTATACCCTCTCCTGGCTGCCTTGTACTAGCACGTAATCATCATCATCATGGGTCAACAATCCTAGGATTGGTTTGAGGCAGCCCTCCACTCGATTCTTCTATCGGCCAACCCCTTCATATTAACGTAGTTTCTCTCTTTCACGTCCTTTACGACCTGTTCTATATAACTCATACGAGGTCTGCCTTTTCCATTCTCCCCGTTCACTTTTCCCTCGACGATTGTCTTCATCAGGCCATCGTGTCTTAAGATATGGCCGATTAGGTTGTCGCGTCTTCATTTTATAGTTACCAGCAGACCTCTCTTTTCTCCCACTCTTCTTAGGACTTCTTCATTTGTCACTTGGTCGATCCATTTTATCTTCTTCATTATTCGATAGCACCATATTTCGAATGCTTCCACCCTTTTCTTTTCTTCTCCGCTGCTGTCATGGCCCATGCAACACTGCCGTAATGCGAACCAATATTTTTGATATCCGGGGTTTTTTTACACTCTTCCCGGAAGAACCCTTTGTTCAAGTGTATTCTGGTGCAGTACTTACAATATATAAAAGGCATTATTGTGATGTAGCATTGCGACGACATTTGGCCATCCTTATGACTTTGTCTCTGGCAATAACACACCCGGCTATTGTGTCATTACACCTGTTTGGCGCCAAGTAACTTGTGATGCGGAGCCGTCACGCAATGACCTTTAGTTCCTTTAGGTTTTAGGCCAGAAGAAAAAAGAGTGGCAATCACCGGAAGACTGCCTGTGACAAACTTGTAGAACATTTGTGGTACCTATCATAGCTTCTTACGGGACTCACCTTTTTCATCAAAATGTTTCATTGCATGTAAAACGATAAATGGTGAAATTATGAATGAGAAATATTGGAAGGAGACTCCAAAAGCAAAGGCATATCCTCTACCTAGTGCTTAAGTGGCTTCTTTGGGAAAAAATTGATTCCATTTGTATCAACAAATTGTTTGGTTCAGCATCCAGATTTGTGGCTTAAGAATGAAAATTATTGGGCAGTACTACTAATGAGCATCAGAATATAAAATGACACTGATGAAAGACGGCTTACATAGGTCACAAGATAGATAGATAGATAGATAGTTTTTAATGTTCAAACTCATACATATAATTATAAAATTAATGAAAAAACTTGACCTTTAGGTAGCTTACAAGGGGAAATCCTGAATAAAGCTACCATCAGAAACAATAGTGTTAAAATTCAAATATTATACAATCAAAATCAAGGCGTAATAAAAATAGAAAACACATAAAAATTAACAAAATGTAACCAAAAAATTTGCATAAATTGACATAACAAGATTGGCAAATGATATTGAAGAGTTATATAGTTTTTTGTACATATAGTTTTCTGCATAAATATAGTTTTTCTGCCCATATATATACCTATATAAAACATAGTTTTCTGTACATGCATAGATAATTTGTTGCGAAAAAACCATAGTCTTAGGTAATTTAAGTAATTTTGCATATCATATCTTAGACATTCCTTAAGCGTAACAACTTAACCGAAGATGACATCAAAGGCAATATTTGCTAGCAGTTGTTTCTGAGCATAAATATTAATGCGAAAAAAATGCTGTAGAGAGGTTCAAGTGACTTTTGGTCTGTGTCGTCATCGTTAAAGAAAATAAAAATCATTTATATTTTAATATGATTCATTGCTGTTTTCCTGCTCTCAATGCACAGCGTGCCTACCTGTCGCCAAGGAAACAAAAAACTCTTTATTACCCCTCCCATTGCCTCAACTTCCTTTGAATGAAGACGTGATTAATATTATACCGCTTCTGAAACCCTGTGGTCTCACATCCCGTGTGAACTACCCACCAACTAGACAGACAGGCTCCTGGAACTTAGATAAATATGTATTTTTTCGAGGAAACTCGTTATTTTTCATAATTCGAAGCCCCCGCATGACCTCTGAACGTTGTCCGATCGAGTCCAAATTGTTTATTCTTCATAATTTCAATTTTTTTCAATTTTTTCTTGAAAACAAGAACCGACGAAGTCGGTGAGAACATATCGTTGAGTCCCGATTTGTAAGCACACTAATGTAGCGCATAACCCTCTATACGGTATATCATGAATATTTATGGAATTGTGGACCAGAAAATCAGTATTCTTGCACTACCATCATTGCGGTCCATCATCCATCAAGGTTATGGTTTTCATAGTTATAATTGCTATTATTAACATATTCTCGCGCAATGCTATTTGCATACATTTCCTTCGAGATAGAAGTGAATACGCTGCTTGCATCAAAGTCCAAAGAGCTGAATATTTTCGTAATTGTGTCGTTTTGAATATGACTGAGAGTGTTTTAGAGTATCGATGTAAAAATGCACGTTTAACCATTATAAATGTCTCATTTATTGACATATGTACATGAGCTATATCTCTGTTACCGTGAACGTGAAATTTTAATGAACGTATCTCTTCATACGATGGGTAAAAGGAAAAGTGGAGCAACTACAGAAAAAGTTCGATACAATCCTTCCTATCTGCTGAATATAAAATAATGGGAATGCAGAATTACATGCGGGACAAATAATTGAATCACAGCCGTGTATTTGTAGAGCAAAGCGTACGGAAAAAAATCAGGATTTGCGTCTGGTGTTTGTATTCTGCCTCGATAAATCGAATGAAGTTCATTCTAAATGCAAATTTTCCGGGATATTATCGGATTATTACTCGCGAGCTCTGAGCTGCTGTAGCTGGTCTGCATTGGAATCGACGGAAAGCCTTGGATTCCAGATTAACATAGCTGTAGTGTATTTCCACGTTTCCCCATCCTTCGTGAGCTATTGTATTCTATGGAAATTTTTTATCTGTGATACGATATTCTTCCATCTCGTCAAATGTGGTTTCCGGAGGTAGTAGGATTTCCACTTTTTTGCCACCCGAGCCTCATTTTAGTCTATTTTGGTGTCACGACTTTGTATCGGCAAGAATGGAGTTAAGAAAATTCTAAGGTCAAATTCTAAGGCCCCTTAAAATCCTTTATTTTAATCGCAATATTTGAGACATCCGCCTTCAAACCTCCGGCAAGCATCGTGTTATATCGCCGTAATAATGGCCGGAGGCTTGAGAGGAGTTTTCATCATGGTAACCACATCCTTCACCACCGGATAGGTGGTTACCCTGTAGTTGGGTGATGCGCTTGGTGAAGGTTCCCAAGATGGACGGTCTGCTGCAAGTACATTTGATCGTATCATTCACACTGGGATGCTCTTGATTTCCTATATCAGTTTGTCCATGACTCTTCCGAGCACGCCCATGATGATAAATACCGGTTTGACGGAGTAACCTTCGTACATTTTCCAGAGTTTGCGTAGCAGATCCTGATATTTCGTCCATTACTACATTTTACAGTATGACTGATATATTCATGCAATATACTATGGGGGCGTGCCCCCCTGCCCACCTATGACGGCCCAACCTCTCTTCTCCTTTCGCTCGCCCCACTATTTATATTTCCAATATTTAACCGAATATATATTGGAATATACAGAGTGTCCCATTGATCGTGTGTCATTTCTAACCGATAATTTTAGACACTTCCCTTCGAGCCACAAGGATGAAATTTGGTATCTGGCTAGAAAAAGGATGTAAGTTTTGTTGAGTCTAAGCAAAATATGAAAAATATGACCTTTTGACCCCAGAAATAGGGTCCAACCTAAAATTCAAATTTTGCCTTATGGGCTTTCAATGTTAAAATATTCGAAGTACAAAAAAGATGGAATTATTTAGCGAAACTTTCGACTAAAAGGTTTTTGGACACAAAGAACACGATGGAATAACTATTGAGGTCAGAAATTGCAACTGTGACCCCTGAAAGGTCACAGTCAAGGTCACAGGGGTTACAAAAAATGAATCACGGCTTCAAACCTGTCGAATCATAGGTTTAAAAAGGTGCCAAGGTCGATTTTAAGGTCATCATATCCCTCTTTTCATCTCATGACCTTCAAGGGTAACTCAGAGGTCAAAGGTCACAGGGATGGAAAAAATGAATCCAGGCTACAAACGTGTCAAGTCATAGGTTTAAAAAGGTGCCAATGTCGATGGAAAGGTCATAAGATTCCTCTTTTCATCCCTTGACCTTCTAGGGTAACTCTGGGGTCAAAGGTCACAGTGATTACAAAAGGTGAAATGAGGCTACAAAACTTACGAATCGTAGGTTTAAAAAGATGACAAGGTGGATTTTAAGGTCTTCAGATGCCTCTTTTCATCTCTTGGCCATCAAGGGTAACTCAGAGGTCAAAGGTCACAGGGATGGAGAAAGAGAATCCAGGCTACAAACGTGTCGAATCATAGGTTTAAAAAGGTGCCAATGTCGATGGAAAGCTCGTCAGATCCCTCTTTTCATCCCTTGACCTTCTAGGGTAACTCTGGGGTCAAAGGTCAAAATGGTGACAAAAAGTGAAATTAGGCTAAACGTATCGAATCATAGGTTTCAAAGAGTGCCCAATACGATGGTAACGTCCCTCCAGGAATTATCTGACATTGAACGGTTGGGAAAGGGCAAAAGGTCACTAGGTGTATCCTAGATTTAGGGCATTAGACGCATCGAATTCTAGCTTCGAAAGGGTGAAGAATTAGATGAAGTTACTTGGTCCTGTTTGTTGTCTCCTGACCTCAAAGGGCTACACTGAGTTTATTGGTCACAGATGTAAAATATGCCAAGACGTGAAACACATAATATGAATGACATTATTTAGGCTACCAAAGTAAATAGTAAGATATTCAGATCCCAGCTTCCATCCCTTTAACCCTCTGGGTCATATGGTAGTCGTTGATTTAGAGTTTATTAATCAATGAAAAAATTCAATTGTAATTTCAAGTTAATTACTTTTATTCAATTAAAAATACCTAACCATACGTTTTATTTAAAAAAGTATTTTAGGTGTTATCCAAAAAATTTTTAATATTAAAATTTAAAATGAAAATATCGAAGCAGTAAGATTGAAAATCAATTTTTATTCATTCTACGTACCCGATATTCCATGCCAGGCACAATTGAAATTGCCCGATAAAAGCGTGTGTGAATATGTCTTCCAGCATATTCAGAGATATGGACTCTACACACGTTGTAATTTCTTTCTTTATTTCTTCAATGCCCGAAAATGTTTCGTTCACGACACCTGGTGGACTTTGACCCCTGCCCAACCGTTCCTGGTCAGAGAATTCCAGGAGGGATTTTACCATCGTATTAGGCACTATTTAAACAAATGCTTCGTTGTAGCCCCGTTTCGAAATTTGTCACTCCAAGAACCTTTGACCCCTGAGTCAACCTTGAAGGTCAACGAAAGAAAAAAGGGATCAGAAGGCCTTACGATCGACCTTGGCACCTTTTCAAACTTATGATTCGATACGTTTCTAGCCTCATTTCAATTTTTGTCACCATTATTACCTTTGACCCCTGAGTAACCCTTAAAGGTCAAGGGACGAAAAGAGGGATCTGATGACCTTTCCATCGACATTGTCAACTTATTAAACCTGCGATTCGACACATTTGTAGTCTGGATTTTCTTTTTCCATCCCTGTGATCTTTGACCATCGTATTGGGCACTCTTTGAAACCTATGATTCGATACCTTTAGCCTCATTTCACTTATTGTCACCTTTTTGACCTTTCACCTCTGATTTACCCTTGAGGTTCAAGAGATGAAAAGAGGGATCTGAAGACCTTAAAATCCACCTTGTCATCTTTTTAAACCTACGATTCGAAAGTTTTGTAGCCTCATTTCACCTTTTGTAATCACTGTGACCTTTGACCCCAGTGTTACCCTAGAAGGTCAAGGGATGAAAAGAGGAATCTTATGACCTTTCCATCGACATTGGCACCTTTTTAAACCTATGACTGGACACGTTTGTAGCCTGGATTCATTTTTTCCATCCCTGTGACCTTTGACCTCTGAGTTACCCTTGAAGGTCATGAGATGAAAAGAGGGATATGAAGACCTTAAAATCGACCTTGGCACCCTTTTAAACCTATGATTCGACAGGTTTGAAGCCGTGATTCATTTTTTGTAACCCCTGTGACCTTGACTGTGACCTTTCAGGGGTCACAGTTACAATTTCTGACCTCAATAGTTATTCCATCGTGTTCTTCGTGTCCAAAAACCTTTTAGTCGAAAGTTTCGCTAAATAATTCCATCTTTTTTGTACTTCGAATATTTTAACATTGAAAGCCCATAAGGCAAAATTTGAATTTTAGGTTGGACCCTATTTCTGGGGTCAAAAGGTCATATTTTTCATATTTTGCTTAGACTCAACAAAACTTACATCCTTTTTCTAGCCAGGTACCAAATTTCATCCTTGTGGCTCGAAGGGAAGTGTCTAAAATTACCGGTTAGAAATGACACACGATCAATGGGACACTCTGTATATTGGAAGTATTATATTGGAAGCATTCGAAATATGGTGCTATCGAAGAATGATGAAGATAAATGGATCGACCGAGTGACAAATGAAGTCCTAAGAATAGTGGGAGAAAAGAGATGTCTGCTGAAAACTATAAGAAGAAGACGGGACAACTTAATCGGCCACATCTTAAGACAAGATGGCCTGTTGAAGACAATCTTCGAAGGAAAAGTGAACGGGAAGAATGGAAAAGGCAGGCCTCGTATGAGTTACATAGAACAGGTCGTACCTAAAGGACGTGAAAGAGAGGAGCGACGTTAATATGAAGAGGTTGGCCGATAGAATAATCGAGTGGAGAGCTGCGTCAAACCAATCCTAGGACTGTTGGCCCTTGATGATGATGATGATGAATATTTAGCCATAATTTTACTTTTGGTAGTGTGCCTGCATATGTTTACCACTCTTTTTTTTAGGCTCAAGGGGAAAATAATGCCCAGGAGTGGATATATGCATATACCAGGGCCAGATCATAACCTGTATCCCAAAATTGGATGCTCGAGAAGTATTATTCCCCACATCTTAGAATGATTCAAGTAGCCAATGTAATTTTTCGGTCTAGTTTTCGATTAGAGGCAGAAAGGGGGTTATAGGTGACTCAAGTAAACATCTAAAAGACAATGGGCTGATATAACCGGAAGATCAATAAAGCACGAAGGTATCGGTATGCAGTAGGAGGGAAGATGCCAAGACCAACATAGAACAAGAGAAAAATATGTGTGAGAAGGGGTCAAAGTATTGTTCTTTGGAAAACCTTATACCCAGCAACGAACAAAGCAAGAAGGAAATAGTGACTATAAAATTCTAGGTGAAAAGGACGTTATACACAAAGAAGAATCTACTTTTGGCTGTAAATACAAGCTTGAAAGTAAGAAAACTCTTAATTAGAACTTACATCTGGAGCATTTATCTCTATGGCTGTGAGGCATGGGCGATGACAGCAGCAGAGATTTGGAAGCAGGAATCATTCGAAATGTGGAGATAGCTACAGAAGATAAAATGGATCGACCGAGCGGAAAACGAAGAGGTCCTGAGAATAGTAGGGTAAAATAGAAGTCGGCTGGAAACTATAAAAAGAAATTGGAAGACTTAATTGACTATGTGTTGAGGTATTATAGCCTAATAAAGACAGGTGATGATGATTAGTTTTCGATTATTACAATCATTGTTAAGTTGATCAGAGGTTTACGGCGAACCTCTTGTATGATACATTTTAAAGGTACTGACGTAATAGGTGAGTGGAGGCGGTACAGTCGAACGGAGAACCAATGAAAAATGAAGCTGTTTCCAAGACATTACTGGTCAGGAAGGTAGGGAAAAGGAGATGGTTGAATCTCATTACTACGAGGAAAATTGTATTGAATCAGGAAGGTAGAGGAAGAAATGGCTGTGTCAGGAGGGAAGAGTTGGTGAGGCATACATTTTATTTTAACGCAAGTATATTCTTTATTCTTTTTAGAACAGAACTACTTCCCAGTGATCAATAGAAAGTTTTCCGGTTTGACTGATGGAACTTCATACTGGAGGAAGAAAAACTCCAGTAGCATTGCAGTGTTCCACGGCATTTAAAAGATATGCGACCTGTTTTACCACTTATGGTAACATAAGGAACATTTTTTCTTGCATAAGTGTACCTGATGATGCAATAAGCAGCGAAATCAATCGTAAAGTTTTGATAAATATGGTGAAACTTCATAAGGTTAGAGGAGGAGCCATCCATCAAACCCTACCCTCGCTGTTAAAAAACTATTACCTACTCTAATTACAAAATTACCGATTTTTACTATTTCTCCAGTATTTCAATTATTATTACTATTACAATTTACAGAATCTACTATCGAACTACTCTACTAACTACCACTATCGATATATGACTTTTTCTCGCACGTGGTAACCTTTTTCCAGCTGCTCTCCTAGGTGTATGAACCCGGTTCTTTCGAAAGTTCCTCCCCTTCGTCACCCACACCCCTCTAGACTCTGAGAGCAAGGTAGACTCACACCCCTCCGATTCCCCCCCTCCCTTCCCCTCCTCCTCACTGTGGGCTCTGCATGGAGATCAATAAACTCCTCACGTTGCCCCAGAGCGGTGGAGGCTTACGAATCCCACCAAAAGGAGTGCGGAACCATTCTTGCCCAACTAATGCACGAATCAAATCCGCGTCGAATGGTAGTGGGGGGGACGTGCCGGAATATCATCACGCTAAGGAAATATCAACAGAGGGCAGAAAAATCGAAGCCGAGGGAAGTGTGTACGGTGCGACGCCTGGCGATGAGTTTTGGAACGTATCAGACAGGAACATCAGAATGACAAGATTTATTTTCCCATCGTTCAGTGCTTGGAATATCCTTTTTTATTACAAATCCGAGACATGGGATACAAAGAATGTTATGGGGTCACTTTTGGATTGTTCTTTTGGTTTGGTTTGGTAAAAATATCGACCACTTTTTTTTCAGTTGATTTAGAGCCAAAAATAATTTTCGCACGATATTTCACCCTACGTCATCTCAATTCCATTGAAGAATTGTATATTTTCTGAACTCGAAGGTTCAATATATTTTAAAGTAACACCCTTTGAGCACCACACTCATAGAAAAGTCTCTTTTCTTCAAGTGAAATCTTTCAGAGGTGCGCCGTGTAATAAGATGGAAAATCTTGGGTGGTTGGAATTAACAGTGAATAAGCGCCTGCGATAGAATAAGATGGTTATGTTAAGATGAATAAAAAATAGTTATAAGCAAAAGATATTATGCTAAAAGGGGATTTTAAAGAGAGAATTGTGGAACTCGGTGCAAATTTTTTTCTTATTTCGTGAAATTACGTACATGAGTGGGATGAATTAAAGTTGGCGAGGAAAGATATTGTGCCACCTTGATACTGAATACTTGCGTAAGTGCGGGAACGTATTGAGTCAAATTTGTTGCAACCGCATTCGGTCTGCTGATAAAACACCTCCTCTCACCTGAGGTGGCTGGAGTCTAAAATATGAGGGTTAGCTAATATTTTTCGTCCGAGTTATTTATGGTGACGTGGTGATCCTGGCTGCCTGCTCGGTCGCGCATTCCCTGAGGTCGAGTGTTCATGCCCCATTTCGTTTTGGATACAAGTTAAATACTTTTAGTCACAAAATATTCAGGGTAGTAAAAAATTGTCCCACTGAAACTATTTCTGCCCTTTTTTTCCTACGTATTCTTCAAGTCCTGTTTTATAACCCTTTCTCGTTCTCTTACTTCCATTTTAATGCATCCTTAGGGATTAAAAATCAGTGATAACTAGATTCTGAGTAGTACCTAGGTTTTAAATCAGGCAACAGACTGATGTTATGCATGTTACTCGGATAATTCACACAATATAAACTTCCCATTGAACTTCACAAAACAAGAGTGGAAAAAATGGTTGGGTGTAGAAGGTTAGTGATAAAATTTATTCTGAACTTGCAATTTGCGTTTGAGTATTTTTAATATTTTTGATAACTCTTCCACAAGGGAATCCAATAGAGAAAATATTTTCTGAAACACATAGATGAGGAAAAGGAGGTTCTACATCGTTGATGTACATATACCTACTCTTCAGTGTTTTATACGTTCCAATTTTAATTGCAATTTATTTCTTTCAATATGAAGAATCTATTCCTCGAAACAACGCGTGAAATCACTAACTGTAGTGTACTTTCTGGATCCATCTCCATGGTTTGTCATTTCAATTATTCATCCTAGTAAATGACTCCATCAAACAGCTGAGTGAATAGGTAGTTAACTGCCAGCGTTTAGTCTGCATGTGTCAGTTTAATTTACGATTCCGTTACACGTCTTCTCACTGCATGTTCATGCAAGTGATTCTATCAAACAAGCTCATTTTGAATTTTCAACACTTCCATGAAAACACCCGTTGTGAACGCTTGCAAATTACGTGCTTAAAAAGTTAATTTTATGAAAAAATATTCAACTTGTAAATAGTTTTCTCGTTTGCTTTCATGGCGACATCGTGTATTAAGGCATATTCAGTGAGAATATATTTAGTTTTATATCTGTTTTACCTGAAAAGTTATGCCTGCAATGAACTGTCTATTTAGTTTTTTTTTTACGAAATATCAAGATCATCCCATTAATATTTTACTTTTTGTGTTGATAGTATTTGTGAAGCAAATTAAGTAGAGATACAATCATGTATCTAATGGAAACACTTTATTTTTGCATTTCAACCAAAAATCTTATCTTTTTTCTCAATCCTGAGTACAAAGCCCATATATCACAACCTTTCGAGGCGTCCATCCATAAGTTCCAAACTATTGCCTACTCTCAGTGCCTAACGCCTCCGTAGCTATTCGCCATGCACAGCAATCAGCCTCCATGGAAATTCTTTTTTTCAATGATTGGTACTCTGGATTGGGTTTGTCTATTGGTCAGATAACTGTTCTTCCATCCGGAGGGCACAGGTTTGATTGAGGTCCTGACAGTGGCCAAAAATTGCTTGTGCATTACTTAGTGCAATCTGCAAGCACATTCCTTATCCTACACTGTCAGTGGGATTGAAATTCAAACATTTGACCTGCTCCGACAAGAGTACCTGATCGCTGACGGCGGGTTTCAAACATCCCACTTCGTTCTTTGAAATATTCCCATATATATACTAACTACCACAAATGAGTCGTCCGTGGCTTGTTTTGATTAAAAAAAAACAAGAGCAAGAATTTTTTTCAGTTTATCCTTCTCTTAACCATGTTTTTTATCTTATTTCTATCTCATTTCTGTACTGCAGCGAATAATATTGTACTTCATTATTTCCATCACGCTTTATTTATTGATTCCATTGCAGTAGCACGTAATCGACTTTTCAGGCGTTTCGATAAAGTGTTTAAGAATTTCAAATACTCTTATCTTTACTTAGCCTGTAAGACTCTTTGAAAATGTTTGACTATTTTTTCTCTAGTTTTCGCAAATTTCTACCTGCCTTCAGTACATCAAAAGTGTATCTTTGTAAAATTCCTGTAGCCGCTACATAAAAAATCAGTGCGCCTAGCTTTCAAATATTGAATATTCATTTCTAATATTGTCTAGATAGTTCCCTACCCTTCTTGATTTATTCAGTGTCACCGTTATTTTATTAACGTCAATTTTTATTAATTATTCAGACCAACTGTTACAGAGTTTGCACCACTGTAAAATCAATTTATTTGGTAGCTTAGGAAAAATGATGCATATTGTGATATCGTTTGGACGGTGTATTGATTGTATCCTCATCAAGGGAAAGATTTTACCGTACAAAAAATAGTACCGTATGGGTAAGTTTAAACTCATATTGATTCTTTACGTGAAAATAGTGTTTAAATTATTGAATATGTACTTAAAGTTATTGAATATGTACTGTTAGTTGCTTACATCTGTTTAATTGGGGAAAGTAAGCTTATTTTTATTCGCTAGTTAAATTTATTTTTCGCCCTGTAAGTTTGAGAATTTTGTTCGTTTACACCAACAATGAGCTTATGTGGCAAGCTATGATCTCAGAAATAAATGTTAAATGGAACTATTTCTTTAATATTTCAGTGGGAGTACTGCCCACCCCTCCATTAGGGTAATCCGTATATTTATTATTAGATATAAACATTCTGATGTAGGCTTTCGATGGACGATCCAGCGATACTTTTTTACATTTCTTTTTTAGTTTATCTATTCAGGAGCGATCTTTTTTATTTGGGGAAGCGATCTAGAGCTAATAATATTTGCGCCGTTGCTGATTGGACATTCGTTGTTATTTTTTAGGACAAGTTTGGAGCAAATCTAAGCTCCTACATTGGCATTCTCCTTTACGAGAAGCGACGAGGGGAACAGTTTAATGTCCTTTCGCGCCAAAATCTACGTCAATTTGTTACTTTCTCCAACTTTTCTTGGTACCCCAAGTTTTTCTCTGTTAGGGAGACATTCGCCACGTTCACGTTTAGATTACCTTTACAACTCTCGTAAGAGGCTTTTGGCGTTAGTACTTCGAATCACTTGTACTTCTGTTGAACTGGTGAAAGTGTGTTTGGTACATGAATCGCCTTCTACTGGAATCCGATTGCTGTAAATGCTTGCGCTCGCAACTTACCCCTGTTGGTTAGTGATCGCAGGTTGGTACGTCCCAAAACAATTATCTTCCTTGGAAAACAAACGCTTTGACGAAAAACTTAAATTATATTATTGTAGAAGTATGTTTGGAGAAAATTCTAAACTTGAATCATTCGAAACCTGGTTTTACAGAAATAGATAAAGTTAAACTTGCTTATTTATATCTACTCAATATGCGGCAAGCCACTGCTTGGATTTTATGCCAGGGGGTGAAGCATCTAAAGTAGGGATGTCACATCGACATCGATGTATCGGACTACTCGATGTTTTTTTTGCCGATACATCGAAAACATCGAGTGGTAAGACAATCGATGGAACATCGACTCGATGTTTTCAAAACACTCAACATCGCAGCGATGTTTTAGGAAACAAGCGGTATAATAAATGTGGTGAATTCTATTCGGGTCTTCCATCGGGTAAGCTGTTCCATAACTGCCGACGTTAAATAATATAATAAATGTTTTTGGTTGACCAATAAATCATTTTTATGATTATCATAAGCCTTTTAAGAATACGAACGAACCTTTCCTAATTACGCCATCTATCGTTCGAGTGTAGGGAAACAAGTGAAGGTAAAAAATCGTTCATGTTTTCATCCCAGTGTTGCCTTCCAAGAACATGATCCGCCATGTCTACATCAGTACCTTCTGAGAGGATTGTATCAGCTCTCAACTTGGTGGTACAAGATAACAGGAATACGTTGGGGTCGCTGCATATTAAGCAAAGAGTGTTCCTTACCATTACTGGGAGGTTTAAACGTTTTAAACCCACTGTTTTTCAATTTGATTTTTTTTTTATATTACCAAGCTTAGAATATTTTTAGGGAACAGGTACACGTACTTTATTGTGATATTTGTTTTTTGCTGTATTATGTTTATTTATCTTTATTTCATTATGAAACAGTGATATGTTTTCTATGTTTAAAAATAAATTCAATGGAAAAATATTTGCGCATTTTATATCAATATTTTACTAAATAAGGTCCGATTTCCGAATAATTTTCAAAATTGCAAGTTTTTAAGAAGATGCAAAATTTCTGATGCATAATACCTAATACCTCTATGATAATACCTAACCTCGGATATGAAGGCATAAAAACTCGATACATCGAAACATCGATGTTTTTTGTCGATGAATAATGAGTGAGTGGTGAGTACTTTTATAAACATCGAAACATTGACTACTCGATATTTTTTAGCCGATGTGGCATCCCTACCAGGGGGTGAAGCATCTAAAGGCAAGCATTAATGAAGAATTAAAATTTTAATATGATTATTTAAGGAAAAACAGGCAAAAAGTAAGTGTGATAAAAAATAATTAAAGTGTATGGGACGGCTTAATCGACCATATCTTGATGGTTTGATGAAGAAAGTTGTTTAAAAGGCAAGGGGAATATCAAACACGAAGTATGACTAGCCACTTATAAAATGTAGCAATAATTGTTGAGTATGTAAGAGAGTAAATATTTCAATATTGAGTTGTTACTGGACTTGAAAACGGAAGGTATAGCTGCATCAAATCGATCTTAGGAATTATGGCTTGTACTCATGAGTATTTCCCTCGAGAAACAATTATCAATGCTCACCGAACACCAGTTATTCAAATTCCAGCTTCCACATCCTCTTCTACCTCCCTCTATTTTTGATTCGGATAGTATTTTTCCGCACGTGTGGCGTTCCGCTGAAAAAACTTCCGTGATGTTCTTTGACTGTGATCGCAAAAGTTGACCTTACGAGGATAAATTTTAAAAAAAAGATGAATTCTTGACGCTCATTTGTGATGCATCGCTGGTCACACGGAAGCCAGGCAGATGAGGGGGTATCGAAATATCCATGCATGTATTCATGACACATGTCTCGTGCAGCCATTTTTCCATCGGAATCCTTTGGAGAAAGGGTTTCTGGGTATCGATTACACTATTCCTGAAGGAAAAATGGGTTTAATCCTTTTTTCAGGGATGCTTCGTGACTTTTCCGTGTGTGTCGTGGATGACATAAAGGTGAAAGTATCTATTGTCCCTGTACTTCCATTGCGAGTAAACTCAATGCATAATTTTTGCTCTTTAACCTACCTGAGTTACTTTATAGTCTTGTTTCCCACACCATGGTACATCCTAAATTATATGACTCTAACCGTTAACTTAGATAAAAATCCCCTACCAGTGGACTTCCTTTCACAAAGAAACTAGTTGAAGATGTAAGAGGCATAGGTTCATAACTAATATTCGGAAATGTTTTATAACCCTATCTCACTTTAAACTCATCAAATTACAAAGTTTTAGCATAGCATAAACTGAGGTGTTCAAAAGTACGTATTTAATGATATTTTTAGCTTAATGTGTGAGATGAGCTGTAATATTCTCTGTTGCTGTATTTGTTCTATGAGCATTGGATGGAGATCAGTGCATTTTATTTTCCTTATAATATTTAATTTATTTTTGGTACCTCTTCCTCCACATTGCTCTTTTATGTTTTGCACTGTTCATATCATTCTTCTTGTGAACTTATGTCATATAAAACACATATTTATATTTCTTACTTTATAGCACAATGCGCATAGACTTTTGTCATTTGGTCATTAGAATTACTAGGTTTATGAATAGTACAGTGGAAAATATTTGATACTGATACGGCAAATAGTGGTTAAAGTAGATGCGTACCTATCTAGGTAGTTCCTCAGCCCACGACATCTGTCATTTGGTCATCAGAATTACAAGGTTTATGAATAGTACAGTGGAAAATATGTGATACTGATACGGGAAATAGTGCTTAAAATAGATGCGAACCTAGATAAATTAGCTAGTTCTTCAGCCCAAGACATCTTGTAATACCCGAGACTCTTCACCATCCAACTCCAAATGCATACGTTACAGCAAAGATGTGTGTTGTTACTAATCGTGCGGTTTCCTGGCCTAAACGTTACCAACTTAGTCTCAGCGATCAGAAAACTGTGCTCCTTGTTAATTAACGTGGGGAAAAGGTAAAATTTTTGCTGAATTCTTGCATTTATGTCCTTATTTTTTCTGGGTGGTAAATTTTATCCAGATCCATGGAATCGGCTCGCAGTCACTTAATGTGTTCAACATGTCTTTGCCGATGCAAAACGGCAACGCGTTAGGACACACTCCTAATTCATTTGCCGCAAAGGGGCCCAAAATCGATATTTTTCATCGGGGCCCAAGAATGGAAAGCTGTTCGCGGAAAATTGCGGAAAAAGCCCATTCTTAAAAAAGGTAGATGATGCACAAAAAGGTGGCACAAGGTCCTTTTCAGTGCTTATCCATAAATTAAACTGAACAGGGGCCCCAGAGTCCTTGGCTTCAGCTTATATCCCTTTATTTGCGTATCGATATCATTCTATTCCCCCCCACGAAGAAAAACGCTTGCGGAGCTTGGAAAGGATCCAAATTGGTAATAAATAGTGTCGGTGATTAATATCCCGCGCTTCGGAGGCGTCCGAAAAAAAATAATGGACCGAAGCCTCCATTGCGAGGGATGTTATGCCTGTGGGGGTTGTTGTCCTTGGGGGTGTTCCGTACCCTGTCTCAGGGTTGTCCCCGTGGGCGCATTTAGCACTCGTGACGTTGAAGAGGGTCACTCCGCTGGCGTCGCAGTGAGCGTGTCTGACGCTAGCTAAATCTGTTTACTGCACCCAAGTGTGTTCCGCGGATATCTGCGCTTCTCCGGCTAAGGTGAACATCCAACCCGGTTGCACCTGAATGTCCCGGAGCGGCAAGAGTAATTGTTCTCTAAGTGAATCCCGTCCTGTCTCATCTCTCCTCCAGGACCTCGGACGCCCTGAGCAAAAAAAATAAACCTGGGAGAATATTTTTAGCCTTTATTTTACGAGTAATATTTCTAACTATGCGTAAGAGCAGTATCTGTATCTCGAGGGATCTATCTACGGATAGCGATATTCTTATGGTGGCACTACTTCTACATCCCAAAAATATTATGCAATCCACCTCGTTGGTGTGTGGCAGGGGGTAGTAATCAACATAAATACAGTAGGCCGGTGAATATTACTATCAATTAATGTGTTAATATCATACGTCAGAGGCTCTAACAAGGTCATTTTTACAGGACATGTAAGGTCATATTTAAGAAATAAGGCGCGTATACGTACGTTGTGTGTTTGATGGCTTAAGTAGCTGTGGAAAAGGACTATAAATCCACAATGTCTATCGATCATTATTTAAGAAAAATATTATCTATACTAGTTCTACATCTACATCTACATAATACCCTGCGAGCCACCATAAAGGTGCGTGGCAGGGGGTGAATTCTCACCAAACATGCAGTACATATCATGCATAAAATAGGATTAATATTTATATATATGTCTAAACTTCACTATTTAAAAAGAAAAAAAAATGCTAAGTAAGCATGCAAAAACATGCTGTTAGTTGGGTTACCTTCAAATCCGTATATCAACATGCAACTACCTATGCTATGGAGTGATTCTCTCGTATTGGACATATTTACCGCTATTCATGCCCCTAAATCCCTAATTGTACGAGAAAAAAAGGACATTTTGAATCTATCAGTTCGGCAATCAATTTCTCTAATTTTATAATCATGATCCTGTCTACCATAGTAAGTTGGGGGTAGCAAAATATTTTTGAAATTTTATTCATATTAGATTTTAAAGTATCAGGCGATAATTTATGGAAATCTGTGACAGACAGCATCATCACATAAACAATGTAAATTTCCAAAATAAGTTTATTTCACCGACTAGGTTAGTGCAAGAAATTGCCATTATCAAGGTTGATCAACGTAAGATCAACCTTGATAATAGCAATGTCTTGCTCCAACCTAGGCCGGTGAAATAAACTAATTGTGGAAATTTACAGAATGCTTCTGTGATAAATACAGTAATTACCATCACATACAGCAGCATTACAATACTACTAAATTAAAGTGTTAATATTATACGATAGAGGCTATAACAAGGAGATTTGTAAAGGACATGCAAGGTGATATTTAAGGAAAAAGGCGCGTATAGGTACGTTGTGTCTGATGGCTTAAGCAGCTGTGAAAAAGGAGTACAAATCCACAATGTCCATCTAATATTATTTAAGAAAAATATTATCTATACTAGGTATTGTCATTCTGACATCGGTTCAGCTCATGGAGGTTAAAATGCACTGGAAGAGGCATTGGCATGCTAGCCTATGGGCAACAATGAAGCAAGAATGGGGGTGGTTGGGAAAGGTTAGGCCACACCTCCTCAGTGCAAAACTTTGCTTTCCATGCGGCGTCTTGTGGAGAATGCATGTATATTAAGACAAATAAGAATGTAAACGTACCCACATTTCACCAAATCGGTGCCATTCAATCCTCCATTACTCATACCCATCCATAGTTAATAGGATATTAAAGGGACGAATCAATGTATTCGATTCCCCTGGGAGCTCATTTTATTATTGAAACTAGCTCGAATTAGTCAGTTATTCAGGGAACCAACAGCTGAGGTAATTTGTGCCATTTAGGATAGGTGGGTAATTGGCTAATGGTAGGAGTTTTCAGGGAACGGAGGAAGGGTGGAGAGAAACCCGGCGTCGGCATTAACCTACTCTTAACGACAGGCGCCAAGGGACCACGGCTTAACACCCCATCCAACGGATGGAGTACTGAACCTGAAATGCCCTCCACTAGGCACTCAAGTAGGGACTCGGTAGGGAAAATCACTGTCACTGCCGGGAATCGAACCCGGGCCCTCGGGATGGGAGGCCAAGGCTCTAGCCTTCACACCAACCCGATCCCCAAGTAGTTCGAATTTAACATGCTTTAACTATATATTTGGCGCTTGCTTGCAAGTGTCTTTCCTCCATTTATTTGACGATTTCGAAATAATACCGTGCATTTACTCAGCTTATTATTCAAAGTTGTATCGCGTGCAACAACGACTTCATCAGTGCACGAGTGTCGCGGGTAGCAACCTTATGCCCGTACCTACCATGATGGCCGCTGGCTTCTCGAATCGGCTACAAATTCTCCTCCAGCACATTCTGTTCTCCTTGGTCCACCGTGTTTAATCTTAGAATTTAAAGAAAAGGTCCGGTTGGAAAAAAGAACGAAGCTTCGAAACAAAAGGACGTATAGACAGATAAACTAGAATTTCTGGCTATTTAACGCATAGCATATATGGGGAAATAAACATTAAACTCAGGGCATAAAGTATTTACAACTCACTAATGTGATAATCATTAAATGGTTAGCAGAGTCGATGAGGTGGCAGAGAGTTTTTATGGGGTCATTTACCATATTTTTTATTTCCGAATCTGATAGAGTTTGTAAAATAATAAGACCCGTATTCTCCGTTTATTGATCCGTCAATTATTTCTCGAGTAATAAGCGGCGAAAAATTGATGTATTTAACCCTTTCGGAAAAGTGGACGTGGTGCAATCTCTGACGTCATCGACTTTAATCCAATCACAACTGAGCCCGCGAAGATACTTCGCCTTATCGCTATGCGGGTGGGGGACACAGCCTACTCTGCCAACCGGTTGCGACAGGATCTGTGAGAGCAGACATTCCGAGAACCCCCCTCCACTCCCTTCCCTTCCCCTACCTTCCCTTAGTAATAGCAACTCAATTTTGTCCAGAGTCTACCAATATTTGCATATCCAAATGCGAACTTTATGCGGCCTGAGAGTTTTCATCGCGTACTCAACCTGGGGTTATCAGTTCCTTTGGAATACGGGTGACTCCCGGGCAAATTTAAAGCGTACCCAAAATAATTGGAATATACTGGTAGTATTTGGTATATGTAGCTTAAATTTGTTAGATAAACAACACCAATTCATATAATCCGGAAGTTCTGGATATCGAATGAAAAGAATAGTACCTACCTACCCTTCGGTTCGGCGCCGTCATTTTCTCCGTCATGAGGTGACGAAAGATTTTATATTTATTCATACATTTCATTGAAAACTATCTTGAAAACATTGTTTAACCAGGTTATTCCTACTCATCGTTCTTTTTTCCTTTTCCACTAAAATAGTGGGATTGTTTTGCATTGAGAAAAGAGCTTCTACAGATTTGTTTTATTTCGCAAACAGTTTTAGTCGAACAGCCGACACCCTCAGATGTGTTTCGCAGAACATTTTTTCCCATTTTATTCACTACATTATTAACAAAGAGGATATAAGACAAACACTATACTAATTATAACTGGTGATGTTGACTATTCAACGAAACCTGGTAGTAATATATAATAGTATAGGTATCGACAGAAGTTAAGTACATCATAAAATTCTGAAACGTTAGGCCTGTGACCATTTTATTTTTGATTATTTTAGTGAAATATTTCCGTGCCTAATTACTAACGTATGTAAATGATTCAAATGTCTCGAGTTATGAATCATAGAAAACAAAAGAAATTGCATTAGTCGTTAAGTGAACTTAGATTTTAATTGTTCCATTGGCTAAGGATATATCGTATGGTCTAACCTAAGTACTTAAACATATGACAAATGCAATCCTCTAGCATCAGGCGGGACTCGAACCCGCTATATTTGGGTTTCTAGGTCGAATGGCTAATGTGACTAACTTGAAGTGTTCCAGATGGTCACGTTTCACAAAAGTATCGAAAGTGAAAGGAAGAACAACGGTAAAAAGGTGAGGAGGAAGGAAATGAAGATCTATTCCAACGGTGATAAAATTACCGCGCCCGTGTTCCGTGAAGGATTTTATACGACTTTGTTCACGAGAATGAGCGGTGTTAACTTTTAGCCTCCATCCCGTGATGCCTATTTGACCAAGAGTGGTTCCACAAGATGGTGTAGTATTAGGAACGCTTCCGAGCGACCTGAGCCGTAACTCCGCCGTCATCTGGAAAGCAGACTTGAGAGAAATAGGAGTTTTCCATCCTCTCTGGGAATCCCCGTGTCTTCCTCACACATCCATCTTCTCACGAGAGCGACTAACCAAGACGCTTCCTCTTGTTTCTCGCTCCGCGCCACGCGTGAGTGGGGCTGGAATCTAATTTATCCGGCGAACGGCGAGTGCTGTGCTATCAAATCCAATTTCTCTCCCGATTTTACCCCGGTTTTTTCTCCCAGCATGCATCCGCCATAAGGTGGAAATATTACTCCATTTCTATTCAAGCTCTATGGTGTAGTGCTCCCGAAAGGAAGCAAAGGAGCAGTGCATTTGCGCACTGTACGGAAACGAATTATTTTTTCTGAGCGGAAAATATAAAACTTTGATTGAAGTTCTGTATACCTCTATGGATCTGTGTTGGAATGAACTACGTCTGTTAATTTATGTAATGAGTGCATCGTTTGCAAATGTTTCACCCACACACGTTATGGAAAACAAAAGTCAGATTCGCATCTGCCATTCGTCCCTTTGAATTCTTTTCTTCGATTTATGAGCCCTAAATGTTTCAAATTGAAACTTAGTTTTTTTTGCACGCTCATATTTGGAAAGGCTCTGGATTTATTTAGTTCGAATATTAGTGGATGATGGAAAATGAAAATGACTCAGTGAACTTTACAAAGATTTTTATTCTTACGAGACACGCAGGTGTCAGTCATAAGCTCCTAATAACCTAATAATAATTATGACGGTGATGGTGACGGAAAGATTATCAGCCAAGAGTATTTTCGTATTGGTATGCGGGATTTAATTATATAGTGTACAAGACATTTATAGAATACCCTGATAATTACAGTGAGGTTGTGTGTATTTTAAGGGGCGTGAACTTTATATCCACCCCGTTTTTTCTGTCCATGCAACTAATTTTTTTCATTACTCTCTACATTGTATCACTCTACATTAAATCCATTTTGAGCCTGAACTGACAAATTTATCGGCAAAGAGACGCTTTTCTTGTCGAGTGATGTAATCTCATTAAAGTAATTTTCGCTCGCCCTAGCCGGAAATATTTTACTCTAGTCACATCACATCGTCATTTTCCCTCACCGACTCATAAAATGTATCGTTCATGTCACATTCGTGTCAAAGCTCGGCCATTTTGTTGATGAGGCCGTTGTTCTCGCACGCGAATGGGATGTTTAAAGCCTATCCAGGCTTTTAACGGCTAGAGTGCGCGTTCGAAGGCCCAAGCGACTGCTTGCAAATGGCACCCACGCGTCTCCTTGCCATTACGAAGACTTTTTGTTTTGTCCAAATGGAGATGCGAAATAGATAAAATGCATGTGGATGCCTTGTGTGGCGTAGTGCATAGAGCAACGTTTCCCCATCAGCTAGACTGTCACTTAAATGCTGTGGTTTTGGCATTGTTGTTGTTCTTCTGAGAACGCCGACAACGGAATCTTCTTCATTCTACCTCTATATTCTAAAATTTTACTTCTGTGCAATTATTCACACCATTCTACATTGCTTAAATAACCTCAGCTCCTTCTCCTTCCTTGTTAGTGAAACATTAAATATTTAGAGAAGTTTTTGGGACATATTAATAGTATGATAATTGACAGGGAAGATCAATGGAGTTAGTGAAAGGAGCCAAGAGCCATAGCATCCTGCCACGATTAGTCAACAAAAACATGTGAGGTAAATGAAGAGAAGAATACTTATAATTATTATTAATATTTTGAGATATTACACCCACATACACTCCGTTTCTGAAGAAAAAGAGAATGGGAGATGGGAAGAGTATGCTTGAAAATGTGATTTGAGATAGTAATAAACGATAAATTGAAATTTATATTTTAAATTCCAAATAGGCGAAATTCGAAATAAATTTAAATTCCAATCAGGCGACACTCTTTGAAAAAGTGACATACTAACTGAAAAACTTGAACGATGTATTATTCACACACTTTATTGTGTGTCACTAAACCCTACCGGTTTTGACATACTCGTGTCATCATCAAGGGTACTCCTACATTCTCACAGTGGCGAGCCCTTAAATATGCTCATAATGAGGGAGAAACTGCAGGAGTGGTTGGGGTAGCAGCAATAAACGATGCTTGAGAAGATAAATATGGTAACACGAAAATGGTTATCGAACTGAGAAGTTTGAAGTACTGAGCGTTGTGCCACGTCAAAACTATCTATGGATTACGAAGTTTGTTTTGTTGTTTTCGTTTCCCTGATTTTGACGTGAACCTAAAATAAAAGAATCTTATTAGCTATCACCTTTTGAGTTTTGCTTTCAAAACTTACTCATAGTTAAAAGCAAGGGTGGTATTCAGAATCACAACTACAGCCTCATCTCTACCACTTGCGTCATAAAGTCTCTACTTAGAGTTTCAAGTGGTGTACAGATCCTGTAGTCGAGTGTTACTTCTCAGCGTAGTATAGGTATTTTTATGATGTAAGCAGTAGAAGCGAGACAGTTGTTGAGATTCCGTATACGGCCATAACTCTCCTTATATGTTAGTTAAGATTTTGAAAGTTGGTTGGTTGCTTATTTAAGGGAGGCGGCCGACAGCTCAGTTCATTTACGCCATTTTAGGACAGTTGGGTGATTGGGTAATGGTAGGAGTTTTCAGGGAACGAAGGAAGGGTGGAGAGAAACCCGGCGTCGGCATTAGCCTACTCTTAACGAAAGGCGCCAAGGGGACCACGGCTTAACGTCCCATCCGACGGACGAAGTACTGAACTTGAAATCCCCTCCACTTAAGTAGGGACCGGTCTGCCACAGAAAAATCCGCCACTTCTGGGAATCGAACCCAGGCCCTCGAGATGGGAGGCTAGTACTCTAGCCACCACACCAACCCGATCACCATTTTGAAAAATTTCTAACAATTTGCATTTACTCACTGGATAAAGAGTCCTAGATGTGGTAATCTATTGCGTTGTTTTTCCTATGATGTACATAAATGTATAAATTCGGTTCGGAAACGCGAATATAGTGTGTAGAGAAAGGTCGAAATATGGGGGAGGGAGGAGTTGATGCTCTAACCCATACCCTTGGGCGTGCTTCACTGCACCGTAAGATTTCTTTCTTCCCTTGCTCTTCCATCGTATTGCCACTTTCCTCTCCGCTGGGAAGTAATTCATCCTCTTCCTGCCATGTTTGCACACCTCTTCATCGCAAAATCGTCTACACTACCCTATTAGACTTTCTACCCCTCCTTGAGCCTCGCCCTTCCCTTCACCTCATCGTCACAGGAATTCCCCAAGGTTTTGCGGGCGAAGGTGCCTTCCTGATAATTATTCTCCCCTCCCCATCACATCTACCCCTCCCTCCCCGCCTGTCTCTTCCTTTCACGTCAATCTAGACGAATTCCCTCTCCCTCTACAGAACTCCAATTAGTTTCCCGCCCCGTTGATAGGAGGCGCCTGCAACGGCCCGCTTTCTATCCATTAGGGCGGCGTGGTTTCGGGCTTCGTAGACGTCTGACAACCAGGCTTCGTCTGGGATTTTTCATCCGCTCCGACGGTAGGCCTCCCTCATCCACCCACTTCCCCAACACGGAAAATCGGAGGGTGGTGGAGAATTGTCAATAATGGAGCCTGCTGGGCGTGACTGCCAATGCCGGTGTCAATAATCTATCCCCACCATCGTTTAATTTGATCCTTTCAAATTTTTTATTCCTGCAAATATTTCCTAATGAGTTTAATGTTACTAGTGGTAGTTGCACTCTCAGGGAGTAAGATATTAATTGGAATTCGAAGATGGAGGAAATAATTAAGTGTGATTAGATAATATTGGTTGTGTTAGAAGTGTGAACGTAAGGTGGTTGGAAGTGAGAGATGAAGTACGGTAGAGATGGCGTTGAGTTAATTTGATTAGAACTAGTGATTCTGGTGTTAGATGGAGGAAAGCAGTTTTAAAATTTTAATAAATTAAACTCTTTATTGATAGAATACTATTAAGGGTAATGGACGCGTATAATGATCATGCTCATGGTCTTAAAAACTAACTTGCACCTTTACTCCCGGTCTGAAGAGCCTACAAGTGCGGCTACAGACTTGAAAACACAGAGGAATCTAATAAGTTGCGATTCATTTTTAAAAGTATCTATCCCAATGCTACGTAATAGTTCGCAGTGTGTGGAATTTAATTTATTCTTATATGGAACTTCATTTATTCTTAATGGCTTTATTGCTGGTAGTTTTTCTTTTGATGGAGTTTTACAACCCAACTTTAAATTTCATTTGTCTGTCAGCTCCGTCTCACCAATATTTCTCTCTTGAACTCAATATATATGCTCCCACTCTTAATATTACCAATTATAACTTTTCTTTCTCTCTTTCGTCTTGTATAGAATACATCCTATTTTAGATAATGAAAATCAAAATTCATACCCTCCAAGCATCCCCCCACCCCAAGTATTCGGATTCGGCCATCTAAGTTTTGCTAACAATCTTCTCTCCTCTCCAACTTTGTTCAGCGCCTTTTCAATTGTCTTCTTTTCTCGCCTTCAATCAATCTCACCTTCTCCATTCTCCTTTACTCTCACATTCCTTAAGCTTTCAGTCATTTTCCATCATCCTCCCCAGTGTCCTAATCTCAGATCCATACAAAACCACCCTTCACTAACTTCTCTTTATATTTTTGCTCATGATGTTCCTGATAAATTCTTTGATGTTGGCCTAGCCAAGGAAATGTTTCTCGGAACATCATTACCACTACATCCACTTTCTTGAATTTAAGGATCGTGATACAGCGATACCGCACGGTAAGGCTTGCTGATCGGCGTTATGAAAAAGAGCAGCAAAGAGGATAAGGAGGAAAGTGGATTCACCTCATTATACTGCATAAAATCTGAGTCGGGGTCTAAGCCTCAATGGAAACGTGATATTGTACGGAGTTAAGAACGGCAGTGAAAAGGGAAAATGAAGAATATTAGGAGACCCTGGAATCTGGAATGAAGGAATTGAGAAAACATATTTCTTGAGTGGCAGTGCGTGCTGTGTGGAGTTAATTAGAAGTGTGGGTGAAGAAAAGAAGGTTGAAACGTTTATTTTTTTTACTAAGTAGTTATTTGGTGGTGTCTGAGAACTAAGGCTATTTATGCATTTTACAATATTTCGGTATTTGGAAAGAGATAAGGATTCTCGGTACGGAGGGTGAAGAGAAACTCGCCGTCGATATTCGACTACTCTTAACAAAAGGCGCCAAGGGGTCCGCGGCTTTACGTCCCATCCGACGGACGGAGGTGCTCTCCTCACATTATTGAATTCAAGAGTTTTCACTGAAATAATCACTACTTCTCTCGCGATTGGAACCAAAAACCTTTAGGATGAGTGGATATTACCACCAAAACCCCTAACTTTCTTAAAATGACTAGAGAGAGAAAAAAAGGCGTGATATATTCCTCGAAAATATGTTTCCTTTTCGAAATTTGGCAGAAGGAATAGTGAATGGAATGTTAGGGAAACAATTAACAAGAGTGATTGATGGAAAGTTGAACTAAATAAATATTCGGTTCGATTTCCAGTCGAGGTGACCTCTTTTCCTACGGTGATATTCAGATTACTTCTTGCTGTCAATAATGAAAAAAATCTCTATAGTAATAAATCAGCGACCTTTGCGATAATTTATAGTATCTGTCCTTGTGGATAGTGGCTTCTTCGAAGCCACCTTACGAGTGACAGTCATGATGAAACGCAATGATTGCATGTAAACGAGATCCAATGGATTCTCCTCAAAAGTGCCTTTGGAATCAGGAAATCCTTTTAGTTTTATGGTCTAAGCATTTTCCTGGCAAACCAAAGATCCACAGTTTGTTTCGCGATGCAGAAAATAATTTTCCTCTAGCAGTTTTCAGAGAAATACATATCGTCTAAGAAAAAGATGGGTGTGTGTGAGTGAGTCTTTTCATAAGCAAAGCAACAATACTAATGGTGGAGATTTCCTCCTATTTTCCAGTTCACAAAACATGATTCTTCTTTCCCGACCTCGAACTTATCATTTCTTCTCAAAACCTCGTTTCTTTTCAAAACGTTCATCAATCAAAATTTCCTACAGCTGCGTCCTTCCTTTCTCTGTCATTTCTAAGCCTCTTCGTCCCTCCTTACTTTGTTACTTTGCCCTCTCATTTCCCATCTCTCATTCCATCCATTCTCATCTCTGCTCTCCTGCGGCCAATTTAGACTTAACTCTCTTACACATTTCCGCTTTACATCTCTCTTCATCTCTCCTAAGTGGTTTCCTCTCCGTCTTCCTTGGGGAGCATTCCCACAACCCTAACCATTCCATTATCGCAAGGTTTTCCTAATCCTTTTACCTATTCTAACCGTATCGTGCTTCATATCAGATTCTCTTCTACGTGTTTTTTTTCACTTATCTCAGTAATTGCCTCTATCTAAATTTTATTATTAACTTACTTATTTTAACTAATCTTTCAATTACCAGGCTTCTTTGTCGACTATATTGTTGTTCATCAACTACAATCCAACGTCTCTCTCTCTTAAACGAATGAATTTTCATTGATAAATGCTCTCATCAATAAAATAAAAGCGTAAAAGGAATCACGAGTTGTTTTTCGATGTCTGACGGCAAACTATTAGGAGTTAATGAAAAGAAAAACAAGTAAGGAAGAAGAATCTGTAAGGAATAATGCAATGCTTTTCCCTACTTTAAGAAATATCGACAGAGGTGCACATTCTTTTTTGAACGGTGGCATTGCAAGGTTCAAAGAAGGATCGTGAGAAGGAAAAATGAAAAATATTAAGATCCATCGAAATGTGGGACTGGATTAATCTAGAAGCAGTTTTTTCTTAGATGGTAGGGCGAGTAACGTGGAGTTGATAAGAAGAGTGAGTGAAGAAAAGACGAACATATAAACGTATGTAAATATATCCGCGAAACGTATGTTTCCGAAAACTAATCTAATGATTGCCCCATTCTTTTCTTACGTACTCTTTTTTTTCCTCTTGAGTGCAACATGTTTCCGAACTCTCTTAATACGAATCAAAATACTTTTACTGCCTTTTTCTTTCTTTCCTGGAATTCTATCTTCAATAATAGTCTTTAGTATTCCATGATCCTTTATTCCTCGATTCGTCTGGCTACCTTTCTTTCTTCACTATCAACATACCTTTTTCCACGTCCATTCTCATCTCAACATTAGTCTTGTCTTTGGTTATCGTCCTTTCCTCGCTATTCTCTCGATCTTTATGCATAAAATCTCTAATCTACTACCATCTTATTTTCCTAGGCTACAGAAACGCCACAGTCCTTGTCAATTTTTTAATAATTTTTTACTAATTTTTTTACTAATTTTTTTTACATCTTGGCTTCAACTTCTCGTCAGCTATATTATTTAGGATAACACCGTCTTAGGGAAATTATATTTGATCCTTAAATTACTATTGCTATACTAATCTTAATTAATGCATGAGACCCTACAGTAGCTTGTTTGCATGTCTATAGTGCATGCTTGGTGATCTTCACCCCTGCCCTCGCAGTGGCTTGCAGGGTATAGCGTGGATAAAAAATGTAATCTAATTAGGTTCCCAAGCGAAATCACTTCCTCAATTGAACAGAACATAAGAAACGACTATGAATAGCTATCAATTCTGTCAATTGCACACTTCCAGAATGATGATCCAAATTCCAAGATAATCTCTCAAACCTAATGCATTCATCTAAGAACTAATATGTGCACATCCTGGACCTGATGTCAACCATTTAGCAGCTTGAACCTCTGTATGTCAATAATTGTAGACGGTATTCATTATTCGCTCAATCTTGGACAACGCATACCAAATACCCTCTTCCCATCGCCAGAGTACATTTTAGGCGTGTTCATTCACTGAAATCAAGGAAGCACGATTTTTAAGAACCCCTCATAGTTTAATTAATTTAATTTCTCGTAGAATTCACAGTAGAATTACATGATTTGTAGAACTTGTATTTAATACTAAGTGTATAAATGAATGACTGTTGATGAATGAATTACTGAATGTAGCTCATAGTATTGAAGGGGGAGACGGACCTTTCACAGTAACTTTACTCATAATAGAGAATTTAAAAATATTCATAATAACAACCTGAGGTTCCGTGGCAAAAATATTTCAATTATAATGTCTAAATTTTGATGTACTGCCGTATCAAGATTATTATTCGTATCGCTCATGAATTCGTGATGCATAGAAGCAGTAAGAGAAAATCAGTTATTTTTGTGAGGAAAAAGTGAATTATTATTTATTGGCGAAGGTGAAGAATTATACTTCAAAGCGAACCAACTGCAAAAGTTGAGGCACGCCACTGTGTCTAGGATGATTACGCCATCGTTTTTTCTAATTGCTATTCAAACTGGCCGTCATTGATGAGCTAGGCCCACGCCTGACTGATATAGCTGTCGCGGATGGCAACAAGCAGTCAATGTTTTCCAACGATAAACCTGAGATAACATTATGATAGTCTTCCTAAAGTTAAATAGTGAGAAATATTTGGATTCAGATTCGTAGCGTTGAAGCGTATTCGTAGCGTATATTAAGCAGTTTCAGTGAATTTTGAAATTCCGGATTTCCATCGTTTTAATAACTATTTTTGGAGTGCAAAGAGGCCTCGTGATCAATGCTATTCATCTCATTGATGGATATAAGAAATAATTCCTTCACCCATTTATGTGGTTATGCTGAGATCTAAAGGCAACATCATCTCTTGGAATGCGAAAAAAATAAGTGAAGTAAAAATGAATCTTGATCTGGAATATGCGCCGAACCTTTGAGCGGTGAAAATATTGAAGAAGGAGGGGTGGATAAGAAGTGGAACTCGACTGGCAAACCGATGTTAGTTTCTGACCTAGAGGTCACGTTATACGAAAGCCCTGGGGAAACGCAAACAAAAAAGCAATGAAATCCGTCCCGCTGAGGGCGAATTTCTCCCCCACTTTGAATAGCACATATTGGACTGCGGAATAGGGGTTGGAGGCGACGAAAAAATTCTAGGCGGAGTTGAAGAATATGGAAATACTTGGGTGATGAAAAGAAGCTATAAGACGCTCTCATTGGCACAAAATATGGCAGGAAAATCGGCCTGGAAAAATGCGCTCTTTGCGATATGGTGCCTGAAGGCAAAATCCTCATTGTCAATCTACAGATCTTCACAACAGAAGTGATTCTTTGGTCTCACTTAAATCATTCTACCTTCGCAATCTTCGTAGATCAGGTAGGTGTGGAACATATAATAGTATTGGCCTCCCATTTCAAGGACCCTCGTTTGAGTTTCGGCAATGATGGTGATTTTCAATTGGTCTACCGTCGCACATTTGAGTGCTGAAAGCAGAGCGCTTCGAGTGCAGTACGCCGTCCGTCTGATGGGCCGTTAAGCCGTGATCCCCTTGGTGCCTTTCATTCAAAGTAGACTAATACCAACGCTGGGTTTCTCTCCACCCTACCTCAGTTCCCTTATGAAGTTGCTACCCATATTTTTATTTTTTTTATTTTAAAGAAAGAAAACCACATACAGCAATGATGCCAATTTTTAGTGGCCAATAACAGTACATAAATTTCATAACATATACAAGAAGAAAAAAATAAAATGAAAGTAACAGGAAACAAATAGTAGGGAAAGGCTATTCTGGTGTCATGCGAAATAGAAAGCCTTATGAACGATTTAATTGGGAGTGCAAAGGGATCAATGTGTTGTGGGAGGGAGTTCAATAGAGAGGGAAGATGGAAGAAAAGAGAACGTTTAGTAAACGAAATTCTGGGAATAGGCACATGGAGTAAAGGATGAGAACGGGTGGGGCGGGATGGAACTTTGAAGTTGACAAAGGAGAGCAAATTGGGGCAAGTCGATGGTGGAATTGAGAAATTTATAAATTAATTTAAAGTTTGCTGTGAGTCTAAGGGTGCTAAGATTAGGGATGGAGAGGGAGGAGAGAATAGTATTAGTTGACATATTACGAAAATGTGGTGATCTATTTTTAACTATTTTAGCAAAGAAATTGCAGACACAGTCCTAAGATGAGAGATTAGTTTGAGGAGAGTTGGACCAGATGGGGCAGGAGTAGGTAAGAATTGGTAGAACGATAAGAAGAAAAGAAGGTTCGAAGGGCTTGTGGGTCATTAACGTCAGTGAAACCAGTCATATCCAATTATTCATCTCTTAAAAATGATGCCAATGACTTTAGCTGTCGTTCGCCTCCACCAAATAACTAATTAATTTTTGACCACGTCATTTCTGTGAGTGCGTAATTATTAAAAGTTTGCATGGATTAGAATCTTCGAAAATTTCAGGGATTTAACTTGCAGCGGATCTCGTTTGAATCTAGTGCAAATCTCAGAGAGGGTAGACATGCAATCAAACAGTCATTTTTTTCAAAGGAACCCGTGAAGAAATGTTTGCATGACCAGCCACTTTTGCAGCGCTCAGAGGTGGAATAAAATTTTCCCCTCCACATTTATTATTCAATCCATCGTTGACCTACTGCATCAAATGAAATAACCCTAGGTAGGACTGCTCGAAAATTTTTCTTTCCAATATCTGTTCCTAGAGGGCCTTAAATCGAGCGAATATAATGCAAAGAGGTAGGTGCACTTCTTGAGGAAAGAAAACTGAAGTGCTTCGATGGCTTTTCTTATCGTAGTTTACAACCATGGCGTACTTTCTTGTCATTCCGAATTGGATATTACAAAAGTAAATTATCAAAAAAATGAAGGGCAAAACAAATAACTTTGTGACGGAATTAAAATTGAAGAATTTACCAGTCAGAGTGTTTTAAATTTAGATTTTAGAGCACTTATACTAATTCCGTCCGATCGATAAATAACTAGATGAAAATTGACGTTAAAATAGGTCTTACTATGTTGATATACGTTGTTTCAAAATCTTAATATTTTTTAAGAAAGATTTGGCAAACTCCGTTATTTAACTTTGGGGAAAACAAGATACGCAAACGGGATTATTGTCTGGATCCTTGGGTTTCCAAGCCGGCGCGTTGCCGGCCTGGCTATCAAGGTAGGCAAGGGAATAGTCCGCTATACATATTACCATTCTAGAAACTGCATCAACGGAGCCATCCGTTTAGAAGATAGGAAGGAACCTCATAAAATATTTCTCGTTTATTCGAGGAAATAAATATAAGAGAGAGATTCAGGAGACTTCTTTTCAGATTCATAAAAAGGGTACGAAAAGAGAGAATATGGTCTGACGTAGGATAATGATAGAATTCTTCTTTTAGGAGAAGACATTTCTTCTTCGTTTACGTCGGCGATATCCTTGAGGACCGGCTCCGGTGGTTTGTGAGGTCAGATAACCCTCATAAGTGATTTTCCAAACTCTATTTTAATAAGTTATCCCCTGCAGATGCTTATGAGCTTCTCAAGGCCGTTGATGGTGAGGGAGTTATTAAATTTGGCCCAGTCAGAAGAGGAAAACTGTAGAAATCTAAGACAATAAACCCCTTTTATCTTCATAACCCCCAGAAACCGAGCAGCTCAAGCCAAATTTTGCAATTTCGGAAAACCTGTTTGCATATAAGTATTAATTGGAATTGTGCCGCCTTCAAAACTGTTTTTTGCCAGGTACTTTAAATTCTGTACCACTGTCAGCATGGACTTTCAGAAAAGAAGATGAAATTAGACTTAAGTGGTTTTGAGATGGCGATTTGGTTTTGAGTAGGTGTGGAGGATGGTGGAGATGGTGGACAGGAACGGAGACGAATGTGTAAGTGCTCGATAAGGTGAATGAAGAAATGAAAGTGAAAGAGATCATTATTCCAAGGTAGAGGGAGTAGATGAAGCAGATTTTAAGGAGCTAGGATGTATGAAAGACGATTAATAGAGGGAAGAATTTTGGGTGAGCGGGATAGATGGAGGTACTGGCAGCTGGGATTAAAGGGATGGAAGGTAGGAAAGAAAACATTCATTTGACAGATTGGAAGAACTAATTGTCCATCAAAATCTACCATATTGGGCCGAAAACTAAACTAACCCCGGACAAGTGCGTATTTGATTTATATAAACACTATTCTGCGGTAGAATATGATTTCGTTAAGAATTATTCTTTAGCTATAAGCTTCGCAAAGCTGATTGAAATTTGTTGATGCACAACAGCAACATTCATCAGTAGAGGTACAACCATGACTATACCAGCATACTACCTGTCAAATTCCGTTGTTTCAGGCGTGACTTCATGGAATTTGCTTAGCATATTGAATGAGAAGCAGTAACTTTGTAATTCCACATGTATTTATTGCAAACGACCTAGGTTTCGACTTAGCACGTCATCATCAGGTACAAATATCACAGCTATTTGCTGTGTATAATACGTTCACCATTCCTTTTTACTTATTCCTGCTAATCCTACTTCTGTTTCTCAGCATGCTTCCTCTTCTTATCCACGCATTTACTTATTTATATTTTTTAAAATTAAAAGCGTCTGCCATTTTATGTCGCCGTCCGTAATTGCTCTTTGGATCGCTAGTCCGGGACTAAGGATTTGTTTTAATTTGTGTCAATTAAGTTCGTGAATTCTAAAGAGGGTGGAACTCGGAGGCTCACCCGAGGCCAAAACCCACCCTTCCCCTGACCCCTCCCGACCCTTTGCTGGCCTTCCCGTGGCGATAAAGCCGACCGTTCACCTCTGCTCTAAGGGGTCAAGGTCACCCATGCAGATTTCGTTTTGTTCACTTGGCGCGAAAAAGCCCGCATCGCCGTAGCACTCGAGCGTCTGTGCATATTTGATGGGATTCGTCCGTTTTCTTCCCCGCAAGGCGGGTCGCGCACCTTACAACGGAGGAATAGGGACGATCGACTTGACAGCTCCTTAGAACAGTCAGGGGGAGAAAGAGGATGGTTCTTGGGCGATGAAGGTATTTTCGCCACCAAGGTTTCTAAATACTTAACTCAAAGAGTGGAAGCCATCTTTTTTTAACGTTGTTTAAATGGTTGAAAATATTTCGCTTTTATGTTACACAGAAACTTCATATCATATCTCACCCTGTAACCATGGCTGCGAATCTAAGAAAGCACAAAAAATTCCCAAGACGGGAGTGACGTGACATGAGTACTGGTCTCCAGTTCCAAGACACCAGGTTCGAACCCCGGCAGAGGCAGTGGTTGTTCACTGGTATATCGATCTCCATATGAGTACTGTTTTGAAAGAACTTCAAGTTCAGTAATCCGTCTGACGGATCGGACGTAGGACCACTGATTCCTTGGCGCCTGCTTTTATAAAGGATAATGCAGTCCATCCTCATCCACCTCCATCCCCTGAAATATTTCGACGCATACCCAATCATCTGACTATCCTAACTGAATTCAGTGACCCTAAACTATTGTTCACCCTTCTTTCGCTTCACTACCACCTTCCCTGAATATCTGTTACTTTTGAGACGAGATTTGATTCTGCGACATTTGGATACTCCGGCTGTTGTATTTCTGACCTAAGTACATTATATCTACGTAATATCCTGCATGCCACCATCAAGGTGTGGCAGGGGGAAGGGGGGGCAACTACTGTGTCCGGTGAGGGGTGTTCATATTCGTTTTGCAATTTTCAAGAAGTAGCAGTGGATTATACTTTAATAGTTATGTTGAAATCGTCTTGCTGCCTTGGCTAAGTTGCTGACCTTTCATATAAAGGGTTCTGGATCGGTTCCTGGTAGTAACAGGGATTTTCTGGAGAATACTCTTCGTTGTTTGATTAAGTCGTGCCCATAATGGGGTCGTTTACCATTTTTTAAATGCTGAATCTGATAGATTTTGTAAAATAAAAAGACCCGTATTTTTCCGTTTTTTGATCCGTCAATTATTTCCCGAGTTATAAGCGGAGAAAAACTGATGCTTTTAACCCTTTCGGAAAAGTAGGCGTGGTGCAACCTCTGACGTATATCGACTTCGTCCAATCACAACTGAGCCCATGAAGCTACTTTGCCTTATAGCAATGAGGAGGATACAGCTGACTCGGCGAATAGGAGCGATTGCGACAGCATCTGTGCGAGCAGACCTTCCGAGGAACCCCCTCCACTCCCTTCCCCTCCCCTAAAATCAGTCAAGGACGGGAGGAAAATGACGTCAATGTTACCACAGCAGCATTTTCGGCGGGCATCACCTTTTGCCTATTTATATTTTTGATTTATGAGTGAATGGTTGTAGTTAGAAGATTTATTTTTTCACTAAAATTCTTTTTCCGTTTCCATCTACAATTTCCTGTACAAAATTGCGATTTCGGTTCCGAGTAAACGCCCCCATTCAATTTCGGTGTTTCGTCCGTTTGATGTGTTGTAAGATAATATTTTCACCGTTTAGTCCAACAATTTTTATGTCAATGATGAGTACTAGACTAACGTGCCTTTTGTAAGGACATGGTTTTTTATGGAACTACTTGATGTTTTCTTCTCTCTTTTTAGTGTTTTAACTATGGTAAGTTGCACAATTTACAGTTACCTAGAGAGGTAGATCACAGATAAGAGAGATTGGAAGCATATTTTTGTTTTATAGGATAAGGGACAGTATTAAATAATATCTTAGCTATAGCGAGATAAATATGCTAGCCAATGTTGCTGTCATCCTTATTTCTCCATGAATGAGGTACTTGAATTTAAATTGTGTAAATGTCATGCATTAGATATTTCCTAGGAGATTTACCCCGTAAGCACAATTCCTAAATGTAAAGGATTTGCGAAATGTCTTTCCCGCATAGTGATAGTTAATGATTAGAATCTTTGTTATATTTGACATAGCGTAGTTGCCTGGAGACATAACAGTAATGCCGGCAGTGTTAGTACTACTAATAGTGTTATTTATTCAATGGTCCTGTTTGCCTCTTGTGATTATTTCGCTGGCATTTTCCAGGCTGAGGACACGAAGAGTTGGAGACGAAACAAAGATAGGAAGTAATAAATAAATTGTTTATAAATAATTAAATTGTTTTAATTAATAAATTTTTTCAATTAAAAAATTGTTTTTTACTCCAACATAGAATCTTACAACTTTACATAAATTGGTAAATCAAGGGAATAAATTTAGGTAGCCATAAAGGTTAACCTGAATAATGTCTACCATCGTAAACAGAATAGGTTATGCTGGTGAAGTCTTCACGGGTTCTCCACCGGGTCAGGGCTAATACCGACGTTTCGACGGCTAACAATGCCATCGTCCTCAGGGCGTTGAGTGTCAGGTCCAAGAAAAATGCCGGTATATATACTCTTTGCTTTGGCTCAGGTCACTCCTGATTGGCTCTTTCCAATCCTCTCTCTCTCTTCTCGTATGTTCCGGATCACCGGCTTCCACACGTTACTGAGGGCGTATCCTGTGTCGCGGTTAAAATTCTTCGCCTCTAACCTAATTTCAGTGGCCTCCTTGGTTAAACGGTCCCAATAACCATAGGATCTGCTAAGTAATTTAGCGTCGTCGAAGGCAATCAAATGGTCCTTGTTGAGGCTATGCTCGGCGACGGCGGACTTCTCCGGGTATCCCAATCTGATGCACCTCCGGTGCTCCTTGATGCGGGTTTCAATGGTTCGGCCGGTTTCTTCAATGTAGACCTCCTCACACTTGCAGGGAATCCGATAAATTCCGGGAGTTTTGAGGCCCAATCCGTCTTTGACCCTGACGAGTTGGTTCCTGAAAAAAAACAAGATCCTACATCAGAATAGGTTATGCTTTGTCCATAATGGTAATACAGCATTTAAATTAGCAGTACATATATAAATAATATTATAGTTACCAAAACATCCTCTAGACTTTCTTTACTAACCAACCAAGATCGTATATTTTTCATTGTTGAATTCAGGTATTTGAGTTGACCTCGATGAATTAAGAATAACAAGAGTGGAAAATCTGAAAACTTCTCTATAAATTAGCGTAGAATTCTAACTAATTCAGCATAGGACTCCATTAGAATCGTTTCATATCTCTGTCTTCACCTTTCAGTATCAAAGTTCCTCTCCTTTACGTCATTCTTTACCTCCACCCTTATATGTTATTTTTCCACCTCCTTTTACATTTATTCCCACTTACTTTTACCACGCTGATTGGCTTCATTATTACACCATAGTTTCATAATGTTTGATCCTCCTACTTGCCCGAACAACTTTAGAATCTATTCGGAACAAAAACATTTAATACGTTTGTTTAAGAGCCCATGGATTTTTCTTGACCGACTATTACTCATCGGTAATGTGTTGTCTGCATCTTTTTTAATCTAGAATTCCGTTTTCATTACGTAATCCTCTTTGTTCTTCATATTTTCATTCCTTGAAACGGAATAAGTCAGCTCTAAAAAATTAAGTCATTTTGCGTTATTCTTCAAAATCTGATGCTAATGGAAATATACTTTCTGCAACTGAGCTAGCATGAACTTAGTTATTTTTCAGAACAGTCCTTGAAAACATTAGTTCATATGACCATGCATTCTTTATTTTCTCGCTGGAAACGTCTGCACTCCATACTAAATTCACTGCTTTCCCTATCCCATTTGTTTTTTGTACATGATTCATTGCGCATCGGGAAAATATTATCATTTATTTCAGGTGGAAATAAATGAGCTAAATATGTCCTTATATTTTTTTTAAATTACTCGTTGACTGATGATTATAAATAAATATTTTATTCTCACGGAAGATTTATTTCGCACTGGAGAAAGATAACCTGTTGTTTGACTCGCAAGCGTGTGTATTGCCTTTCCCGGCAATATAGTTGGTTTTGTAGCGGCCTTCGCTTTAATTTATCTGCCGTTCTAATGCATTATTCTCTCAATGGATCGCATCGTTGTTTACGTTCATGAATAATTTACTCCTGTCCCTTTTGTGGCCGTTGACCAAATGCTCCTACAGCGGATTTCAGGGTTCGCACATTCCCAACTATCAGTTTTATTGGACCAATGTCTCAAACGCGAAGATGAGCACAGTAAAAAAGTGAGTGAAAAATACAATGCAGATTTTTTTTAAATTTAAGTGTTAAATCCCTCAGGTTGCAGTGTAGATAAAATCATTAATTTTTTTAGCTCCCCTGGAGATCTTTGGTGACCAAGTGGTGACCAAACTTTGTTTGAATGACCACTTGGTCCAGGATCCATCCCAGAATAAGTGTAGTCAATCAACTATAATCAGTCGTTAGGCTTCAATGTTAAACAGTCGTTAGGTTTGATGTTAATTAGTCGTTTGGCTTTGATGGAGAGACACAAAATGGGATATCAATCGATATTCCGAATTTTTATTCTTTACAAACTCAAATTCTTTTCGTAATTCTTTCTTTTCTTGACCATTTTAATAACTAATGAATTTATTTTTCTGTTATGACAAATAATGTTCCATGTAACTAGTCTCCAAAGCTCTGAATAAGCTAATAAACATTAGTGAAAAGTTGACACAGGAACTCAGGAATTTTAGATTGACCCAAAATCTTCAAATACAAAAAGGTCAAAAACTTTTCGCTCTGATGTGATATGGCAGAATAGGCATTAGTTTCGTTTTCACTTAAACCTCAGTAGGCTACTAAGGGAACATTCATTTACATAATAAATGTAAAAACTGTGAATAGCGATTGAATACAATGCATTTATATGAAGATAATCATCGCGATAAAAATCTAAATTAAAAAAGGCGGTTGGAGGAGAAAATTTAATTTTGCGATACAACCAAAGTATATTCAGTGAATGAATAGCGAATTTCATCGCCACGAATGCCAACCTTGAAAAAATTGTACTTAATAAATTCATATTAGCATTTAGTGTTCTGAAAGTTAATATTTGTGGATCGGATTGGTGTGATAGCTACTGAATTTCCACCTCTAGTGTCCAGGTCCTAGCATTGGCAGAAATGTTTCATAGGTCTACGTATCTACATGTGTTTGCATTGCGAAGAGTAGAGTGCTGCGTCATGCGGACAGGACGTTACACGTAGTTTCCTTAATGACTTTCGTTAGAATTAGGCTAATGCCGACGTAATGTATCTCTCCCCTCTTCCTCCGTCCCCTGAAAAACACCTGCCCATCTATTCTAAACGGCTCAAATGACCATGAATGACCAAATTAGTACAATGAATTCAAGTTTTCGTAAATCTCTTTTCGATATTTTCAGTTGGCTTCCATTTCATGCCTTGGTGTGATTTGGAGAGATGCCCAACGTGAGCCTTGCCCGTTGTCCGCTAGCTATTGGAGGATTCCGCCAGAAGAAGAGGCGAGAGCATAGATGAGGATTTCTCCATCATCTTGAGGAGATTAAGTGCGGCCTAACGGTAAGTGTATGCCTTGGTTTCTATTCTCGCGTCCGTGAAAGTATAGAAAGAAACACATTAAATTGAAAGAGATGAGGTTTAGAAATTTGGACGTAAATATTCTGTTAATAGTCAGGGAACTATATCAAAATTTCTCCCATTTTGTTGGAATGAATCCCAGTGCTGCTTGGACCACTGTTAATACCGTCAGAAAGCGGAGTCGTTACAAATTTCTTAGCTAACATGGCTATAGAATTGTACGTCATATTCGTATTTTGTTGATAGAAATATATACCAGTTGGTGTATATTTTGATGGCGTGCTCATTTTATTCAAGGGCATTTCGTTTATTTATCGGCTCATCCCATTCCCTATTACTCTCTTCAGACCGGACTATTTGTTACTGATTCTTTCTATCCGTAACACCCTCTTTCATTTCTCCTGGATAAGATTGCAAGCTGCCTTGGCGGAACTTCAGCTATCCATTATATCTAAGTACCGGCTCTATTCATCTACCCTACCCTATAAAACCAGTTTCACACTATCCAGATTCTGTTGAAGAGGAAACGTTAAAAAATAGATCTGGTATAGTTCAGATCCATCAAAGAACATTCATTACTCCGTTTCATGAAGAAAGGTAAAATAAAACTTTCGCGCAATTCAAGGATTGTGAGCTACTTTAGCTTTATACTTTAGCGGAGTCACCCGCTGAAATGCATAATAGCAGGATTTTCCAGGAAAAAAATCGACCGGGATTCGAACCCGGAATCCCCTTCGGCCAGGTACTCTGCCAATTCATATTTTCTCTGAGAAAATTCTGCTATCGTGAACACCTGCACAAATTTTTAGGAAAAATAATAGGAATTTCATTAGTTTCACAATGCGTTTCTAAACACGAATTAAACGATTTAAACTAAACCGAATAAAAACGGTTATAAAAAATCGCTCCGCCAAACATACGGCCACGCTGCATATTTGAATGAATGTTTATTATTTGTTTGAAGCAAATGATAGTTTGAGGCCAAGGGTAGGTATTTTTATGCAAAAAACATTGCACAAGCAAATCGAAGTGGGTGTAATTACGTGAACGGCAAAAGGTGTCGGATTTAATCTTTAGGAGTACATGATTTGTCACTTCAGAAAAAATTACGTCGGTGCGTCGTGAAACTGTTACGCTCATAAAAACGCTCCGCAAGCAAATTAAAAATAACACGTGACTGAGAACTTAGGTGTAAAGGCCGCTTTACACGATACAATTTTTTGTACAATTTCTTGTACAAACTCTTGCATGAGGAAATTGTACCGTGTAAAGCGGAAAATTGTACGAAAACTTGTGCGATTGTCTGAATGACTGAACGGGAAATAGAACGTGTTCTAATTCCATTCGGACAAACATACAATTTCGTTCAGTCTATGCAAGAGTTTGTACAAGAAATTGTGCAAAAAATTGTATCGTGTAAAGCGGCCTTAAAAAATGATCTTGCCGAAGCCATTATGATCCCTGCCATGATTCTAACTTGACCTTTTTCCAATATTGTGTCGCATTCTTTCTGCGGCCAATATAATTTGTCTCATTTTCCAACTCAGAAGAAATACATTTCTGCTGAAGTTTTTGGGACATAAGGGACATGGTTAAATTCATAATCAGCATTATTTATAGAAAATGAATGTAAGCATTTATTATCATTTGTAATGGCTACGTTCATTGCCTTGATTCTGATCTATAAATCCATAGTGCACTCACCGCGTCAAATATATATATATACTATGGTTCCTCACATGAAAGTTTTTTAATGCACAGTAATGCTTACATAATTACGCGGTTATGCAGTTCATAACGTTAAATTTATGAGTAATTCAGGAATTGGGGCATGAAATATGATTTAAAGAGGAATTATCGTTTTGTAGGGATTATGCATTAGAAACATTGGCGATGAGATACCTTTGAAGTTCCTCTTATTTCATAAATTTTCGGTCGCAATTCCAGTATCTCACGCTCCATGAGCACTCTGACTTGCTGTTACCTTAGATTTAACATGTAAATCAATCATCAGCTTCCGCCTATCTTAGAACTTGAAAATGATTTCCGTTGCACTAGATACGTTTCAATATGCGACGGAATGAAATTTGGATTGCGCAATTCCTTCGCATGCTCTTCATCAACTTGTTCCCTAACCGAATCATCTTCCACTCGGTGAAACAACCATTTCCTTCCACCCTAGCGTGAGGGTGTAACAATCGCTTCCTTTATTATTGCAAGTTCCTCTTGATATACGTATCACGCATGGAGATTTAAATTGATGCAGCGTTCCAATTACATGCGCACTGTTCCAAGAATCACTTGGCGGAAGAAATTTCATTATTCCCTACATCTGCAGCTTCGGGATAACATTTCATTCACATTGCCATAATACTTGTCACCAATTAGTTTTTAATTACTTAGAATTAATGTGCTTTAAATATTATCACTATACGTCCCATCCACGGGACGGAATGCTGATCTTAGAATTATCCTCATAGAGCCTTTATGTAGTGATTTACATTTTTACTTAGATAACTGGTGAGATTCAAACGCGGCTTCCGTGCATGGTATGACAGTGGTATTGCCATCCACTGAATATCACCATCTTATCAATCATTCATTGTCCCCTAACCGATGATTATTTGAGTCATCTCTCTTTTCGATTATCATTTCGGTTAATTTTATTTTTATAAACATCAAACGCCACAGTAATATTTTTACTCTAGCTGCTCTACGCGTCTTATTCGAGCTTTTACTGCTCAATAATTACCATTCACTTTCTTAACGACGGCATTCTTCATAAGCCGTCATTATTTTATTTATTTCCGGTAGGTTTTTTCTTTATTGTTAAAAAGTATATGCCTATTTTATCATCCTCTTCTCATATATTTCTCATTTTTCGGTCAGATATCTCCAGTTTTTATAAAGTACCAAATTCTAAAAGTTCCCAATCTCGTTGCAGTATCAATTATAATACATGCTTCAGCATCCTAAATTAGCATGCTCAAGAGAAATGTTCCAATTTACTACTTTCTTACATCCTAGCTTGTGTTTACAGCCGTAAAAAAGTTTTCTTTTCTGGTAGAATGAATTCCCTGCTTGAGATATGCTACGTGCACTTAGCATATACTAGCTTTATAAATCCAGGTTATCCTGTTTCCCAAATACTCATCAAAATCGGAAGTAATTCTTTTCCGAATCTTCGGGCATTTTTTATCTGAAGATTTAAATTGGTCTTAACAGCCATTCATCTATTGCATGCAATAATCACTGTTTTTTATGTAATATAAACATAATCTTTCCCGGCCCTGGTTTCCAAATAAGTAGTGTGTTGGCCTGGCTACCTAATGATTGCATTTTAAATCCAACCCAGAACATGGATGTTTTATTTGCTTTAGAATTAAGATCTTAGGTCAGTGTGATATGACCACAGAACTTAAAGCATCTAAATACCCAAGACAAGTACCTGCTACTAGCCTTGTCTATGTCCCTTCTATGATGATCACCCTCTTTCTGAGAAATCCTGCTTCTTCATAGCAGTCGGCCATCATGTTGTCATAAAAATGCAAGTAAGCGTATGAATACCAATTTTATAGGGTTGTTACTTAATTATTTATATCATCATAACTTTCTGTATTGGACCAATAGTTTCACATGTGGTAATGCATATTGAGTTTAACCTATACGTTATATTAACGATGGATTCCGTTCAGATATTTGCGTTTTCCTGTTTTACAAGCCCTTTTTAATGATAGCCGGATTTCAAGGGAACCTTCAGTCCTCAAAATAATTTTTAAACTTTTTAGTTCGTTTCGAAGCACCACGTAAGTTACTTAATATTGTGAATCAAAGAACTCACAAAGAATTGTGAAATGTCCTAGAAAAACCATCCCAATGAAGAAGAATGATTTATTTTACTCCGTAGAACTCATGCCTAAAGATTCATGTCTATATCTTTTTTATCTTGTGGTTTTCTAGAACAATCGTGTTTTTGTCCTTTGCTGGTTTTCTTCAGCGGAACCATTTCTTCCAGGTCCATTAGTTTGCAAAAATAGCTGATGAGTTAAAAGCACAGAAAAACAGGAGCGGGTGTATGTAGGTTAAAATGTATTCAAGCAATTTATGAGGCATTTTGGTGAGAAATTAATGTAATAAAGATGACTGAATATAGTTGTTAGAGATCTTTCCACCCCTAAGGCCCGCTTTTGAATTCTTTGGCATTTATGAAGAATTGTCGCCCTTGATTCATAGCTCTATGTTAAAATTTAGTTACAACTTGAAATAGGACGCTAAATTCTATAATCCTCAAATACTTTTTTTTAAATCAGGCAAATGGCTACACGGAGTTTAACTCCGGCATCTTCCAACTGTTTTTTAGTCCCACATTTAACCAATTGATCACCTTTCTTCACAATAGCATATTAAATCATCATTAGTCATCAATCCTAAGATTGGTTTGACGCAGCTCTCCTCTGAATTCTTCTATCGGCTCATCTCTTCATATTCACGTGAGCATATCATAATATTTTGTAGATTATCTTTTATTCACCATCTCTTCCTAATCAGTAATGCCACTCTTTGGTGATATTTTCGCGTGAATTAGAGAGGATATCAAGTTTGGTAATAGCGAGTTAGCCAGTGATATAAATTTTCGAGCTGCTTATGTAAAGCAAAAATAGCAGTCACGAAAATATATATATGCTTTTTCTGTGGTATGGCTATGAAAAGAAGTGTAAATCAGCTTTCAGTATCCAAGACTTATTGTTAGTACCAGCAGCCATTTTAAAAGGCATTTCTGAAATGGCAAATTATCATATGTATTTGACTCTTATCACATCTAGTATCCTTGAAACATGAAAAAGAAATAATTTCACCGACCAATCTTTGCATACCAAATAATTATGTTACTGTGCGGACGATGAGCATGATAATTCTTTGCTTTTCTAACCGTAATGCCAAGTATAAGTCCATAAATTATTTCGAGCAGCTTAGATGGCGGTAGTCTTGCACTTTAAGAAGCGAAAACAGAGGGGAGGGGGTTGACTTAGAATGGGGGCACCGAAAGAATTTCACGATAAAATCTGCTTATATAATGCACGGACGAAGGAGGGTGGGTTGCAGTAAAAATTAAAACGCCTTGTAAAATAGCGCGCGATAATAGTGATCGGCACTGTAGTGGCGAGGCAGAGTGATTATGAAATGTCAGCAGATTGGCCAATCTAGGCCTCTAAAAAAAGAAGCTAAGTCCACCCGTCTAGAACTTTCTGACATCCTCGATATTAACGCTGCCGATACCCCCTTTTCCCTCTCCACCGACTTCCTCTCCTCGGGAAAAAAATCTTCGTCAGCTTTTCCAGAGGAGCTCGCTCACAAAACTGCTTCCAAACCCTCTCCGTATCCCCCACCGCTCTCCTTTTCTTACCTTCGTCCACCTACTAGCTCCCTTAAAGAAGAGGAAGAGTGAGGTAAAAAAATAAATCCCTCACCTTTCAAAAAATTCTCCACCCGATCCTCAGGACTTGCCGAAAATTTCGTCGGCGTGAGACAAGGCCTTCCTTTCACGCCCTCGAAATTGATTTATTTTTTTTTCATTCTTGGTCCTTCCCATACTCCTTTGGTTCTCGGCTCCTTAGATCCACTCTCCAGCGCCTTATTCTCATTTCTTTTCAGAGGAATCAAGACGCCCTTTCACTTGCCAGGGTCTTCCTTCACCGTCTCATCTCTCAAGACGAACATCCTTGTTCCGGCGTCTTGTCCGATACGGGGATGCAAAGATCTGGAACACCCTAGACCCCACCTCACTTTTCCTCGCCATAAAAAAAATCCCATATCATAAATGCACCCATCCCGTCCTTTTCTCCATTCCCTCATCCCCTTCCCATTATCCTTTGCGCCGACCGGGATCCTAGGAGTCTAGGAGTTTAATTGCCGATGCCCTTTGAGCACAAAGGGAGTTCGTTGACGTGTTTCCAACCTTGGGTGCGCTCCGCTTCCGAAAAATGAAAGCAAGCCCGTGATTCGTCGTGATTTGCCTCCACAATGGCGGCTGATGCTCGCGAATACCGTTCGCTGAATAAGGGAACAATCTGCGCGCTACGCTGTGTGTAAACTTCTCACCCATTCAATCCCCGCAACGGATCTGAGATTTATTCGGTCACCTTCGAGACACTGCCGGAAAATATGCATAAGCCCTCGTCTGCATGATGCATTGCTAATGATGCATCCACCATCGCGAAAGACCTGGAATGGCGAAATTAAGTAGAATTATCTTCGCTTGAGATCCCTCATCATGTGTAATGATACTAGAATACCTTCTCCCAAGAATTCTACTCTTATTCTGCCATAGAAAAGATACTCTGCCATACACGTGCATAAGTTATATCAAAGGAACAATTTATAGGGATATAACTGTGTTTTCGTTGGGTGCAGTGGTCTAATGACCTCATACATCCCCGATGAGGGCTACACTGGTAAAGACGGGAGAAAGCTAGAGCCATTCGAAATGCAATGTTGACATAGAGGAGAGACTTAATTGGGGGTATTGAGACCTGTAATATTTCGACGGTTGTATCGGATTAATGGAAACTTTTTGGCTTGAAGCTGGATGGGGTGAGCTTGGTTTTGACTGGATGGAGCTGGCGATTAAAGTTGAATATTTCAACTTTTATCGCTTTTTGTGATCTGAAGGCGGTTGTAAAAAGGGATTTGGGCCAAGGCAAATCACAAGAATGATTATGTTTATCAAGGTGATGATTGTGTCAATAAACTTGTTGATGAAATTATTAGCTTCCAAAACATAACGAAAATTATATTTTATGCAAGGCCAAAGATTATTCCAAGGCAATATTTTCAGTGATGATGTTAAAAATATTTTACGAACCCCAACTTACTATGGCAGACTGGACCATAGTCATAAAGTTAGAGAAATTGATTGCCGAACTGACCGATTCAAAATGTCCTTTTTCCCTCGCACAATAAGAGATACGAATAACGGTAAATATGTCCTATCGGAGAGTAGCAATGAATATCATTGGTAGCTGCATGTTGGTATGAGTACTTAAAGCTAACCCTACTAACAGAATGTTTTTGCATGTTTGCTTTGCAATTTCTATCTTTTTTAAATAGTGTAGTTCTGACTACTATATTAATACTATTCCTTTTTTATGCATGATATGTAGTGCATGTTTGGTGAGCAATCACCCCCTGCCACACACCCTTGTGGTGGCTTGCAGGGTATTATGTAGATGTAGATGTAGATAATTCATGCAATAACTCATTGAAACTAGAGTAAATATATGCTTATACTGTAATTTCATATATCTTATGGAAATTCTCATATTTCTATTTTCTTCCGAGAGATTTAAACGGCATTGAGCCTTGATCGAGTAGCATTAATATTAGCATTAGTGTTCATCAGGTTATTTTACATTAGTATGAAATACGTTCAAATGTTCCTACGTTGTATTTGACATTAACTTCCACATAATTTTCCTCTTGATACCCTCAGGATTCCAATCTTCTATCAGTCTGGTTAATCTTCGCGTTATTTTTCTCCCTCTGTTTCCCTCAACACAATTTTATCCTCTGTCACACCCTTCAGAACACCCTTACCCATTATTGCCTGTTTATCCGTTAACTTTTCCTCATCCTCCTTTCTTCAATCAACCAGCTCTCTCCATTCTACCATTCGTAGCTCTTATTCGTTTATCTTATGTCTTTAGCTCTCATTCGCTTGTATCCATGTCTTTTGCATGGACTAGGTTTATTATTTTTTCCCTCGTGATATTTTCATGAACGAGAATCCTAGGAAATGGCCCAGAAAAAGAATACCCATCTCTAAATTTAGACTAACATGATCTTTATGGACTGTGGCCAGAAGTTTCGTCTTGAAAATTAAAGTTGGTGACTTAATTGTTCTTTTATGCAATCTCGTTGTCTATTCTTATTATTTAAACCCATGACTACATTTTATATCAATTTTATCCGTCATTATCTACATGGTGAGGTCGCTAGAGGAAAATTTGTACAGCTTACATAATGAATGTATGTACATACACACATGGATCAAGTAGTGTGATTTTGGTCTCAGTATCATATTAAGTGAAAAGTAGTATATTTTAAAACGGTGATGAATCTAAAAAATACATGAATGCTTTTTTCTTTATGTGGTAAAAAGTCCGAGAAGAGCCTCCACATGAGTTTCTGGATAATTCTGCGTTTATATGTATAAAATAGTTCCACTCCGACTTAAATAATTACTACTTCTTTTCCTATGTAGTACTTGTATTGCCAAGACATTACGTTTTCTGTTCGCATTATTGTTGCTTGGGGACAATGTTTTTCTCACGATTTTTCCCTCTGAGTATTTGATGTTGTTTTTGTTCTTATAAATAGTTAGTAGGATGGCATGAGTGTACCGCTCGAGAGTTCTTATAGAGCAACCAAGTGCGTACTAAGGGATAGGATATCTCTCAAGGTGGTATCTTGTTATTTGCTATTTCCCTCTCGCCTCTTATTCTATTTATCACTGGGAATATCTTACCAAATTTACGACCGTATCCATAATTTCCTTATCCTTGCATATCTAAAGCTCTGCCTGGCATGGATCTCGGGATAACTTTCGTTTGGGAGCTTTGTTGATACCGCAAATGTGTTCTCTGGTCGAATTCAAAAAGGCCGAGAGAACAGGTACGGAACCCTAGGGTTTGAAAAATGAAACAGCATGAGAGAACGGGAACAAAGAGGAAATGGATACCCATCTCCAAAGGCTGGCCGCGCTATAAATCCCCAAAGGCCCCTTTCTTCGTTCTGCTCTTGGGTTTTTCGATATTTTTAAAGTTATTTATTTTTTTCTCACCGGGAGCCTTCGGTAAAGATTCCATTTACACCACTTTGGCGTCTTGGAAACCTAAAGCTTCTCTCTCCCGCTCAAACTCTCTGATCAGAGCGCTTGCGAAAAAGCCCAACGATCTCGGATGGAATTATTGCCCCGTGAAAAGTCGGGAATCGAGTAAATTGTAAATAACCCTCTTTGTTTAATGGACTCGATTTGATTCATTGCAAAGAATAAAAGGGGGTACTTGCGTTTCGATCTAAATTACCAACCACTAGATGTGTCGGTGGATTCAGCTTCAGTAGCGCCGGCTGCGAATGTTGTGTTCGAGCTGACTAATGTAAATAAATCGATAAAACAAATCATAGATCACGCCCAAGACCTTTGGTTTTAAACCCTTTGCCTCTTTCTGATCAACCCATGCATGAAAATCCGTAGATTTTAATTTTAATTCGCCTTTCAAGGTAAATTAGAATGGATACGATTCATTTACTTGGCAGTATTGACTGGTCATTGTAGGTTATGATGGAGAGTCCCTACTATTATTGTTAGCATTTTATACCCTATGCTATTTTTCTCATCTAATCGGGGTATTTTTTTTTACCCTCCATATACCTATCCTATCAAATACTTGTAACTATTTCTTCTTCATGAATGATCTGGTGTTTCCCCGGCGTATATATCTATCTATATCTACGACATACCCTGCAAACCATCTCGAGGGTGTGTGGCAGGGGGTGCATCCACTCCAGGAACAATGACACAACAAACAAAAATGAACACCGCAAAGCAAGCACTACCTTTAAAAGTAATTGGGAAAAAAAGAAGAAAAACTACCAAATCCCAATCATGTAGGACACACTCATGAATACCATGAATGCCTTGAAACCCGACGCCAATTTCATAGATACTCATGCATGCAAAAAAAAAAGGCATTGCATGCAAGTCACACGTTGATTCGAACATGCAGGTAATAAAAAAAAACTATCGACCTACTCTGAATATTACCTCTATAAACTGGAATATTACCTATATATACTGGCAGCATATTTCAAATAAGGTTTTCCAAGGGAAAAGTAGCTGATATCTCGTACATATTCATCACATTTACCCAATACTCTTGTGATGAATCCCAGTTTACGATTAGATTGCGTATAATGCTGGTGAAGTCTTCACGGGTTCTCCACCAGGTCAGGGAAACGGCTAATGCCGGCGTTTCGATGGCTAACTCTGCCATCGTCCTCAGGGCGTGGAGTGATTATTTATTCGAGTGAAGAATTTCTTCTTCACTTAACCAGAGTTCGGCCTTTGCAAATGGTCTCTAGAAATACTTTGTATCATTTTTTTCATCCACCGTTTTTGCTTGTATTATTTTCCTCAACGAGATTACAATCTTCCAGAAATAATAAAAACAACTACATATACTCATTGTACTGATTTTTATATTGTTTTACTCGAGAACAGCTGATTTTTAAACTAACTTCTGTGTTTCTTCTATGCAATCGGGCATAATCAATAAGGAAAATTATTTTTTGTAATTATCCTCTCAATTTATTTTGACTCAAGATTAAGATGATAATTACTTGGAAAAAATAATTTCTCAAAGTGTTTTAGGATGTTGGCTTAGTTAACCATTTCATAATAAAAACCTTGAAACTGTTGAGTCTTCAGAGACTAATGTCTGCCCATATTCAAACATATGCACCCTGCAAATATAAATGAAATTAATTTTATGCCGATAGAAGAATCAAGTGGAGGGCTGCGTCATACCAATCCTAGGATTGTTGACCAATGATGATGTTATTGCTAGTTTGTGACATCATCTCACTATGAGTTTTGGTTATATGTGAGGCACATGGATTCTTATCAGCTGTGAAATAATTACATAGTCAGAAGAATGGAAAAATATGGGCGTTTGTATTTTTAAACACTTACAGATTCGGCAATAAAATAATTTGATAAGCGACCCCATTGTCTCAGTATTTTTCTTTCTGCCGAATTTCTCCTAGTATTGAAATTAGTATCAATTTACATGAGACATTGCGTAAAACTATTTGCAGTTGAAACACTTAAAATTTAATTCTACTTCTATCAATTCTTTTTCGATTACATTGATCCCTTTTCGTAGAGTGTTCCCTAAATTATCACTGGCATGCCCGCTGTTCTTCCCCTTCTCACTCTGCGGTCCTTCCTTCCGCATTTCGCACCTCACGGACTAGACGTGGGAGTTTTTTTCATCATCTATAATGAATTTCGGAGGTGACGCGGGAAAGACGGGGTTAGTGAGGACGAGAGAGAAAGAGAGAGAAAGAGAGAGAGAGAGTAGAAATTGAGTGAGGGAGAGGCCTGAATCCGTCGATATTGAATGCAAACGTGAAAAGGGGGAAAATGCTCTCGAGTGGAAAAACCCCTTGCATCATTTATTATTTTCAAGTAGCGTCAGCTTCAGTACATATTAGCGCTGACATTTTGGGCGGGATTTTGATTTTTTTAGCCATATTTAATGCAAAAAAGTAAATCCCATGATTCCATACATTCCAATCTACATATTATCCTAGCAACCACAAGGGTGTGTGGTAGGTTGCAAACCATCACCAGGCATACGTTATCAATAAAAGAGAATAACATCACACTTACTAACATGAAGGTATGCAAAACGTACTACTCCGTGCATCATCGTCATCGGTCAACAATCCTAGGATTGGTTTGGCGTAGCCCTCCACTCGATTCTTCTATCGGCCAACCTCTTCATACTGACGTAATTCTCTTTTACATCCCTCACAATCTGTTCCATGTATCTAATACGAGGCCTGCCTTTTCCAATCTTCCCGTTCACTTTTCCCTCAACGATTGTCTTCATCAGGGCACCGCGTCTCAAAATATGGCCGAAGATGGCTGTCATCGTCCACGCCTCACTGCCATAAAGAAACACACTCTATATGTATGTTTTGATGAATTGTTTACTTACTTCTACGCTTGTATTCCCAGCGGTAAGTAGATTCTTCTTTCAATATAATGGGCTATTCTGCTGAATATTTCTGTCTTGCTTCGTCCATCGTTGGTTACCCGGCTTCCAAGGTAACAGAACTCTTTCACCTCTTAAGTTTTTGTTTTCCTAGTTTGACATTTGATTTGGTCTCTTCTTTCTTGCTGCACACCAATACCTTAGTTTTCTTCTTATATATATTCAGCTGATATCTGGCCATTGTCATTCCCATGGTTACTATAATCTTGTTCAGAGCCCTCTCTGTCTCTGCTATGAGTGCTATGTAATCAGTGAGTCGCAGCATGCTTATTTTTTCTCCGTAGATAGTCACTCCAGAAGACTTCTCTTTGATTTTATTGATGGCTATATCGATTTAAACATTAAAAATCACGGGAGACAGTGCACAGCCTCGTCTCACTCCTTTTCTTATTCTTGCTTCTTCATAGCTGGGTCCAGATTTAATCACAGCAACTTAGTTTTTATACAAACTAAATAATTCTTTGGTCATTGTAGGACACACCAATTCCCTTCAGTATTCCAGGCATTGAATTCCAATCCACGTTGTCAAAAGCCTTCTCTAAATACACAAATTCAATGAACGTAGGTTTATCCTTCTCCATTCTCTTCTCTATGAGCAGCCCAAGGCCAAATTTGCTTCTTTTTTAGCCTTACTTTTCCTCAATCCAACTTGATCCTCATCTAGGTACTCCCCTGCTTTTCGGTCGATTCTTCTGTAGACGATCAAGGTCAATATCTTGGATGCTTGTGTCGTCAGGCTTATGGTCCTAAAATTTTAGTATTTCTCCGCTCTCTTCTTCTTGGGAATAGGAATGATGATGTTTTTCTCGAAGTCCCTTGGAATTTCCCCTGTTGAATACATGTCGCAGATGGTTTTGTAAAGATGAGTCAATGTCTTCTCTCCTGCTTTTTTATTAGTTCTGTAGGAACGTCATCAATGCCAGAAGCCTTATTCGTCCGAAGGTCCCGTACTGCAGCGTCGAATTCCGATCTTAATATTGATCCTCCCATGTTATCCTCTTCGACTCCGCTTTCCTCTTCAACAACTTTCGTGCTGAGATTGTTCCCGTTGTATAACTCTACCTGATATTCTTTCCATCTCTTCACTTTGTCTTCATTTTCAATCAAAGGTTCTCCATTCTTTTCCCCTATGGCGTTGGATCTTGCGCTCCGTTCCTTGAAGTGGTGCCTCACTATCCTATATGCCGCCTCCACCCTTCAAAGTGCAAGGTTGTTTTGTACATCCTCGCATAGATTCTTCATCCACATTTCTCTTGCTTTCCTAGCTTTGCGAAATATTTGGTTTCTTATTATTTTGTAGCAGAGGTGCCCTTCCTCAGTTTTCGCATTCTAGTACTATCTTCTTTCTTCAATCAGATCTAAGACTTACTCCGTGATCCATGGCTTCTTTCTGACAGCTTATCTTCTTCCAAGAACTTCTTTTGCAGCTTCCTGTAGTCCACATTCAATATTTTCCCAACGCTCTTCCGCTGATTTCTCATTTAAGTCCTCTCCTATGTTGTTTCCCACTACTTTTTGAAATGCCAGGCGATGTTGAACCTCCTTCAGTTTTTCTACTTGCCATATAATCTTCTTTCCTTTTTTCAATTTCTTGAATTTTAGATGGCATTTCATCATCACTAGATTATGGCCAATGTCGATATCTGCCCCATGGTAGTTTTTGGAGTCCTTCACTTGGTTTCAATATCTCTGCTTTAGTAAAATGTAGTCTATTTGAAATCTTCCTCTGTCTCCTGGCATTTTCCACGTGTATATTCTTCGGCTGTGATTTTTAAACAGTGTGTTGGCGACCACTGAAATCCAGCAGTCTTTCTCCTCATACGTTTTGGTTTCCCAATCCGTATTTTCCAGTTATTCTTCCATCTTGACCTTCACCGACGATAGCGTTCCAGTCTCCTAAAATAATTAGGTTTCCTTCTCCTCTTACATGTTTTATAACTTCCACGATATCTTCGTAGACGTCTTCCACTTCTTCATCTTCGTAGTCCGTCGTAAGCATGTAAACCTGCACCGATACGGTATCTACAAGTTTAGTCTCGATCTTTACCATTATTATCCTTTCATTGTACTGCAGGAAGCTCTTCACACGCAATCCGGCACTCTTTCTCAGTACGATCACTATTTCAGCATTACCATTTAGAGATCTCGTGTGTATAATCCTGTAGCCCACTCCAGAAGTCTCCATCTTCGGGCCACTTCATTTTACTGATTTCTAATACGTCGAGGTCTATTCTTCGCATTTCCACCTTCAGGTTTTCCAATCTTCCGCAGGTCTGATGCGATCTCACGTTCCATGTTCCTACCCTAAAATGTTTATCACGTGTGACTGAGGTACTCTCTCGTGTAGTCGCCGCCCGGAGATCCAAATGGGGGACTATTTTACCTCCGGAATATTTTACTCGAGAGGGTTCCATCACGTCTTTACGCAAAGAAACGAGTGGAGCGGCCTCGACTCCTCGGGATAATAATGAGGTGGTTTCCCCTTACCATCCACATCGCAGTACTACAGCCGTTAAAGTAAATGTTACCACGCCTGTAGTGAAATGAGTGTCGCTGTACCGACCACTGTGGTCTCCACCTTCAGCCATTTGAAGAAGAGCTGCTGCCCTCTCCTTCGGGTGATGAGAAGCTTAATTTTTGGCGGCCTCCCGTCGCCAAGTCACGACATCTTCACAGCTTCTGTATTATTTATAGGCCTACCTTACCCAGGGATAGACCAATACCCCTCGTATAAGAATATGTGAGAATTAATACAACGAGAGAGAGAGAAATAATGCAACACAATATTTCGTATACTAACGTCAAATTATTTCCAATATTTAATAAGTTTTGTTCGATCTGACTGAGATTTCACATTTTTTAACTGTTGGCATGGTTGCTATAGTTTTCCATAATCATCTTTGCCATGTTCAAATAACAAATACCATATATTAAATTCAGTCGAGCCTGCATTAGGTTCCCATCCTCTCTGGTGGAAGGGAATGAAAAAACTTATGGTGATCGGGTTGGTGTGGTGGGTAGAGTACTGGCCTCCCATGCCTAGGTCCGTGTTTGAATCCTGGCATGGGTGGTTTATTCACTGATGTACCGCATCTTACTTGAGTGCCTTATAGAAAACACTTGAAGTCTGGTACTCTGTCCGTCTGGTGGGACGTTGAGCTATGGACCACTTGGCACATTTATTTAAGAGCAGATTAATGCCGATGCCGAGTTTCTCTCCACATTGCCTCCATTCCCTGAAAACTCATAAACTTATCTCCTCTGGCGCAAATGACCTCAATTGCCGGCCGTCTCTCATAAAAACAACAGCATCATCATCATCATTGGTCAACAATCCTAGGATTGGTTTGACGCAGCTTTCCACTCGATTCTTCTATCGGCCAACCTTTTCATTGTGACGTAATTCTTCTCTTTTACATTCTTCTCAACCTGTGCCATGTATCTCATACGAGGCCTGCCTTTTCCAATCTTCCCGTTCACTTTTCCCTCGACGATAGTCTTCATCAGGCCATAGTGTCTCAGGATATGGTCGATTAAGTTTTCCCTTCTTCTTTTTAGAGTTGTCAGCAGACTTCTCTTTTCTCCTACTCTTCTTAGCACTTCCTCGTTACTTACTCGGTCGATCCATTTAATCTTCAGCATTCTTCTGTAGCGCCACATTTCAAATGCTTCTACCCTTTTCTTCTCCGCTGCTGTCATCGTCCATGATTCACTGCCGTAAAGAAAAATGCTTCAGATGTATGTTCTGATGAATTGTTTCCTTACTTCTATGCTTGTATTTCCTGCTGTAAGTAGATTCTTCTTTTGAAAGAATGCCCTCTTTGCCTGGGCTATTCTACTCACCACTTCTTTTTTGCTTCGTCCATCGTTGGTTACTCCGCTTCCCAGGTAACAGAACTCTTTCACCTCTTCCAGTTTCTGTTTTCCTAGTTTAACGTTGGTTTTGGCCTCTTCTCTTTTGCTGCACACCAATATTTTAGTCTTCTTCTTATTTATCTTCAGCTGATATCTGGCCATAGTCCTTTCCATGGTTGTTAGCATCTTATTCAGCTCCTTCTCTGTCTCTGCTATGAGAGCTATGAAAACAACAGCAACAAATACAAAAGTTAAAACAGTGAGTTGACTTGTTACAATCAATTCCAACATATCAAATTTGTGAATTAATTGTGATTGTTTCACGTGAATCCTTTGTTACCTATTCGAAATAATCCCGATGGTTTGAATAACACACTCCCTTGGGTTTTTTACTCACTCCATTATTCATTCTTCGTATTCCTCATATCCCTCTTAAGCACATAGTGTCCCCTCTTCCCAGTCTGAGGCGTCATTAAGTGCCAGCTGGAATTCGAACAACACTAACCGTCCTTTATGGCTAACTTCTCGCCCCAGGTGGGATACCAAATTGAGAGCACTCAAAGTTCATAATGAAGACCGATAGATAGGGCGTAAAGGTGTGCACCTCTTTGCGCCTAACCTTTAAGGCAAGCTGATGGTAACGCCTTGTTCCTTTTTCTGTTCTTCCGTTATTTCTGGAGGCAATATTGACACTTATCTTTCCGCTTTCGACTACATTACTGTGAGAATTAATGCAACGAGAGATAGATAGATAGATATACAATTTATTTCACTGGGACATCGTCACTTAAGTACAACAAAGACACAACAGTTTTACATCAAGGTTCCGACAATTTCACTAGAAAACACAGTGAATATACAAATAAATACAATACAAAGCGAATATATAGCGAATGTACAACACATATCCACCTATGGAAAATATCCAATACGCATAAAAATATACAGATAACATACATAAATACAACACTGAACAACAGTATATAATGTTTAGCGAAAAACATACAATGAGACATAAATTGTGGGTATTACCATTATACAAATACATTTAAGGGAAAAAAGGCAACTATTCACCTAACAAAACGTGAAGTAAACTGTTTTTAAAGTGGAATACAGACTTCAGATTTTTCAATTCATCTGGTTGGGAGTTCCAGAGTTTTGCTCCGGCAACTTGGAAAGAGTTTTGAAAGGTTGAAGTGCGGTGATCTGGATAGTATATATATTGGGATTAGGATCTAGTTTAGAAATAGAATAGGATACAGAAATAATGCTACACAATATTTCGTACACTAACGCTAAATTATTTCCAATATTTGATCTCACTTGTTCGGTTCGCCATACATTTCACTGGTAATCTTTGATCCGTAGTAATTCCCTGGAGTGATGAATGGTATCATTTAGACACCCTACACCTACATTTGTTTGCAGAGCTGCCCATGAAACATTATTGAAGTCAAAATAATTTGTCACTTTTACTCATTTTAAGGGCTTAACGAGATCGCTGTGTGAAAGATAGCCCCTCTCCTTTTTATCATCTTAAAAATTAAAACTTACAGTAAATGCCGGAGGGTGTCATTTTGACACCCAGTAAGTGGTAACATTCTTCTTTCGTTTTAGGTGATTCTTTGGAAGCAATTAAAAACTACTAGTCAAACGGGTAAATCGAACGGTATATAACGTTTGAATTTGTTTAATTTTACATATTTTTTATAAAAATATTGTTTATTTAGTTTTCGAAAATTTAGTAGCGCTTGAGGTAAATCTATTTTCCACTACTTTGTTTGAGAGCCAGAAACGAATATGAATTGTCAAATAAAGATAAAATGTAATAAAACAGAACTATTGGATTTTGTCAGCTGTATAATAAATAAGTATGAGGCACGCGTACGGCTAAAACAGAGCGAAAGTGACATAAATGTGAAGCAATTGAAACGAAGTTTTTGGTAACCCTGTATCAAAAATACCTTTGATTTCTTTGTGTCCTCATGTACACAACTTTGTGGATTACCTACATAAAAATTATATAAAGTTTTACGTAAACACTGAATGATTTAAAAAAATATTCTATTTATTAACCACTTATGTGCGCCCTCCAGTGTTTCAGCACAATCGAAAAATAGTGCGGTGAAATGAAAATTTTTGCAGATAATAATTTGTTTAAGTCGAACCAGTTTTGAAAAAAATTACTTTAATTCATTTAAAAAACCGAAAAAAAATACCGAAGTTGCCACACTAACACTAGCAACCATAGAACATAAAATAATCCGCGCAAAAACACCGCCATGAACACATAATTGGATGGATGTCAAAATGACACCCTCCTGGCATTTCGGTGGTCCAATATGTCCGGCATTCTAGTGCTAACTGTTGGCAACTTGGCATAGTCTACTAGACTATAATCGTCTTTGTCATGTTGAAACAACAAATAACATGTATTACTTTCAGTCGAGCATGCATAAGGTTTCCATCCTCTCTGGTTTAAATGAATGAAAAAACTCCAGTGGGGATTGAGTTCAATTGGTGGCTCCCATGGTCTTGGTCTCCCATGTCAAGGGCCCGTGTTTGAATCCCAGCCGTGATGGAATTTCCATTGCTGTACCGGCCCCTACTTGAGTACCTTGTGGTGAGCACATCGAGGCCAGTACTCCGTCCGTCGGGTGGGGCGTGAAACCGTGGACGCCTTGGCGCCTCTTTTGAGCAGGTTAATGCCGACACCGAGTTTCTCTCCATCCTTCCTCTGTTTCCTGAAAACTCCTATCTTTTCCCAGCTACCCACTAATCCTCTCCGGTGTAAATTACCCAAATTGCCGGTCGCCTCCCCCAAAGAACAACAGCAACAAATACAGAAATGAAAACAGTGGGATAAATTGTTACAACCAGTGAAGTTAACCCAGTTTATGCTGCTAGTGTATGGGACCCCTACGAAACCGGTCTAAATAATTAACTTGAACGTTTGCAACGAAGATCGGCAAGATTTGTAAAGATACGGTACGATAACCATATTAGCGTAACCAGTCTATTAAATAAATTAAATTGGTAATCATTGTCAGATCACAGGTTGAAATGTAGACTTTATCTTTTAAACAAATTCCAAAACCATATTTCCAGTGATGATGTTAAAAATATATTGCGAACCCCAATTTACTATGGTAGACTGACCATGGTCACAAAATTAGAGAAATTGATTGCCGAACTGACAGATTAAAAATGTCCTTTTTTCCTCGTACAATTAGGGATATGAATAACGGTAAATATATCCAAGTGTATATATGTATGTAACACGAGTGTAGTAATGGATAGCATAGGTAGTTGCATGTTGGTGTAAGGACTTGAAGGTAACCCAACTAACAGCACGGTTTTGCATTCTTAGTTTGCTATTTTTATCTTTTTAATAATTGCCGTCTAGACTAATATATTAATACTAATCCTTTTAAATGTATGATATGTAGTGCATGTTTGGTGAGAATTTACCCCCTGCCACACACCTTTATGGTGGCTTGTAGGGTATTATGTCGGTGTAGATGAACCAATTCAAGCCCAACACTTTTTTGAACCATGTGTGTTAGTTCCACGTGAATCCTTTGTTACCTATTCGAAATAATCTCGATGGTTTCAAACATACACTCCCTTGGGTGTTCTACTAACTCCGATGTTAATCCAAGGATTAACATCGGAGTTAAAATATAAAGGTTTATATTCCCCGTATCCCTTTTAATCTCACACAGAGTGTTCTCTCTTACCAGTCTGAGGCACCTTTAAGTGCCAGCAGGAATTCGAACAACACTAGCCTTCCTCTACCCAGCCCCGGCCGGCAATAGGTCGGGACTCACTGGATTAGTGAGAAACCCAGGAAAGAGTAAGTCCGTGTTGGAAGTAGATAGGCCTGGAGGAAGAAAGGGAGGTGGTGGGATGGGAAACATATAAGAGGGGAATTGAATAAAAAAGCACTTCAAACAAAGGGAGCGAGCTGATAAAAATGGATCTCGGAATAAAAGAAATGAAGAGAGAGCCAGGGGGAGGAGTTGGGGTGAAAAAGAAAAGCGCGATAAAATAGAAAATCCGCTGGATCTGCGGGGTCGGTTGGGGAGGGGGTGGGAGCCACTTTGTATTATGAAAGGCTGTAGCTTCGAGGTTGTGCTCTGGGGGTTTGGGGAATGGGAGGAAAGGGTGGGTTTTGTGGAGGGGGTTGGGGACTGTTTTCTGGGGAGGGGTTGCCTCCCGGAGCGGAGAGAGAGGAATGCTGGGAACGATGCAGGGCCGGGGAGGAAGATGCTGGAAGTCTGGTGGGGTGATTCCTGAAGAGAAAAGTATAAGGGGCGTTCCCAGGGTCGGTGTTTTCGGGATGAAAGGATGGAAGATATAAGGGGGGAGGAGGAGGGAAAGGCTTGGGTAAAGAGGGTGTGGGAACGGTGAAGGGGGTTAGGGATTTTGGATTCGGGAGGGTTATGTCGAGGGGGGAGGAATTGGGAAGGATCGGTTAGGGAAGGGACGGGAATTCGAGCGGGGTGAATGAACTGTGAAGAAATAATTTTTGGGGGCGGATTCTTGATCGCTTCTTGGGCGGGAGGATGGGGGTTAGGAAGGAATTGGGTTGGTGGCGTTGAGAGGAACCGAAGGAGTTGAAGAAGGGGATGTGGGGAGTAAAGTGGAGGAAATTATTTATCATGATCGAAGACTTTGGGAAGCGTAGGTTGAGCGTGAATCGGGAGAAGTTCAAACCACAGCTATTTTCATTCTCCATTGAACTGATCGGGGATAGCGTTCTAAAATCTCAGGTGAAAACGTTAAAAGCTATTGAACGATACACATTGGAAATGAGTTGACAAAAGATCAATGTGGTAATGGGGAAATCATCATGTATCTGAGGTAATTTTTAATAAATGTTTATCACTTCTTATTTACGTTCATGCACTGTGAAAATAAATTCGTAGTGAATTTTTCTCTATCATGTCATTAGGAATCGATTTTTCAACCATTTTTGTCACTATTTGAACCTGCCGTTTATTTTGTTTCAGGGAACAAATGTAACAAAACCATGCGTCAAAGATATTGAATATGTCATTCAGCAAGGAAACCATTGCTGATTTTTTTATCAAGCGCGTAAGGTTGACGTTTCATTTTCATTCTACTTAATATGTTCACGCTAATTTACGGATTCAAATCATGAGAGCCTGTTAAAATTTCTCCGGTAGAAATATTAAAATACAATTCCGCATCAGTTTCTTGGGTTATCAGCTTTAAGTGAAGACAGATCTGATCTGTCTGTTATTTTTTAACGTCTAATTTATCGTATCTAAATATTTATGCATTATCACCAACAATGATTAAATAGCTAATTATGTGGCATAAATGTCGTTTCAGATTCCATACTTTGAGTAATACTCCTGTAGGCAGTTAAACACAGTTAATGTCTCTACGACAGTGAATATTATTTTTGCTAACACATTATGCTAGAATACCACGCTGGTGTTCTAGCAATACAATCATGTTGTGGAATACATAAAGCAAACCGCGTTGCCCACAGCGCGTGCACTCTTTCAGCAGACGAAATACAGCTTAGGAACGTTGTTTTTCTCTACTAATGCAGTTCAAACTTGAGAATGATTAGCAAGGTTTTTAATTTTGCCAAAAGTTGCAAATTCGTTTTAAGCAATCCAATCGTGAAACTGTCTCGCGTAATGCGGATTAGGATACTGGAATGGGATTCCCTTAAGCTTGATGAGATATGTTAAATTCCTTTAGAAGGAAGAGAGAGGCACCAGATTCGATTAATGAGCGTCGAGTCTGACTCTGATTAATGGTGACGATGAGTAATTGCCTTGTGTCGTGTTCATTTGCCCTTCAGTTAATACTCGCGCAGGATTGAGGGTAAAATCCCAACATGCTTAAGCATAGTCAACTAGAATTTTTGGTGGTTCATGGTGTCATACAATGGATAATCTTGACAGCTCTACTTATCCAGTGAAATCCAAGTGTGAGTGAGGGCAGAGGAAGCTGAGTATCACTTGAGAAAAGGATCAATAGAGTAACTTTACGAAGTCATTCGAGGTAAATCCAGATTAGTGATTATTATTTATGAATAATTTTCTATAAATCATCATCATCATCGATTCAATGATATATTTGATATAGCATAACCCTAGATTCTTATATCATCTAACCTACTCAAAATGACTTAATTTCTCATTTTTATAGCCTTCTTAGTTAATCCATACATCTCGTGAGTTCCACTGAGTTTTTTCCCTCTCACTTTTCCTCAAATCAGACCGTCATGTCTTTATGTATATCCTATCAGGTATCTGGTCTCCTTTCAATAGCTATCGTAGGACCAAATTTAGAGACAGGAAGAGGCTTTAAAATTACTCTATTTAGGAAAAGAAGGACATCACACTAAAAGAAAGACCTATTAACAGCTGTAAATGTAGGCGTGGATAGAGAAAACACTTTATAAGAACATAATTCCGGAGTACGCATCTTTATGGAATTGTTGTATGGACTATAACCGCACCAGAACTGCCACTTCTTTTTAGACTTCTTCATTTGTTATTCGATTCGTCTATTTATCTTCATTATTCTTCTTTGGCACCAAATTTCAAAATCTTTCAGCCTTTGTTTCCTGCGGTTGTTATGGTCGATGCCTTATAAGCGTATAGCAGCGTGCTCCGGGTCTAGGTCCCATACCAGTGTTTCCTTGAGTAAATTAAGGGAATGACCCTAAAAATGATGAAAAAGTCGTTCATCAAAATGTTGGCTGAGGTGAAAAGCCTTGGATGAAGACCCGCCAAGATATCACTCAAAATATATAGAAGTGTTCCTTGTAAGCTTTACAAATGTATGAAGTTCAGTTTAATGCCATAAGCAGTAGCATTTCTTTCCTTTTTTTATATTTGGTCCGTTAGATATTGATCCTTTCTATGGGCATTAGAGGCTAAATAATTGCTTGATACAAGTGCAAACATCATCACTAACAGTGCTCGAAAGACTTAGCATTCATTTGGCGTAGGTATCCGTACTACTCTATCATCGCATGATATAGCTAACTTGGCTTATGGATCAGATTAAAAGAATTTGACATTGCATTGTTAGTTGGGATTAATTCACTAATTTTAATGATAACGTCTGTGTTGACAAACTGATATTTAGCAGTAAAATTCATCTGCGATTAACGGAATTAGTTGCAAGCTCTTTTGCGCTGTATTATTTTACTTTTTTAATAAGCCTAGTTCTCAGAATCCCTTGTTTGGTTTAAATTTAAAGCTTTTCTTAATAAAAAGTTGCCTTTATAAGTGTAGCTATCTTGCCGATTGCTGGGCAATCCATAATACCAATTTTAATGCCAAGGCGGAAGAGAAAAAAAAGAATTTACAACCAATGAATGTTATAAAAGCCTGTTTCGGCATTAGAATGTATTTGAGATGATCGATTTTTATTTTTATTTGATTGTTTAAATAGTATATTTTATCTTGAGGACAACGAATGAAAAGCTTCTGTCCAAGAAACAGTTTCTGCGGCCAACTGAAAAAAAGTATTTATTTGACCGTACTGCATCCATATAAATTATTTCCAAGAAATAATTTTGCATATATTACTCTAATCTCACCATTGATGCAAGGGCAGAGGCAAAAAAATCCGTGATATAAGCCAAAGTTAGGTAATATAATAAATCTAGAAATTTGGCTAGATAAGAATGTCGTGGAAAGAAAGGAAAGCAATTATTCCGACGGGTTAAATTATATCCAGTCATAGGTAGACAACCTTGTAGTGTGGTGGTTGGTGATTGTAAATCAAGGGAAGATTACCTTCTCCGTGTTTGTAGTGAGTACAGTCCCTCGTACGACGAAAACCACTCCTTGCAGATCATACGGCACTAGACTGGATTAATTGTAGGAACTTGTTTCAACCTCCAGTAAATTACCCACTGCTTCACACGGCCGGGAATTACAGTGGCACAGAGGGATAATAAGGAGAAATAAGACGGATTCAACAGGTTGGATTACTATCCTCATTGTTCCTGTGATGTGTCCGAACGGTCTCTTCAACTCTTTCCTATCCTCGTGGTTTAAATACCTCTATTGGGTAGCTAAATGCCTAAGATTAAGAAATGAGCATCGTTGCTAGAATTTTTCGTTATTATATTCTTCGTTCTTGTAAAATCAGCCGAAACATTTCTTCCTTGAAAATTCACGTCAAAGTAAGTCACTATGCATGCTCGAAACCACGGAACAGTATGGTCCCGGAGCACGAAAACTGTGTTTTTGCGTAACGTATATATTCCAGTTTTGTGGATAAAACTGATATACAGTATAACCCCGATATAGCGTCAGCCTTGGTTATTGCCCCGGGCCCCCCGAACCAACGTTATAAGCGGGAAACTTTGTGTGCGGTTATGAACGGAGGCCGAGTACTTTTGGGTTATATGGGCTAAAATAGGTTTTGTTCGTATAAAAAAGTAATTTTAAGTACTTTAAGAGCATAATCTCATGACTAGAGATAAACGCCTCATCTGATGATAGATGAATAAGTTTTGAAGTAGTCAGGTTGCATGTGGAAAAATCTTTATTTTTACATAGGTTTAAAGAAAGAATCAATTCTTGTTTGTTTCTTTTTTATACCTGTCGACATAAAAGTCTCAAGTTTCATTCTCAGACTAGGAATCTCCTCGTTAGGGAGCTCCTGCTGATGGACGTACTTTCGAGGGTTAGTTCTTGTCTATCTAGTATCCTCAATCTGGTAATCCCATGCCTTGTGTGTACCCTCATTTTAGCAACAAAAAAACTCTGATTATGGCAGAAACAACTACGAATCTGCCACAAATCTTCGATATTTTTGCCGAAAACGTTATAAACAAAGCTTGGAAATATGGAGAACAGACCTTTTAAGCGGAAAAACTTTATAAGCGAGGATGTTATCCGCGGGATTTTTAACAAAGAAAAGACAGATTTTTTTGGGAAAACTGGTGACCAACCTTATATGCGGGGAAACGCTACATCGGGAGGACCTTATATCGGGGTCACACTGTAGTGTGTGCATTTAATGAATGAATAAAAAACAAGGTCCAACTCTTTTCGCTAATTAGGGATCATTATCATCATCATCAAGGGTCAACAATCCTAGGATTGGTTTGACGCAGCCCTCCACTCGATTCTTCTATCGGCCAACCTCTTCATATTAGCGTAGTTCCTCTCTTTCACTTCCTTTACAACCTGTTCTATGTAACTCATACGAGGCCTGCCTTTTCCATTCTTCCCGTTCACTTTTCCCTCGACGATTGTCTTTATCAGGCCATCGTGTCTTAAGATGTGGCGGATTAAGTTGTTCCGTCTTCTTCTTATAGTTATCAGCAGACTTCTCTTTTCTCCCACTCTTCTTAGGACTTCTTCATTTGTCACTCGGTTGATCCATTTTATCTTCATCATTCTTTGATAGCATAATTTGAGATGCGGGATAGTATTTATTTAAATCCAAAATTTCTGCTGCTATATGCCCTAGATACTAAAATGGAACACATACATTATATTATTCGGCTATTCATCTTCCTCATCTTATTTTCTATGAAGTTCAATAGATTGTATGTAGTTATCCAGTTTTTGGTTACAGTGACATCAGAGGAAGCTTTAGATATCTCATTTTTTGGTCATCCATAGTGCCAACTAACCTACGAGAAAATCCCATATTCCTTTGGTGAATGATGGTGGTAAATTCCTCACGCTGTGACTGGTGGTTTAAAGTCATTACGTATCCTGGAGAAGAGGAAATGTCTTGTGACGGATTGGCCGTCTTATCTTTGTTTTTCCCTGGTCGCGCCTCCCGCGCCGGTCATTTGCGTCCCAAGCCGGGTCCCCGTTGCGTAAGCGAGATGAACGCCTGCCTTTTTCTGCGTGGATATCTGGTAAAATGTTCCTTTGTCTTGTGCATTGGATTCTTTAAGAGTGAGAATCACGCCACTTATGTGTCTACCCAGGTCATTGGGCAGTGTAAGCCGTGAATCTATTGGTGATTTTTTAATTGTAGTCACGTGAGAGGGGGGGATGAGCGTTACAAGGAGGACGCCGACGGTTGAGTCGGGAGAGATATATCAGTTGGCAGTTGGTGATTGGGAGTCGAGCACAGAAGCTCAGGGTGTGCTGGTGAAGCCAGGCGAGAGTGTGGACGGAGAGAGAGAGGCGATAATTGGAGACGGAGATCACCACGACTTCCGCGAGGAATTGACAAAGTCGTTCCCTAGCGGTTTTTCCTGCGTTCTGCCCCAGAAGAGGAACGAGACGCAGCGGACCTCGATCCCGGCACCCCAAAGAGGAGGTGCGGTTTCGGGTAGATAAGGGCGACAGACCGCAAAAGCTAGCGGGTCGCCGCATCCCCGGAACCAAAGGTTGGACGAGTTCCTTTCAGTCGGAAGGTGCATGTTCACAACTGGAGTTGTAGAATTCCGTTCTCCACGCCACCATACCGAAAACTCAACGGTGCAGTCTCTCCGCGCTGGATTTCGCCGTCAAGCTCCACACCAGCTCACACATAAGTATCGCCACACCCGTATTTCCCCAATCCTAAGTGGTTTCAACCCTCTTATTCACGCTTCCCCGCTGTGAAACCCGTGTGCGCCAGAATAAGTGGTGTACGAGATATCCAAACAGAGTTAAAGTCCCTTCAGGTCAAGAGAAGAGTCAAACTGATCCCAAGAGTGGACAATCATAGTCCTACGGGACCATATTTCTGTATCACTTACTCCCGTCCTCATCATTAGTATTCATAAAAGGACGAGGAGCGTGTAATTCTCTCCATTTAGTAGTTTATTTTATTTTTTCATGTTTGGTCATTTATTTGGTCCAAGTATTACAGGGTGATTAGTTCATTGTGGTTAATTTCGTTCCATTTATGTCTCGCCATTCATTCACCTATTCATCCCTCATTAGTTAGTAAGACCTGTGTTATTTAGCTGTAGAGTGCCTTCGTGTTCATTTTCATGCTCATTTCATTGAATAAATGTTGCTTGTGTTAATTGTAAAAAAAAGGCAGAGGTTCATTCTTACGCTTCGCGTAATTTCTCCCGCGCTCACGTCATACGGCCCTCACTGTTTTACCGTCCGCCCTGGCTTAAAGTCCCCCCGACCCTCGAACAATTTGGATCGTCCTTGCTTTGCTGGCTGAGCTGGTCCGATGCCGCGGTTTTGAGGTGGCGCCCTTCTCAAACACGCGGCAAAGGTCGCGATATCCCTTTTTCTCAAAACCATTTCCCACCCGGGAAAGTCCGAAGGAGACGAGGTGTCGAGGCAAAGGTAAGGGTTCCATTACTCGAAGGCGTAAGGACTGCGGCGAGTCAACGGGCAAAGGAGAATCAAGCCCGTTCCGTCACAGTCTTAACCGAACAATGGTCAGTAACTTCACTGCTTGATATGATCAATATCCCACTAAGATATCCATAAACATATTATACACATCCGATGGACCGCAGGTTGTCATCCACTGATCATGAATTGCATTCATGTCATCGTCACCACGGGTCAGAAATTCTAGGAATGGTTTGACGTAACTTGCAAGTCCATTCAGTTATAAACTGCACTCTTCTAATTTGCATAGTTCTTCTCTTTTGTGTCCAACCTCGAGGTTTGCCTTCATCAGGCCATGATGAGACATTTATGTAACCGAATAAATAGAAATATCACCACTAATGGAGGTTGGAAGATATCCAGAATTAACCACGCTAGTCAAGTTAGCAGAAATCGATATCACCGCCTCTTAATTCTGAGAAAAATGAGGTTGGGGTTGTCATAACAAAGCAGTCATTGAAAATTTCCGAAGACTGGAATACTCAAATGCCAAATTAACCCATTGGCTTAGTATTTTTTTAGTGATCTCCTGGCCCCTGGTAACGATTTATTTTATCAAAATCTTCCTTATGAAAAATTTTTTTTATCTCTGTATATAATTTTTTAAACAATATGAAATTTTTACATTGTATTAATTACATATTTTTGTACTTATTTCAATTTTTTATTATTGATTTCACATTTTTTTCAAATATTAGAGCAACAATTGCAAAAATGTCAAGTTTTATAACAATTGGTTTATTATTATTAAAAAATTGTATTTTACATAATATTATAAATGATTATAAAAGATAACTTGGCATTTATTACTGTCAATAAATTTTAGTATGGTCAATGATGTAGTTTTGGAGAAATTTGTTGTTGAATTCAAGTGCCAAAATCTGTAAACAAAAATTTTCTTTTTAGTACTTCTATGAAAGAGACGCTTTCCTGTTGTTATTTTTCACATTTGTTGCATGGAATTATTTACCGGTAAGCGTAAGAACCTTTAGTATTGATAAAAAGATCTTATTTATATCTAGTTTATAATTTATTTATATTAGTTTATAATGAGTTTCTCCTACCTTTACATTTTTTTAGTATGATAGTCTTTGAAGCATTCAGGTATATGAAGGGCGATATGACACTGCTCACACTCCCACCGGCTTTCACTCTTCTTTCCCCGTGATTTACATGCTTCACAAGCACGCGACGGATTCTTTTTCACAGGATTTGCTGGTATACGGTTTGGGAAGTGGGCCCAGTTGGCAGCTTGAAATCTTGTAGGTGATGGGCCTGATGATGGACGCCCTCTCCTCTTGTACTCCGGTAGGGTTATTTCCTCCAGAATTTTTTCCGCCATATTCTCTCTAAAGTCATCGAATTGTACTCTTCTGCCATTGTGTTTTTTATACAACACATATGCATTATAAAGCACCATGTCCATGATATAAAAAAAAACTTTCCGATAGCCTTTGGCACAGCGGCGCATTATTGGAAAAGAAGCCAATTGCTGATCTTGTCTATCCACTGCATTCATTTGCCTGTTATAAGCAATGATAACTGCAGGCTTGACAACTGTTTCCCGTGTTTTGGCAGACATCTTGCCGGTGTCAGTGATTTCAATTTCCTTATGGTAAGTTGAGAGAACATGAACATCCTTTTTGTCCCTCCATTTGAAAGCTGCTATCCCATGGCAGAACATTACCTTGGTTTCACCTTTCTTCAATGCCATTTTCTGGAAATCCTTTGGCATATTCTTTCGATTTTGGCGTACAGTGCCTATTGCATTTGTCTTTTCGTCAATCAGTTTTTGGAAGAGTGCAGGTGACGTGTACCAGTTATCCACAGCTAATTTGTATCCTAAGCGGAAGTACGGCTTCATTAGCTGTAACACTATTGCTTCACTTGAAGGAACTTCTAGTGGTACTTCTGGTCTTTTTCCGGTGTAAATTTTGAACTGCATACAGTATCCCGAGGAACTTTCACAAATTTTATAAAACTTTATGCCAAATCGTGCTTGCTTACTAGGATTATATTGTTTGAAAGATAGTCTCCCTCGAAACTTCATTAGACTTTCGTCTACGGCAAGATTTTGTGTAGGAATATATAAGGACTGAAATTTTTGATTCACATAGCGAATGATAGGGGAAATTTTTCTTAGTCTATCACTTTCATCAAAATTTGCATTATCAGTAAAATGCAAAAACTTGGATAGCAAAAGAAAACGTCTGTATGGCATTACTTTACCAAAGAAAGGAGTTTCAGTGACTGCTCGTGGACTCCAGTATTTATGAATTTTATTTTTCTTTACTTGGGCCATCAAAATACACACTGCAAAATAGGCCTGAATCTCTTCAGCAGTTGTTGAGAACCATTCGTCAGTCAGATTGCTTTTCCGGCTTCCGGTTTCATTCAAAAATGATTCTGCAAACCGGTTAGTCTCCTCTGAGATCGATTCCCAAAAATCAGGTTTCACAAACGCATAAAAAAATCACGTTCATTTGCATTATTGGGTAAATTTCGAAGCACTCTTGCATTTATGCCTGGTACACCACAAAAATCAAACTTTTTTACACTGGCATTACTATTACACCACTTCCAGCAGTCCACTTTTTTCCGTTTCTGGAGCGGTTGATGTTCCACTTCGTCTTCATCACCTTCTTCGCACGACGTTTCGCTTCGAACACTGTTCATGCCATCAATATCATCGGTAGAGTCTTCATCTGTACTACTGCTAAAGCTATCACTCTCAAAAAGAGCACTTTCAATATCATTATTCGTGTAGCTCTCTCCCTTTCTACCAGCCATTTTCAAGAGCACGGGCACACAAAATAATCGCGAACGATACTGAACTAACCCTCTCCATACGAAACACAGGACTTATAAGCTTGGTATTCTAGAAGAAACTGCTTACTTACATTGCGATAATTTTGAATGAGTAGCAATGGAAAACAAAAATGATTACAAAGTAATTTCTTCTCATATCTATCTATCTTCTCAATTTCTTCTTCTCAATCTACAAACAAAGAACAATGGCTTCAATATAGCAGTTGCCATCCACACCGCAGCTGTTCAAAGCAAGATATTCCATATCGCGAGTTACATCTGACACCTCGAAAAACAACTATCTGGTCTCTTATTTTCTTTTCATGTATACAAAGTAAATGAATGCGGTAGCAAAAAAATCTAGAGTAAGCAACGATAACACAAAGAAGTCAAGTCAAAGAAGAAGATACGTATTAGAGCTAAGGAGAGCATAAAAAGAAAGCAGTAAACAACTCCGCAGTAAAAGTAACGGAAAGAAGTCACTATGAAGGTGGCGGCGGATAAATAATAACGTGATAATTAGGAAAAAAACAATGGGATTCAAATGCAATTTACGTGAAGAACTATCCTTCTGCAAAGGGATAAAAAAGATTTTAACAACAATTTATAAACATTTAAATAATAATGCGAGTAAAAAGAAAGCGCTGTAAGGAACCGGCGAATCGCCGGCTCTTTAATTTACGACCAAGTCAGGCCAGCCGGCGAATCGCCGTCTCTTTAAGCCAATGGGTGGCTCTCGACAGGTTCTGACCTGTTTTGCCTGGTTCTATCCCCGTTGATGATTGCCTAGGCAATCGAAAAACCTGTTTCGGAGATATTGTTTTCCATAATTTAACTTGGCATTTGGTTTTCTAGTCTTCGGACATCAATTAAGCCAAATAAGAAGCTCACATTATTTCATCTAAAGCAGTCATTGCCGAGAAATTTAATTATGTTCACTTTTAGTACTCAATATAAAGCATATCGTAAAGCTTTTACGCATGTTTTCGCTTTTTGCTACTGTGAGATAACGTTGACTAAAATATCCATGATCCATGATAATAATTAATTCCGCCAGGGGCAAAATTGAGAATCCATTGTTATCGGCAACCCTAACCTCTTAATGAAGACATAGGTAAGGTGCTTTTACATGCTGAAGTGAACTGATATGACAGTTGACTACTAAACCCGCCTCACACTTTTAAACAGCATATGTGTTTCTGGTCATGTGTTGAACACAATCTATCCATTGTCGAGCTATTAACAAAGGAGAAGCCCGACTATTTTCAGGATGAATTTCCTGCACGATCGCATCAGTCGCCAAACGGAAAGTGATTCAAGATGTCTGATACCAGGAATTTTGTATATAGGCACTCCGACGGGAAGATTCCACACCTTAATTAACGGGTATGAAAATAATTATTATTAAAATTTGTTGTTTTAAGTAATGCATGAAAATTTAAGTCAAAATCACTTGTGACTTAAAAATGGTTATTCTTTGTTACGCGGACGCCGAGTTAGAGGCTTTAAGCAGCATAGTAGATGGTGCAGACATAACGTAGCAGAAGCGACAGCGATATTTCGGATAACTCTCGAATGTTATAGTAGTCGTCCTCTACGTTTAAACGGATCTAAACACTCCTAATGACCTTTAGACACAGCAATCGATGTTGATTTGATGTACAAGAAAATATTTGATTACTTTCTTCCACATTTTCGCTCTCTTAAGTGCAAATGATAACCTACATCTACATAATACCCTGCAAGCCACCTCAAAGGTTTGTGGTAGGAGGTGGATTCTTACCAAACAAGCACTAAATATCATGCATTTAAAAGGATTAGTATTAATATATTAGTCTAGACGGTCCAGACTGCAATATTGAAAAAGTTAAAAAAAGCAAACTACGCATGCAAAACGTGCTGTTAGTTGGGTCACCTTCAAGTCCTTATACCAACATGCAGCTACCTATGATATACATCGATTCACTCGTATTGGACATATATACCGCTATTAATATCCCTAATTGTACGAGGAAAAAGTACTTTTTGAGTCTGTCAGTTCGGCAATCAGTTTCTCTAATTTTGTGATTATGGTCCAGTCTACTACAGTCAGTTGGGGTTCGCAAAATATTTTTAACGTCATCACTGAAAATATTATCTTGGAATTTATTTAGGAATTGAAGTTTACATTTCAATCTGCGATCTGACAATGACTCCCACTTAAATTCATTTAATAAACTGGTTACGCTAAAATAGTTATCGTACCGTCCCTTTACAAATGTTGCCGATCTTCGCTGCAGGATCCTGTACTATCGCAGCATATTCCAAATGAGGTCTAACAAGGGAAAAGTAGTTGATTTATCGTACATGTTCGTCACACAAATAATTAATGTATTTTATATGTATACCATGTAATAATAATTATGATAACCGTGTGTTTTGAAGATCTGTGATCGAGCTATGGTATCAATTACATCCACCGCAACACTCCGTGTTTTGTTCGTTATTTATCATTCATGTTCGTCTGTCCTCGAGTTTCACTGAAAAAAAACCTACACTTTTGGGATTCGAGTTGTAATTTCAATTATTCGGGGGAGGCGACCGACAGCTAAGGTCATTTATATCATTTAGGACAGGTGGCTAAACAGATATGAGGAGGAATATTTAAGGAAAAGGTGAAAGGGTGTAGAGAAACCAGAGGTCAGCAATAGCCTTCTCTAACGTTGCCAAGAGGACCGCAGCTTAACTCCCCATCCGAGACGAACGGAGTACCTACTCCACTCGAAGTGATCTCTACAAACACGTCATGCATGGAATGGTATTATAATAGATAAAAATTTCTGCCACTTTCGGGACTTAGACCTTGGCACTTGGAATGGGATGGCAGTACTACAGCAACCACACCGACGATCATGAACGATTGGTGACTAGAATAATTGCCTCCTATCCCTGGCGTCCGGGTTCGAATATCGGCTGCGGCAGAGATATTTTATTATTACATCTGTCCCGAAAGAATTACTGTGTGTTTCGTTGCTGTGTGTGGTTCATGACGATCGAAATCGCGGAATGATTGTAGTGGTAACCTTTGAAACGCTTTTGTGACATACGGTCGTATATCTGTCGGTTGACATTGCGCATTTGGCATTCAGGCAACATATCGCAATGCATGCAATTTTCCCGATCGGTTTTCGAGTCATCTAATGTGCCAATGAGTATTCTATTCTCTCTTAGCATCAATCAAGTTTTTCCTTATCCTTTAAATCCGTTCATTATTTCTTTTTTTCGAATCCAACTCTTCCTCCGCAATCTAATAAGCTTTAGTCCTAGCGGAGAGGATATTTGATCTCAGCGATACGAAACATACAGTGATTCTTTCGGGACAGATGTAATAATAAAATATCTCTGCCGCAGCCGATATTCGAACCCGGACGCCAGTGATAGGAGGCAATTATTCTAGTCACCAAACGGACCCGATCTCCATCCTCATGCTTTAAAACCGCGAGATAAAAGGTTAAATTTTTCCTTCACCTAGACCCACGTAGTCGCCAGCCAATCTCCTTAATTCGGTAAGGATTCGGAAGGAAAGTGCTTCGGGAAGGACCGTTGAGATTGACAGTTAAGTGGAGAGGGGTTCGGGGCCGTAAGATTCGGAGGGATGGTGGCCTAAAGGGACGAAAAAGGTCAGTGGCAGGGGCTGAGGAGGGTTTGAGAGATGGACAGGGGCCAGGGGAACCGAGGTGAGGACGGTTGGACTAACGTTGAGAAATGAAAGACCCCTCTCGCAGGATTGGAGGCTGGATCCACGCCCGGAATGGGAAGGGGGTGGATCTTAAAGGAGCTGGCGAGTTGGGACTTCCAAGGATCGTAGGGAAAGCCTAAGTGGACAATCTTTCCTTCTCTCGCACACACCTACGTTTCTGTGCCCGGAGAGACATAAGATGGATGCTCGTGAGTCACAGGATGAAATTTTAATGCCTCCGCGAGGCCTTCCCAGGTCTCTACCTACTGGGATACATTTTTTAAATCTCCCAGCCCAAAGCGGGGGTTGTTAGGTAGGTATGTTACGAAAGAGGAGATAAGAGAATAGGTGAAGGAGTACGTAAACATGAGCAATTATCCCTCATGTTGCCAGTTCGCCATAGGTAACGTTCGTGTATACGCTTGAATTTAACCATGTCTGAATTTGTTCCGCAGTTAGAGTTGACCGTATAAGGTACCTAATTATCCTCTATGGTTAAAAAAAAACAAAAACTGCTGTGGTGAAAGTTATCTTTCGTTCGCATGCATTGATTGATTTCATTCCAAGTGTGAAGTGTGAACCAAACAATGCATCGTTCCTTATCGAACTCTTCAGCAGCATTTTCTTTACATTACTTTTAAGATTAGAGTAAACATTTCTCTTCTGCTAGCTAACGCCCGATGATTCAACGCAATTATTCTACCGAGGTACTACAACTACCATCTTCGTCAAAAAAGCTGCCCTCTGAAATTAATAACAATATCCATATTTATAGGTCATTTATTCTTGTCAAAATATGTCTACATCCACATCTACGCAATACCCTGTAAGCCACCGCGAGCGTGCTTGGAAGAGGATGAATATCACCAATCGTGCACTATTGACATGCAAATAGACTACTACATGGAAACATATTATATGATAGGGTTATCTATATATCTATATCTACGACATACCCTGCAAGCCACCTCGAGGGTGTGTGGCAGGGGGGTTACATGCAGTTAGGAGGTTAGTATCTACATAGTAGCAAAGTATTATTGGATATGTCCCTATAGCTGTGCAACACTGCAACACACCGACAATATGCACTTAATTTGACGAAGCGATTTTGAAACGGCAGTATTAGTGATTGGAGGAAAGTGTTTCATACCGATTTCAACATGGTGTCGCGGAAAGATACTAGTCTACTCATTGCTCCTCAGGATGAAGGCAACAATAGGTGATAACTTCGACGGTTCAGCTAGTACGAAACCAAGAAGGTCTGAAGGTCGTGCAGGAGAAATATCACATGCTACGATTTAGGTGATAATGAAACCAGAATTGGGGTGTTTTTTTAGATTAATCAGACCTCATCTCATCGGCACAAGACATTATGGTAACTAAATTTGTATTAAAATATAAAAAATCATGGAAAGGAAGCCAAATTTATCATATCGGCGTCAGTTTATCTTTCTAAAGCAATATTATTGAAGTTTTCATGTAATTTCTTCCACTGGGAATCACTTGTGGTCAAATCCTAAACCTGAGTAAAATTTAATCAAGTTAAACTACATATTACCATTTCTTTGTGTATTTGCGCGCATTTAACTGTCTATTTGATGAATTTTTACAGTTATTTCAATTTTTTAAGTTATGTCGCACGCAAATTCAACTTGACCCTCGAGATGATTCCATTGGCGCGAGGAATTTGCCTATAGTCTGGGCCGACCAAAATTGCCTAGGATCACGATATAGCTGCTTATAGCCGCCTTATATATAGCCGTCTAATTAACCTTCGTGTACTTGTACGTAAGTGATCCGATTACTCTTCCTGGTGGATTCCTGCAAGATTCAGGCAGCTGATTGCCGAAGTCGGACGCGGATTCAGGCAGGAATTGCTGGTTTTTAATACACCATTGCGTGCATTACACTGGGGGTTTATCAACACTTTTGGGTACCCTTACGCATAGCCTCTGACCTTGTTGCTTTCTCAGTCAACGTGCGTGGAGTCGGATGTTTTATGACAGGCTTCTCGTGTAGGACCGAGGGAAAAGGACCGCCTGAAATATTAACTCCGCCATAAATTGCAATTGTGACTTCAGATCTACCACGGAGCGCAGAGAAATGGCGTCTCTTGCGTCGGTAAATTCGTTTCTAGTTGTCCAGGTCGTGAAAAATAGATCACGCACCGAAGTGAAGCAGTCGGACGAAAGTGTTTTGGGGAAATGGCTCGAGAAATAGACCAGGCAATCTTTTCAATAGCTCTTGACATACGGCGTCATTTAGCGGATAAAATTGCTCGGAAAATTGGAGTGGTGAGACAAATTTAAAAAAAAATTCCCATAAACTTTGAACAGTTGAATCAGCGCATATTTTTTTCAGTTAAATTTTGCCTCATACTGTGAAAGTTGGTTCCTAATATAAGATCCACTTGCTTGACCAAAAGGTTTTCTCTTAGATGATGGTTTGGCGTCAAAAAATTCACCCTGAAAAGCTCTTCGAATCAAAATTAAATAATAAGAAAGTTAGGAGGCATGGAATAATAGGTAATCATCGGTGAATATCATATATTAGGAAACAAACAAGGTTACTGTTTCTTTAAATTTCAGGTTTCACCCATGTACATTGTCTTCTCTTAATAACGTTCAGTAATTACTTTTATTTTCATACCGTGACCAACATTTCTATATACATTTCTTCCACTTTTTCAATAAGATATGTATTTAAACTGAAGTGTGTTAGGTTTTATACACACATGAACTTGTCCTTCATCAGTTAAGCAAAGGGTAAAAATACCAAATTTGGTTTAACGCTGCTCTCTCCACAAACTACCCACTCTTTCGTTGCTATAACTGCATATTCCCTTTTAAACTCTCCATTAGTTGACGCCCATGACTTGAGCATTGCCTTCTGCAGTTAATGCATTAATCTTCCTCTCGACGGCTCTCTTTACGTGGCCTGTTTCCTAATGTTATGTCCAAATATGATATTCTGTTTTCATTCCGAATTTTTATTAAACAAAACAGTATCAAGATACGGGTAGCACAACTAAAGAATTCTCGGCCTTAGATACCGGGTTCAGAGCTGGTTTACATTTCATTGGAATCCCTAATTGTGTGCCATGTACCGAGAATCTCAATTGTAATTCTGGGTCCATAAAATAGGAAGTGAGCCGTGGCCCCTTTCCCGCTTCTCCTACTTTACTTCTTTCTTTCAGAATCTCACGTTCACGCCTTCCCTCCCAATATGAGACCCTTTAAGTGTGAGACGGTCGTATTCTGATGAACTAACGACTGTCCCCATTGTGTTAACCATCGGTGGAAGGATTGTATTTTAGCAGTGACTATAACGTTTGTTAAGGTTCCTCGACAGATTAACTCATTTGCAAGGCTGTGACAGTCCGAGAGGCTGACGTTAGCAGTAAAACATTTCTGTAGATGACGTTTCGTTCATCTCTTTATGACCCTTCTATGCTTTCTTCGCGCGGAGATTCCCAGACGGTATCAAAGGTGTCCTCTAGTGGGGAGTTTGATGGTTTGAGGTGGAGAAAATTGTAGAATGAGGTGGCAGGAACTTTTCAGCCCCAAAAAAAAATCCGCGTCTTCCGAGCGGAATAGGACATAGTTCTTTCGAGTCAAAGTGAGACCACCTTATCCGCGGGGCGTTGAGTGTGTGGGATGGGTACGTTGGATGTGACGGAAACGAATCGTATTTTAGAGTCGTAAGGTTTTAAGGCAAAGCGGGCGTCGCTGGGTTCAAGGAAGGGAAAACCGTCTGGATTGAATGGTGGCTCGGGTAGCTGAGAGAGATTGAGAGACAAGGATGGAAAGGAAGGAAAAAAGCTGGAACCTTTTGGGGCAAAGGGATCTAAGCGAGGAAAGGTTCAATGGATGTGCTGAAAGGCAGCTATCGGCTCGAATGGATACCTCGGTTTCCAGCCTGCGACGAAGTAGAAGATAGGGCTGAAGTATGGAGAGATGTCTAGGTGCATAGAGGCATAGGTAGATTGAAATATTGTTCATGAAATATCATTCGAAAAAAATATGTATCGTTTATATTAAAAAGTTTAAATACTATATGTTAACATTTTTTTCGACAAATATAACTCAAAATGTGCCCTGCTCTTTGGCATCTCACTTTCAGGAGATTTAAAAGTTTTGTTTTGCATCGCATCTTCATAGGATCCTCTTCACTTGAGCAATAGTTTACATACATGACCATCGCATCACTTTTAATTCCTTAATGAGGTAATAGTAACATTTCGTAACGTCTTCATTTCTTTTCTATTTCTTTTGAAAAAAGGTACTCATAAAGATTCAGAACGTAATAAAAATGAATTTTTTGGCCATACTGAAAAAAGCTTTCCCAGAGGAAAAAAGGTCCATTATGACCCTTCATAGGCTTGTAAAATGACTGCACCGCAATCAAATGTGAGAAACTTTAATTTTTAGAGCAATAAATTACAGATATGTGGTCAGATTATTTCTAGTTGTAGCTCTGCTGGGGAGCAATTAAAGCTGCCAAGTTCGATTAAGTATTCTGAGTGGACCGTTATTATTGTCTGAATTCAGTAGAATGAGTATTAATGTTGTATGTGGTGTCTTCTCCATAGTAAATAATCCAAGCCTTAGTTTTATCTTGCTGATCTTCAACTAGCAGGCAGCCTCTTTCATTTTTCGCTGCTGCATAGCGTATCATTTCAACTAGGTTCAACAGACGTTTTAGATGCAATACTACTATTATTGTTCATTTATTCTTTGTAAAAATAAAAAAAATCTGCAACTAATCCTACTGACAATGAGTGTTCATGAATTATGTTTGTTGAGTGCTATGAAATTTATATGCAGTGTTATTTTACATTATAACAAAGTTTTAATAGTTCTACTTGTGATTTATTTGTTATTTTTATGTAAGACGTTGAAGTAAGACTTCTTTTGTTTTTGACATTTGCTAAATAATTTTAATATGTCGCGCCCAGTTCATTTACTTAATTGGTATGAGGAAATGATTTCAGCAAAATAATTACTGAAATTCCATTACCTGATGCTTTAGCTTCTCACTAATTACAATGTTTCATTCACCATGACCCTGACGGAGTAATTCTGTATGGTGAACGCAAATTTGCCCAATTGGCAATGGAATCCATTAGGAATAACGGCGAGGCATATTCAAAATTTAGGAGATCCTATGCTCCTTTGCTTTATTTTGTGTGCGATTTTCGGGAAAATATGTTGACCTATTTGTAAGATCCTTCCTATCGCGTCGACCAAATAGTTAAAATCAACTCCAGCGAACTGTTCTCGCTCTTTTATTTGCACTGATCAAATGTTGTATATATACCGTCTAATCATTTTAAAAACCATTATTGAGGTATTATTATGTGTTTTCAAGTATGTATCCGCAACTATAGTCACTTTAGAATAGGAGGAGAGGTACAAGGACGAGAATGGAAGGGAAAGGGTGGAGAAAAACACTTCGTCGGCATAAGTCTGCTCTTAAAGAAAGGCGCCGAGGGGACCACGACTCAACGTCCTATCCGACGGACGGAGTACTGCACTCGAATGCTCTCCACAAAACACTCAATGCCGGATTGCTAGTTAATAAAAAATATCTTCCACCTAAGGGGTTCAACCCGACCATACTATCTTACACCTACGACCATACAAACTTTATACACCACTGATATTTGCAGATCTAATGGCAGTTTTTCGCATCGCGTGTACCAACTCTATCCGTCCTAATACTTATTAACCTAAAGCTTCCTTCTTTCGATGCATTTTCGTTTCTTCGTCATCCATTCAGCTGTAGGGTTCTTTTGTTTGTTTTGCGTTGTGTCTACCACTCACCCTCCTTGGCCATCGTGTAAGTGCTATTTGTCTTGCATATCAAAGCCACTTCCACCTGCGAGTTTTGTAATTTAAAACACTTATACCACCTGCATTCTTCTTTTTAATACAACATTTACCGCGATTTTTAGCAATCAAAGTCTGTAATAATCTACAAATCCAGCGATAAAAATCCATTATGGCATCCTTCAGAACTCCTTTGTGCTTTTTCATAATCCCCAGACTTCTGAGCCATACTAGCTATACTAAAATATTATTTGCAACTTGGTGTCGTACACTGTAAAAAGTTGATCTGATTTTCAGTGCGATCTGAATTTAAGCGCTGTCTGGTTGTAAGGCAGGAACACGGATTCAAGGTGCGGAAGAGGCAGGAACATGGATGGTTGGTACAGGAGCAGTTAAGCAGGAAGCAGAGGTAGCAGGATTCTGGATGGTCTGATTTTCAGTCGTTCACCTGCCTTATTTTTAGACAAGATATTACTGCTGAAATTCAACATACCCTGTCTTAAAATTGTTGCATCTGAAATTCAGATCGCTTTTGTACCTTAAAATCAGATCTACTTTTTACAGTGTAATTTCGATTTGTTGTCTATTTATCATTTTATCCCCCGTAGAATTGTTTTTAGATCTTGTATTGTTTGTTTTCCTTGTGTTCTTCCACCTGATATTGTTTTTGCAATTTTTTCTATGAATCATGAATTTTTTGACCCTTCTATCCGACCACCAGGTACTTTTATTATCAAAGTTTATGTTCGATCCAGCCTTTTATATGCTTTCTCTGTTTATTTAGTTAGTTATTCAGGGGAGGCGACCGGCAGCAAAGGTAATTTGCGCCAACTAGGATAGGTGGGTAATTGGGTAATAGAAGGAGTTTTCAGAAAACGGAAGAAGGGTGGAAGGAATGGGGTCGTTTACCATATTTTTTTATTGCCGAATCTGATAGAGTTTGTAAAATAAAAAGACTCGTATTTTTCAGTTTTTTGATCCGTCAATTATTTCCCGAGTTATAAGCGCCGAAAAAATGATGTTTTTAACCCTTTCGGAAAAAAGGGCGTGGTGCAACCTCTGACGTATATCTACTTCGTCCAATCACAACTGAGCCTGCGAACCTACTTTACCTTATCGCAATGGGGGGGACACAGCTGACTCGGCCAATGGTAGCGATTGCGACAGCATCTGTGCAGACCTCCCGAGAATCCCCCTTCACACCCTTCCCCTTCCCTAAAAGCAGTCGAGGACGGGAGGAGAATGACGTCAATGTTACCACAGCAGCATTTTCGGTGGGCGTCACCTTTTGCTTATTTACATTTTTGATTTATGAGTGAATGGTTGTGGTTAGAAGATTAATTTTTTCACTAAATTTCTTTTTTCGTTTCCATCTAACGATTTCGTGCAAAAAATTGCGATTTCGGTTCCGAGTAAACACCCCCATTCCGGCGACGGCATTAGCCTACCCTAAGGCTGGGCGCCTAGGGGACCATGGCTTAACGTCCCATCCGACGGACGGAGTTCTGAACCTGAAATTCTCTCAACTAGGCTCTCAAGTAGGGACCACTGAAAAATCCGCCCATGTCGGGAATCGAACCCGGGGCCTCGGGATAGGAGGCCAGTATCCTAGGCAACCAATCAACCCGATCCCCTTTCCTCTATTTTCCTCAACCTGTGTTACAGATTACATTCATCAACTGTTAGTTTCACTAAGTTTTCCTAGTTTCATTCAAAATATTCAATCTATTTAAGGCTACGGATATTTTGCACAATTTAACCTAAGATTTTGATCCAAGACTAACATAGCACCCAATGAGAGTGTTTTTGTAGATTGATTTTGGAGACTTCATTGCCATCATATTGTAGTGGAGAATTTACTGCGGAATATTTGCATTCGTGAATATTCAGCATTTAAAAGTGTGAATATTAAACTAATGTCGTATAAATGTGGAGATTTGTTAAACAAAAGGATGGGATTTGAGTTCAAATGCTTTTAAAACAGGATTTGAGTGTCCCTATAAATTTCTAAAAGAAGATGTACAACATTTCAGTAGTGTTGATATTAGAAATTCTACGTCCTTACTTCAGCTACATCCACAACTTAATCTACACAACACCCTGCGAGCCACCACGAAGGAGTGTGGCAGGGGGTGAAGTTCACCAAACATGCTATATTTACTTGCAAATGAGAGCTATAATGCTGGTATATTATATGTAGGAGTCACGTTCAACTATGTGATTAGTAACTACACATTAATGAATTACTAACTGGTTTGGAAAACCATTTACCTAAATATATTTATCGGAATTTCTCTATTATGCATGTGTTAGTAATGCTCAAAAATGCATCCTTCAACTTTACTACTCTAGGAATTTTTTACCTACCTAAAAACAAAATTAATGCTGTTTTTAAGGACAAAAAGGGCCAGTATAACTATAAAAGTAGGAGGTCAGAAGCTAGAGCAGGTAGAGCAATTTAGCTATCTAGGCAGTATGATGGAATAAAAAGGGTATAGCAGTATTGAATTGAGGAGAATCGCATTGGCAAAAGAAGGTTTTACTCGTAGGCGTAAACTAATGACAGGGGCGTTGAGTAGGGAAGTGAAGAAAAGACTAGTGAAAAGTTTAATATGGAGTATTACACCCTATGGGGTGGAAACGTGGTCTTTGCGAAAAGAAGATGAAAATAGACTTAGGGCTTTTGAGATGTGGGTGTGGAGTAGGATGTGGGTAAGTAAAGTGGGTCGAAAGGAAGACGAACGATGAAGTGCTAGGATTGGTAGGAGAGGAAAGAAATTTGATAGATGAAATTAGGAGAAGGCAGAAGGTATGGATGGAAAATTTAGTAAAAGGGTATGGTGTTTTGAAGGAGATGATTGAGGGAAGAGCGTTGGGTAAGCGGGGAAGAGGGAGGAGAAGAACGGGTAGCTTGGATGGAATGATGGGTGCCAGGAGGTATGAGGGGCTGAAGAGGGACATCGTGTGAAATTTAGGGGGTGGGAAGAATCACAAGTCCATTTAGACTTACCTTCACCGGCAGAAAACTAAAATAATGATAATAATTTGGTATTTTAATTCAAAGCTCGCGAACTAGCCTCGAGAATTTCAACGGTTGCACTCGCTGAAATTGCGCACTGGCAATTATTCCAGAGAGAGAAAAAATCATTCATCTTGACGGGACTTGAACCCGTATCTCTTTATTTCCGGCCAGGTACTCTGGCAATATGTTGTTCCTTTAAAGCCTCTATAATATCCAATTGATATTCTGCCTATTGTGATCTCTTACGGTACGCGGGAAAAATGACATTTTAAATCTATGGGAACGACAATTTGTCTCTCTAATCTTGTTAATCTGATAAAACCTAGCATGATACACAGGGTTTCTTCTGTGTATATGTGTATCGTCATCTCTAAATAAATCTGCTGCGAATATACCTACTTAAATACCGCTTAGCTACTGGGAAATAATGTATTCGTTAAGCAAGATTCACTTATTTCTTAACACGACCCATTTCCCCGTCCATTGAAAGTGCACCCAACGAGGTAACTCATGAGGTGCACTTTCGATTACTGATAATTCCCAGGGCAATCGCCGACCCAAAACCGATATACCCACACAGCTGTGCTTCGGAGTGTACCGTGCGAGGTATAGATGGGATTAGCGAGTGATTTTAATTTTAAACATTCGAGAATGGCGGCGGAGTAAGCCATCGAAGCGTTAGAGATGGAGCCTCTCACCCGGATGAAAAACAGAGAGACCTTCATTAACATTCGATGTATTTGCCTTCCAAATATAATGCCATTAATAGCTCAAGAATTCCAAGAATATGGTTCGTAGCATAAATCACTTAAAAATCAAAGTAATTGCACAGATAATGAATCTTCTGTTTCTTTAAGCATATGTTAAAGTCTTCCAATTACTTCTGGTGCACTGAAAAACGTTACCGGATATGTTTAAAAATTAGCTAATTTCCCCACCGAGCCCCCACTCCTTCCATTCCTATCCTTATACCTTTCCTATCGGTCTGAAGCGCCTATTAGTGTGAAAACTGATTTGAAAACACCCTAAGTAATAGCAAAGTAGTGCATTGATGAATGGGACCCCATCCCTTCCATTCCTATCCTTATGCCTTTCCTCCCGGTCTGAATCGCTATCAGGCGCAGTAAAAGCAGCGCTATGTAGTGCGCGTAGAAGCAGACTTGAAAACACCCATGAAAAAAATAGCTAATTTATTTTACTCATATTTAATTGCATCTGGCTGGTCGGACTTCTAAAAATTTTCATGGTAACTGATCAGAGGATTTTCAATTTGCAAAACTCAATGCTAACCATTATGGTAAGATTATACTGTACGTAACTTGTGCGTATTCTTCTCTCAATAATTCCGGCCTCTAGACCTCAGCACCTTAACCTCATCCAGTGAACATCTCGAATCATATATACTGTTGAAGGTTTGAATCCTACGTAAGGAATTCAAGAGTTAATTATGTAACTAAACTTTCCATTGTTCAACTCTTGACGCTATACGTTTATTGAACGAAAATCAAAGTGAGATGATCCGGGTGGCTATGAATTTATGAAAAAAAGTTACCAACTTCAGGAAGAATAGGTGATATAAAGAAGCCAAATGGAATATAACAAACTGAATGAAAGTGAAAGGATACCTGGAGCTAGAGAGCGGATAAAAAAACGTTCTCGTGCGTTCAAAATTTGATTCGGCGAAGAGTTCCTTGGAAGAAAAGTGAAAGGTATGGATGATTGGATGAACAAAATAGGAATGAGGAAAAAGGATGAAGGAAGTCGTACAAGCTCTGTAGAATGATTACATACAAATATCTAAGATTCTGATCCCTATTTCACCTATTCAAAACTTGACCTTAGCTTATAGATTTCGCATGTTACATTAATTTATAATAGGGGAATTTTCTTTTGATACCGGAACGCTAAAGCTACGTTTCCATGTGGCCGTTTTTGCGTTGACTCACACTGCGCCACCAATCAGAAGCGAGCAACCTGCGTTGCCGTTCGAGTTGGTTATCTTTCACCTTTCTGCGTTGACGCAGCTGCGTCAGAGTGAGGAACAACGCATTATACCTGTCATTTGTTCGTCACGTGATTCTTTCGCTGGATTATCAACTATACCACGGTTTACCACCGTCATATGTTTTGGTGCGTTGCTGCTGGCGCTGCCGGTGACATGAAAACAGGGTATTTTCCTGCCGCACAACGCAGCGTCAATGCAACGCAAAAACGGCCACATGAAAACGTAGCTTAAAACTCGTTGCTAACGGCCAAATATATTTGTTGCTTAGAAAGCAAGTTGACTGACTTATATGACATCAATTTTTATGATGAAGCAAGAATATAGAATGTTTTTATAATTGATTTTGAATCCAGAAAGTGACAAAATAATAAACGGAAATAGTGAAAAATATTTTATTAAACGCTTGCTAGAATACTAGTTGAAAATAATGTGAAACCAATGATACCGGAACGCTAAAACTCGTAGCTAACGGCCAATTGTATTTGTTGCTTACAAAGCAAGTTGACTGACTTATATAACATCAATTTTTATGATGAAGCAAGAGTATAGAATGTTTTTATAATTAATTATGAATCCAGAGGGTGACTAAATAATACACGGAAATAGAGAGTGAAAAATATTTTTTTAAACGCTTGATAGAATACTAGTTGAAAATAATGTGAAACCAATGTGCGTGCATCATCTTTAATATAACCGTCAAATGCAAGGTCAAAGGCAGGCGCGGTTCTGTAGGAGGAAGAAATTTAGGTTGAAAAATCGGAGAGGAGGGTAGCAACGTTCGACCCTAAAACTAATAAGAATGCGGCTGATTATGAATTCACGCTTCCAATGATTAGACATGGGACGGAATGAAGATGATTAAATATCAGGACAGATACAAAATATGAGTTTAGCAACGTAAAATCTTACAACCGTTTGCTCGGAGCCAAACGGTAATATAAATGGTGGCGTTACCTATCTAAGAAAAATGGTCCTAACGTGAACTTAATGTAGAAGGTTTCTTGTGTAGAGAAGAAGATCAGTGTTGGAATAATCAAATATGAAAGAAGAAGAAAAGAAGTTGGAGGAATTAAACTAAATAAAGTAAAATAGAGATGGTGTAGTAGAATGTTGAATATCGTGCTGGAAGAAATAGCGTTGGATAAAAATAGAAAACATCTCCAAGAGAGAGTGTAAGAGCGAAAAATATCCCTCTAATGCAGTTAAAATATGCTAAGAGTTAAAGATGAGGTCATTGAAGAAAACGTGGATTTGAGAAAAAGGCAAAACTCCACTGCCACTGCTAGGGAAATATATTAACCAAAAGGGAAAGGAGCAAACCAAAATCTAAATTATGCAATTTGATAGAATATTTATTAAGTTAATAGTACGAGCATAATTGTCCTCATCGATTTTATAATTTTAAAAAAATTTGTGTCTGCGCAGTTAACATCAGGAATTTTTTTTTATAAACCTAGCAGTGTCAAATATATGGAGTGTATTCTTAGTTACTCCTTCTGCATATAGTGCTGCCCTGTAACCAATTACAACTAATTGGATGCATTAATCACTTGAAACCTCATGCTATATGAATATTTTAGGTGTTTCCATTCGTTTAAATTAAGTGGCTTGCGTTACATTTTATAAACATGAGAATATGTTCTCCTCGAATTATAGCAATGCATGTGTTAGCTACGATAACAATTATAGATGGGGAGAAGTACATAAATTGTATTCTTAGTACATTATTCAGCTTATATACCGTTAATACATAGTTTTAAGTAATTTTTAACGTACATAATTGTTTTTAACGCAAAATCTCCCTTTTCATTCGATTGGTATTTTTCCCATTACGATTCTTTCCTGCACAACCATATCGTGTGGAAGTGAATTTTCACTTTTTTCAGAAAATATTCGTACAGATCGAGGATTTACAAGTAATCATATTATGGAATAAAATACATTCAGCGAGCCGAGTATCCTTGGTGATCTTCATCCTCCAAAAGCAATTTCATTGCGATTAAATTAATGGGAAATTGGTAGCTGGAGAGCAAAAACTGGCCGTCGTTCTGAATGGGAAAATAACAATAAGAGGAAAAAAGAAAAAAAGAGCCAAAAAAAACAGAAGAGGGGTGGGGAAGGGAGGCACTGCCTTTAATTTTCTGGCGGAAAGAAACCGAGATAAAATTTTTTTAAGCACTATGCCGTGGCCTGGTTATATTAAAAATCACGTCCTCGGGAAATTGCTCATTATATCCGTAAATAAAATGCATTTCAGAGAGCTCGGTTTTCTGCGAGACGGAAAAGGAAAAAAATAAGTTCCCTTAGAGAATCGAGGGAAGCCATTCAATGTACAAGATAGGCTACGAGCTACGTGCTAAAGAAAGGGAAGGAAGTGAGGTCTTACGTGGGGCAAAATTATTCTGAACGAGTTGGAAGCACGAATGAACGGAAATTAAAAAGGATGCAAATGTTTCAGATGATGCGACACAACTGGATAAACAGTGAATTTGGCGTAGTGAACGTTTTTAGTATCAAGCTCCTTAAAAACTGGAAAGTTTTAACTTGCCCTCCACAATTTCAGGCTTTATGTCGTGGAAGCATTAAACATACATATTGAAAATGGACAATCGCAGGTTCTTTTCTACAGATAGAAGGGGTTTAACTATGGAAAAACTAGATTTTGTCACACTAATAGCTTTACTATTCGTTAACATTGTACCTTCCGTTTTTTTCTCTGTAGTTATTCAACTGAAACAAAAGATTTCTTAAATGAAATAAACCATAATATTATTCTTGACCTTATATATGGATGTTTTCCACCACATGATTTTTAACAAATTCATGTGGTGGAAAATTAAGATAATGTCCATTTAATACTTTTTTCGTAACGTCAGGTTTACATGATGTCTATTAATGAATTCACTTAGTCACTTCCACATAATTGTGGATATCCAAACTTCCTTTAGTTCACTTAGTCACTTCCAAATTTGTGGAAGTGACTAAGTGAATTCATTAATAGACATCGTGACAACCTTCCACCATGTCAAAGCTTCGAACTTTGATTTTATCAGGTTTACATATCAAAATGGACCAGTTTCTTATGAAAAAGGGCTCAGCTTTTATTGAAATTGTTCTTGGTCTAACCCCTTTGCTAGAAATTTCAAGTGTGTTCCGCGTTTAGAAGCCCTTCAAATCGGCATTAGATACGCCAGTGCCATATGGAAAGGGAAGAGAGAGAGCGAGAAATTGATTGAAATTTTGCCTCTGCGCAAGCCTGCTCGTAAGAAAGGTGCCAAGGGAATCACGGCTTGTCCCATTCGAGAGGAGGAGTAATTTCAGATTGCCCTCCTTGTATCATTTGAGTGGAGATTCCAGAAAGATATCTTCTGAGTTCAAATCCAGGCCCTACCATCCGCGCCAAAATCTTGTAGACTCGAATTTTAACCTAAATAACTCCGAAACCGTTCATCAGGTTGTTACGTTATTTACATAGTTATTTATATAATTTTGTTTTTGACTGATTACATTGTTAGAGTAATTTTTAAAAACAAATTTTGGACCTGTTTCTTACGTTAGAGTAAAAAAGGGTCCATTTTTTAGCGCAACGGCGCCATGCGTCACTTTGACGCCTAATAACTTCCAAGCGAAGCGTTTGACTTAAACAGGTTTTTAATGCAAGGTGAGTTATACCTTTATTATTACGTCTGCGAAGTTTCAACGTTTTAACTTTAGTACTCAATGGAATTCTATTCCATTTAAAACCGCACTTTTTCTCGGCTATTATGCATCATGGCGCCACGAGAGTAAAACATCTCACGCTTGAAATTTCCAGAGCGAATCAGATATTATCATTTAGCTGAAGTTAGCACCTTATTTTATATCGAATTTTGTTTCCTGAAAAAAATCAGCGCAGGAAAAGCGCAGCGTTGACGGCGGAGTGTCCATGATGCATAGTTGCCGAGAAAAAGTGCGGTTTTAAATGGAATAGAATACCATTGAGTACTAAAGTTAAAATGTTGAAACTTCGCAGGCGTAATAATAAAGGTATAACTCACCTTGCATTAAAAACTTGTTTTAGTCAAACGCTTCGCTTGGAAGTTATTAGGCGTCAAAGTGACGCATGGCGCCGTGGCGCTAAAAAATGGGCCCTTTTTTACTCTAACGTAAGAAACAGGTCCAAAATTTGTTTCTAAAAATTATTCTAACAATGTAATCAATCAACAACAAAATTGTGTAAATGACTATGCAAATAACGGGAAAATCCGACGAACGGTTTCGGAGTTATTTAGGTTTAAACTCGAGTCTACAAAGTTTTGGCGCGGACAGTAAGGTTAGAAAGCAATTACTCTTGCCGCCCCCTTTCTTCTCATATTCCAATGAGGTTGAGTGTCGCAAGGAAAATGGGTTGGAAGACCACCTTTTACATGCTTCCCGCACAAAAGCTCGCATTCGGATCCTGGTAGAAACACCAAAGGACTCCCAACTTAAAAGCGTGGATTCTGAGAATCCGAGGAACCAGCGATGGATGAAGCAAAAAGGAAATAGCCCATGGAACATCCCAAGCGAAGAGGACATGCTACTGAAAGAAGGGCCTTCTCATCGCTGAATATTCATGCTCTGAAACAGGGAATTATCTGTTAAGAACATACATTTTGGGCATGCGTCTTTATGTCAGTGTGACATAGACAACAAAGAAGTAGAAAAGTCAAAGCTGGAAATATTCCGTATGTGTGCTACAGAAGAATTATTATGGGAAAATGAGTCTACTGCTTAATTGAGTAATGAAGTACTCCTAAAAAGACTGGCAGAAAAGACAAGTTTTCTGAAAAAATTAAGAAGTCATGGCTTTATCGGCCATGGCATGAAACATAAAGAGTCTGATGAAGATAATCATCAAGGAACAGGTTAATGGAAATAATGGAAAAGTAAGGGGCCACATAAGATGAATGGAGCAAGTAGTAAAGACTGTGAAACAAAATAATTACGTAAGGAATAGGTGATAGGAGAAGCAACTGGAAGATTCATCTAACGGATCTTATGACTGATGATTGTTAAAATAGTGATAACTGTGCTGGGTTTAAGGCTAGGGTGAATATAAAACCATGCTTATTAAATTCTAGCTAAATCAGAACTTCATAACTCTAGAAATTTGATAGAACATTTTCAGTGGAATGTTTTAAGTTATCATTTTATTATATAACTTTCACTCCCATCAGAGATCATTAATTGAAGTGATATCAAACCTATCTGTTTTGGTCATTCCTGTTGGTTCAAAATATCCGAATTAAGTATGACGTCAGCTGTGCCATCTTAAATGTAATAAAAGAGTCATGAAAAGAATTTATATTTTCTCACGCTTTCATTTATGCGTCATTCGATTAAATGATTGAGATATATTGTAGAGAATATCTCGTTCTTTCATACTCGTATGAGCTCATTTTGGTCTTATAATTGGAATGGGATGGAGCACATGTAGACAGAAAATATTGGAAGAATATTTTCTGCTATTATGGAAAATTTACTACCTATATTAAATGAGAGACAAGCGTTATGGAATAAGGTGGATTTTTTTGGGGGTCGTTCTCTTCCCACGCAAGGAGTCTACTTCTTAAGGATCGGTGGAGTTTCAACTGAAGGCGGTCGGCATGAACTAGTTGCAATACCTTCCAACTCTATTGTCGAGTGTAGCTCCCAGCTCAAGATTTGAAGCAATTTCGACCACAATGCGCGTAGCCTCCCCCACCCCTCTTTCTTTCGCCACGGATTCACCGGCATTTCCATGGATTTGAGCCTCGCGTAAGGTACTTGAACGCGCCTTGAAATTGATAATGTTCAGAAGTAGTTTTCCAGAACTTTTGAGCAGTCTCTCCTGGACCTGGAATAAGTTACTTATCCCGATTTATTTTCGCCTAACGCCTTAACGCATTATTGAGAAATGTGATTGAATATATTGCATTACTAAATCTTTGATATTAAGGGTTATATTCTTTATTAAAAGCGAATTTTTATCTTGAATATCATGGCAAATTAGGTGGGGTTGTTTGAGCACTGCCTTCCTTATCAGAGTACATGAGTTCGAATCCTAATGGTAGCTAAAAGTTTTCATTGTTATGCCGGACACTACTTATTGTTAGTGCTGTGTAGAAAAAATCTTCTCCTGTCTAGAGTTTGGGTCCGGGATAGGGAGAAATGTTTTTCGGGTAAATCACGTTGCGTACATGAGTGGTGTGGAGAGGACTTAAGTTCAGTGCTGCCTGTTCATAACAGGGCGTAAAACATTGGATCCATTAAACATATCCTCAATAAACTGTTGCTCGCTTTCCTCAAATTACTATAGTTTATTTTTCAATCCACGTCTTGAGAACATGAGTAATTTTTGTCCACGACAGAAATAACAATTGTAGCACTTAAGGATTTCAATCAGAAGGAAACGTGTTGACATGAATTTTAATTCTCATTGCCAATGTTTATGGAAATATGAAATACCTAAGGAATATAAATATTTATAAGGTTATTAGGTATTATTTTGCGGTATGTAGCAAATCTGAAAGCTTTATACTAGTAATTGGCCTTATATATCAAATTATGGAATCAGACATTTCCCTAGTGAGTATTTGCAAATTAGTGATGCTTATGTAATAATGAGGGACTGGTTATGTGTATCCTTTCCGTGATTAAACTGGCATAATGACTCCCTACAGTTGGAATGTCGGAGCAATGAATGCTCTTTTGATGTCAGATCAGTTGTAGGAATTGTATCAAATGATCACGAACCGTCAGTTCTTTAGTTAAGAAACCGCTAAAGGAAACCGCTAAACCGCTTTGGAGATACTTTTGCAGCATAGCAGGATGGATATTAGAGTGATGGTTTTTTAAAACATTCCAGTGGAAGGCAATGGGAAACTACCTTTAGTGCTTCCCCTTGTATGAAATAGTTCCCATGGATAGTGAATATGGAAAAGGTAACCAACGCTAACCATTCACAATGTTGAATCCTAAGCTTCGTTTGTTTAAATCCATATCTGAATAAAATGATAATCAAAATGTACCCTAACCGGTAGAAAACACTCAATCAACGATAATTACTTTGTCATCCACAAAAATATCTAATTTCTACCGTGATGTTGACACTTTAAATGAAATTTGAATAATGAGCACCAAACTCCACATTCCAAATCGGTACGACTGCATTTGAATGCAACAATTCACTTTGACTCGCGCTTTGTTCATGACGTGCGCGCTGCTTCTCATTTTCGGTGGCGTCGAAACGGTTTTCCATTTAAATTTGTGAATTTCGGTGGCGGGAGGAGTTGGATTGGGGAACGCTTCATTCTGTTTGGTCCATGTCCGAAAAAAAGAGGATAGATCTGCTCATTTGAATAGCGATTGCTTTGCATGACTTGTCTGTGGTTATTTGCATTGCTCGTTAAATGTCTACGAAAGATCGAATCAGACATTCTAGCCATGGATTTGATGTTTACCGATTCAAGGAATAAAATAAATTTTCATGAAATTTTGGAACCTCATTGTAGAGGAGATCCGCAGTATAGCCAATTGAAAGGTGAGTGTTCGTATTTGCAAATTGTGAAGTCTTTAGTACATTTATAGACGTCTAGTAAGTAATGAACTATCCTCAGCATAGTAGCTCATAAAATAACGTATTTTATTTTCTCTTGGTGTGTATCTACCTAAGTTATCATTTACGAAATATCAATTTTTTTTCTTAATGTTCATACGTTAGCACAAATTTCCCTAATTATTTAATGAATCAATTATTCCTTACATAGAATAGATAAGTTCATTCATTTTCCGGTGATCTGTTACAACTATTCATTTCGGTTATCAGGCTGTGAAATATTAAGGATCGTTTCCACCAGCATACTAGTGGAACGGTGATCTGTAACAACTATTGTACTTCTCATGCTGTGCTATAATAACGGATTTTTTTGCTCTAACCTTTCATTGTACTGGTATCCAAATACAAAAATTATTGAGCATGAATTTTGATGTAAAACCCTTCGGCCATTATATCTAGGAAATGTATATTTTCCATCATCTTTAGATGGTACTATTATGCAGGTTGAGGTTGAGCTTGCAGAACAAGAATCATCCCTTTAGGCAGTAAAAGTACGTATAACTATAGAAACAATGACAAATTTGACCTTTTACTAGTTTTCATGTTTTCATAGTTACTATTGAAATTTTTCCAAAAAGATATTTTAGGTTGCTTATATTTTACAGTATCTGAAAATCATGCCTGTTTTAACCAACATTGAGTACTTTTAATCAAATTTGAAAAAAATGATCTGCACGAAGTACATGAGTCTCGTAGTTGCACACACCTGTATTTAAAGTCACCTCCACTACTGAATCGTAATTTCATTAGGGAGAATTCCGGGGATTAAAGTACATGAACGACCGCCATTAGCGATTGGATAATGGATCTTCGACAGTTTTCATCAAATAATATTTACTAATGCTGCATCCTTGATACACTTTATAGGTCGAGCATATATCCCTATATATCCCTAGCTTTTCTAATATCAAGAGGTTTGGCTAAGAAAAGTATTACAAATATTTTTGGCTAAGAAAGCATTCAAAGAATATTTTAGCTGATCTATATAATTTTCTTCCTTGCCAAGGTTAATCCTTCATGGGAGCTTGAAAATAATCTCATATGTGTTTTGAATAATATATGTAAATCTAGAGATGTAGTCGGAGTTTAAGAGGTTAATTGAGCAACTGGTTGTGAAGTCAAAACAATTAGCCCCTAACCTATAGGATATACACGAATAGAGTATTACAAGTCCAATCTTCATGCATATGTTATCCCAAAAGGCACCTCAGGAATGGTGAACCAACCACATGGTCGTCATGAAATCAATATTTAGAAATTAAATATACCTATAGTTTGTTTTGTAAAATGTATTGAATCAGAGGTCCTCAATGTTTTTTCTTCATGTCCCCCTTTTATCACCTTTCAAAATAACATTATTTTCTTTCCAATATTTCCCCAAGTCAAAAGGTAGCTATATTCCAATTAATAAACTTATTTTATTTCGTTTCCTTTTCGTCAATTGGTAATATACATATTCAAGTTATTTTTATGGACGAATTTTCCCAACTTAAATGCCCCAAGAAATGTAGTTATTATAGAAAATACTAAGATAAGTAGTTTCTTTAAATACTCAGAACTATTTATAGGCACTTAATTAAATACATCTGCTGAATCATGCCTATTTAAGAAAGCGTTGAAAAAATTACATTTTAGTCTAATTTATTTTATTCACTGAAGATGACGGTCAATGGTCATTTTATTTGCCGAAATAATTTAATTTAAAATTTAAATAAATGCATCAAGTTCAAGGGTTACCTTTTATCTAAAGCAGTAGTAAGCTTCATTAAATTTCAATCTATTAAAGCCAAGCCACAATTATACAGATCCTGCGCAAACTACATATCCACGATACCCCATCCCATGGGGTCTCTTCGACCTAATGCAGCATCTTAACCAGTAACATTGTGCTCACATCTGCTCTGTTAGAGTGAGCATGGGTAACACTTTCAAAGCAAGTAAAACGGAAATTACAGCAAAGCATTTATTTTTAATAGCTCTAGACTCTCTTTCCCATTAATGACTGTGATACAAAAATATCCCTCAGCATTTACACCTGAGATTTTTTATTAATCGAATGAGAGATGATACCGTAGGGATTGACTGCTGCGTAAGAAAGGGAGTTTGGCATGGTTAAGAATAATTGCTCGTTTTGATTCTATCTTGGGCCTAACGAAGCGGGGAATGTGTTTTTACCGGAGAAAAAGGAATATCTGGGAGCTAGAAACATTTGATTCTAAGGAACCACCTTGGCCTTATTCTTTTGTGGCAGTAAAGAATGAAAAGTATAAGCCGATTTAAAACAAGACGAGTAGAGTCCGAAATGTGCTGTTAATGTCAGATGGTGCAATCAAATGGATGGACCAAGTAAGAAAGAGTTTCTAAGAAAAGTTAGGGGGGAAAATCTTATGAAAATTTTAAAATTACTACGACATTCGTTTAAGGAATGATTTTTGGGATGAAGTGCAAACGAATCCCTCTGATGAAATCTATGGAACAAGTAGTGATAAGTATGAAAGACGAAATTTATGCTAATGAACATAGTTGAGGAATTAGAAAAAATGGAGAGGAGAGCCTCGTCCTAACAATCCTAACATTTTTGAGCATAGTAGAAGAGTTTTATTAATTACGGTAATATATTATCCAAAAGTCAACTTTGGTAACCAAATTGTGAATGGCTGTTATGCCAATTAAACTGTGGATTTTTAACTTTTACTTTAAATTACCCGTTACTGCTCAGCTTTGCAATGGCAGAAAATCCATTTGACTCCCACACACCAAATACAAAAGTAGTTCTCTTTGCTATTGTTTCCTTGATGCTTTCATATAACCCTCTCGAGCAAATGGTCCTGAGCTTCCATGGTGTGATTCCTGGTGTTCTTTTTTTAATCCACCCTGCTCTGAACTCGACTCAGACTTAATTACACGTTATAAATTAATTAATGTTAATTGCATTTTGCTGTCTTTTCCTCATTCCCCTTATCTGGTCGTGGCTTTCCTATCAGAGAGAATATGGCCTGAAAGTATCAAAAATCATTGTTTAATCCAGCGCCCACGTATCTTTTATTTGGAGTCGACGAGGTTTCTTTCTTAAGATGCCGTCGGGTGATCGGGTTGGTGAGAACAAGATCAAGATCCCCATACCGAGGGTCTAGGTTCGACCTCCAGACCTGGCAGGTATTTTTGTGAAATACAGGTATCGATGTGAGCCGTTTGGTAAGCACTTCAACGTCCAGACTACGTCCGTTGGAGGAGAATTAAAAAACTGAAATCCGGGAACTTTTGTAGGTAGTCTAGTCAAGATAATATTTTCAGTGATGACGATAAAATTATTTTTGCCGTGTGATTGAGTGGTTGCCTAACTGACAGATTCAAAATGTCCTTCTTTCCTCTCACAGTTAGGGATATGAATAGCGATAAATATATCCAATACGGGTGTATCAATTGATACCATAGGCAGTTGCATGTTGGCAGAAGGAATTTACGCTAACCCAACTAACAGCATTATATTGAATGCTTGCTTTGCTATTTTTATCCTTTTTAAAAAAAATTAAAGTCTAGACTAGTACATATGCATATTATCACTAATCCTTTTTTATGCTTGATAAGTATAGTGCATGTTTGGTGAGAAATAACCCCTGCCACACACCTTTATGGTGGCTTGCAGGGTAATATGTAGGTGTAGATGTAGTGCGAACGCCGCGTTCCTCTCTATCATTTTTATATAAATTAAATTCGCGATTTTCTGTGCTAATTACTGGTAAAGGGTCCACGGATTATCGGGAAGCATGGATACTCAGCTATTTGGTTCTTTCCGGATTCATTTGTTTTCGGTGTGCCGCCAAAATAAATAAACTCCCTAAGAAAATAACACAGTCTGCCAATGGAAATATCTTCGTTGTACACAATATCATTTTATGACTGATAGAGCTGTACCGGACGCAATTAAATATCCGCAAGCCTCGGGTTGTGGAACGATGCACGGCGTAAGACATCGGACCAGTTGGGAAGGCCGTAGTGTATGTCAAGATTGGAGGAAAATGACAATAATTGCCTGCCGATACACTAAATAGATTGTCGATACATGGTTAATCCGTTGCCCAGATAACGTGCGCAGGGATAATCGGGAGTTGACTGTATATCTATTCAGTACCCTGCAATCCACCATAAAGGCGTGTGACAGAGGGTAATCTGCACCAAATATGCGATACCAATCATACTTAAAAGAGGATTAGTTTCTATAATCCAGTCGAACCATTATGATTTAAAGAGCAAAGCAAGCATGTACAAACGTGCTGTTAGTTGGGATATGTTAACGTCTTTATACCGACTTAAAATACCTATGCTATCCATTGAGACTCTTATTTACATATATATACCCTAACACTTTATTCGAAAATCACTCAGGTGAATAATATTTCAACATAAGTTTATCACAGGCGTGATGACACAAAAAATAAATCCCTTACTCCACTAAACATTAGAATCAATAATCACCGCTCCTCGTGCAATGACCCCTCTCAGTCGTCTTCTCTTTCCGTGGCACAACACTCCTTCAGCCACGAGAAATCGTTCAACAATTGTTTTATTTTGTCTGTTTTGGCTTCCCTCCCCCCGACAGCATCTGCACTTAAACTTAATTCCTTGGAGCTAGCTTACATTTGGATTTTGCAAGCATATAATCCCCGGGCCTCAATGTTAGTCATTAATCGCCCCTTCCCCTCTTCATCCTTTTCCAACCCCCTCCCCTGTCCTCCAACACTGCAACCCCCTCCCCTGTCCTCCCACACTCCAACCCCCTCCCCTGTCCTTTCCCCTCAGTGCCATCCTCCTCACTCCATCCCAGTTCAGTCTCCTCTCCTCTATCCTCTGAAGAAGGCGGTTGCGCCGCCGAAAATTAAGAATATACCAGTGAGTCCTTTTCACTATTTTCTATTTTTTTATATGCTATTGAATATATTCATAGCTACATATATCCGTAAAAGCACGAGGAAATAATACATAGTTTAGAAATAAATAAATAATTTTAAATCTGTCGAGGGAGTAATTTTCCGTTCTTTGAATATTACTGGCGCTTCCCTATTAATATTAGCCCTTCCTCCTCGGAACTATCTAAACAATCTTAGTTGTCGGTCAACTCTTTAACTGACGACAACCAAGAACTATTGTTGCTTGAAATGAAATCCCGATGGATCAGATGATTTCGTTTCTGCCTCGCCTCTTTGACTAGGTAAATTATTATTGAGATATCCGGCAGGGTTTATAATATTTCTCTTCAGATTCGAAATTATTTCTTATAATTCCCAGTTTGGCATGGATACTTGGAGAATCTTTTTCACTACTAGCCCAGCTTCAGTGAGCAGTTGTGGGAAAATTGCTTAGAAGTTGCTCAGATCCGTGACTTAAATCGTATCTACTGCCTTACGCAACATTTGCCCTACATGAGGGTGGAAACAAACCTGGGCCTCGATCATGGATCTTCATAAGGCGTGCGCTAACGTTATCGTTATTTATTGATTAAACTTATCTCAGAGAGAAAGTGATATCCATTCTTCATTTTTCGTACAGCACTTCAAATCGCTTATTACAATCAGTGGAGCGAATTTTATAGACGATTATTGTTAACCCTGCGCTACTCTAGGGGTAAGCGTTAACGATAAAGATTGCGATAACGCGAAAGATAGAACCGTGATTCCACACCTGTGACCCTTGGAATCTGAAGCAGCTCGCTTTAAAGGTTTTAGGAACATTTTGCCTCGGATTCATTTCCATGAGAAAGGTTAAACTTGGGAGTTGAAGTTAAATGTTTTAATTATAAGAAATATGCTATTTTTTGTCCGAGTTTGGAATTCTGGGCTAACAATTCCATTGATGAAGAGTTAATTTTGCTCTTTTCGAGTTTGGCGATTGATCTCCTGACAAAAATAACAGTGAGGTCTGAGAAGATGAAGAGCAACTTCACCAACATCAGAGAAAGGAAGTATGAACTTTGGAAGGAAAAAGTGACAAGGCGTACTCCTTCGAAGAAAACGTTACTCCAACAATGGTCTTTATGGCAAAGTCCCGAATAGTACTTAAAGGAAGCAATTAACATCGCGCACAGGGGAATTGGAGTGATTTGATTGTGTGGAGCCAGTCAAAGACTTTACGGCGGAGTTACGGAGTAGGCAAAGAGGGAAAGGTGCTCGGGACGCCAGTCTGAGGGAGCTATTGGGGAAATCGAGTGCGACTGATTGGAAGAGAATCGCCTCCCTTTGAAGGAAGACTCCTGATCCTTTTTGTTTCCTGCGAGCCAGTAAAGGAAGGCCTATCTCCTGAGGCAAAGGGGGATTATTCATTATCCCCTGGGATAGAAAGGTGAATGCCTCTCCTAGAGCCTTTTCCAATTGGACCATTCCATCATTATATTCTTCCCATCCCTCAAATTGGTAATATAGGTAGTCTATTGATCATAGATAAGACCTGCATCTACATCTACATAATATCCTGCAAGCCACCATAAAGGTGTGTGGCAGGGAGTGAATTCTCACCAAATATGCACTACATATCATGCATAAAAAAGGATTAGTAAGTATTTATATACTGTTCTAAACTTCACTATTTAAAAAAGATAAAAATAGCAAAGCAAGTATGCAATATAATGCTGTTAGTTGGGTTAGCTTAAAGTCCTTATACCAACATGCAGCTACGAATGTTATCCATTGCTACACTCGTATTGAATATATTTACCGTTTTTCATACCCCTAATTGTACGAGTAAAAAAGGACATTTTGAATATGTCAGTTCGGCAATCATTTTCTCTAATTTTGTGATTATGGTTTAGTCTACCATATTAAGTTGGGGTTCGCAAAATATTTTTAACATCATCACTGAAAATATTATCTTGGAATTTGTTTAAGAGATGAAGTCTAAAGTTCAACCTGCGATCTTACAATGATTCCCAATTTAATTCATTTAGTAGACTGGTTACGCTGATAAGGTAATCGCACCGTCCCTTTACAATACTTGCCGATCTTCGCTGCACACGTTCAAAAGATGTACTCCGAACTAACGCCAATGCTTTCCACTTAAGAGTAAAATAAAACTAGGCACCTAAGTTTGCGATCCAGGCGATGTGTAACCGAAGTGCTTTGGACCCCATCAGCTAGATAAGTATAAATGAGAAAATTTTTACAAACGCTCCCATTTACTAATTTTGATCCTTTGAATGAACTAAGTATCTCAGCTTCCTAAAGACATTATTTCTTTACATACACTGTTCATCGGTACCAGTAGGGGGGGGTGCACTTGCATCCTGGCTCATGGAAAGTATTGTACCTACTATTTTTCTAATTTAAATAGGAAAAGTTTATTTAGCAAAGGAATAGATAAAAAATAATAGAAACTAGAAAAACTATTGTTCTATTAATGTAAAAACCATAAACCACCAAATTGTAATCAGTAAAAAACCTTCACTCACTCAGTGATTCAACCCGAAGGTTGGTTTTGTTAGGTGAGAGTAGAGCTCACCCCGTACTAAGCCAATGGTGTGTGAAATTCACGCATTCAGGATAGGGGGGCCAGTTCCTTTCCCTGGGCCACCTGCGATTTCATACGAAGTTCTGACACAGTTTCTGACAAGTCAGAACATTGAATCACGAGGATTTTAGATGGGGGTGTCCAGAAAGGCTCTTGCCCGGGATTTGAACCCGGGACCGGGAACTCCGGTCAGTTGCTCAGTGCTCTACCCACTATGCCACCACGAGCCCCCGATGAAAACCCTTAATGACCAGTTAATCACCAAACCAGAAACCAAAACAGCATCAGGAGAGAATAATCGAATCGGCGATTACCTGCCAAACCTGGCAACCTAGCGGCCCAGAGACAGCACTTAATGCATCTCCCAGGCAATTTTACTGGCGGCGCCCATGACTATTTTTCCTGTACCTATCATTTTATTTGTTGTTCGTGTATTAAAATTTTGAAAATTTGAAGTAACTTCGTTTATAAAGCATAAAGGTTGTCTGGTGTTCCGCCGGATGAGTCTTTGCTAACTTAGCTTGGTAATACTTGATAAAGCTCCTAACCCAGTGGAACACCAGAGAAACCTTTATAAAATGTATACACTGGGGAAGCACTAAATTATGCACGATTACCTAATGTTTTTCCATTGGCGAATGCCTCTTTCGCTAACGTAATTGTAATTTAGCTTGATTCCGGACCATCCCAGCATTTGTCCAAAATTTAACCTTTCGAGTGACAGAAACGGTTCACCTAATCTACTTACTGCTCTCTGTTTATTTTTTAATTCATCCTCCCCATTTGTTTATATTATATATGATTTATGTTAAGTCTTTTAATAAGTACTCTACCGTCTCTCGTAGGCTTCTTGGTAGTCGAATACTCTCTGCTAGTGATTCGCAGACCATCTGCATCACTTCTGGATTTAACTACCTAACCAACCTGTCTAGAAAAAATATGTTCATTATTACGATTGGCTGGTTGGTGAGAATAGAGCTCCGAGATTTGAGTTAAATTCTTCACTGGGCGGGGTTGATCCTTTTATTGTTCATTCTACCTTTTTTTTGAAGTTTTTGCTAATAAAATAAAAGAGTTTGGATTTGTATACACATATCTAATAGTCTCTCACGGATTTGAACCCGAATCCTCCGATCAGCTGTTCAACTCACCAAGTACTGAATTACCCATCCTATCAGCATACATTCCTCTATGAACCTTTACGTAGTGTTCCTGCCTTCATAATATCGAGAATATCTATCATTTTTCTCTACTGTATGCATCGTTTTCTCTTTCCATTTGTACCGTTCCCTCACATCTCAGCAAACTCCATTTCTGTTGCCTTCACCTATTTTCTCGTATTATATTTCTTTCCTCCATACCTTATTTAACACTACCTCCTTTGTATTCATCACAGTCCCTTCAATTGAGTCTTGAACATTTCCCAATCAACTTTTTACTCAGATTTTTAAGTTCTACAATATCCACTCATTCATTTTTCAAAAAGAACTGGTTTAAAAGCCTTAGAATGCAACGAGCTATGTTCGATGTAATCAGTGTAAAAACGTTCGATGTAGTAGTGGATTGGGAAAAATGGAGTGCAGCAGTTTGTCAATCTGAAGTCAATTTCGCATGATCGTTTTTCACGTGCGTGTTCAGGGATCGTTTGAGCTACAGCTTTCAAGGACAGGAAAAATGATAGTTCCAACTATTATATTCGTCACTCACACAGTACTTTTCTTAATCCCTTTTCGAATCTTCTCCGCATTGGTATGTCTTCACGATTCGTGATTGTTACAACGGACGTTTGATTTCAAGCTACATATGACGCTACGTTCTCCATTTGCTGCCGTGCGGGCTGATTGGCTGCCTTTTCGGATTCACTTACGTCTCCAGGGGCGGGAAAAAAGGATGTGCTTAAGTGATGAAAAACGAGGTGGGGTATCCATATCATTTGAGCTATGCCTGGATATAATTATTTTTGATTTAAATTTAACTTCACAAGTTACACTGTCCACTTATTTACTTATTTTAATGTACCCATTAATATATTAAGCATGTGTTTCAATACGGAAGGCGTCATGACCAGGTCTATTTGATAGGTAGATGAATATAAATTCTTTATTTTGACGAGATTGAGACTAAGTGTCTCATCTTCCGTCTAAAACCTTGTCAATATATTTAATATGATATGCATGATAAGCATTGTAATACACACTAGAAAATTATGTAAAATTACACCTAGAAAATGAATGTAGACCAGTCACAAATGATAATATCAAATTTATGTGTAAAACTTATGTTCAATGGTGGGAAAATGCTAGAATTTTGGCTAAATTCCATTATGTAAAAATACAGGAAAACACCCATACATGAAGGGGTGAGAAAAACCTGTGAAAAAAAGGCAGATGGCGGGAAAAAGTAAACAGTGCAACTTGTGAATTTTAATTGTATTCCTTGGAATTCTCTCACAAAATTCTTTGACGGGGGCGGTTGAATTTATCATTTTGGATGGTCATGCTTCAGCTGTCGTTTGAACTATCATCGCCGCTGTCCCAGAACTTGTCCATGAGAAAAGATGGTGTGATTCAGGTTTCAGGATTGAAGTGCTATGATTTAATATGCCTTGCATCCTGTCCTTAGTGGTGTACCGTTGACTCACGCGTTGGAGCATTGATCGAGGTTCATGAGGGAATCGACGCGTGCATCAAGGCCGCCTAACCACTCGGCAACCGACACAAAGGTCACTCTCCTTCGCGGGGTTGCGTTCGTTCTCCATGTCTCACGAATGGCGAAAAAAAAGAGTATCGACACCTTTCACTCCGCATTCTCATTTTTTAATACCCGGCAGCGAAAGTTCTTTTTTCCCTTCGTGAGGGAGGACACTCTCGTGGGCCTTAATTTTCTCTTTTATTTTTAGTTTCCTCTTGCTTCGGGAGACCGAATGCGGATGGATAAAAGCAAATACAACCTTTCTCTCTTTCTCGCCACCAACACGTCCTCGCTTTCAGCCTCGAGGCGTAACGAGATAAAATGAGAACGACTGAGAAATGGTAGGACATATTTTTATACGGTTTCGACGCAGCGAAGGGGGAATTTGGAGTTTGCCCATGGACCCTCCCTCTTCTCTTTTCATCAACTTCGGCGCTCCACTCCCATATCCCACCGTCCTTCTATTTGTCACGATTCACGGGTCCTTGGAGCACGATTCCAATGCAGTATGGCTGAGAGGAATCTCTCTCACTCCTGAAAGAAACGGTAGGGAAAGGAATTCGAAAAAAAGGGAACGGCGCGGAGGGTCTAAGTAGAAGCTCGCACCTATGTGTCTGTGATATAGAAGTAGTAGAATTACAGTACTGAAGCAAGGTGTAGCTTTCCCCTGATATTATCCCTACATCAAAGGAGTTGATGAAGTAAAAATGCTCCATGGTCTTATATATGTTGGTATATATACTTGGTCTTATATAGTTGGTATAAAAAATATATGTTGGTAATGCTATCGATAAATCTATCATAAGAGAGTAAGGATGTTATCAGAAAGACTTGGTCAGAAATAACTCCTAAAAACAATCTTAAAGTTCATAAAAACTGCATACAATAGGACAACTAGATATGTGATTAAAATTTAACTAGAAAACAAAATTTTTAAGGGTTGGATGAATACTGCTGCTTGTGAAGCAGAATATGTATGCAAAGTTCGGTGATGGTGGAAATGAATAAGTAAAAGTTGAATGTAGTGTAATAGAATAGCATTATACTAGTGTTAGGATCTCCGAGGAGCCAAAATTTATATGGACGTAAGAGTATACTTTATAAGTATTCTTCCTTCAGGAGTGAGGCATAAGAATTGACTTAAAATGAGAAGTAAGAAGAGAGAGCATCTATATATGCTGATGAAAGGGAGAAAGTTGCAGCGCAAATAGGCACACCGAGAAAGATATTACGCTAGCAAAAACAGATACGAAAACGTAGGATAAAAGTCTTAATTTAATGTAAAACAGTGATATTTTTAAGGATAGCAAAGCTGGCAGTTCATGAAAGCCATAATCCAAAAGAAAGCTGCAGAAATGGAAAGTAGATTAAATACGCAACTTGAAATAGAGGGTTTATCATGCAAAAATTTGGCCGAGATCCTTAATCAATTATAAATGTAGTAAAAAAACAAACCACCGGGATAGTCTTGGAGTTCAACCTTGTTATGCTACCATTTATTCTTTTATAATTCTACTCCTTTTTCAGAATCAGCGATTATTCCGATGGCGAGAACCAACAGAAAATATGAGGAAGCTAGACGTTGAATAATCGTGTGGAGAGATGAAAGTGATCAATCTTTGAAATGGGTTAAAGTAGTAACTTGGGTTAAATTTTTAATAGGAAAACAGTTTTACTCTATCTTTTAATTTAATTTTCAACTATTTGATTAATCAACATGATATTAAAAATTGAGAAATTTTTTTTCTCTTGCTGTTTAGCGGTGTAATAGATACACGAATATTTCCCTTTCTATATATAAATATTTCGGAAATTACATTTTTTCCTTCGTCAGGGCTGAAATGGGATGAACCACCAATGAACATAGGTAAATTGTCTTACAGTCAATTTTAGCCCTGATGAAGGAAAAAATGTAATTTCCGAAAATTCGGGCAAAAATATTTCTAGGTATCTAATCATTTTATAAGGACCTAAACTCCTGAAAAAAAAATTTATATATTTAAAAATAGGTCACTAAATCATCTTACTAGTTACCCTTCCTGTTCCAAATAATCGTCAAATTAATCTTCTCTTTCTATACTTTCTTTTCTTTGCATTCTATCTGAGTCTCTTAATCGCCGACCATATTGACTCGCGCCGGTCAATGATGACTTATAAAAGGAACAGTCTGATAAGAGAGATATGAATAGATAGACGAGCGAACGCATACCTCACGAGTCGAGAAATGAGGTGGTAATGGAGTTCTGAGGGGATCAGACGAATTCATTCGATCCACAGTCTAGTGGACCGGGCACCCTAATCGTAATGAAATGGAGAAGACTCGAGACTGGAAATATAATGGGGAGCAAAGAGGAAAATCAACGGATGTGTGTGTGTGGAAGGAAGGCGTAGGGTGAAAGGCGACGGAATGATGGTGGTGAAAGGGATGGATAGGGAGGAGTAGAGCAGAGATAGGGAGAGGGAGAGAGAGACTGGGGAAAAAAGGAGAAACGTTCCCGCTTACTGCCGCAGATGATGTTAGCATGAGATAGAGCACGGGGCTCTTGTCGACCGAGCGAGGTCTGAGGGTGAGGAGCAGTGAAAGGATTGTGGTCCATAGAGAACTAGGGGAAGGAGAGATGTAGGGGGATCAGCTGTGTGTGGTCAAGGGTTCAGAAGGGAGTGGTGGTGGTGCGATGCAGGGTATCATGGGAGCGGGGAGGCGATCGCTGGTTCAGGAACGGACGGAGAATTACGAGAAGTGCTGACGAGCCACGTTCGTGAATCTTCCTAGAGTGGCTTCTTTTATTTTAATGAGTAGAGACGCTCTCTGGCTTGATCCACGGGTCTTCTTCGAGATTTTCGTGCTTTCTGAAGGGTTGAGGGATTTCTCTAATAATCTACTGACTGCAAATAGAGCTTTCGACATTCGGATTCGAGAGCCTTTACGAACACGAGTCGGTGGTAACAGTTTTTCCATGGTTTATTATTTTTTTACTTTCCGCTTCCTTCGTGAACCTTTTTTTTTTAAATCGTATGCCATCTTTATTAATCTCGCGATTCGTTTTTGTGATGAAAAAATCTGAGGAGTTATCTTCAAATTTTAATATGCCAGTCTTAAAATCAAGCCGTGTATGCTAGCGCCCATTTTGTATAATTGAGTAAATCCTTCGCAAATTGTCCATTACGATTTTCACCCCTTTATTCTCACTTCCTGTAGTTCACGCTAGATCAACTAAGCATGCTGATTTCAGGAATGTTTCATAGGAATTTCTGTTCTACGTTTTTACGTGTAAAAGGAATTGACCACTCGCTTTGGAAAAGTGCCAACGCTTTTCCAAATATTCGAGGAAGATAGAAACGTAAGTAGGTGTATATCCATTGTGTTTACGAGAATGTGAGGTTTAATACCAGCAACGCTCTCTCCTTCGCAGGTGATCGATACGGCGTTCTCGTTAAATGGAAGCTGCACTTCGTCATTTTATTATCACGGGCAACTAATTGATTGAATGACCTGAAAGGGATATGGAAAAAGGCAGTTACATACAGATTTGAGCCGTACCATTGAAGATTCTAGGAGGGTTATGGATAAGACTTCAACAGCCTGTCATGAGATGCAAAGGCATTAGTTTGCAGTACGATTATGGTATTGGAGATTTATTTTCAGCGAGATCATGTCTCCAAATCTTTGTTTCCTTACCAGGTCAAAAAATTTTACTTTTCTGTGAAATATTTTCAGATGATTTTTGGGTTGCAATTGAAGGCACCGCAATGTATTTGCTGCATTGTGATGAGAAGACATGTTTGTCTCAGAATTATTTATTATTCACAGTCTTTAGGAGTGCATTGCCTTCCATAAGTCCTTTGTTCACTTTCCTGCCTTCTTCTAATTTCCTCAGTGACCTACTTTCCTCACCCACTGAACCAATTGGTTTCTTAATCACCTTTCTGTGTACCCGACTCATTCAATCGTCACAAATAATTTTTTTTTCTACTAGTAACACTGGCAATTCTATCGCCCGATCATGGTCCGCGTCTATCTATTGATGTTTTGCATAATCTGTCAGGTTCCTTACTCATCTTCTCAATTGTAGTCGTATTTTCGTTTAACCATTATTTACGTCAACATCTAAAAGAAGCATTGTTTGTGTCCTCCCTTTCAGCTTAGAATCTTTCTCACTGTTATCGTTTCATAAATTCTCAATGCCGCTTAAATGCGCCAATCACTTTTTATACCGTTCATAAATCCATAAACAAAAGAAATTCGTCAACATATCTGGTACGAAGCTCACTAAAAAGAAATTTTGGGCAAAAGTTGATTTAAAATGTTGAAGTATTTCTCTTGATTGATCCCACTAAGTGATTCATTTACAATTTATTAGAGCCATATTAGGACGCTGGAGAGAACATTTTCTACTCAATTCTAGTAGATTACTAACTACCAGTAGAATTGTTTACGAATGATTTTATATGTTGTGAGTAATATATCTCAATCGTTCTTCGTTTAGGCAATTATCGTATCCATCTCGCAAATACTAATAAAAAGTGACCCATGACCTAGTTTTAGCTGAAGTTGTGGCAGGGCACGTGAGTGATGAAATTTATTCGTAACTACGTTTCATATTTGATTGCACTAAATGAGGAAAAATATATGTATAACCTTTACCTACGGGTGCAAGGACGGGAACCCTTGCAAACAGAAATGAGTAAACCTCCCACGCTCGGTAATATATCCATCCTCCCTACTTACTCCGTTCCTTTTATTTGAGCGTGGAATTAATGGCCCGTTTTAAACGTACGGTGATATAAATTACGAGCGTTGTTTCGACCTCGGAAGAATCCTTTGGGAGGCGCGAGTGTTTACCGAGAGTGGGGAATCTCCAACGTTTCCCTCCCTCTATGGCAGTTGCTTGAATCGCGGTCGGAGGAAAAAAAAAAAGCTTCAGATGGTCGCCGCCGTCGCGGATGGACTGTTTTTAATCTCCGTCCGCGCAAACTCCCCGAGGGAATAGTGACGTCACTGGTGCGAATCCCGCGCGCGCAGGCGGAGAAGAGGGAATTGTGCACGGGCTGATCCCGGATTAAAACGGCGAAAGCGGCGTTTGGGACAACAGCGATTGCAAGGTCACAATGTATTCCTAAGGTTGCGTATGAGGGACAAACCAGAGCAATTGAGGGGAAAGAACAATTTGCATTTTGGATTGGACCCCCATTCCGGGGTCAAAAGTTCAATTTTATAAAATGTTATCTACACTTAACAAAACCTACAACCTTTCTCTACCTCTTCATGCTAACGAATGAAATAAAAACTTTCAGTCTATTCCACACTATTTAATAACCGTCCTAGGTTTCGACAAATTTTTGTCATTCTCAAGGCTTGACCCGGACCTTGAGAATGACAAAAATTTGTCGAAACCTAGGTCGGCTATTAAAAAAGTGTGTAATAGACTAAAAGTTTTTATCTTATTTGTTACCATAAATAGTGTAACTAAATTCCACAAAGTGACGGCTGCAGTCCTATCTGATATACTTTCTCTACCTCTGTACCAAATTGCATCAAAATAGCACGAACGAAAGTGTCTATAATTAGAGGTCAATGGTGACACGCGGTCGATGGAATAGTCTGAAAGTGAATCATCCTAGAATTTAATTAACTAATAAATAGCATTGTTGCCTTAATACAGATAAGGGTCCTTTATTGCTTCATGAAGTATTAGAAAATATATGATTTGGTACATTTTACGATTGTTTCTGTATCATGCACATCGTGTAATGAGAATCGATGAAGTAAGCGATTAATTCCCAGAGTACCGTTGAAGCGTATTTATAGTTTTTTTTAAATATTTTGCATGAAAGGATAACAGGTGTACTACGTCATCATCTACCAACAGTGCTATGAGTAGTAGCATGAATATCTGGCGGTTCAAAATACGTTATCGGAAGTGTAATTTTCGTAGTTAATTGTATACAATGGGGGCGTTTACGCGGAACCGACATCGCAATTTTGTCCACGAAATCGACAGATAGAAACGATAAATGAATTTTAGTGAAAAATTTAATCTTCTAACCCGAGCCAATCACTCATAAATCAAAAATTTCAATAAGTAAAAGGTGACGCGCACCGAAGAAGCTACTTTGAAACCATTGACGTCATTTTCCTCCCGTCCATGACTGTTTTTAGGGGAAGGGAAGGGAGTGGAGGGGGTTCCCGGAAGGTCTGCTCGCACAGATCCTGTCGCAATAGCTTCCATTGGCAGAGTCAGCGGTGTCTCCCCCATGGCAATAAGGCAAAGTAGCTTCGCGGGCTCAGTTGTGATTGGACGAAGTCGATGTATGTCAGAAGTTGCACCTCGCTCACTTTTCCGAAAGGGTAAAAACATCAGTTTTTCGCCGCTTATAACTTGAGAAATAATTGACGAATCAAAATACGGGAAAATACAGGTCTTTTCATTTTACAAAATCTATCAGATTTGGCAATAACAAAAATGGTAAACGACCCCATTTCCAGGACATCTTGGCTGAATATACGCTATAGCCTTAGCTGTTTGAACTCCTCTACCCCTGCCACACACCCTTGTGGTGGCTTGCAGGGTATTGTGTAGATGTAGATGTAGATGAACTCCTAATTGCAATAGCGAATCAAGAGTTCCTTCCAGAAGTTGAGAGATTCTGATTGTAACCCATGGTGAAGATATTATCAAGGGATTATTCAGGATAATTATATGAGCGTGATGCTGAATTACAATGGCGTCCTAGCATTGTGAAGAGAATGGAACCGTACATTCGAGAAAGATAGAGGAGGTACGATGGACGGAAAGGAAGGCTTTTGATGGGGTACATCTAATTGTTGTTGGTGAGAGGAAACTCGTAGCGGACATAAGGTAGAATTCCAAAGAACGTAGACTGAACGAGTACCCAGTGTTTTAGTGATAATGATTGAAAATAAGTAAGTGAAATACGTCATTAAATTACATTATCATCTTCAGCCGACAATCAAATTTGTTTCCTAAAGCTCTCCCCTCAATTCTCATATTAGTTGACCACTACATATTTACATACTTCTTTCCTATCACATCCTTTACAAATTATTCCACTTATCTCATCTGAGGCCTGCCTCTGCTGTCCTTTCCGTCCACTTTTCCCTCGACGATTGTCTTCACGAGGTCATCATGTCTCAAGATATGGCCAATTTAGTTATCTCGTTTACCTTTCAAAGTTTTCAGTAGACTTCTCATTTCTCCCATTCTTCTTAGGACTTCATCTTTAATCACTCGGTCGATCCATTTAATCTTCGTTATTCTTTTGTAACACCGCATTTCTAAGGCTTCCAACCTCAACTTCTCTGCTGTAGTATGTTCACGCTTCTCTGCTGTAAAGAAGCATGCTATTGATGTAACTCCTACTGAAGTGTACCCTTACTTCCTAGCTTGTAATTCCTGCTGTAAGTAGAATCTTCTTTCGGTAGAACGCCCTTTACGTCTGTGCAATTCAACGGACTATTTCTTCCCTGCTTCGTCCCTCGCTGGATTCTCGGCTTCCCGGATAGCAATTGTCTTACACTAAATACCATTACCTCCATTCACTCCTAATTGGTCTTTAGGTTATATCTATGTTTTCTCTTGCTAAATAGTAGCTTCTTCATATCTTTTTCTGTCTCTGACATGACCGCTAAGACATCGACGAATGGCAGCTTACCAGTAAGTATGTTGATAAAAAAAGCAACCTTGGTGTGTTCCAGTATTTTACATATGGTGATTTTGGAGTTAATCATTGTTAGATGCTAATGCTATATGATCAATACAATAGTGATCTGTTCTTAATAAACCGGGTACGGTTTTATTTTTAGTATATAGCTAGGTAAGCAGTGAATAGGTGTGAACAAAATATAAAATCGGAATAACTCGACGATTTGTGCTGGTTGATGAGATCGGGTACCTATATAAACTTACCCAAACCGATAGAATACAATCTAAGATAAATCATCATAAAATCGATACAATCTATTTTTTTTAAACTTATATTTCCTCTTTTTCATCAATATTAAGGGCGATAGAATTGATTATATTGTGTAGTGTATAGCTGATAACTCCAGGATTAACTATGTGATACCTTTCCATAATAGAAATAAAATGAATGAAACTTTATTAACGGGGTTCAAAACGTAGTTATGAAACCCGGGTCGTGCCTATTTAAATATAAATGGAACCTAGCAAAGTTCCATTCTCTTATTTTCCATTGGGTAGTATAGTTCCATGAAATCCTACTCAGACCGGTAGAACACTCAGCGTTCCAGGAATGCTTGGCAACCTTGGGTGGGTGGGAGAGAAATATGTATTCCACCCCGTTTATATCGCATCGGTGCCGCCCCATCGCCCGTCGCATCAATGCCACTCCAGTGGGGCGAGCTACGGATCCGTTTAGCATTTAGGACCGGGGCGGATGTGAGGGCTGGAAGGGACGGGAGCGGTGGCCGGGGAAATTCCTGGGGATCCCGGGGGCTTGAGGTTGTCGCAGACAAAAGCTTCGGAATGTTTGGCCGTGCAGTGCATTCAGCGTTGCGGCATGCCGTTTCCCTTTCTCCTGGAACGAGGTGATATTAAGCGATGGCTGTAAATATTTAAGCATCACGGGTGGAAATCGTATGTGTCCTGAAATACCTCTCGTGAAAGTAATGTCATTACGATTTAGATTATCGTGGCGTATGTATATATATATATGCATTGATATCTTTTATTTTCATTAATAAAATCTATATTTGCGTAAAAAATCAGCGATCCAATGGCATGAATGTGTGGTAGTGGGTAAACTATTACCGTGCAGTACTTTCATGTAACTAGGAGGTAAAATACCACTTCGTCAAACTGCAGGCATGAATGAACTCTGGTTCCAGGTCACTTAAAGGATTGGCTCCATTTGGTTCTTTTTATAAACATTTTATTCTCTGGTGACAGTGGTTCTGAGGTTGATGTAATATTCTTAAAGGCATTAGATAACGTAAAAAAATAAATTTATCTGGAATAAAAAAACAATAGGAATCTTTAAAATCTTACATGATGAAGAAGAAGGTTTTTAATGGTCGTCTACAAAGGGTTGTTATGCATGGTTTTAATTCGACGCAGTCCAAGTGTTGTGAATTATTCAAGAACATGTAATTAGTACTTTCATATAAAAAACCAATGATACCCTTAGCTTGTAAGGTAATGAAGTTATACTTAATTTTGGATACCTGGTTATGCACAATGAGTAATATTAGTTGTTTGTGGGAGGCTACCAAAACCTGAGGTAAAATTCGCCATTCGAGAGGTGTGGATGTCTTGCCTCTGAGGGTATTCGACCTTTCTGATGTAATAACTGTTGTGGTGTCACTTTATAGGAAAATTGTTCACGAAAGTGATCTCACAGCATCCACGTAACCGATGTTATAAGCTTTTAATCTATAAAATTATTAACATTTTGTTCTTAAAAGTTTGATTGCTTATTAAATACAGTTGACGATATAGTGTCTCCAACTTTTAGTGAAATATTTTAGTTATTTTCGTTGATTAATAGAAGGTAGAATAGGTGGATGGAACAAGGGCATGGGGAAATTGATTGCTGTAGGTTGTTGCCGAAGGTTGAAAACCGGGTAACCAGGATGTGGAAGGATGAGAAACGATATTATGGATAGGAAGAAGAGTTCTCGGGTTTCCAACCGGGTCCAAGTGTTTTTAGGCACCAACGTTTCGAAGGCTAAGTCCGCCATCGTCTTCAGGGTGAAGGGGTCATTCACCCTGAAGACGATGGCGGACTTAGCCTTCGAAACGTTGGTGCCTAAAAACACTTGGACCCGGTTGGAAACCCGAGAACTCTTCTTCCAGTCTAATCCATCGTCTTCAGGGTGAAGGGGTCATTCACCCTGAAGACGATGGCGGACTTAGCCTTCGAAACGTTGGTGCCTAAAAACACTTGGACCCGGTTGGAAACCCGAGAACTCTTCTTCCAGTCTCTTCGCCGAGAAAAACTGCGATCCTTCGATATTATGGATAGCCTAAAGGGGGTTCAACTATGTATCGATTTGAAAATAGAAAGAACTTAAGGATGTAGCTAATGGATGAATACAATGTAAATATATGTAGGAACACTCCATGAAAGCCTACCGCAACCGATTTAAAAAAAATATCTCCTGTATACAACTATTCACTGCTATTTTTGCTATTAACTATTCGAGTATGACTCAGGCGTCTTCGTGTTTATTTGGATTCTCTCCAATGTGTTATCCGCAATCAATCTGTGGAATTACATAACGTTCAGCGGTTCTTAATCCATAAACACACTCATATCCTTCAATGCAAACATGTTTATAAATTTTCCTCCGCATAATCACTACGGAATGGAAATATTTGCTCCCACGTTTTACTATGCATACGTTTACTTATGTGTATCTCAAATCATGATGATTCATGTAAATGTTATTATTATAAATATTTAATTCGTGAATTGAGTCGTAATCCTCTATGATTTTCCTGGAGAGATTTCATTCTTTAAAAAAGAATTTTTTCAACATGGAGAAAACAAATTATTCGCAAAATGCTCACTTATTCAGTTATGATTGTGGTACCCTTTTGCGTTATTGTGACAGGAATGGTCATTCCGCGAGTTTTTTTTGCTCCATTTACATTTCATGTTGTCTCTTCCTTTCATTTCCTCCACTGTAGACCATTGGCTCTATCTTTTAATCGGAAACGTACTCATATTTTGTTTTTCATCTTCCGCTCATTTATTTCCGCTTGCTCCTGATGGTTTAATGTCACTGCCGTTACGTAGTTTGAAAAAAACGGGAAGTCGGCTGAATGGAACGGCGTAGTGTACGCAAAACAGCTATGAGAGCTACAAAAAGATAATCCAATAAATGTTTTATCTTTAGTCTTTAAAACAATTTTTCGCCAATGTCAGCTATATTTTTTCGGATAACGTTTTTCACGTGCCATTAACCAGTATATCTCTCGGGGTAAGGCATTACAGATTAGCAATCTCCAAGAACAATATAATATTTTACCAAAACTCGGTTACTTTGCGAAAAACAAAAATTATATGGCGTATATCATATTAAATGAATACTTGAATACTTTTCTCATAATATGGGGCTTCATAAATGTACAGTACATAGATCATTATCTGCGAAGGCAGGTGAGGTTATGGCAAAAAGAGAATATCTTAGATAGAAAATTATGAACTTGGTTCCAGAGATACCTCCTCCAACTAATTAGATCTACGACTAACACAAAAATGGAATGTAACACGATTGCCAACGGTCGCTGAACGGTTCAGCATGGAAATAAGGATGAAAAATTTAAAACTCTAGAATCTAGATCCATTTTCCGAAATGTAGACGTTGTGCCAATTATACCAAATTGTTTTAACTTAAGAACATCAGAAACCTGAAAAAATAGGCTCTGTTACAATTATCTTTAAGCAAAATGGGCGTATATTCTACTTAAACATTTAATAAACCTGAATTAAAGTTAGAAATCCATGCTACTTTTTTAATTAAGTCCACCCTCTTGGGCGGATTTTTGACGCTCCAATTGTTTTGAGCCTTAATTAGATTTCAGGTGCAATCAAAAAGGCTTTTTACTCACATAAATTTAATCACGCAATTAAAAAAAGCTTCAAGTCGTAGGTATTGTACCTATAGCTAAAATACGGAAAAGATGATTCTGAGGTTTTTCCGCTCAGTCTGCTACGCATTTGGAAGTATTACTTGCAGTTACTCGCTTTGCATCATCCAATTTTCAATGTACCGCCAGCCTAGCACTAGATATTGCAGTGATAAGTATCGACTGTAACGGTGTTAAGAATTTACTAGGCTGGCCTGATTTCTTCTTCAGAGAAATATTTTTTTACACTGATATGGAATTTAAAATTAATTGCCAATAAATGATCTTTGGACTAGTTTGCCGATCTCAACTCAATTCTTGTCGGTCAATCTCTTCAAATTGGCAAAAAGTCCTCCACATGTATTATTTACTGCTTACTCCATGTATTATTCCATGTTTGGTGCAGGTAACTTACTCATTTACCGGACAGTAGTAATTTGAAATACGCAATGGCTTTGAAGCTGCACTGAATTTCGACGTTCTATGATCATTGTCTACGAAATTTTAAATTACCAGGTATCGTTCTAAATTAATCTGCATCAAAAACGCCCTCAACAGACTTAATTACGTAAGCTTCATTTTCGTTGCCGTATGAAATTGGTTATTTAAAAAAAATGAAGTATTCTACGTAAAATATGTTCCTACCTATGTAACAGGTATTAACATTTAGCCATAAAACTTTTTTAAATTGTTGCAGTGTTCTATTTTACACTTGATTGTTTTCACTATTTGTTTTAAATATTATTACCTGTACAAGGTCTCCTTTTTGTTTTAAATATAATTACCGATTGTTTTAAATATTATTACCTGTACAAGGTCTCCTTTTTGTCAAATATCATTTACACCATTTCGTTTCTTCATCTTTCCTTTTGTATAAGAGCATTGTAAATATAAAAAGACGAAAAAAATGAATCTGGATATCCCAAGACCTAGTTTATCCCGTTTAAATGGTTGTGAATGGAAAATTATTCCATTAATGAGCCCTCGTCATTATTCTGTATAAAGGTCTAAAAAATGAGTAAATACATAATTTGATCAATCCAGGTCATATGATAATGTAACTAATAAAAAAGAAATTTAATACATACGATATTTTGTCCTATTGGAGAGTCGATTAGCACTTCTTTTACCTTAGAGAAGGAGTGTAAAGTTATATTGTATACTGGTATTGTCTATCAAAAGTCTGTTTCACAGTATTCTAACTAATCAGTACTGATTGCCAAAAGGATTAGAAAAACCTTTGTCTTCAGATTTCATTCAAGAAGAATTGTAGCACTATTTAATTTTTACAAATAATGTTTGCTACATTTTAACGGAAAACTACAAAAATATAACTAATAAAATAGTTCGTATTATAAGTTTACTGCCGGTTATGATCGGCTTTGATAGTGTACCCCAAATATCAATGGGACTCCATTTCCAAATGACTTTTTTTTCACTTTTCCTACTCTATCCGTGCTATCTATGCAAGTACTAAGTCCCCCACACCAACTGTTTCTCCATACTTTCTTAATGTTTTCACTTAAATATATGAATTATTTTAGTCAGTAACATGCTACCTTGATAATGTTTTAGGAAAACTCCGTAAATGACTAATTAATGATTGAAGCATTTAATGACTTTATTTTGAAGTCCCGTTAAATACCAATTTATTACGGGAATTCGGTATGTATGCACCTTGGCTGTATTTCCCTTTCCCTAATTGAAGTTGAGTCTACCAAACGGCTTCAATTATTTATCTATTTTTGAGAAATAATGAGTAAACCAATAGTAATTATTAAATTTTCATTTAACAGCAAGGAAAAACGTTTCTCAGAAAATTGCCGTCTTTATCAATGGTTTTATAATGACTATATAAAATTATTTACCAAACTTTTCGATTATTTCATATTCGAATTACTATCTTCCCGATTTGTTTGGCTTCTCTTTTGGAATCCAATCAGGCAGACTGCTGCCTTGCGGAAGATATATTAAAACCTTGACAGGTTTCAGTGGAGCAGTCATTACGGTCGAGGTTATGATTATTTTTTTTCTCGCAACCCCGATGCGTATGGATGAATGATATCCAATGAGGGAAACTGAATCATTATCCGATTTCAAACGCCGAAGTGGAAACAAAATCCGAATCATTTATTTCAGACCTTTCATCCCTCGAAACAATAATCCCTTACTTTTTGGGGAGAGATGGCAGAATGAGTCTTCCTCTCTTTTTTCGTTTTTCTCCTTAGCTGCCACTGTTCGGGAGAGGGGTATGAAATGAACTCTGTCGGGGCGCGGGAATGGTAAAAAGATCAACTCTCATCAACTCTTCCCGTCGTCATTCAGGAGTCGATCAATCGATGTTGGTTCGATTTCACGTCCACCAGACTCCGCACTCTCATTTTCAACGGCCCACTCTGCTATCATCCTATTCGGATTGCACTCATCAATTCCCACTGTCCGAGTCGGTCGCCCGGGAAATTGGTCTTTTTCCAGCGAGTTCTGTGACCCACCCACGGGTGGAAGGACAACGGTATATACTTTTATTTACGCGTATTTGAAAGAAGTAATGGTTATCACTCGGTATAATAAGCCAAAAATACTATAATACCGGGCTCAAACTTACCAGTAAGGCTAATCGATTTTCTCTCTGGGTTAAGAAATACTTTGTCGCTCACTCAGTTAGTGTTCAACTTGAGGGCTGGATTGATGGCTCAACCAGTCATAAGCCATTGACGTGTGAAATTCATACATTCAGGATATATGGGCTAGTCACTTTCTCTGTGCCATTTGAGAATTTCCACAAAAATCTTACAGTCATAAAGTTATATTAACATGATTTTAGGTTGGGTTGCCATGTGAGGCCTAACCTGGTTTTGTGCCCGGGACCCTCCGTACTATTATTCCGGGCTTAAACGTACCAGTAAGGCTAAGCAATTTTCTCTCTGAGTTTAGAAATATTTTGTCTCTCACTCAGTATTCAACTTGAGGGATGGTCTAATAGATCGGGGTATCTCCCCGTCATAAATCATTGACGTGTGAAATTCATACATTCAGGATAAAGGGGTCAGTTACTTTCTCTAAGCCATCTGCGATTTCCCTCTAAAAGCTTATAATCAGAAAATTATTTTAACAGGATTTTAGTTTGGTGTGTCATGAGAGACATAACAAGGTTTTGAGGCTGGGACCCTTCGTAACTCGGGGCTCTACCCCCAAAGTCACCCTTCCCCTTAACATTGCATAATAAAATTTAAATTTAAGGCAAAAAATCATTCTCAAACAAAGATTTCGGTTTTTTTTGAGTTAGGTCATCCTACGGTGTGTTATAGGGAGAGAAAATGAGTGGAAAATCTGCGTTATGTTATCCATTCTGGGATAATCTCATAATTATTTTTCCACATTCCTACTATAGCTATCTCTTCGGTTCAGATGATGCAACCTTTGGACTCCGTTGCGGATGGATACATGTTTTTCCGTGCCCGGCTACCCACCAAAGTCCATTAAAGCTCTTACCCTCTTGATCTGAGCGACCTTTCTCGGTTTGTGTCTCCTCGGGACTGGGTAATGTGAGCTTGTGGTTTGAGGCCATACACTCCCAGCCGGATAATGTATTGTTCCAAAACAGAATGGCGATCACAGCTGCTGTTTTGAACCGTTTAGCTCCTGGCGTCGCTTTGTGCCAGCGATTCGCGCTGAATGAGTTGAACTCCCTTTGTTTCCCCGCATAAATTTATGTTTCGCGCCCTAAGTTTGAATGTAAGTTGTATTCAGGTCACCTAAAGATCCGTTTATGAGATCAATGTTGCTACGGGAGGATGAATTTGTGAATGAAAAGCTAGGTAGTTGGGAATAAACTTACATTGAAATAACAAAGAGTTCATTTATATGCTTGTCTACCTCGAACTATGAGAGTAATTCCCCAGAGTATTCTTCCTTACAAAGTGAAATCTCTAATGTGGGTATGACTCATTGTTACCTAGGTAGTTTAAACAGCTCCAGTAACCAAAGTTTTATCACACTTCCTAACCTAATCCTATGGACAAAATTGGAGGATTTGGGCGATATTTTGATATAATTTGATTATAATTCTGAAATAATTTATGTAATGTTCCTCAAATAATACGTTACTCATGACCTGGGTTTTAGTGTGCAATAGGATAATGTACAATATAAATTAGGATACATAATAACCGAACAATATATCAGATAAATACATCATCATCGTATATTACATCATCAACTGCCGAAAACGTAACCTGTATTTGAAACCTCTGTCGTGAGTGAGGTGGAAAATTGCATTCCTCATTTCATATCTAACTCTAAGACTTATTTGTTACCCTTATTTCAAGTGAAAATCAAACACTAAATATTTAGATTAATTAGGCCAAAGCATTACCTAGTTACCGTGACTGGCATCTGGAGAAGAAGGATAGAAATATTTTAAAATAATAGGAATAATTAATGATAGGATATGGCGATGGAGGAGTGAAAAACAGAAGAAAATCAGAAGAGGCGAGTATTTTGGGTATCAAGTGACGAAAGGGGAGGAAATTCTGAAGACGGGATTTATATGCATGCGAGAAATACTGAGTAAAATCAAGCCAATTAGAGAAGTAGGAAGAGGAAAAATGTGGCTTGCGCATTTACTCAGAAATAATTATATCGTACCCTCTTAAAAGGCATAAATTAATTTAGGCTCTCCTATTTTCCTTGTGTCAAAACAACATAGCCACTGTTAGCATTAAATAATAGACTTTAAAAAAATGAATCCCCTATCGAGTTGAACTCGTATGAATCATGCATACAAGTGGGTTTCCTTATGAATAACAATTTTATCCCCTTATATGTTTCTAAATGCTTTTGTTAAGCCATGGTGACATTATCCCTCATGCTAAAATTTCAGCTTCTCCCTCCAGTATCCCTTCGCCTGATTGAAATTTTGGAAACGTTGCCTCTTGATGCATTTACAACATTTTGTCCTTGCGAAATATGAGGGTGAACTTTAGATGGTGATAGAAGAGCGTATAACAGCGCACATTTTATGTTATCGATGTTGGAATATGTCACAAAATGGATTTAAAGATAAGAATAATCAGCGAGTGGAGTCGATTTTTGCGTTTGGCTATAGAAAGGTTCAATTTCAAGAGAAAAAATGTTCATTGTATTAGAAAAGTTCACTATTTTCTCTCAGCGGACCTGTAACTAGCTTGCATTGGGTGTCATATTCTCCTACAATCATGAATATTGTGGTGTTTATTATTGTGAGCGGAGAATTTTTGTAACCTCGACTCCTTTGTGGGGATGCTTGTCTTTGATAGACTTTCATAGAGCTTGTTATATTTTTTGCGAATAATTCCTTCCAAAATTAACTATCGGTAGTAGGAATTTTTAGATATACTCGGTCTTGACCGTCATGGTAAACTAACCATTCATTAGCGTTTTGATGTCAACCAAGTTCTGCTGATAGTTCATGTCAAATAGGAGTCCTTTGTTATATTTGCATTAATAATAATACAATGTGACCATTTTAGAAATTTTTTTGGCTTTTCAATACTTCCATATAGGTTTTACCGTCGACTTACGTATTTAGTCATTTTAATCTTTTGAGATCCGTATTTAAAAAAATATCTTCGTTGCGACGAAAACCTCCTTTTTAAGCAATAGTTATTACTCTTCATATATACCAAATTAACGATAATCCTCCGTAACTGAACATGAAGTGTAAATATATTTTATAACAGTTATTTATTTATATATTCTTATAATTTTTATTCGTATTTTGCATGTATATGTCACAGTTTTGATTTGTCACTTGCGTATAACTCGTTCTAATATTCGCTTCAGTTCCTTAACAAGCTTGCCAGCTCGTATTTATATTCATCTGGACGGGGACAAAATTGAATCAATTATTCTTCCGCTACGGTTTATTCATTTTCCCTGGATGGCCAATCAACCCTGAGAAGGATTCACGACGTAGTCTCATCAGTGTTGTGTAACGTGTTCTACTAAATTTTTTTCAAATATATAAATTAATTTGATACTAATAGTAATCATGTGGCAACCAATGGAATGCTTTAAATTAAGTGTCGGAACAAATAGGGTGAAGTCGGATTAGAAATTGCGACATTTCACTTTTGTTTTAATGGGGTATCTTCCAAATTGCCGAAGTTGTAGCAAATATCTCATTCAAATCTGCAGTGAACCCTTTAAATTCTAACTGGCATCCAGCCGGGCAGATGCTGTAAAAACCTCATAAAATATTTCCTGATTTCTCGCCAATAGTACGAAAAGATATTTCAAGAAATTGAAATCATGGTTTGCGCATACCTAAGTCGAAAGCGGTGTAAGGAAAAAAGGATAATTAAATAAATGAATAAAAATTATAACCTAAATAAAATAAATTAACATCGATTTTTCAATTTTTTTCCGCGGTACCTTTGATCGGATTTATCACTTTCCTTTGGGGACTATGAGGAGGCTAAGGGCATATTTTTTTAATTGTTCGCTTCAAGTTAAATACACCTGAATTTACACAGTGTGTCGCAGTTCTGTTAGGGCTGTGGCTACGAAACATAAGTCATGGATTATGCTAAAAAATCACTTTCAATCACCACTTATTCAAAATAGTCTCCCTCTGAATCAAATCACAGCTGAAATCGATTTGAATGCGTTTTAAAATGGTCAATCTAGTCCTTTTTTGGAGTTGCATTCAGTACTGCAGTATAAATTTCTTGAGCGTCCTTAATGGCGTTGTAGCGGTGTCCTTTCATTGCCAACTTCAATTTGGGGGACAACGAGACGTCTGCTGGGGCCAATCTGGCGAATACGGTTGGGGTTCGAGGACTGTGATCCCTTTTCTGGCCAAAACCTCGCGTACAATCTTCGCTTTGTGGGCTGGAGCGATGTCGCGGAGGAGCGACGAGGAACCTGCCTCTCGGTATTCGAATTTGATGAATTTTCACCCACAAACGTTGGAGGATGCCGAGATAGTACTCAGAATTGACGGTTTACCCTTCTGGTACTAACTTCACGTGAATTCTTCCTTTGGAATCGAAGAAAACTGGAATCCTTCTCAGGTTTGATTGGCCATCCAGGGAAAATGAATAAACCGTAGCGGAAGAATAATTGATTCAATTTTGTCCCCGTCCAGATGAATATAAATACGAGCTGGCAAGCTTGTTAAGGAACTGAAGCGAATATTAGAACGAGTTATACGCAAGTGACAAATCAAAACTGTGACATATACATGCAAAATACGAATAAAAATTATAAGAATATATAAATAAATAACTGTTATAAAATATATTTACACTTCATGTTCAGTTACGGAGGATTATCGTTAATTTGGTATATATGAAGAGTAATAACTATTGCTTAAAACTATTGCAACTATTGCAATGCATTGCCTTCACACGACTCTTCTACATGCGCACTTTCTTTGGTATCGGCTTCTGTGGGTTTCACTCCTGTCACTTTGTAAGAGGCTCTTACTGGGAACACCCTGTTTTGTCTCCTGTTACAATCGATTTTGTGAAATCAGTATCTATTTAGTAGAAATCAGTGTCAGATTTGCCTAACTTAAAACAAAACTTGATGTTAACTTACCGCTCCACTGCCATTTTCTGAAGAGTGTCAGACACATACTGTTACATTCGTGGCCAGAACACATGCTGCAGCGATACTATAGCTTAGAGGATACATCTCACCTATTTAACTACAGCTGTGCTGAGATCTGAAGACGCCAGAGTACCGTACGGTCGACCGTGAGCCAAACGCCGCGGCTACTGGCAGGCGTCTCCCCTACGCTTAACATCTTTTTTTTTTCTTAAATGAAATATTACTTCTAGCAAGCTTTCTTTAATTTGTAGAGGAGGTTTGTATCTGCAACATATAAATTAATGGAAAAATCGAGGGCATAGATACATCGTCAGAAATATACCTGAAATTATTAAACTGTTTTAAACTTTATAAAATTGTTTATATTTTATAATAACATCCTTTATTATAGATGTAAACTTCAAGAGCTTTGAAGTAAGCCCTTTTTCACATCAGTGTATTTATAAGTCTTGGAGATATACCTACCTTAAAACGGCTAGTAACTTTTGCAACATTAGAATTTTGCATCGTTGCACTTTCTCGTAAACGTTTGCATTATTTGCAAAATGGCTTTGTGGTGTTTATATTCCTATTAAATGGTGACATTTTGTTGAGTTTAATCAAAATCTGTTTCCCTAAGGGCAACCACCTGGTCTAATTGACATAACCCAATGACATCGACGGATGTTACTGTGCCTCCTGGCTCAGCCTATATTTCTACTCACTGGCCTTTTTTATTCAGACTTTATACTCATAAAATTGTCACAAATACTTAATCATTTTTTTTTCGTTGAAGTCTTGAATAAAATTATATAAAATATCTTATAGAATTATAAAATATTCATAGTGCCGCTCTGATCGACAATTAAGTGCTCGTGGTCAGGAATCGATTTATGGGTCTTACGCATTTTGGGCAAATACGCAGGCTACTGCGCTAACAAGAATTTCTTATCCCTAACTGCCCAAAAACGGCCTAATGGGCTCTTGGGAACATTGTAATCTAAGCATTGACCTAGATAGCCGAAGTATCGTAGTTCCAGTCCCCTACACTTTTTTCCTTCAACAGTTTCCATCGCTTTTGTAGAAGTGAACGAATTTGCACTGTGTTGGATCCTTTGCTCTAGAAAATTATTCAATCTCATAGAAGAGGCATGTATTTCCGCTATAACATAACCTTCAACCAGTATGCATAACTTATTTGCGTGCATATGCATTCGTAGGGGTTATTACTAAATTATGCGCAGGTAGAGTTGGTGGCTTGTGAAAGCTAGGTTCTCTCAGTAGCGTTTTTTGGATACCCCTCGGCATCTTTTCGACGAGACTGACCACTGGCCTTCATCACTGATGCCCAATTCCGTTATCACATGCATTCAGCTCCGTTTCACTCCGTTCCATGTCTTGTATGATGAGCCTCTGAGTAAAAATGAATCGTGTATTTGGAGAGCGAATATGCGCAAACGGAATTTTCTCCCTCGCCAGCGTTTTGGACGAGCTTTGAAAAGGCGAAAAGAAATGCGAAATTAACGCCGTAAATTTATTTGCCGCCTCGAAAAAGAAAAAGGCGGTCAGCTGTGGCAGAGGAGAAAGATGGGTCGAAGTCTTTGGCGCGGAAAAGGGGAAGTTGGTGGTGCTGGGAAGATACGAAGGAGGTCAAATGGGGCTGACGAAAGTTTTCGCTACCTTGGGGCACCGTGCTATATCCCCTTCCGAAAACTACTCCATTCGACCACCCCCCCCTCCCTCACCAACTTCCTGCTTACCACCCCGTCAGAACACCCACACCCGCTTGCTTGTTAGCCTGGCTGTTTCACTCTCTTTAATTACTCTACATCACCCCCTTCGCGCAGTGTCTTCCGTACTGTCCCACTCCTCTCCACTTCTCTACCCTTCCCGGCATGCTCCCACCACCTCCGTCATCATCTCCGAACCCACTGCCCTTAGAATCACGAGAGCAAAAGAGAGAGAGGGCGACCTTGCATGTTTCTCCTGGAGCCGTCGAAAAACCTTGGGTAAGCGAAACGTGTGAACGGAAGAACTATTTATAAACATGTTGGAGGCAAATGGAGCTCACGTGTAAAAGTGTGCCTTCACATACGAGAACTCCCGCCTTGGTGGCATAATACGCTGTAACGATTGCCCCCTACGATGTCCTTAACTGGACCCCATGTCTTAGAGGCCTCCCGCCCGTTAATCTTTGAGAAATCCATCGACCATGTCCTTGTTATAAGAAGTTTGAGCATTCATCAGCATTATGACCTTAAAGATTTTTGCCTAGAACGTTTCCCTATCAAAAATGTTTGCGCGAATAAAAATATTGGCAAAAGTATAAATCACTCTTCGCTTCAATAATGGGATAATGCATAATAACTACAGTATTAGAGCTTGCTTATAATACCTATTAATTCAGGGGTAAATGAGTGTGAAAATGCTTTCTAGTTTATAAAATACGGGGATCGGATTGGTGTCATGAGTACTGGCCTCCAATATCGAGGGCCCGGGTTTACATATTTCCTAGATTTGTGGAGATTTTTCTTTGGCATACCGGTCCGTACTTGAGTGCTGTGTGGAGAGAATTGTGAGCTAAGTGCAGAACTCCGTTCGTTAGATGACACGTTAAACGTTCTAACCTTTGTTTAAGAGTATCTTAATGCCGACGCCAGAGTTATCTCAACACTTCCTCTATTCATTGAGATTAACATCTATATCCGAATGCTCCCAATCCAAACTGATGAAAATGATGTTATGGTCGCCTCCCTAAAAATAACTACAACCACATTTGAATTATTGACCACGTTGGTTATTTTCCGGCACGATGTTACAAAGATCTCTGGTTCAGACCTCACCTTTGTGATATATATTGTATTTGCCTCAGAATTCAACATTTTTATATTTTTGGCGAAAATTAAACGATATTCCATACTAACAATTTTCATCTGTGCCGAATCTGAAACTTTTGTTCTCTATTGTTAGAAAAATGTAAGTGAACTCTATCTGAAGCAGTGAATTCCTCTCGGGTTTCCCACTGGGCTATAGTTTATGTACCGGAGTTTTGATAGCAGAATCTATCGTCATCATCGTATTCAGGACGTTGATGTGATGATGTTGAAGGCGACATCAGCAATTTAAATGTCGGCACTTGAAGTACCAACCTCGAGGGAATCTCAGGAAATATTCACTCGCACTCACTGGGAAATCATCAAATCCTTCATGTATCTCAAATACCTGATTAAGCTTCCACTCTCTTTTCGTAATAAGCATTCGTGACAAACCTTTTCTTCTGTAATCAACTTCTTCAGGTTCTCTTTTAGTATGCATATACGGGTAGAATTATTTATTTACATGTTCGTCCCATAAATTTTAAACATTAATTTAGGTCTCGGCTCTATGCATCCTCAGGATATACAAAGTTATCATTCATCTTTTAGTGTTATTGTGTTATACAAAATCTTTTTTGAACGGGAAAAAACGTTGTCGTTGGCATGTTTGTTCACGTAGATCTCTTGTAGTTGAGCAGGAAATATTCATGTGTTGGGGATATTCGAGGGAATGTATTATTTTGTTCAAGTACCAATTCACCTTCATAGTGATCATTAGGCACTTTTACCTGATTGAAATGCATGCGCCTTACGTGAGGTTTGAATCGATATGTTGCACCGATGAATAATCCTCACTGAACGGGCATAAATGGTACGCTCTGGAAGCATTTTACCGCGGTATTTCACTGCAAGTGCTAGTTGCGGATGTAATGCCGCATTACAGGAACTTATTCATACCATACTCTTTACGAGAAAGCTCAATTTATTTTGCCTAGTAATAAGCTAATCAATCCTTCGATCTCGAGTACTTCGAGATCAATATTCCGTCCGTTGGATGGGACGTTAAACGACTTGGACCTCTTTGGCGCCTCTTTGTTAAGAGAAGGCTAATGCTGACGCCAGATTTCACTCAACTCTTTCTCTGTTCCTTGATAGTTTTCTAGCCATTTGCAAGTACTCAACTACCCTAAATGATGTACGAGGTCTGTTCAAAAAATACGCGGACTGACGTCATAAAACAAAATGCACTTTATTTATAAATAAAGTGCATATAGAAGTTACGCGTCTGGGTACCCTTCAAAGTACTCTCCTCCCCAACGCACACACTTATCCCAACGGTGTTTCCACTTGCAGAAACTGTCCTGGTACGCTTATTTTGTAATGTCCTTCAGCTCATTCGTCGCAGTTGCCTTGATCTCGGAAATATTCTTCCTTTCGAGGGTATTTTGAGTTTGGGGAACAAGAATAAGTCACAAGGAGCAAGATCAGTTGAACAGGGGGGTGGGGAAGCCTGTTATGATCCTTGACAAGAAGTTTTCATCTTCTTCTGAACGATCAAACAGTTCCTGACAAACCTGGACACGATTGGCTTTTTGGTCGTCCGTCATCATGCGTGGCACAAATTTCGCAGCAACGCGGTGCACCTTTAATGTTTCGGTCAAAATCCCGTTGCAAGATCCAAGTGATATTCCACACTCTTCAGCAAGCTCCCTGACGGTCAGACGTCCACTTGCCCGCACCAAAGTGTTCATTTTGTCGACGTTGGGTCATCAGTTGAATTGGAAGGACGTCCAGGACGCTCATCGTCTTTGATCCAATGTCAACCACCCTAAAAATGTTCATGCCACTTGAAACATGCCATAAACTTCATGGCAACATCACCGTAAGCCATGCTGAACTTAGCAAATGTTTTAGTTGCAGCTTTTCCAAGTTTACCACAGCCTTTCACAGCAAGCCTTTGCTCCTTCAGGTCATTCATTCTGAAATCCGAGAAACGAAACAATCGCACTTCACTAAATACCGCGTTGCTAATCAACAAATGAAGATATCTCCAATCGGAAAAAGGCGTTATTATCAGCAGATCAGTACAAATCTAGCGATACCAATTGGATGTACCTGGAACCAACTGGAGCCGGGCAATTCAAACAGTCCGCGTATTTTTTGAACAGACCTCGTATATGCCGTATCGTAAATGTCCTTAGCTGGCGGTTGCCAACTTCGCTACTAACACGCGGCTAGTAAAACATAAAGCTTGGATAAGACTTCCCCGTTCATTAGGCGCAGTTTTGGACTTCCTCTGCATCAAGGCTTTTCGCCCCAAACTCTCATCTCATTAGTTTTCCTCATGGCCGTTAATGACCTTAACTCGGTGATTAGCAAAGTTTTTGCATCCTCTACCAATTTGATCCTAACGGTCTAGTTGAAAACCACAGGATCTAAGCTCATAATCATCTTACTGTTTTCTTTTACGTCTTGCCGACATTTCGATGATCCAAGGTTTTTCTGCGTGGCAAGTAGTATCGTAGTAATATCTCCCCTGTGCAATGTTTCCCAAATTTTGATTTGCCACCGAAATTGAGGCATCATTTCCTGTTTACCATTTGGTAGTTGTCGAATCGATGTAAATCTTTGCGTTTATTCTTATGATTAATTTGCATATTGAATATTAAATACGATATTTTGAATTTTCATATTTTTTCATTGCATTTTACTGTAAAATTCACTTACCGTCCATTTCCACGTGCATAATACATAGTGAATGACGTGGATGTTGAATAAAAAGTCAAATTCAAGTGCTTGTGCACTGACCTGATTGAATACTAAAACTTGAGTTATAAGAGCTTCATCATAATGCATTTAAAGTTCATTAATTCAAATTTTGTTCATCCTTCCCGTAATTCATTTCCTTTGTGTTGGGTACTTATGTACGTGTAACCAACGGGTATGTTAATATTTCCATTTTTTCAACATAATTTTTCTTCAATTACCAATATTTTTATTTAATATTTTAAGGTTTAAATGCTGCAAAATTTTACTTCTCTTTAACCACTCTAATATATAATATACTCGTAAGTATCATCGGTCTGGACATGCAAATGACCATTTTGCAATCAAACCAGAGGATGGTCCTAATTAATGGAAAAAATATTTTATTTGACTATGGAATACTGATTAAAATAATTTTTTTGCAGTGACATCGTCTATGTTCCAATCAAAGAACTGACCTCTGGCGTAAAATATGATCTCAGAGAATCGTTTGTATTCGGAATTTTGTTTCATGTAGGCTATTATACGCCAGTGTTTGCAAAAATGACCGATTAATTTCGATAACATTTTCTAGCAATGTTCGTTTCCTTCCATGGCCTTAACACCGTCTGTCCCATTCAGCTTCTTCAGCCTAATACCTTTACTCAATTGTGCTTTTCAATCTTTGGTTTGGTAGCCTCATTTAATCCAACTTAAGTTGCTCTAATTTATTTTCCCCAATGGCCTCATTCCTTTCCACTTCGACAAATTTTTTGCGCAAACTTTCTACGTTTTTCTTTCTGCCAAGACTTTCTGAAAGATTATTTACCTTTATTTTTCTTCCACGTCCACCAAACACCATATATCCCTTTTATTCTCAGCAGTATAAACAGCTAGTGGCAGTATTTAAAGAGCATGGTGGGTACTATATGAAATCCTTATGACTACTGGGTTGACTAAACATGCTTAGCCCATTACGTATACCTCAGATAACCTCTGAAAGACTAGGGTGCATATTATCTTTTCACTCTCTCTCTCAAAGCTTTTCTCATCATTCGTAACGAAGGGAATGCACCCGCTCCGGCCGCGATTATTCTGTGAGGTAAAGTGTAATTAAGTGAGGGAGGACGAAATAACAGTACTTTTCATTAATGCACGCTGAAAAAAATGGGACGTCCAGTCGCGGTTTCTTTTCAAAGTGGGATACTTTTAACGGGGTTGTTTCGGGTTTATTTCTATAAAATCGAGGTTGCATTCACTCCTCCGTGGGATGTGCACACTCCTGGCTCTTGGTACGTTTTATCACGGCTTGCGGCCGCTGAAATTACCCTCATTGGCTGAATTCCCCCTCGTTTTCGCCAGATTACATGTCCGTTGATGTTTGCTATGTGCCTCATCCACACTCCGCGGTTCGCTTTCTTCTCTCCCCTATCCCCATCCTAACCCTTACACTTCCATCCACATTGCCCACTCAAACCCTCTCTGGCGACTGGATCCCTTAAATCTTCATCCGACTCCTCTTTTCGTAACCCTCCAACCATTCCTTGCCTCTCTCGCTGTGCTATTCCTCTTCCCCCTTCGGTGTTCCGCACCCCGTTTCTGGTTCCTCCTGCTCCCTCCTCCCGCTCCCGAAAGCTAGCAACCCTGCCGCGGTATTCCACAGCACCCCCGACTGCCTTTACCCCTCCTCCCTTCCCACAAAGTCCGTCCTCCCCCCCCCCTCCGACCCTCCCCTCCTCGCTCCCCGCCCGCCCCGCACCCTAGATAGGCCGCTGCAGAAGGATGCGCAGAAATATTGACTGCCCTGCGGCAGCGACCGCTCCCTTCCACACCGCCCTGGTTCGGTCCACGGCGACCCACTCCCCTGCACCCCAACGTTCCCACCCTCTCTCCCCATTCATCCCTTCCTTTTTTTCTCTTTTATCTATCTCCCTCTTTCCCTCGCTCTCTTTCTCCCCTTCCTCCACCCCACAAACTCGTCGACTCTCCGTATTGCTGTCATTGCCACTGATGTATTTCCTTCCGCGGAGATTCGTTAGCAATTTGCCGGTGCCCTGCATTCATCGTGATGGGCGCAGCAGCGCCTTTCGCGGTGCGAATAGTCTGGGGTGGTTTTTGCGGATAAAGCCGAAATATGTATTTCTGTTTTTTTTTCTCCTCGCTTTGAGGCGTCTATGCTCCCGATGCCTGTACTAAACTTGTTCGCAATCCTTCGCGAGTCAGTCTCATCCCACCTTTTCAGTTTTTCGTCGTAAATGGGACGTTTATAGGCCTACGGCTATTTGAAATTTCGCTCGATGGGAATTATACAATGTTCCTCCTGCACACTTGCATGATGTAATCGTCTTCCCTTTAACGCTATTACACTTGCAAAGTGTCTAATCGTAGCTCACAGAAATGGGCAATGTTTCCAAGTTTAGTAAATTATGCAATCGTAAAAAGGAAAATTCCTATATTCTTCCATAAAGATTAGTACTACGTGATTAAAAAGGCAGACGAATGGTACTGATTTTTCCAATGTCCTTTTCATCATCATTGCCACCCTAATGTAGGATTGATACGTTTTCCATCGATTTCTTCATCGGATAACCGATGCTATAATCTTAAAATTTTGTTTCAATAATTTATCATCTCTTTTATGTTCTTCGCAAATTTCTATTACAGAGGCGAACATTCCTACTTTTTGCAACCTCATGCGAGGTAAAATGGATGACATTGGTTTCACTTAAATCCATTCCATGATTCAGATTTGAAAAACGAGTATAATGTTGTCAGATAATGAGTTTTTTTACAAACATATTGACGAGGTATGGATGAAATCAGTGAATACCCACGATTATGGAACACAAAGATCTTAGATTTAAAGGGTAGTTTGCAACTTTGGTACTGTCTTTCAAACTCCACGTATGATGATAAGTAGGTAAGGCTCTTTTGCATGAGATAGGGCGTTTAGGTTTATTAATTTGGTCATGACTGGGAGTAAGTATTTTTTATGATTAGATAGAAAATGTATCAAATAGTGGTTTTTACTGCGTTGACATGTAATGTGTTTATTATTAGCCAAAGTGTATGGATACATATTCTTCATGATATTTGTCCAAATAGATTCCAACCGTCAATGATCCGTTGAATGATTTCGTTGGAGGAAGACTTACGTTGGCGCGTTGTCTCTTGGCTGTTTCTTTTTATCCCCACTGCAGCAAGAAGTGACCCAACTACCATTATTGGCTCAAATTACGTCTTCTGCTGCCTCGCTCTCCCCTCCGCTAACTTCACGACAGTCACGCAGCGTTTCATAAGTAATTCGCTCCAGAAAACTGTAGCATGAAATAAATTCGAGTGGAACGGACTTTCCCTGAGAGCATCTGCAACTTCAATCATCTTAATTTCACTTTCTTTCAATTTGTCCCTTCTCCATCTCTCAACTCACGTTGATCTTACTGATGACCATGCCCTTGAAGGATTATATTTCATTTCCTTCCCTACTTTATTGAATTAATAGATAATGGAAATGGTCATTGATATATTAAAAACATTCCTACCAAATAAATAAACATACAATTACTATGTTGGTATGCGCAATCTAGTTGCACGTGTCTCATTAATGCGTTGGTATCTAATGCTTCCAAAAATTAGTGGCATTAAGCACCTTGGTCGCTCACAAGTACGGTGACTATTTACTGTGGTATTTAACCCTTTGCCACGCAACCTCGCGGTATCTCACAGTCTATTATGTAGACGTCGGTATAGATTATTTCCAGCCTTTGAATTTATTTTTTAATCTCTACCCGTTATTCTTTTGGATTTAGAACGAATTTTATTCTTCGCTATTCTTTGTTTCGTAAATAAAATATTTCATTCCTATTTCATTTTCGATTATTTTTTAATGGACAAATTCAAAGTAATAGTTGTTTTTGTGCAAGGGAAAGACTGTCAGCTTAGGGAATTGGTACCTTTAACGATAGGTGGATATTTAGGCTGCCAGGAATTAGACAGGAGACCGATGCGGGATGGAATAAAACCCGCCTCTGACACAAGCCTACTTTTAATAAAAGGCGCCAAGAGTTCAAACTTTTAACATTCCATTTGACGGACAGGGTACTGTACTTAGAGTCTTCTCGATCCAGTACGTATGGGCTGGTATAGCGCTATAAAGTACCTATCCGCCATTGCCGGGATTTGAATCCGGATCCTGGGGCAGGATACCTTTACCATACCCTTTACCTTAGTTCTAGCATTATGATTTAAAATTCACATGGAAAAAACTCATTATGATTTTGCATATTATGGACGATTATTACATTGGGAATAAGCTGACTGAGTAATGTACGTTGCGTTCTGTTTGCTTACATTCTTGGACTGTTAATGTCAAGTGTCTCACGAGCATTATGGATTTTGCGAGGCTAAACATTGAAAAGGTAACGCATTATAGTCACCTGTCACTCTGAATCATTTCCGGAATATGAGGCATACGTTTGAGTAAAAATAAAGGATAAAACTATTCGGGAAGAGTCTAGATTATTTTTAGCCGTGATTTACCACTGTCACAATTCCTCAGTGACCTTAAGTCTTTCCCGCCTTTAGAAGCACCTAAGTCAAGAATTGGAATTGAATCCAGATTGGATAATTGGAATGGAAGTGATAGGATGAAGGGAGGAGATAAATACGGCGACGGCAATAGCCTGCTCATAGAGAAAGGCACCAAGGGGGTTTCAGATTTACATCCTATTTGACGGACGGAGCACTGATACTCAACTGCTCTTCACTCGGCATCCATGAGTTTTCAATGTAGATCTCCTGGGTTTAAAAAACATCATCGAAGGTAATTTTTCCATATATATCAGTAATTTAAAAATTCTTAATTTTTAATTTGCGCAGCTTATTTTTGTTTTTTTTTTTTATTTACTGTAATTTAGGGATCGTGTTGATGCAGTGACTTGAGTACTGGCTTACCATCTCAAAAATTAGATTCTTCACAGATATACTTGCCCTCAGTTGATGTGTAGAGAGCACTTCACGTTCAATTTTGTGTCCGTCGGATGGGACGTTAATCTGTGGACTACTTTCGGCGTTTTGTGAATAATATGCGAATGTAGACGCCAGGTTTTTCTCCTTTTTTCCTCGTTACCCATAAAAATACTCACCACATCCCAAATACCTATGTCTCTCTGCAGGTTTGAAGTTCGTACCCGCACTTGAAGGCACTTAAGACCGAGAGGAAAGCACAAGGACAGGAATGGAAGGGTTGAGGGACATTGCAGAGAAGCATTTCGTCGGCATCAGCTTGCTCTTAACGAAAGATGCGTAGGGGATCACGGCTTAACGGCCCATCCGACGCACGGGCTACTGAACTCAAGTGCTCTCCACAAAGTGATTTAGTGGGGGCCGGTTTAGCAATGGAAATTAATATCTACCGCAAGGATTCGAAACCGCGAGGCGAGAGATTAATTCTAAGTAGGAATCTACATATCTGCGGTTTTCAAGTATGTACCCTCACTTAAAGGCACTTCAGACGAGGAGAAAAGGTACAGCATAGGAAGTGTTACGAGGTAGGGCGGAGAGGATCCCGGCGCAAGCATCAGTCTACTCATAATAAAAGACGCCTTGGAGATCAAGGCTTAACTTCCCATCCAACGGACGGAGTACTGAACTCAAATGCTCTCCACGAACCTCTCACATAGGAGACGGGTTAGGTGTTAAAAACAGCAATTATACCACCGAGATTTGCACCCGGGTACTCTGGGTACGAGGACAGTGCTCTAACCATTAAAGCAACCCTAGACCCTCCAACCTCCCAAATAGCCATCCATAATGGCCGCCCATAAGATGGCGCCAATGACCTTATCTCTCAGTCGTCTCCTTTAATTACTCTATTTACTACTTAGCATTATTAATAGTTTGCAATATTAATTGATGCATCATTTTATTTTTTTTCAACATACTGCCTTCGAAAACAACTTTCATCTGTTTTGACTTCTCTCCTTGGATTGGTTTAGCGTCCTACTTACCGATCATCCTGCCATCTGCCCCCAAATATTTCATTTCCGTCTGTTCATCACTTCTTTCCTCAGCGCGCCCTCCACCTTTGGGATCATCCCTCCTTGGACGACCTCAATTTTGCAATGACAAGTTCCTCCTCGATCATGTATTTTTTTTTCAATCGATTCACGTCGTCAGGTCAAGTCGCCGCAGTTTCTCCGCTAGTCCAAATTTCTTTTTCCAGCCCGTAACCGCCTCCTCTTCTGGTTACGTTCCTAAAACCTTCAAATTGGGTCAGGTTTTGGTCTTATATATTTGAAAAATATGTGGATTTGTGGATTTAGAGAAGACTTTTGACAACGTGGATTGGAATTTAATGCTTGGAATTCTGAAAGGAATTGGAGTGTCTTACAATGACCGAAGAAATATCCACAGTTTTTATAAAAACCAAGTAGTGGTGATAAAATCTGGACCCGGTTGTGAAGAAGCAAGAATGAGTAAAGGAGTGAGACAAGGCTGTGCACTGTCTCCTGTAATTTCTAATGTTTACATCGAGAGAGCCATCACTGAAATCAAAGAGAAGTGATATGGAGTGACTATCCACGGAGAAACAATCAGTATGCTACGATTCGCTGATGACATAGCTCTCATAGCAGAGACAGAGAAGGAACTGAATAAGATGCTAACAACCATGGAAAGGACAATTGCCAGTTATCACAGACAAATGAAGAAGTCCTAAGAAGAGTGGGAGAAAAGAAGGGTCTGCTGAAAACCTTAAAAAGAAGACGGGACAACTTAATCGGCCACATCTTAAGACACGATGGCCTGATGAAGACAATCGTCGAAGGAAAAGTGAACGGGAAGAATGGAAAAGGCAGGCCTCGTATGAGTTACATAGAATAGGTCGCAAAGGACGTAAAAGAGAGGAACTACCTTAATGTGAAGAGGTTGGCCGATAGAAGAATCGAGTGAGGGCTGCGTCAAACCAATCCTAGGATTTTTGGCCCTTGATGATGATTTGAAAAATAGTTATGCATGAAGGGTTTAGTTATCTTAGGAAAATTTAATGATACCCGAAAAGCTTAGTAGGAAGTGCTAGATGAAATCTTATTCTGTAAGGCGCGGACATATATATTTTTCAGATTCGTATCAGGAGAAAGAGCAGCCGAATAATGAGGAAATAAATTTACATATTCATAATTATAATTGTAATAATATAATGATAAATTTAATTGCTTCCAAAGTAAATCAATACGAAAAAGTATAACATTTGCAAAAATGAAGCATTTTGATAGCCCCTAAGGTGCACCTGTAGTGGGACTACCATCTGTTAGACCATGTTACATCAGGTAATTATTCACAATATGAATAAATGTTCATAGGGAAAAACTAACTGTATCAAAAGAAAAGAGAAAAAATATAACGTGCAAAAAAAGGGTATAATTGCATTATTCATGTCACATAGCTACTCAAAAAACATATATACATACGCATTTGTTTATATATCCATAAATACACATACATATTGCGTTTCATTACATCATATGCATAGCACAATACATATACATCTATATATATGTAATTTTTTAAAATTAAATTGATTGAAAAATAATCATCTGGAATACTTATAAGATGAGACATCTGGAAACTAAAATAATTTGCGCCAGGAAGATTAGGTGAATATGTTACGAAAACTAAGATTTTAGAGAGCACAGGAAATGTCCAGGCGTTGGTATTAGCCTACTCATAAGATTTTCTTTTTCCCCCTAGGGTTACTCAAACTCTAATGGCGCCAAGTGGTACAAATATTTACGTCCCATCGGAAGGAAAGTGCAATGAGCTTTAAGTACACTCCGCTTAGAACTGAATTAGGGACCGGCATATCGTAGAACAACTTGATTCCACCTCAAGGATTTGCAGTGGGCCCCAAGGCGTTGGATGCTAGTCTTCCAGCCACACTGTGGAATATCCACGCACACATAGGTAAAATGAACTGAGTACATGGCTAAAATTGTGTATTTTTTTGCTCGTAGCTTTTCTTCTGAAAACTAATTAAAAACATTGAATGTGCCCTCGTCGAAATTGGTTGGATATATATGATGGAACTAGTTTCATCAAAAAACTTTCAGGTTCAATTCTATACCCAGAAAAAAAATAAGTAGGATAGTCGGGAGACGTCTGAACAAAGTGATGGATGGGTTGAAAAATTTCTATACGAAGGCCGTCGAGGAAAGGAAGTTAAGAAGAATCGCACTAAAGATAGAAATAGCAAAGTAATCTTCTGATGGCCTTGATCTGTACAGCAATAAGAATATACAATGAACAGTGTCGAATTCTATACCAATTTTTGGGCCCAATGTCAAATAATTGCATCCACTGTCAGTGCAGTATTCCCCTGCATCAACTATCAGTTGTAATCAGCTTGGTAGTGGATCCACAGCCAGGGTGCGTAGTTTCCACATAATGGCTGAGATAAAAATGAATTTTAGCACATTTTAATGGTAACTTCACTTCTAAAATTTTACCTCATTCAAGTGTCTTAATATTTTACTAAAATACAAATCCAATAGAGTTTTGGTTTAGTAATTAATAGTTTTTCATTGTTGTGTCTAACAATCAGCCTCGATAATGCTTCATATTTATGAGCTAAAACTCATTTGGTAATTTTTAACACGCAGAAAAATCACGATAACGGTTGATTTTGACGCCAATAACTTTACGGAGTCTTTGTAATAAGTTTGTTTCTTTTGATTGTAAGAACTCGTATGTTGCATCTAATCCTATACAATTTTATCCTCTGTTTATTATGATGAAGTTACATGACGGGGAAGAAGGGAGTGGTTAATTTGGTTACTATATCAGTTTCCACAATCAAAATAAAACAAGATTTACATTTTGTTCGCTGAATTTGGAAATTGAATAAAGTAAACATGTAAAGCAAAATTATTGCATAATACGCATTTTCATTTTATGTTGGAAATTTGAGTATTTCCGAAGTAACTGATGCTCCTGATTTTTCTCAAAAGAAGAATTAAAGAGGCTACATAGAGCTACCTCTGACTCAATTTTACATCAGGTTCATTCACTTGATTCTCCATTTTTTTAATTATTCCTTGAATTTATTTTCTCCTCTTTAGACGCATGGTCTAAATGCTAGTGTTATAATTCACATTAAAGTATTTTTTTCGCATAAAGTTTATGATATAATCTATCCTAAAACTCAAACGCGAAAAAGGATAAATTTAGTTGTCATTAAAAATGAAGGAAAAATTTAAGCATCATTCTCGTTGAGAATTAGCTATATAGACCTACTTTTACTGCGAATAATGAAATAGTGATGGTTTTATTATTTCGTTATTATCATATAATATTGAATAATAATTTTTGTCGTTCACATTTTGAAGATGAATTGAGAAACATTTCCAATGTTTTGAAAACCTATCTTATAGAAATCGTCTATATCTACGCGATACTTTGCATTCCACCGCGAGTGTGTGTGGCAGAGGGTGAAGATCAACAAACATGTACTATTGGCATGCAAATATGCTACTACATGGAAACATGCTACATGATGCGGTCACATACAGCTAGATGGTTAATGTATGCATAGAAATATAGGGATTGGTTGTTAATATATGCATCTTGCCCAATAGACTTCTCTACAATATTTCCCCTGCCTATCCCTTTGCTATACTGCCTATAGTATTTTTTTTTATAGTAAGAGGAAAATGGCGTTTTGCATCTATCAGTATGACAATCTACCTCTTTAATCGTATTTGTCGGGTCTAATCTAGCATAATACTATGGTGCTTTTAATTCATATCCAACATCTTCAGTAAAGCTATCCGTTTTAAATTTCTGCAAAAGATTTAATCTGCACTTTGATGATCTGATAATTATCCCCTACCTAATTCTTGTATTAATTCTGATACACTATTAAATCTATCGTAACACCTTTTAAAAAACCTGCCTACTATACGCTTCACACTTTCTAGCTCTCTGATTAAACCTAATTCATTTGGATCCCATACACTGGCAAAACATTTAAGGGTGGGCCAAATAAGTTAAAAGTAACATCGCTCTTTTGTCTTCTCGTCACATTTCCCGGGTACTCTTTTAATAAATCCTAGCTTTCTCTTGGTTCGGCCGCATATTTCCCAGACGTGTGTTCCCAACGACAATCCTTTAGTGATTGTTACATCTAAGTACCTTAAGGTTTCAACGTTTCCAATTGGCGTTTTGTTAATGATTTAGGATTGCTCCATCCTATTATTTCTCTTCTCCTATCTATGAAGTATCCTCGACCTCGAGAGGGTGATAAGGGTAAATACTCACAAAACATTTATTAGATGTTGAACAAAAAGTATATAGATTAATACAGACAATACCGCTTAATCAGAGATTACCCGTAAACGTCATGCGGGTGGGAAACTACGAAAGGACCTTTTTTACAACCAGGATCACAAACAAAATTACAAACCTGCTAATATCATTAGAGGATCATACTGCCTTGCCTATCATTTGTAAGGCTTACACCAATTATTTTCGGGGTAACATTAATTTGTTTTTGTGCATTATTTTTCGCTGAAAGAATGCCATTTCAAGCTCCATCACTCGCACTTATGAATGTCATTAGTGGTGTTTCATATGCTTAAGGTCATAAATTACTAATGAGGTAAATGATTAAAGAGTAATCATTCAGCTCCCACGACTATGACTACGACCTTGAGTTTTTACACAAGATTCGTTTGCTGTCTTGCTCGAAAACTTTTCGCGCATAATTACCTACTGAGTTTTTAATTACCGCATCGGCCCTAATATGCACTTAACCATAAAATGATTTCTCGGGTCCACATGTCTTTATGTGTGTTACAACCTCCCATCCATTAATAAAGAATGGATTAAGAAATTTCTTATTCCATGTACCGCCGTATTAATATCGGATTATTGTGGAAAGAAAATATAATTTCAATAAAATATGTAAAATTATTTCTATGAAATATTCAAAATCGAATTATGTGTGCTATTATAACCGTTAATAGTGTAGTTCAGGACAATAATCGTCATTAAGGAGGTTCCACCGTGACTTCGCGATTCAATATCCCGTAAAAGAGCTATGTTATTTAATGAATAAATACCGATCCAGAAAAACGCCAATATGGAAAATTATCTATAGGGTGATAAAGCATATACAATAATTGTATGAGTATGCTATTATATAGAGCGTTGTAGTTGCATTCTATTTTTTACAAGCTCTTTTAACACATTTTGACTTCGGAACATGGCTGTAGTGTTGTTGCCACGTTTAATTTACAAAGTGAGAATACATGCTCAATCCCGCTAATAGGTACTCTAAAATAGGTTAAATATTTTCTTACTTAGTTTAAAACTATTTCCTTGCAAATACAACTCTTTGTTTTGAATTTTATTAATATTCGTGTTTTTGAAAATTGTTTTGCAACAATGACGCTGCTGCCATTTGGAAGCATTAGTATAATTACACAATATCAATAACCAATGAAATATTTAAATTATATAAAAAAATAAGAAGGACCTTGGTAAGGTATATTCCTTAATTAAATTAGTAAATAAGCTTGTAAGCACGTTCCCTCACAAGTACCGTTGCAAATGATAACAACATACTGTAGCGCCACTTTCATGTAACTAAAGCTTTTCTGCTTTTTTCTAGCAAACACTTATTAATATCATTTAAACAAGTGTGGTAAGGCGATTTTTAGGTAAGTTTTACAGTGCTAAAGTCTACATAAAATTGCGCATCTGACATTCGTTTTTCGTCAAAACGACATTTCTCTTTACATCATTCATCTGCAAATTTTACTGATCTGCCGTAATGCCACGCATAAAATATCTGATTTTCAACGTATTTTTTCTTCAAATATATTATGGAAACGCCAAATTATTTTATTTCTAATCGATAGAAGGGTCAAAAAATGATGTGTTCTGAAATTTTCACAGAAATGACATATATTTCATAATTCGGTGGAGCCACCTTAAATATTGTTTTAACCATCGTCTTGTAATTATAAACGTTAACTGAAATCCATTCCCTACTACACCTCAGATCTGAAGGAGAGGTGCAAGGCTTTTGAAAGAGGAAGAGGAAGGCCGAACAAAAACCCGGCGTCACCATAAGACTTGCTATTCACGACTTCCATCCACAGCTTGGCTCCCCATCAGATGGAAGGATTGTTGAAATCGAAATACTCTCCACACTTGAACACACATGAATCTCCACACGAGTCCAAGTGGAGATTCCGACAGTCCATTTCACGGGATCAGAACCTCGATCCTCATCATCAAAGGCCAACAATCCTTATTAATTGCTTAAAGCAGCTCTTTACTCTAAATTTCTTTCAGCTTTCTTCTCCATATTTCCATTTTCTTCTCTTTTTCATCCTTCAGCACTTGCAATTAATATCTCATACTAAGCCTTGCTTTGCCATTATCCCCATTCACTTTTCTTTCCACAGATACCATAAGTTGTCCTTACTTTGAGGACGGCAATTTTCAAATCTTAAGAAATAACCCGGGATCTGACAATAATTGATACAATAGATTCAATTTTTCGGCCGAGTGTTGACGGCACTTGCATGATCTCAAGTTTTTATTGAATGTTTTCATTTTTTACTGCAGGAATGTGTGCTACACATACCATGGTATACATCGACTTACAACCTCTAAATTCTTTGCCTCATAAAGCTATAGGCTTATTTTTCTAGCATGCACATTATCCAATACCAAGAACGAGGCATCTCAAAGGTCATCACTGCTAACCCCACCGCAGACATGGGTATTTTGTTTAACCTAATTACGATAATGTTACTCAGGATTAGGAAAAGGAACGTTTGAATTAAACTTGGTCAACTCGATTAATCAGGAAGGGAACAATAACACATTTCTCTAATCACATCATCTTCCGTCATAAATTAAAATTTAATATCCTTCTTCGAAAATTATATTAATTTCCCAAAGTACGCTTGTGTTTTTGGCTATATGTATATTCTATCTTAAGAAAAATCTACTTACAGCCCGAAGTACAAGTGTGAAAGTAAGGAAACAATCCTTTAAGAACTTACATCTGGAGCACGCTTCTGTATGGCAGTGAGGCATGGACGAAGTCAAGGTTGGAAGCATTTTTAAATTTGGTGCAACAGAAGAATGAAAGAGAAATAATGAGTTGATTTAGTGACATACGAAGAAGTCCCGAGGAGGCTGAATGAAGATGGAGGAACTTAATCGGCCATTTCTTGAGACACGATGGTGTCAATCGCCGGGGTAAAAGTGAATGGAAAGAATTAACAGGGAAGATGTTGTGTGAGATGAATAGAGCAAGTGGTTATTGACATGAAAAAGAAGAATTATGTAGTTGTAAAGATTTTAGCTTATAATAAAATAGATTGGAGATATGCGTCTAAATGATCGTAGACGTTTTGACTAATGATGATGATGAATTTGAATATCTATTACGTAAGCTATACGTTCAAATTGGAGTTGAAGATAAGATGGAGCCAGTTATTGGTTCCAATAGATCGGTATTGAAAATAATTTGGTGAACATTCCGCAGAACAAATTCAGTTAAGATTCAGATATTTCCTGCCCAAGGTATAAACCTTGGACGTGTAGTAACTAACACGGTTAAAAATGTATGATCGCTTGTATATGCCGGTACTGCGTGCTCTTAGGTGTAATTTTTTCCTCTCTTTATCCAAATAGTCTTTGACACAGTTTTAAAACTCATTGTGACAAAATGGAAGTTGTTTCTCCGTTAGATAGAACTTAATACGCTGACTTCATCAAATAAAGATACGTATATTTTGGGAAAACTCACTTGATTTTTCGTTAGTCCTCAATATTAAATAATTAATATTAAAGTATTATACAAAAGAATTGCCGATACGGAAGATGCTAATTTCTGCCTACGCCCTGTTTTAATTAAGGAGGATATGAGGACATTTAATTTCTCTAGTCTCAAGCTAACAGAAAGAATAGTGAGCTCTTTCATCTCATATCTTTGACTGTGGTAAATAATGAAAAACCGTTCGTCGTGTTTCCTCTTGAAAATTTATACAGCTGCACGATGCCGTCAGTTAGTTATATGTAGCCGTGAGGGTACATTTCCTAGGAAAATGTGTGCTTCTACAATAAAATCTAGTCTACGAGGAATCGCCTTCATCCTCTTGGAAACGTATTGCGACTGGAAAATGTATGAATTCATATTTCCATATTCTTTGAAATCATGCGCAAAGAAGTGACTTGCGAAGCTCAAGAAATTTCTTCGGCCCCACTTCAGGAAAAGGCTCCCTTACGTGAAGCACCCGTCTCCTTTATTTTTCTCGAATAAAGATGAATCTATCACATATTTCATGGCCCGTGCCTTTGATACATTATGTCGTATGTCGAACTAATTGACTGAAATTCGTTATTACTTGAAAGGAGTAATAGAGAAAGCATAGATTAGTAATAGAGTAGGACTATGATAATAGCAGAATTGAAGTAGAACTGGAAGCATTCGAAATATGGTGCTAAATAAAAGTGATGAATATGAAATTAATAGGCCGGTAACTATTGAAGTGATCCTAAGAATAATGGTAGAACAGAAAAGTCTACCGAAAGCCTTTAAAAAAAGACGGACAACTTAATCGAAAATATCTGAAGACATCATAGTCTGATAAAAACAACCTTCAAGGGAAAAGTGAATTTGGGAATGTCTAAGAAAGGCTTCAAATCAGATACATGGAGAGAGTTGCTAAGGGTGTAAAGTAGAAGTATTATGCTAATATTCAGAGAGAATCTGATAACAGATTTGAATGGAGAGCTGTGTCAAACCAATCTCAGAATTGTTAGCCAGCGATGATGGAGAGACAGGTGAATGTAATTCAAATTTGAGTAAGTACCCTAACTAGTATAAATATATCAATATCTACCCTATGTATCTTTCAAATTTAGGATGCCACAATTTTTTTGCAAACCTTCCAGCGTCTGTTTTCTTTAGTGTTCTTATTCTATATTCTATGCCGAAATTATGATGGCATAAAATCTTGGGGATGTCTTCTTATGAGCAATTACCCTTAATAATCTTGAAATAGGAAGGCTTCTGTTGGGCGGACGTAATTGTTTAAATGTTATCTTACTATCACATTATCTGAAGGATTGATGCATAGATAATTTTCATTAGTGTTCATATCAATTTAGCAGCAATTACATTCGACTCATACTTTTATTACTTTACCCTAGGTATTTCCATTTTCTAACCGTTATTAAATCAAATTAAATTTTAGCATCTTCCAGTACAAGTAAAATTCTGTTCTCACCAAGAGCGTAGAAATTGTTTATTACTTTCCTGTTTAAAAAGAAGAATAACAAATGAAGTCGGTTACAAATTTTAGCATGATGGCGTTATCAGCATACTATTAAATTTTGCGCGTCGTTTTTCAAAATCTCAGACTTGCTTCACATTTGTATTTTTGCTTGTCCCACTATTTAAGAATGAGCAATCAAGTAGGAATGTATTTCCAAGTGTATCATATGCATGACGCATTTATTTTACTACAGAAAAATGTATCTCGGTTGAGGTGATACCTGCCCATTCTTAAATATGTTACAGGAAATTCATTGTCTTATTGCATCAATCTATAAATTCAGAGAATGTACTTAATGTATCAAAAATGTATTTTATCTGCTGTGTACCCTCATGCATTTAAAAATAATTCCCTTAAATTTCATTTTCGATTATTCTAACATGAAGGTTCATAATAAACTCTCCAAATCTCCATTGCGTGTTCAAAATTTGTTTTGCTCAGTGGTTGAGAAAATAAGGAACGATATTTGCATCCACCCACTGGAAAAAAAACAATGATGAACTCATTAACGTTTTAAAAAAAATTCAATGAATTTAATGCAATTCAAAGCATGGTATTTATTTCCGAATATATTTAAATTTCATGTTTATTTCCCTTTAAATCCATGTTTTAGCATTTTAAGTATTCATATTATTTTCAATTTTTTTTACTTTCGCTAGATCCTTAAACGGCCTGGTTACTAACCAAGTGGTCATACTATCGACTGACTGAAGTATCCCGGGCTAAAATACATTATTATAGCACCCTCCAATTGAGCCAAAAATGCTACATAATGCGTATAAGTTTTTCAGGAAGGAGTTGAGCATAGGTAAACTCAGACAAGAAAAAACAGTATTGTTACCCTTAATTGGCTCGGATGGCATAGACCGTTATAATCGGTTTCCAAGTAAACGTAACATACGCAGTCTATTCAGGTGAGCACAAATTATTGATAGGTATGGTAATTCAAATTAAGCTGCTTGGTTACATCACAATGTTTAGTTTTTTACTAATGTGTTGTTTACTTTACCCTTCTCCTAATTAGTCTAGTAGTACTCCTGATACGGGGTCGTGGTAGCCTAGTGGGTAGAGCTCTGAGCTACTGACCGGAGGGTCCTAGGTTCAAATCCCGGGCAAGAGCCTTTCTGGACACTCCCATCTAAAATCCCCGCGATTAGATTTTCTGCGTGTCAGAACTTTGTAGGAAATCGCAGGTGGCCCTGGGAAAGGAACTGGCCCCCCTACCCTGAATGTGTGAGTTTCACACATTAGTACGGGGTGAGCTCTACTCTCACCTATCAAAGACCAACCTTCGCGTTGAAACACTGAGTGAGTGACGCCTAATACAACTTCGAAGGCATAGACCCTTGAAATTTTCAAGGGTTTTCAAATAATCTTAGCATACGAAGTCTATTCAAGTGAACACAAATTATTGATAAGTAAGGTAGTATTCAAATGAAGCTGTTATGTTGCATCAAAATGTTTAGTTTAGCGTGCATTATTTTATATAGAATAATTTAGTTGTGACCCATAGCTTTACTTTCATTGGTTTAATTGCAAATTTTTTTTAAGGAAATACGAGTCCAGAAATTATGTGGTGCGTGATTGTATGCCATCATGAGAAAAGATTTTCACACTTAGAATCCGCTCCAAACATACATTCCCCTTGATATATTGTCTTGAAATGCTTTCCGACCGTCCTCGAAGATAAAAACTTGTGATTGATGCACCCGATAGGATTTATGTGGAATTTTAAATGAGCCTCATACCGACTTTCCTACTCAGCACGTAATGCATTAGCGCTTCTGCAAGATGGTTTTTTCCCTATCCCTCCTGAAAAGTTCCCTTAATAACAGAGCTAACCATAACTTTAAACTGATGGCAACCTTTTCACTGCGAAAGGTTTCCCTTTGTTTGTCCGTAAGGTTCGTTTGCAACTGGATCCCGGTCTGAGAAGGATTAGGGGCTGGGAATGAATTCTCTCTTTTTTAATTATTCTGAATATGAGAACAGCGGGAATCCCAGTGTCGTCCAACGAATGAAAAGAATTGAACCGGATTCCAAGCAGAACTCTTTGGTCCCTGAGTTGGTGTGGAATCGTGGGTTAAGAAGGGTCATGCCAGAGGTAACTAGCATGCCTAGTAATTATGGTCGCGAGCTTTCATAGGACAATAGCTCTCTTCGCATGACTTTTATTTTGTGCTTCCATATGTGAATAGCCAGTTATCCTTACTGTTATTTAATCCCACCCATGTAAGCCTTGTACCCAAAGGACTGAAATTCTTGTGACCCTTGTTAATTATATGATTCATAAATCATCTTTACATGTCTCACTTGTAGATACGCTAACTCATTATCGCTAGAATTAAGGTTAAATATATAGGGCACGTCGACAGTTATAGCCAATATCACCGCATGTCTTCATTAACTCACTGTAAAAATCATGACTTAAGCAAGTAATTAATTAATCATACAACATATTGGTAATCACTTCAGGCCCTACTATGTGGAACCTCTCCATGATGAAATTGAGAATAAAAAATCATTGCACTATGTAATGGTGCACTATAAAGGTTTATTGTTACGATCCGGGTTTCGTAAATATAGTGACATCTTCAGGTGATGGTTTCACTAAGTGTACGAAACCTTTATAGTGGACCTTAACATGGTGTAATTTTTTTTATTCTCAATATAATCGTACAAAATTTTATTAGGGTTAAAGACACATAGACAGTTTCACAGTTACTCCGTGGAAATGTTCGATTGTAGTTTAATTAGTTACCTCTTCCTTCTACTCCATCCAGACTTTCTCTGATCAGCTCACAAAGAAATGATTATACAATTTGATCATAGATCACAGACAATATGCTTTAATGTAATTTTTTCCAGATGTAGCTGTTCGTTTTCTCATTAAAAAGGAATTAGACTTCATGCATTCAGAATTTCCTTCAAATTTATGAGAGAACACATTATGTTTGCTATTTTCGTAAACTCAGGCCTTTTTTATTACGAAGTACGAATCATTTTCAATTTGTACCGCTTTGCATTCCAATAATCTGTATGCACTCACACTCTTGCCCTATTAATGTAAAGTTCCCAATGAACACTGGGTAAATTGTCTGTATAAATATTGAAAAATGAACACATTATAAGCATCTGACCCTATGTTTAAACTTTTATGAGGTTTCTAGAATATTTGTGGCCGTACATTGCCTCTGTCCCATCTGCACGGTGACCTATAGTCTTTCCCGCCCTTAAAGGCATCTAAGATGTGGGTGAAAGGCATGACGGTGGGAGAGAAAGTTATGGTGAGGGAGGGTGGAGAGAAATACGGTTTCAGAAATAACCTTTTTCTTAACGAAAGTTACCAACTGTACCAAAGCTTTACCTCCCATCCGACGGACGGGTGACTAAACACGAAATGCTTTGCACACGGAAGCCCAGAAGGAGTAACAATTTAATTTATACCGGGTTTAGAACCCCGTCTCCAAATTGTAGTGGAAGGGTGAATCGAAGGAAAAAGTAACATAAATTAAAATAATGGGAGCTACGTGAGACTTTTCTATATTTATCTTAAGGTTCTTGGTATAAGGGTGGATATTAAAATTTAAGAAAGTTGAACTTTCCACATATAGTTAATATACCATATAATGCACAACACGTGTGTAAAATTTAATGGTATGTACATTTTGCACTCAATGCTCTGCGGCGTATCAATGTGGAAATTCATTGTCAAATCAAACCTGGGTAGTTGTCTGACACCTATGCATTGAAAGTAGTTGTACAGAATACATACATTTTTAGTGGAAATAATCATAGATGTTTTGTTTGTTTGTTTGGTAATGTACATACATTAAATAATAGAGTAAGATTAAATATAAGTGTACAGTACTACTTGTGCAGTTTGATTTAATCCCTGAAATTCGGTTCTACTATGTTGTGCCGGAACGTTCGAATTTTTACTTCGTTTTTTTACTGGTTTCAGCACCCTGAGGGGGGTGTTTGAATCGTTTGAGATTAATTACGGTACGGAATAATTCCGAACACATTGTACAGTCATACCAGTGCGTCCTTAGTTACGTACCTGAATCTGTCTCGAACGATTCAATCACACCCCCACCCTGGTCTTATTGAATAGTTGTGTGTTACAAACAATTATCCAACATAAAGAGAAAATCCTCAGGCTTCACTTGGTGGAACCGCATGATAGTAAATAAAATGATTACTTAGTAAGATTCCACAAATTTATTTTTCACCGACCTAGGTTTCGATTGTTTGACATTCATTATCAAGGTTATTTAGGTTTCCTTTTAGGTTATTTAGCTTATCAAGGTTATTTAGGTTTAGGTAATTAGGTTTCCTTGATAATGATTGTCAAACAATCGAAACCTAGGTCGGTGAAAAATAAATTTGTGGAATCTTACTAAGTAATCATTTTATTTACAATTATCCAACACCCTAAAGGAAAGACGGATACCCTAACCAAATACCTCTTCCCATTTATTTGACGTGACATTTTCCAAACTTTATAAGGGCATCCGATACGGCTAGGGAATAATTTCGTTCCCCGAAAGACCTAGATTCCCTGCACAGACTAAGAGTAGGCGGTAGCTGAGACGTGTGGGCGTTAGAATCGATCACTCAAAGTGCTCTCTCTGTGTGTAAGAGCGGAGTGATACTTGCGGCTAGGGATAGAAGCCGTCTGATGGGCTTTGATTGGTCCTTGAACACCGATCGCCTGATTCGCCAAAGGCTAGGGGATTGGGTGGTTATGGTGTCGGCAGGAAGGTTGCCGGGAAACCAACGCAGCGCCCTGGAGATGGATTCCAGCGCTCCCGCTGTGATAGATACACCGAGCAATTCCTTTCCCTCTCAATCATTCTCCGGCTGTCACGGGACAAAGGCGAAAGATGTCGCTGTCTTTCACATATGCGCGCCCGTCATTGGGTGCCTTTGAAGGAAGTGTCGGGGAAAAAAGCAAAAACTCAGTTTCCCAAAATGATAAATTTCTTGATTATACTGGAAAAAAATATTTGGAAAAATGAAAAAAATCTTTTTATTCGATATCACCGGAGTTTAGATAGTTCACTGACCTTTTAAACAGATTCGTATTCTGAAAATTTATACCGACTTTAAAACTGTCGTCATTGCCCAATTACCTATGATGATAATGTTCATAACGACTGTTTTTATCTAGGAAGAAAATTATCATCATCAGTTAATAATCCTAAGATTATTTTGACGTCTTCCCCTTGAATATCTTTCCAGTTAAGCTTTTCTCATATTAATAAGAAAAGCTTTCCTTTACTTTCTTAATAGGTAACTTGCTCCACATATATAATTCGAGTCCTATCTTTTCCATTCTTCCCATTAAACTGTTCTCCGACATTTTTTCCATCAGGTCAATATGTCTCAAGAATTGGTCGATAAAGTTGCCTCCTCCTCTTTTTTAGGTTTCCAGTAGGCGTCTATTTTGGTCCATTCTTCTAAGGACTTCTTCGTTAGTCATGCAGTGTATCCATTTGATCTTTACCATTCACCTGTACGCTTCGAAAGAATCTAATTGAAAGTACAAGCTTTTGAGAAAATTAAATTTGTTTGGTTGTACCTATGTATTTCCTAAAATTCTTTAGTTTAATACGTGGTGTAAACCCTTAGTGTATGCGTAAACTAGGATGCGTTTTATGCTTATATTACGAATTTTAATTAGAATTGCTTCGTGCCAAGAGATATTTGGAGGAGGGAAAAAAATAAATACGGTTATTATGAAAAGAAGAGCCCTTTCGGAAATGAGTATGTGGAATATGTGGTGTGAGATGCTAAAGGGCTGAATTATATTATTTTGTAGAGAGTAGACGAGTTCGTGGATCTCCATTGGTCCATCCGCGTCACTAATTATGGGATTAATGGACAGTCACACCAGTTATGGGATTAATGGACAGTAATGATAATATTACTTATTTCTCTGTTCCTCACGCCTGTGTAAAACCTGCCTTTGGAGATCCACCATGGTTCTTTTGAAAGTAAAGATTAAAACGATGAGACATAACCTAATCTGTCAAAATGTTTAACACTGCTAATGATATTATATTCCTTTTTATCTACCAGCTTCAGAAATTTCTCTGCAATTCAGTTCTTATGCTAAGAAGCAAGTTCGAATTATGCACTGCACTAATGTTAGTGTTACACTATAATGACGCCTCCTGTGGATGCGACTCCTAGCTGTATGGGTAATGACTTTGGTAAGGAGGGAAAGTATAAAATTAAAATGATTCATACTTCTTTGTGTAAATTGCCATTTGGCTATTGGACAACAGGTATAATCGTGGACAGTAGGTACTTGTCGGACATTTTGTCTCATTCAATTACCTTTTCGGAAGGCCCTTAGATGTCCTGTCAAACGTTTTATGCACCATAAATGATGTCCTTACTACATCTACATCTACGTAATACCCTGTGAGCCACCATGAGGGTGTGTGGCAGAGGGTGAAGCTTACCAAACATGCACTATTGACATGCAACTATTACATGCAAGATATTACTAAGATACTATGGTATGGAGACATGCTAGATAATAGGTTCACATGCAGCTAGATGGTTAGTGTCTACAATATAAAACAGGGATTATTGGTTGTTATTACATGCATCATGCATTACAGACTACTCTGACTATATTTCACCTATCTATCCCTTTGCTCCGCTGCTACCTGTTCTCTCTTATGGTAAGCGGAAAAAATGACATTTTATATCTATCAGTGCGACAATATATCTCTCTAATCGTAATCTGATCAAACCTACCATAATACGCAGGGGTTCTGAATATATATCTAATGTCAACAAATCGGTTTCAAATTTACTTAAAAGGGTTAACCTAAATTTTAACCTGTGTTCTGTTAGTAATTCCCCTCTTAAATCTTCTATTGAACTCGTAACACTTACAATACAATTATCATAACGGCCTTTAACAAATCTATCAGATCTCCTTTGCATACGCTCAAATTCTTTTATCATACCTTCCTCGTACGGATCCCATATTCTAGCGGCATATTCTAAATGAGGCTAGACAAGTGTAAAATAGCTTCTTTCTCGTACTCTCTCATCACATTTGCCTATAACTTTTTACGAATCCTGATCTACAGTTTGCTACACTAGTTATTTCCCTGATGTGTTTCCCCTATGAAATTTCTTGATTGATGGTGACGCCTAAGTATTTATTGGATTCCAGGTTAGATATTTTCTTTTCTTTGATGCAATAATTATTCCGGGAAAAGCTATTCTTTTTCCAAAAGTTTACTATCGCGCATTTCTTCAAATTTAATCCTAGCTGCCAACTTTCACACCAATCATCAATCGCATCTAAATCCTTAGCTAAAGACTCACTGGTCTCTTCATTTCTAATTTCCTTATACACTAGGTACTGCGTCATCGGCAAAAAGACGGATCTTGCTATTTTCAACTTTGTATTCAAGTCATTTACGCAAAGAAGAAATGAAATTGGGCCTATAACACTTCCCTGGGGAACACCCGATGTAACTTTAATTCGCCTGAGCTGACACCATCTAATACCACCATTTGAACGCGTTCATATAAGAAGTCTCCTATCCAGCCTACTATATTACTGTCTATCCCGTATTATGCTAACTTCGCGAGTATTTTACGGTGGGGAACCGTGTCAAACGCTTTTCTTAAGTCAAGAAACGCTGCGTCCACCTGTAGGTCACCTTCTCCGGAAACTAAAATATCACGAACAAAAAGACCTAATTGAGTTTCGCAAGACCGTCCCTTTCTGAGCCCATGCTGGTTTGCTATCATCCTAAAATCCATCATACCATTCTTGATAGCTGTTCTTCTCTGCCCTATCAATAAATGCTTCCTTTGAACTTTGAGCATCATATTTCTCATTGAAAAAGTGCGCTTCATAGTTAAAGAATCATGCGTGGAAAATGATAAACTTTTTATTAAGTGAAAACATGTTAGTAAAGGACTTACTGTATTTTTGTCACGTTTACTATCAGATTTCATGGTCATATGTAAAATAGAATTGTTTCTGGCAAAAAATAAAGTTGTATCCATCAGTTTTACTTAAGTAATCATATACCTCTTGTGCAATTCATTGTTTATATTTAACAAAAGCCAGATAGACGATATCTTAGTTCCCATAGAAAAATCCTCGCACTTTGTGCGAGAAATATTATCTTTATTGATCCCAAACTTTCCCTCTTCCCTTCCTTGATGTTATGCTCCTTTTTTCCGAACATTCCGTAAACAAAGTTCTCATTCATATGCTAAAGTTAAATTTGTGGGGAAATGTCTGAGATATATATAGTGTTAGGATGCGACTTCCGACCCTGCAATGAAGTCGTTAATCAACCTGTTTATTCATCCGTTTGGAGTGGCGCATTTCCTCCCATCTCTGGCAGTCAAGTCCTTTTATTTCCATCCACCCCTCGCTCTGTTTGACGTGTCAGCCGACCTTTGCCTTTGTCTCCTCTCCCGCTCGGACTGAAAGCGAGTTGAAGAATGTCGGAGTGAAAGAGAATGAACTGCGCCCTTCGGGACCATCGAAATGACGCCACAAAATTCGTCCACGAGATTTCAAGTAAAGATTATTATGACCTGTGACTTTGACAGAATTCCTCGTGACTTTTCCTGAAATCCATCTATGCACTGACCTAAATGTGTCTATGCCATCTATACCTACTAAATACCCTGCAAGCCACCTCGAGTTTTTCGGGCGTGAGTTACCGCCAAGCAAGCATCACTTTCATGCACTAATTTTAACATATATTGAGACAGAATGTTGAGAATTAGTGCTGTGAAATGGTTTATTTTAAGTACTAAACGTGTTTCAGCAGAAAAGGACATCATTAACATTGATGATGACACCATATACACACAAATCTATTTTCTTACGCTGATGCTCCACCGTTTAACACCTGATACTGTGTTGATTTTTTACGTATGCTAACTACTTCATGAGAAATTACGATGAGTATCATGCAGAATCATTAAAATGCCTCTTTAATATCTACATTATAATTTTAGCCACAATCCTAAAATAAATGACGGGTGCTATCGCCCATTTGTGTATGTATTCAGTCAGCAAGCTTCCATATGCCTATAGTGTTCTGTCAAACCTGGGATCCAGGTTTCAAATCTAGCTTAGCCTCTTCAAGGATCATGTTTCAGTGTTGGTCTTGATAATAGAAACTCCAAATGAGACTCAATGCTATGGCAGCCACTAGTTCCGACCATGGGGGTTCGGATTTAATCGAGGAGGCATCGCAACTGATTTGAGAAGCCAGTGGCTATCTTGGTATTCATGGACCTACGGGCTTAATAGTCGCGGTACTCGCACGAATTAGCTGTTTTTCACGAAGTAAAAATAAGAGTGTTAAGATGACATGGAGCAAATGCAAAAAAATATTTAAAATTCGTCAAATAAACAAAGAAAAGTACGAAAAAATGCTAATAATCGCCAAATATATAGCATAATTTTTTTAACCAGTTTTAGTAATAACATTAACTCTCAGGGTAATAAAATGCATTACTACGTCCTTCAAAAACCTATAGGACGATTAACTAATGTTGCTGCGATGAAATTTAGGTAAGATTTCATAGTTTTTTAAAATAAATATGAAGTATCTATAAGAGGCCGTATGTAACACAAAGATTTGTACGGGTTAGATGGGGACTAATCCTTCCCAAGCATTGCCATTGTTCCCCATAAGCTCCGATGCCGTGGTATCCTTCAATACATTCTAGTTGCCTTGGTTGTAACATATATGTTACACCAGCTTTACTGTGCGTCTATTGCTTAAGCTTTTTTTAAATATGCCAATTTTAATCAGCAAAAATATCGCACTTTGACATTCCTCTGTGTAAAGGAGTATTTGAGTAAATTAACCCAGGGAATACCATGGCTTCAATTACAGTGAGGCTTCTAATTTTCAACTAACACTAGAGACAGTCTGTAAATGTCTGTTTTAAGTGGTCACGGCTCTGGTGATCTGAATTAAAGCGATTCTTTGAGCGGTAAATTCTTCGGAAGGAATCTTTTAAAAGAGTCAATTCTTGAGGCTGCGAGGGAATCATCTCTGTATGAACGGATTTTACATATCTGATCGCTAGAGAGAATCATTCATCCCGTCCTTTTGCCCGTTGTAATTCACCGGTTGAATTGAGCGAATCCTCCTTCACCCCCCGCATCCCCTGTGTCTTCACCCCCTCCCTCGCCGTCAACGTAAGCCGACCGTTCCCCATTCAGCAAGGCATTCATGAAGTTCACAACAGCGAAGTAATGGCTTACCCCCATTATTTCTTCTCGCAAGCGAACGTTTTCTGCCTCAACGAATCCGTTCAGGGGTGGACAATCCCTAAAGACCTCTTCACTCCACAGAACCCTCGTCACTTTTTTTTGTTTTGAACTTGGTGATTTTTTTCCCTTCCTGTGAAATATTAAATAACGGCGTACCTGGTCGGTTGCGTCGCGTACTGATGGACCGGGTGCAATTGGGGTGCGTGATTTTAACGAGCAGCAATCACGATGGGGTGCTAGAGGTCGTTATCGAAGGAGAAATCATGAGTAAGCGAGAAAGAGGGAGACTAAATCGGTATTTTAAACGGGAAGGAGAGGTATGGGAGAAAATATCTATTGACTTCCCTGAAGCCATAATAATAAAAAGTCTTTATTGAGGCGAGATGGAGACAAAACTATCCCTTCTGCCATCTAAACCCTCGTCAAAATAAATATATAAATCATGTAATGATCTTATAGATGGCTTATAGCTGAACTTGCAGCGAAGCAGCAGCAGCGAACCTGCAGTGTGCAGCGAAGATCGGCGAGATTTGTAAAGGGACGGTACGATAACCTTATTAGCGTAACCAGTCTATTAAATGAATTAAATTGGGAATCATTGTCAGATTGCAGGTTGAAATTTAGACTTAATCTCTTAAACAAATTCCCAGGCCATATTTTCAGTGATGATGTTAAAAATATTTTGCGAACACCAACTTACTATGATAGACTGGACCATAATCACAAAATTAGATAAATTGATTGCCAAGCTGACAGATTCAAAATGTCCTTTTTTCCTCGTACTACTAGGGATATGAATAACGGTAAATGTATCCAGTACGAGTGTAGCACTGGATAACATTGGTAGCTGCATGTTGGTATAAGGACTTGAAGCTAACCCAACTAACAGCATGTTTTGCATGTTTGCTTTGCTATTTTTATCTTTTGTAAATAGTGAAGTTTATAACAGTATATAACTAAAAATCCTTTTTTATGCATGATATGTAGTGCATGTTTGATGAGAATTCACCCCTTGCCACACATCTTAATGGTGGCTAGCTGGGTATTATGTAGATGTAGATGTAGAATGATCAATACCTAAAACAATTATAATCTGAGGTTTAAAAAAATCATTAAAGAATATATTTCTAGGAATTAGAGGATGATAAATGAATATAAAAGAAATGTATACACACAATATATCAATATTACACAACAAATGGTTTGTGAAAGAATTTAGTATTGTGGAAAAAACGTGAGGATTATTATGCTTACATCCTTTACGCAAAAACCCACTGCAGGAAAACACCCACACATGAGAAATTTCATCCCCAATTCAAATGTGTTTAAGTGTGTGCCCACATGTGTGGTGCTTTAGATTCAAAGGAGAGGTATAAGAATGGGAATGTTCGAAGAAGGAGGTAGGGTGGAAAGAAACCTGTCGTCAGCATCAGCGTGTTCTTAACGAAAGACGCCACGGGGAGCAACATCCCATCCGACGAAAGAAACACTGAACTCAATTGCTCCCCTCAAAGCACTCACGTAGGTACCGGTTTACTAATGAAAAATGTCTTCCACTGCCAGGATTCGATTCGACGCGTCGGTCTTATATTTTGCTTTTTATGTTTTTAATTTTTATTCTTAAACGGTCGTTTTCTTCTTGTTGCTACAATATGCACTGGATTTCTCGTGAGTTGTGGGGGACAAACAGCGTTAAAAGGTTAGTCGCACGCTTACGTATTTTCTCATGGGAACCGAAATGGCCAGCGGCTTGAGACTATGAGTGGCTCATGGTGAATTTTCCCGTACCGCCATCACGTCGTGGGCACTGATTTCGGTACTTTTGGCTGGATGATACAGCGTCAAGCGTGCCATGTTCGAGGCATTTGAGCGCTGAAACATTTCCTCCATTAATTTTGCTTCTATTCATGAGAGAAGCGATGTGTTCAGCGCACTGAGACACTCGTGTGTTCTCCTGAGAGCTGGCTTGATTCAAAACATTTTTGACGAACTCCACAGATATTCCGAGGAAATTTCGTTGAAAAATTGTAATGGTTTTAAGGGAACTATGGAGTTTTCTGATTGTTCCATTTTCCTATATTTTCGCCCAGGAGCTTAAAATGACTTAACGTGTTTTTTATATGGATTCGCATTTCCTCCGAATACGAAATTTTGCTTAACCCAGAGGCTGTGGCTGCTTCCTGAACATATATTTTTCTCTTTTCACGTCAATGTTTTAATTTTTAGCATATTTCATTATTTAAGGACTAAAATAGGCAGGAATTTAAATGGACTCATGAAACTGGTGTTCAACTTTTTCAAATTTCCGCTGGACTCTCGGGAATAATACTAATAGTTAATAACTCATTATTTTAAGTTTTGATAGAATATAACCACTCTTCTTTTATATTTCTGAACAACTGTTCCGTTATCTATTTCATTTTTCGTTCCTCTTATCACACCTCGCAAAACGGCGTCTCTCTTCCTTCCTTCACCACTTATTTGTTAACCATAGATGTTGATACACCACTAATTAACTGAAATATGATAACCGATATTTTATAATATCGCGGCAGGAAGATGAGAAACGTATTGGAGGCTTTTCACATGAGGGCATAGAGAAGAATGGAGCGGGTTGGCATGATGGAGAGAATAATGATTCTGAAATTGCTAATCAATGCAGAAAAGATATCAAATTCTATGGAAGAACTGCTGGAAGGCTGCAAAATTGGATGAACCGCAATTCAAGAGATAATACTACATTTACGAATCGTAGAGGGGAGACTGATAGGTTAGCACGACAACTGGATTAATAGGAACGTGTGTTATCCATGGTACGAGGACGGTAAAATATATGAAAACATAAGAGATACTGAAGAAATTGCAAAAAAATAAGAAAGCTATAAGTGTGAGGAGTAGCTGTCGTTGTTTAGCAACTAACCTACACAAATTGGTAAAATACTAATGATGATTTTGATGTCATCAACAAAAATTAACCGTAAATTTGCATTGCACCGCACGTATACCCGAGTAGTATTTTTGCCTTTATATTAGGCATGCATTATCAATCAGCTTACTGCCTGCATGGCAGTAAGCTTATTGATAATGCTTAATAGTGCCTAATTAGTGATGGTTCAGTGATTTGCATTGCACCGCACGTATACCCGAGTGGTATTTTTGCCTTTATATTAGGCATCCATTATCAATCAGCTTACTGCCTGCATGGCAGTAAGCTGATTGATAATGCTTAATAGTGACTAATTAGTGATAGTTCATACCCTGCCACACATCCTTATGGTGGCTTGCAAGCCATTATATAAATATAGATATATTTTAGTGCATAAAGATAAATATTTCCAGGAGCATTTTTTCAGCCTTCTCTATGCTTCAGAAAAATAATTATACGTATTGCATAATTCATTGCATTTTCCAAATAGAAAGTTGGATATCCCTTAAAAAAATAATGGTATTTGATGCATCGGGAAAAATGCTCTATATCAGTCACTATTTGGGTAGATGTTGATGGAATGCATCTTATTTTAAAGCTGCAGCCTTTTTATTGTCAGGAATTGTATGTACCTAGAGATGCATATTACTGGGAGTACGCCATTGGCTGACGCTGCAGCTCCAAGATAACCTGAGAATCGAACGTCGAGTGCAAGTAATCCAGTAATGGAATTCGGGACTATTGGCCTGTGCAGTTAATCAACGTACCGTCATGCTCTGCTCTGTAAATCACCTCTCGTTCCCTGAGCGCTCGTGACCTATTTCATTGACAATCTCGATTTCAAAATTAACCAGACCGTAGCATTAAAATCCAGTAACTTGGCCTCCCGACTCAAAATTGCCAGCGTCCTCCTAACGGGTGGTCTGTGCTTTGGCATGAATACATTAAAACGGTGATATAAATCGTTCCGAAATTCTTTTATAGCCGTCTGAATCGTGCGTAATGCCCTGTTCAAAGTAATTTGCACGTGATGTGCGAATAATTATAACGTTTTCGACTGGTTATGTGATGCCTATCTAGTCTGCTAAGGGATTAATGCCACTTTCATCTAAGCTGGATATTCAGTATGAGAGATATGGGGTGAAGTTGAATAAAAATAAAAAATACATAGTTACATTACACAAAAGTCCTAACATGAACACTAATGAGATGAGTATTGCACAGAATGGATTAGGTGGATTAATTTAGTAACCTAGGCGGCCAAATATAGGCTTGAACATTAAAATTTCTTCCCTCATTTTGTATCTTTCTATCCATTCGGGAAATGTGATGCCACAATCTTCCTCTATCTTTGATGCAATCACTCACATGTGTCATGCTGAATGTTTCGTCTTACATCCACATCTACATAATACCGTGAAAGCTACCATGAAGGGGTGTGGCAGGGGGGGAATTCACACCAAAAATACATTACCTATCATGCCTAAAAACTATTAGTAATAATATTCTAGTCTAAACTGTACAATTTAAAGAAGGTATAAATGGCAAGGCAAGAATGAAAAAAACATCCTGTTAGTTGGGTTAGCTTGCACCAACATGCAACTACCTATGCTATCCATTGATACACTCGATTTAATGCTATTGGATATATTTACAACTATTCATATCCCTAATTTTACGAGGAAAGAAGGGAATTTTTGGATTCGTCATTTCGACAATCAATTTCTCTGATTTTGTAATTATGGTCCATCCTACCGTAGTAAATTGGAGTTTGCAAAATATTTTTAGCGTCATCAGTGAAAATATTATCTTGGAATTTATTCAAAATATTAGTATTAATTTCAGCCTGTGATCTTACAATGACTCCCTCTTTTGTTCATTTTATAGCTTGGTTACGCTAATAGGGTTATCGTACCGACCATCTACAAATCTTGCCGATCTTCGTTGCACACTTTCAAGTTCAAAATTGAGGTCTATTTCGTAGGGATCCCATATAATGGCAAAGTATTCCAATTGAGGTTTAACAACGGAAAAGTAGTTAATTTCTGGGTTAATTGTTTGGGTCAAAATTGACCCAAATAGTAATCAATATAGAGTACTTTTCCCGATACCTCAAAGACTAAATTTTTCGAAGGATATCCAACATTCGATTTGGAAATGCAGTGAACTTGAACTATGTTCTTATGTTTTGGTAGTCAATCTTGTCATGTTTTCCCTTGTATTCTGCATAAAACGTATTTTTTGTCTTTTCATCGTCATCACGGTGTGTCTGGCTTAGTTTGTCTTTAAATACACTACTGGCAGTATATATACAGTTGAACACTCTATTTTCTACGTCGTGGGTTCGATATTTGATGTTCTTTGCAAGGTTATTTATATAAACTTTATTATTATCTTGACCGCTTGATAAATACTCCTTAAATATAGAGACCGTCATTGACTAAGTCTTCAGATACAAGTATGGTTATATATATGTCTCGCAAGTAGGTTATTATTGATTTGTAGGTATTTATTGTATTATCTTTCGCCATCTGGTATTCTATTTAAATACACCAATACGGCTTTATATTTTCCCCATCCTGTTGTCCTGATGGAATCGAAGATAATACTCGTGTCCTTGATATATTTCTAACATAATCATATAACAGAGAAGTTTCAAGTTTACGAAGAAGATTATAAAAGCATATTGATCAGCAAATAGTTGGCGAAGATCAGAGCCACGTCAGGTCGACCTGATGCTCCAAGTTGCTTATGTATATCGACGTACATCCGGAATCGAATTGCGCTCGGGGAGGGGCGGGGAACGCCTCTTCCGATTGTGTCCCGGATAATAATCGATAGAGCACAGGAGGCCACGAAGTTAACGCTCCGACGAACGGCATTTATTGGTGGGGAAGACGCTGAGGTCATTTATTGGCGAAAACTGGATAAGTTGAGGCGGGGAAAAATTGAAAGGCGGATGGGCGTGTTGAGAGGTGCGAGGTAGTGCCGTGGACTCACGGCTAACGGGAGCCGATAACAGATGGCAGGTCGTAAAGCACGGTTCGGTTGCTTTAAGTCCCAACCTCGGGCATTTTCCACGTCTCTCCAATCTTTTATATAGCAATCGCCTCCTGCATCAGCACTATCATTGTCTGACCTTTTATATGCCTGTCCAAAATAAGAAGCCCTAAATCTAAAAAAACTCCCGTCCCTGGGTTCTCTTCGTGAATATAATGCATATCGATAACACGAGTGTGCTGAGAGGGATGATAATCTCTCCCCTATTTTATAGGCACACCTATATCAATTAACTATGAAGAGGGAGCCTTAAGAAATTATTTTTCAGAACTCCTGTGAGTTTCCCCCTTGGCTCAGAAAAGAGAGCCTACAAAAGGAATATTTGTGTTAGGGGTCGCCACACTAATTCATGATGTCCTTGTTTAGTGGTTATATCATTAGGTTAAGTGCATTTCTTTACAGACTGTTTGAATAATTACAGTTTTAGCTAGCAAGATCTATTCTTTCAAGGACTTGAAATGAATATCATCATTGGTTCGTGAGCTTACTTTGTGTAAGTTCATGATCGAGAGTACAATGAAGTAAATTTTTAATTCCATAATATTTATTGGAGACAGCCCGACAGGTTTGAACACTTCCGTGTCATACCCAAGGGACAACACTAGGTATTTTCCCTTGAGGATGACACCGAAGTGTTGAAACTAAAGTGTTTAAAAGTGTTAAATAGTGTAGTTTTGAGCAGTACATATACAAGTACTAATCCTTTTTATGCATGATATGTAGTGCATGTTTGGTGAGAGTTCACCCCCTGCCACACACCTTTATGGTGGCTTGCAGGGTATTATGTAGATGTAGATGTAGATGAAACTGGTCGGAATGTACCCAATAAATAGTGTGAATTTGCAATGTTTACTTCATTTTACGCCCTTTAAGTCAATGTTATTGCTTATTTTTGTTTTAAAGCAGCCAACCTTCAGCAGCTGGTAGTCACGATAAAGAATATTCTATTAAAAATGTTACGGCCGAAAGTAATTTCCAAAATCTATGGCAATTCCAATTCCGCTATGTGGTTCTGAAACATGGTCATTGCATCTACTTGTATACGCAATCCCCTGTAAGCTACCGCGAGGATGTTTGGAAGGGGTTGAAGATCACCAAACCTACACTTTTGACATGAAAACAAGCTGCTACATGGAAACATGCTACATAATAGGGCCACATGCAGCTAGATGGTTAATATCTACATAGTAATAAAGGCATGGGTAGTTAATCATGCACTAAATACTATTCTACAAAACTAGACCTGATGATGACGCTTTAAGCGTTGAAACACGTGTAGTCATGTTTCAAGTAAATATGTCGACAGTACTATATCTGAAAACGTTTTAATTTATTTATTTTTACTCTACAATATGTCATCTACCTATCCTTTGCTGCATGTTGTGTTCTCTTATAGTACGGGGGAAAAATGTCATTTTGAATCTATCAGTATGACTATCTCTCTAATCTTATTTATCTGGTAAAATCTCGCATAATACGCTGTTGTTTTCAATATATACCTAACATTTCAGGAAAGCGATTTGAATTAATTTCTGTAATAGATTTAATCTGTACTTTAACCTACGATCTGATAGTGATTACCTACCTAATGCTTCTATTAATTTTTCATTGGCATCAAACCAAATGAAAAGGAAAGAGGTGACTGACATGAAAATACAAAGACTTATCTTGGTCTTGTCATGGTCATTACGGATACTAAATATCTATCTCAACGAACTGTGTTATTATATGGTTAATAGACTGCGGTGCGTAATTTGGAGGGAGTGGATGATGGAAGAGCTCTTAGAGAACGTTACGGCTTGTTAGAAGGGGGAGGGGGGGTCAAAGTATGAATGAGAAATATCTGAACGGTCCAAACGCTGACAAAATAGACTGAGGTATCCGTGCTACCAATGGACAGAAAATAATTATGGTCTGCAGTTAATAATGCATAGCGTTTAAAAGAATTTTTAACCCTTATATTGTTATCCTTTTGAAATTTTACATTATTTTTTTCCCGTGGTATTTATATTTGTATTGCAAGGAAGGCCTCGCATGAGATATTTGGGGCAAGTAGTTAAGTATGTTAAAGAGAAGATTCAAATATTAAGTGGTTGGCGGATAGGAAGGTCGAATATGCGTCAAATAGGTATATCCGAAGGCTGTTGACTGTTGATGATGATGAAGGTATTTTTGCTGACGGTTCCTTAACACAGCGTCAGAGCTGATTCAATGTAAGATTGATTATATGTCACTTATAAACATATTCATATGCCGTATGAGCATAAGAATCGCATGTGTTCCAACGCGATGGGATAGCTATCGGCATAGCACATTGATCGGTTTAAAACCATTAACTTTGCGTTGTGTTTCATTAAAAGACAAGTCTTAATGTCGTTAAACCAAAGCAATCAACTTCTAGATGATACTCTGCCACTTCTTGTGCCAGCTTCTATTTCAATATGAATCCTTGAGTGGAATTACGAGCGCAAGGATAGGAATCCCATCAAGGACGTCAATGTTTGTTGCATGCATGAGTTAGCTTGGATGATAAGGAGTAGCTTGGAGTTATGCGTTGCACCTCGAGTCTGTAGGGCGTAGTGTAAACTAGAGTTAAAGGAGATATTCCCCGGCCCGGCATATTCAGTCACCTCATTTTTCGAGTCTTGTTAACTTAATTCCATTCACCCATCGCAGCCCTAAAATGCCATGCGACAAGCGAATGGGTTTGTCTTTCGCTCGCCTACTGGCACGTTTTGGTTGCAAACTATTCGGACAAAGCCGAGTTATTTTATCAATCAGAGCAATGCTCCAAACTCATCACTAAATTTTCCTCTCATTATCGTCATGGGTTAAAAATCCTAGGATTGGTTTGACGCAGCCCTCCACTCGATTCTTCTATCGGCCAAACTCTTCATATTGACGTAGCTCCTCTCTTTCACGTCCTTAACGACCTGCTCTATGTAACTCATACGAGGCCTGCCTTTTCCATTCTCCCCGTTCACTTTTCCTTCGACGATTGGCCAAACTTTCAAATATATACGTAACTCCTCTCCTTTCCTTCATCAATATCCTTCTCAACCTATTCTATATATCTCATACGAGGCCTGCCTTTTGCAATCCTTCCGTTCACTCTACCCTCGAAGATTGTCTTCATTAGGTCATCATGCATTAAGATATGGCGGATTAAGTGGTCCCTTAATCTATTTAGGGTTTTCAGCAAACATCTCTTTTCTCCCACTCTCCTCAAGACTTCTTAGTTTGTCACTCGGTCGATCCATTTTATCTTCCACATTCTTCGGTAACACCACATTTCAAATGCTTCCAGCCTGGACTTCTCTGCTGCTGTTATTGTCTATGCTTCGCTGCCATATATAATGCTCCAGATGAATGTTCTAATGAAATGTTTCCTCGCTTCCTAGCTTGTATTTTCAGCTGTAAGCAGAATAAGCAGAATCTTCTTCTGGTAAAATGCCCTTTTCGCTTGGGCAATTCTACTGGCAAATTCTCTTTTACTTCGTCCATCGGTGGTTACTCGGCTTCCCAGGTAACAGAACTCTTCCACCTCCTCGATTTTTTTTTCCTAGTTTAACATTGGTTTTTAGATGTAAAATTTTCCCCTATAGCTCTTAATTGTATGGCAAACGATTCCAAAATAATCTTGTGTGAAATTTCTCCTACTTTAAATGTCTCTCCTCTGTTCTTGAAAGCGAGAGTTCGTATTCGTGATTCCTTCAATCACTGGAGTCAGAGAAAGCATTGTAATGAATAGATGGAGAGTGGAGTATTCATATGAGGGATATGACCGACATCCATAGTCATACTCACTGGTTGTAGGGTTGTGGTGGAAATTTTTGTGGGATTCGGGAAAAATCGGCAATTTGCCTGAATTAAATTAAAATTACCGAGGGAATCACAGTTTTGCGTCCCATATGAGGGACTAAGTACTGAACCTGATGTACCACGTTATTTATCCAGGTATTATGTCGATGAAACATCTCCGCCAATGATGGGATTTGAACCCGGGCCCACAGCATGAAAAGCCAGGATTATAGTCACCAAGCAGAATCCCCATGATTAAGGAATGAGAAAGCGCGAAAAGGAGTACGGCAGGATGTGTAAAAGATGTTTTAAGCCTGAATTACGTTCATGGAAGAGCATTTTTAGGGACAAGTTCAAGGACAGCAACAATGATAGTTCGTATTGCAGCCTAGAAATTAACTCCCAAAATTATAATTTTTAGGCTTAGCTCACGTGATAGGGAGTCCCACCCCTTAGTTTATCATTTAAGCTGGTCCTTATCGCCGTCCCTGTAAGCGTTCGTGGGCCCGACAGACAGCCAGTCAGGGCGTATGGCAGCAAATAGAGAATGCGGAGATCCGTAATCGAACGTTTATTGTTAACAAAACGTAACCGAGAAAGGTAAACATTTTTAATCTCGAATGGTTAAAAAAGGTGACGAAGAAAATGACCGTGTTAGTGGCGAAAATGATAAAATGAGCTATCATTTTCCATTTCCTTGAATGATATAGCATTAGTGATCCTTGAAATCCTGCGTGAGAAATAATCTTGTGGAAAAAGCTTAAGATTATTGTGTTAGTGTCTCAACTTTGCTATATGATAGGTATCTACAGATAACCGTCGGTTAAGATTTTGACTGAATCTTTTACGTCATTTTAAGTAGATTTGTTCTTTGATGACGTTAGAAATATATTGAGGACACTAACGTAATCTACTCGACGCTCTATCTTACAAGGAAAACATGGTCGGGGAGATGGACATCCGAACAAATGAGGATTTATGGTTTCTCGCTGGATTTTTGTAAATTCTTCAGTGTTCTAAAACACTTAAATTCCATGCTTCACCCTGACATATCTGTGACTATATCTGTCCATGCCTCGTAAAAAAGGCATGCATATATATATTTTAGTATAGCCATGTTCATTTTACCGCAAACCTACCGTTTACCTCCATTAGTTTAACTCTTCCATGCCCAGTAGGGAATGCCCAGAAAATGTCTCCTACAAGTACATAATGCATTCTAGCTAGTTGCTAATTGACTGGTAGAATCATGATTCCTTCACTTATCCCTCCATTAGTTTATCGTGATTGCTGTGGCGTTGTTAATCACTTGGCTATCAAATTCGAGGTTATGGGTTTGAGTCCCGCGCGGTGAGGACTTTCGCCCTAGTGCGGCTATTGGGGAAGTTAATTGTGTGAAAGAAGGAATTGAAATGCACTGTACAAATAAAGAATACTCAATTTTATTTCAACCTTAATAATGGATAGCTAAACCGTATTTTTTTCAAAAATAAACGTTCTCATGCAGTTTTTTGTAGAATTAAAATACGTATTCAGAGAAAACTTTGTTCATTCATGGATATATAGGTTTACGATTAGGTTTTGTCGAATAGTCGACATCATCAGGTATAATATATGGAACATTTTCGTCTCACATCTTCAGTCTCCCGCCCATCTCATGATCCTTGTTAACACGGGTTATAGAAAGCTAAAGTTTTGTGTAATACCTGATGTTGCCCACCACTCATCGAAACCTCGTAAAATATATCTGTAGAAATTGGAAAGTTAGCTTTTTCTTGATTCAACGCGTTTAGTAACAAAATTAGTATTATTTGCATCTATCTAGAGCTTTTTTAGTGAGCTGCCGCACTCCCTTGAGGTGGATTACGCAAGGCACGTGGAAGTTAGATTTTGAAGCCACGTTTACTCCCTCCATAACAATGATCGTAGCTATTGTCCTGCATTCGATTTCAGAAAACGCTAGTATTTCGGCTGCACGCTGTATATTTGTAGGTTCCATTGGCCTCTGCCGCATATGCGTTGGATAACTGGCGTTTTGCTTGTTTAGCATGAGAGCAGTAACTGAAGGCTGTGGATGCTCATTCCCCTTGACTCACCGCCCTTAAGCGAATGAATGGCTGCCGAAATGGCAGCAGGGTAACAGAACCAGGGAAGATTCGAAACCGAAGTGACATTAACCCATGCGTCAACAGGGTAACGTGCGAGGCTCATGAGCGTTATCAGATTCGCAGTGCAACATCCCTTGTGGAGGCATTACGTTGCAATACTCAGGCAGGATTACGTTCGAGTTTCACCCCATGGCTTCCTACGATAAAATTCTCTTTATGTGAGATGCACATCATCATCATTGGTCAGCAATCCTAGGATTGGTTTGACGCAGCTGTCCACTCGATTCTTCTATCGGCCAACCTTTTCATTGTGTTGTAATTCTTCTCTTTTACATTCTTCACAACCTGTTCCATGTATCTCATACGAGGCCTCCTTTTCCAATCTTCCCGTTCACTTTTCCCTCGACGATAGTCTTCATCAGTCCATCGTGTCTCAAGATATGGCCGATTAAGTTTTCCCTTCTTCTTTTTAGAGTTTTCAGCAGACTTCTCTTTTCTCCCACTCTTCTTAGGACTTCCTCGTTACTTACTCGGTCGATCCATTTCATCTTCATCATCCTACTGTAGCACCGCATTTCGAATGCTTCTACCCTTTTCTTCTCCACTGCTGTCATCGTCCATGATTCACTGCCGTAAAGAAAAATGCTCCAGATGTATGTTCTGATGAACTGTTTCCTTACTTCTGCTGTAAGTATATTCTTCTTTTGAAAGAATGCCCTCTTTGCCTGGGCTATTCTACTCACTATTTCTTACTTGCTTGGTCCATCGTTGGTTACTCGGCTTCCTAGATAACAGAACTCTTTAACCTCTTCAAGTTTTTGTTTTCCTAGTTTGACATTGGTTTTGGCCTCTTTTTTCTTGCTGCACACCAATATCTTAGTCTTCTTCTTATTTATCTTCAGCTGATATCTGGTCATAGTCCTTTCCATGGTTGTTAGCATCTTATTCAGCTCTTTCTCTGTCTCTGCTATGAGAGCTATGTCATCAGCGAATCGTAGCATACTGATAGTTTCCCCGTGGATGTTCACTCCAGAACACTTCTCCTTGACTTCATTTATGGCTCTCTCGATGTAAACATTAAAAATTACGGGAGACAGTGCACAGCCTTGTCTCACTCCTTTCCTTATTCTTGCCTCTTCACATAGATGCACCTAGCGAGTAAAATTGGGAAAGACATAATTAAAGGTGGAGTTTAAATTTAAGTGAACTTTAATTAACAGTATTATGCTTTACTGACGATACTGATCTCACCGATTGTACAGCATGCAAGGAAATATTATAAGAGTAAAAACACCTGTGTTGTGAATTTGTTTGTGAATACTTTAGATTTACTTTACCTTTCCTAAATGTATCCCTCTTATTTTTACTATAACTAAATTAACGTATTTATGTAAAGTGTATGCAGTTGCGAATTTGAAAGTTGAAAAATGAAATACTATGAATTTGGAAAAAGGGCTTCCTCATAAAATTTTTGAAATGGACTTTTCCCCTTTTTTCATGTTCACGTATATGTACTTATCTATTTATTTATCTATCTATTTATTTATTATCTATTAGTTCAGTTTTCAAGCTTTACCTATTTATTCAATTTTCCGGGGCAAATAGATAATTCCTTGGCGGCAATGATAGAAGACATGTTCATAAAATAATATATTCAACACAATAAAGCGAAAGGAGTTGGAAAAATAAACGATATGATGGATTAACATTCATTTTACCGTAAAAATTTATTTTGCCTTAATTATCCTAAACATTTACTTCTAAATGATTTTAAGGATTTGGGTTAAGGCTCTAAGAGTTCATCAGGCAGCTGCTTCCAATCATGGATACCCCTATTTAAACGAGTACTTAACCGCGTTAATTTTTTGTTTCCTCAGTTTTATTTTATATTGGTGGTCGTTTTGACCTATATAATTTGGCCTATTCGTGGCTCCATTTCATTATTCCCAGCCCTTGTCTCCCATGAAAATTTTGTATAACGTAGAGAGACTGTTCATTTTCATTCTCGTTTCAAGAGAGTCCCATTCCTAAACTTATCTCATGTCCGTCTCGCTATCAGGTCTCTTGTATCGACCTACCACGACCCTATGTCAACCTATGAGCGAGACATTTATGTTTGAGTTAAGATTTATATTTAAGTTATGATTTAGCACAATATTAAGGAGTTTCATAAGAAATCCTCTTCTCTTACTTCAAATAGATTGAAAGAAATCCAGCTATTTTAGGATACATGAAAACGTCATAAGTCAAGATAAGCCCTATATAAACTCACGATCATTATTGTATTGTCATAAGATTAGGCGTTCTTTTTATAACGTCATATCTGAGTGATATGTTTGTAATTTTATTGTTGCTTATCATGCGTGAGAAGAATAAATACTTTTTAAGGATAGGATAGGTGTAGATTGTATTTCCATATTCTTATCTGCAATGAAAATGCGTTGGTTGTAGGTACAGATGCCGTACAGAGGCCGTCAATGCCTCGCGGTTAGCCTTATGAATACGTCTCGTCTTGCTTATTCCACCGACTAACCACTCGCCCGCGATATTAGCCCCGAATGGTTGTTTACGCCCCGATGGCGAAAACCTTCAACTCAGAACCTTCCCCATCACTCAACCATCCCCCTCGGCATTCGGTCAGCACCCAGGACCTGCTTCTCGGGAGCTCCTTCCTTCGCCTCCACATCCCCTTCCTTCCGTTTTTTTTTGTCTTCGATCGATGGCGTCTCCAGGCGCAATATTTTACGGAAAATTTGCCTAATCTCTTCATCTCCCATCCCTTCCTCTCCCCGTTCAACTGACTTACCCTCCCCGGCGCTTCCTTTATCGTTCCTGCACACGACCCTCGCATTTCTCAAAACATCTTCTCCTCCAGTAGTTGACGACAGGCGGGGATTCTTCCTTCCTCCTTCGTCCACTCAGCTCTCCTGCTCCCAAAGGCCGTGAATGAACCGATGGAAATATTCGTAACTCATATCTTAGGATTGAAATCTGGCCTTAAATACCTTTACCGAGTCACTTACTGACATGCACTGTAATGAAATTTCAAATGGCAAATATTTGTTTGAAGTAAACACCGTTGTGCCTTCACCTCTTGGACGGTGACTTGCTGGTCGCTACTACGGCTTGTTTATGATATTGTATGTGCGACTGGCTGGCAACATTGTACTTAGGTACGCCTGTAAATAATCCACAAGGGAGAAGTCTTGCTATTCGTCAAATATTCTCGGGATCCGCTCCTGTTTAAATTATGGATGTTTCCCGACGTTTCGGATAACAACTGGTCAACCGTCATCAATTTCGTATTTTTAAATTCCGGTCGCTTTATATATCTACTTCTGCTCGGTCTCTAGCTATTGGTCCAGAGTAGATTTTTGACCCCGGAGACCGTTGGTCAACATCCTAGCTCTTAAACTTCTAATCTTTGGATTGGATTCCAGTTCTGGCTGATTTTATACCTTAAATCACGATTGGATTTTTTTTCTCAGCCGAATTTCAGTGGCTTCTTTAGTCACTCTTTTGTCTTTTGTCCTCTCACTTGATCACATAGTCCAAATTAATACTATGTTCGGCTACCGCCATTTTATCAGGTTGACCAAGCCTAAAATACCTGCGGTGTTCCTTAGGTCACATAGCTATAGTTCAATCCGTCTTAACCCACACAAACTTCATCGAATTCACTTGGAATTTAGTGGACCACAGGATTTATAAGACCAACAGTGTCCTTAGCTTTCACTAGATGTTCGATTAATTTGGCCATGGGTTTTTTGGAGATCATCAATGTCGTACCTCTTCAGAATTCTTGATATTTTTCCAGAGGTTTTAGATATATAGGGCAGTAATGCTCTTTCGGCTAGTTTATGACGTACCTCTTCTACATCTGCATCGTTCTGGGATTCTAGGAAGCCTTGATTGTTTAACTGTTAAGTACCAGGCCGGAAATCAAGGGGTTCCGCGTTTGAGTCCCGGATAAGGTGGATTATTTCTCTCTGGAAATTCTGCTTTTCAAAGCCAACCAGTGGTCTGCAATAAGTTAGCACGACGGACTTAGAATAGTAGCTTTTATTTATATTGAAAGGAATACTTTGTAATTCCATAGAAAATCATACTAATATATAAAAATGAAGTGATGTCTGTCTGTCTGCCAGCTTTATGTGATGCATCTCCTCAAAACTACTGAACCGATTGAGCTGAAACTTTGTAGGATTCTAGCATATACACTAGAAGGTGCTATAGTTTGTTTAAAAAAAGGCTCAAGGCCCAGGTTGACGTGACAGTTTATGATTAATTTCGGTTTTGCAGAGAGCTAAGAGGAGGGGCAGGGTTCTTTCCCCCCCCCCCTGTGGGTGCGCCACTGCTTATAGTTAACTGTATGAAAATATTCCCGCCTGCAAGAAAATATATTAGCTTAATTCCGGTATTGCCATCGACACCGTTGTACCATGGTAGAAAACTGTGACCTCAAGTTGCCAATATTCCTCTTCTTAAAATATGGCAGCCCCTGATTTGACGAGATATTAGTCATGCTCGTAAGAAATTGGTTGCCAGCTATCTGGCCATCTTTTCGGATATCTTCTTATCGATCTTTTGCCATGATAGATGCTGTTATTACGATGCGGGGGAGGCATTTTCGTCATTCTTCTGACGTGGGTATCCTTCCCTCTCCGCCCTCTTACCCATACGGTCAAGTAATTTCTACTTGTTTTCTGCTTATCTCTGCGTCTACTTTTTCTATCAATGAGTGCGTTACTTGTGATTGCATTTATTTCTGTCACGGAAAATGGAAATTGCTTTGTTTAATCCACCGTGAATTTCAATGAGACGACCTTGGTTTCGACAATGTGTCATCTTCAGGTAATTTCTCCGTATTACGGCAGAAAGTATTTCCCGAAGTTATTTCGCTCCTAGAAGCATTTCAGAGTGCGCTCTTACCTGGTACAGTGAGTACTGCGGTTTCTTCATAGGCGGTTTCTACGACTTCTCTCGCAAATCCTGTGAATGGCATCAACCCAAAAGCCGTTACGTTATTTTACCATGCTCCTATGAGCTATCGTAAAGCATCACTACTAATGTGTAGGAAATTCCAAGCCTGCCGCGTGAACGGCGGTGAAATTCACATTAATTGCCATGCGAAAAAAATCACCTGGACCGGGAATCAAACCACGGCCCTTTGGCTTTCCGAGCCCTTGTGCAGGCCACTACACTACCCAGGATCCCTAATCTGCATGGCAATTTTACCGAGGTTCAGAGTACCTACTAGATGTTGAACCCTCGCGGTCCATCAAGGATGGCAACGCAAGGGAGAAAGGGCTTCAAAGAAGCCACGACCAAAGGTGAACCCCATCCAGCTCTAAAGCCGCGCTTGGCGGTAAATGTAGGATATTCCAAACCTGCCACGTGAACGGCGGTGAAATTCACATTAATTGCCATGCGGAAAGCCAAAGGTCCGTGGTTCGATTCCCGGTCTAGGTGAATTTTTTCGCGTGGCAATTAATATGAATCGCTACTCCTAGTTTTTGATGGCTTTGTGCATTAAGACTCTTTCAATTGGAATACCCTAACCTTAATGTCGTCTTAAACCCCCTATTTGTTCTCTATTTCTACTCTAGATTTTCGTAAACCTAGATCCCGTATCTTGGTCTTCCATACTCGACAATGCCTTTCAATTTCCTCCGTCGTCTTTTCTGTCTTTAGAACCTGTATCTATTAATTCATTTTGTATCCTGACGCTGTTGAATACATCTGAGGAAAATTAAAGAGAGATGACGAATAGGTTTTTATAAGTTTAGAGAACTATTTCGTCTGATGAAAAACTGCAAATTAATGTGACCGCGATCAATCCCAGGTGAAACAGTTTTTGCACCTAAGCAGCTAAACCCCAAAAAATATGTCATGCAGCTGGCCCATCCTGGAGAATATCTCTCTACAGGCCGTAAATTTGTTATTGTCTTTTGGCTGAATTTCCTCATAGTTAAGCCTGAAACAACCGAACTAATTATTCCTTCCCGTCCTCGCATTTTCAACTTTGATTATGATCGTCAGCATTTTATTGTCCCCAGGTACTTGTTCCATATATCTACTATATCTTCTCCTAATTCCTATCTCCTAGAATATATTTCTAGTATTTTCCTAAAATATTTTTCTAGTGTTTTCCTAAAATCTTCTTTCCTCCACAACAATTATCAACACTCCTTTAGTCTGCCTTTACGTCCATTGTACTTTTTTATTACAATGGCTTTCAATATCCCATGGCCAATTCAAAGACCGCGAACTGGCCGCTGGAACTTTAGCGGCGTCACCCGCTGAAAATTGCACTATAGCAAGGAGTTCCACAGAGAAAAAATCATTCGCCTTGACCAGGACTCGAACCCTCGTGGACAGTGGCGCCTTGCGCACGACTACGGCTGCATTGTGACATGATATGTCCCGCAGTCCGTTAACACCTAGTTCCTTTAAAGCCTCGTTGATTTCCACAGAGAAAGAGGACGTCTTGGTAGCTGAACTGGTAGAGCACCTGGCCGGAAATCAGGGGGTCGGGGTTCGAGTCCCGGTCTAGGCGAATGATTTTTTTCTCTGTGGAACTCCTTGCTATAGTATCCCATGGCCACTAATTACCTGTCCTATTAGTTCTTCTTACTTGCTCCTAATATAATCTATCAACCTTTTTCTTTTCCCAACATACTTAACTCTTCAATATAATATCGCTTGAGATCTTTCTGAAGCTAGATTGATGCTAAATGTTTACTTCTTCCAGGTAAGCCTCGAGTATCTTACATTACATGCATAATACACATTAAAATCAAATAAATTAGGTCAATAATTAAGCAAAGTTACAAACTGTGAATAGTAAGTCCTTTAGTAAAGCTACAATTTTATTTTAATAATATGCATGTTGGGATATAATTTAATTATAAAATATTCTCAGGGAGTTTAGGAATCATATTACACGACGCCGATTTCCACCTTTTTCATCCAATATTCTGTTATACGCTTTGTAACACCCTCCGCGCCTCCACCATAGGTATTGTTGTTCCTAGGTGAGCAAATGTGCCTCTCTCATTTTTTTAAAAACTCGTTTGCTTTATTGATATTTTTTATTAGTGTTGGTCAGTAATGCAACCTCATGGTTTGCCTAATTGGAGAGGGAAGAGTTCAATAGGTAAGCCTTGTGTGGTATAGAATTTACACGTTAGGATACGGGGCCAGTTCCTTCCTCTTTTTCGTGGTTTCCCAGAAAATAACACAGCATGTGCTTGGCCATTCATGTACAAAGGATACTCCCGAATGCCAACCCTGGACCACCGGTCAGCACTTCCACGCTATATACCCATTCAATCTGCTGCGATTTCTATTTATTTATCAGAAATGTTAGTCATTCACTAATTATTAATATGCATCATGGTGGAATTATAATATCTATTTCTCCGAACGTAACAGAAAGGTTGACATTCCTTCCCCTCCTTATCGTTACCGCATCCTAATGATTTGAATGACCCATCCCATTTCAGTTTGCCATATATAATGTATTAACAAGTCTCATTTTGGTCGTGGCATTATATCGCGTGGAAAAATGGACATAAAGAAAAGTTGAAGAAAAAAAGGCTCAGGGCTTTTGAAATGTTGGAGTGGAGCAGGATGGAAAAGGTGAGTATGTTAAAAAGAAAAACTAACGTGGAAGTGCTGGATATGGTGGAGGATGGAAGGAAGTTGGTTGACAAAATTAAGAGAAGGCAGTCGGAGTCGGTAGAGTAGGCTTAAAGTGCGATGGTGGGGAAGAATTTTGTGTGGGGAGAAGAACGGGTTGTTTGGAAAAAATAATGGCGATGATAGTTATGTAAAACTTAAGAAAGACATATTACATCCACACAATACCCTGAAAGACACCGCGAGGGTGTCTGGCAGGGGATGAAGATCACTAAGCATGCACTACTGAAATGCAAACAAGCTACTAAATGGAAACATGCTACATAATAGAGTCTCATGCAACTAGATGGTTAGTATCTACATAGTAATGAAGAGTAAAAAGGGTAAAAATCCCACATTATGTGAGAAATAGGAGCCTTTGTAGGAATGTATTGCCCCTGAGAAACTTGTCCTAAACGGTGGAATACTTAGAGTAAAAATAACATGACGGGCCTTGACGATGCAGTCCATCATCATCTTCAGTCAACAATTCTAAGATTGCTGCCATCAAATGGATTCTTTTATCGGTTATCCACATCATATTTATATAATTATTCTCTTTAAATCGTTTAGAACCCTCTCCATACATCTCATGCAAGGTCTTTTCCGTCCTTCCCATTCAGTATTCCCGAGCCGATTGTCATTATTTGAACATTATTCCTAATTATATGGCTAATTGATTTGTCCATCATCGTTTCAAAGTTCTCATCTGACTTATCTTTTCTCCCACTATTTTTCGTTAGTCACACGGTCGATCGATTTGATCTTTGCCAATTTTCTTCAACCCCATATCCAAATTCTTTCTGCTTGGACTTCTAGGGTACTGTTATCATCAATATTATTAGAAAAATATTACGCGGTAGAGCGTGATAAAAATCAGTGAAACCTCATAAGACATTTGAGATCCGTGTTAAATTAGGTCCATCCGTTTCCTCTGTTAATACTGTTAATAAAAAAGGTCAGAACGCATGTATATGCGTGCTTATGGAATGGGGGCGTTTACTCGGAACCGAAATCGCAATTTTGTACACGAAATTGTTAGATGGAAACGAAAAAAGAAATTTAGTGAAAAAATTAACCTTCTAACCACAATCATTCACACACAAATCAAACATTTTAATAAGCAAAAGGTGACGCCCACCGAAAATGCTGCTGTGATAACATTGACGTCACTTTCCTCCCGTCCTTGACTGCTCTTATGGGAAGGGGAGGGAGTGGATGGGGATTCTCGGAAGGTCTGCTCGCACAGATGCTGTCGTAACTGCTCCGATTGGCAGAGGCAGCTGTGTCCCCTCCCCCCCTTTGCGATAAGGCGAAGTAGCTTCGCGGGCTCAGTTGTGATTGGACGAAGTCGTTATACGTCAGAGGTTGCACCACACCCACTTTTCCGAAAGGGTTAAAAATATTAGATTTTCGACGCCTATAACTCGAGAAATAATTGGTGGATCAAAAAACGGAAAAATACGGGTCTTTTAATTTTACAAACTCTTATCATATTCGGCAATAAAAAAATGTGGTAAACGATCCCATTGCGACAAGACTCCCTTTACTCCCGACAAGTTTCTATACGGTCTTATTCTATGTACAGAACGTAATGAATGCTTACGAAGCCTTCAGTAAGGCGACTGACGGAAGCTTCGAGGGTCCATCATCACCGCCATTTTTGTATCCTCCCCCTTTCGCGCACCCCCTGGTGGAAGAAGGGGGGAAATAAAAGGAGACAAGTGGAGGGTAAAATGGAGGAAGGAAGCTCGGTTGCGTTTTACTCCCCCCAGCGACGAAGGAATTGCTCCTCTCTCTTCCTCGACCAGGCTTCAGCAAGAGGAAGAGCGAGACTTATCAAAGTCATTGCGGGGAGTGTGAGTGTGCAAGAGCCGGGGAAGGAACAGAATCTCTTCTGGGGAAGCGGGATAGGAAGTGATGTCTTCCCCTTCTCCCCACGGGCCTCCGGCGAAGGAATAAAAACAAGGAACCAAGTCGCTTTCGTCTCGGGAGGATGTGAATGGGCGTCTGGGATCCGACTTCGGGTATTCTTGTGAAGAGACCGCTTCGCGGAGTGTGTTGGGAAATGGTCTGAATCTTTAAAGAGTGGCGAGAATAAGACCAAAAGCCGGAGGTCGGAAAGTCGCTACATATTTTTCCTCTGTTTTAAGGGATTCTTAGCCTTCCGGAATTTTCTTCGTCGTACCCACACCAGTCTCTTCGCTTTTTTCATAACGTCCATCGACGTTATTGCTCTTACGAAGGGATGAGGGCCGTGGAGCGCGGGTGGAACGAATTTTTTTGCATGGAAATACGATACCCTGGGGACAAATGAGTTTATGAACAGGCGTACGGGGAACTGTTAGTAGAAAAAAATATTATTGATGCCTGGGAGGCGATGTTTATAATATTATATAATAGAAAAAAATCTCCGACCGTCGAAGCTACAAACCTAAGTATTTATTGTGTAAAATCCCACAACAGGAAATAGTGCTTTCAGAATAAAACATAATGAAAGTGTCATTGCGTTAATACTTCGCACCAGATCAACTTAAAATGTAGGCCTTCCGCGTAAACAGTAAGACTGTCTGTTGAATAAATGTGGAACGTGGACATAAATATGTCTGAATGTTGTGACAAAACTTTGTGTGCTTCAAACGATAGGCCTAGATAAATAAACTTAGTATATTCTTCCCTATTTTAATCGCATTTACCAGACCAGTCTCATTCTTTCGCATTATTGTCAGGGGTATCCACTGGGATGATGTTCGAAAGATGCGGTCGTGATTTTGTAATTAAAATACAGTAGAATTCTCAAAAAATTATTTATTGAAGCATATCGAAAGAAATGTTATGACATTGATAAGATCTTAAACACTTCTCTCTCCCATCATAAATCCATTCCTATTTAGGCTTTAGGCCCTTAGTAACCTTTTCTGCTTATCAGGAATTCAAATATCTTATAGGTATATCACCTTACCGTCCTTCTCAGCTATTCGTCTACCTTCTTTCATTCCTTTCTTACTTCACATGTGTGTACTATCTTTCCTTACCTCGCATGAAATTCTCCTTCTTTGGCAGCCTTCAGGGGTCTTTTACGTTCGCCACCCATTCCTCTATCTTCTCTATGTCCTATTTCCGTCTCATCAAAAACGTTTGTTTTGCGTCCTTCTCTATTGTCAGCTTACTGTCTTCGTCCATCTACTTACTCTAATTTAAATGCCTCTGAAGAATATCTAGAGTTATCATCAAAGAAAATGAATTCAATCCTTTCAGGCGTAAAATTGTGGAAGTCCATCAGTTGTACCAGAAAAAATCTCTGTTGATAAAAACATAGTTTGTTATTGTCCTTATTCATCAAATAAAATATTTCAGAACTCCTCTCCACTCTTCCCTACTGTGTTTGAAGTAGACAAAGCACTTTTTTTATTTTTCCGGGATAGGTTAGTATCAAATAACATATTCCATTCACCCGAATATAGCATACAACTAGAGACCATTGGGTATCAAATGTGTTTTCCAAAGTAGTACGCTAGGTAAGTGTGATTGAGTTAGGAAAAGAAGTATTTCGGATAGCATGGACAAAGATCTTCAAATATTTTGTTTGATGGAGGGTGGAGAGGAAACGTTCATCTACTTTTACATAATACACTGAAAGCCATCAATAGGGGTGTGTGGCAGTGGGTAGTTCTAGAGATGGTAAGAGAGGAGAGAAAGTCGTTTAAGAAATTAGCAGAAGGTAGAATGCGTTTGGAAAAGGCAAGAAAGAGTGAAGATATCCAAACGCCGTAAAAGAGGGAATAATGTTGGGTAGGAGGGGTAGAAGAGGCGAGGAATGGGTAGTTGGGATACAATAATATAAGGTAGGCCGTATTCAGGAGTGAATAGGGACATTTGGTGTGTTTTAATTACTCGTTACAATCTTTCTCATTGTTTTCACTTGAGTTTTGTCATCCGTCTTGAGCACAGGGCTCCCGGATGAGAAAAACTAATAAAGGGTGAACGTGCTTGAAGGGAGAGATAGAGGGGAGAATCTTGTGTAAGCAGGGTAGAGTAAAGAGAAGATCAGGTAGTTCAGATAGAATGAGGGTAGGTAGGAAGCATAAGGGGCTGAGGAGAGGTATTATGTGAAAATTAGGGGGTGTGGGTGGTATTTTATATCCTTTTAAATAATTAACCATAATAATAATGCAGAGGTATAGGAAATAATTGAATCTACTTTATCGCTTAAACCACGCCGGTTGCTTGCCGAGGGAACTCGCTTTCGCCAGTATAAATTCCAATCGATTTAAATTAAACGCATGTGTTAAAATATTAGACAATTACGTATTGGATACGTTCAGGACATGGGGAATATAACGCGACCAAGAAAGAAAATCTACGACACCCCAGTTTTGAAATGCTAACTTTTATAAAATTGATATCAACTTTTCTTCTATTAAAGTTATACTCTGGAAACTTACAGAGTGTATGGAAAACATGTCATTCTTCAAGATTTAGTTGCAAATTTACGCCTTTTTATTAATTTGCGAGTCATCAAAGTCGGCGCTTTGCTCGAGCACCGCCTAAAACCGACAATTTTTACGTTACAACTGTTGTAAAAAATATGAAAATTAGTTTTAAAAAGGTATAACGCTGTCCAACTACGTAGAATTAAATAAGGAAAATTATGGCGTGATTAGTTTTTCTGTAGGTCTAGCTGTTAATTTGTTATTCGTATTCAAACTCGAGTGCACATAATTTCTGCGCCGACAGTAATGGTGTAGGTGGCGTCAGAAAAGGGTATATTAAAAATCTTAATTTTCCCCAATCCGTATTCCGGAAAAATCTCAGTAAATTAAAATCCTACATTACTTATATCTACTAATTGTTTTTCATAAGTGTTTGAGTTCATTCTTATTTAGTTGAGGAACTGCGTATTTTAAATAACTTTGTTAAGAGAACCCTAAATTTTATCGCTGTTTTAATGGCTTCAGGAGTTAAGCATTTTGAATGGTGGATTTCTCGGAAGAGACTTCATAAATAATAAACGCAAGCATCTTTGCATGGTTTGTCGCTTTCCAATTTTGTCACACTAAAATTCACTACCCTTCAAAGAACGTAATCTCGCTCCGGAAGTCCGGTCATGTGCATATCTACTTCCCCCTCTAACTGTGAAAGGACATTTATGCACATGCTTTGGGGGTTGGAACTGATTTGACTATGCCTTCCCTATTTATTAACAGTGAATTCTTAAAGCTTAAGTCCACAAACTCAAATATCAAATTCTCCTCCACCTATCATCGTAAAACTCCTTAATCAATGCAAAAAAATTAGGGATGGATCGGTTCGGTTCTCGGTTCCACCGGTTCTTGATCTTAGAACCGGAACCGGAACCGAGGCCAAAAATAATCGGTACCGAAATAATTGGCGCGAAAACCAGTTTGAAACCTACTCACACTCCGAAAGTGGAAACTTCACATTAAAACCTGGTGAAATAGTGTACTTAGATGCTTCAAAGTCGTGAATTATTCTAATTCAGTCTCTGAAAATGATTATTGATTACTTTATCTTACCATTGAGCAATGCAAAGTAAGTGGTAAATTAAGAACCGGAAACGAGAATCGGAACCGAGAACCGAAGTTAAGAACCGAACCGGAACCGAAAAAAAGTGGAACCGACCCATCCCTAAAAATAATTTATAAAAATATGCATCTATGTAGTACATTTGAAGCCACCTTGCTAGTGATATATAATCTCCGAAAATGCAACTTATTGTAGTAATACATCTTCTTCAGATTAACGTGTTAGGACATATATCCAGCTGAAATATGAAAGTAAAAGATGAGTATCTATGAAGAAATATAATAATTATTGATTGGATAGGTACTGCTTAAAATGAAATTATTTACAGTTCAAATATGCATGCGAGGCTTGAAAAAATGCGACTTATACGTGGTTTTCTCATTCTCCTTCACAATGGCAATCTAAGAAATATTGATACTACACCATGAGGTGATTGCAGCTTTATTGATTCGCTGTAAGCGACATCTACGTTTCACGTTCATTTTCGTTTTTTGTGCCAACTGTAGGTACTGTCTTGCAATGGCTTACACAAAGTTTTCATTTCTCATGCCAACTCTTTTTAGCCCAACTTTTCATTATGTACTGATTTTGCACTGGTTTAAATACTAAAAAACATTCTCAGGCCTCGTTAAAAATAATTCCTTCAAATTTTAAATAACGATCTATGTGAATATTAATATTGAGCATTCTGCCATGAGGCATCAATACACTGTTGAAGAGTGGTTCTTAAAATTTTAAGCAACGGTGCCCTTTTTGAAGCAAATTTTTCTGTCCCTGAAAATGTTTTGTCGCGCATTGAAAACAGTACCAATGTTCTCTGGGGCATATTACTTACGATACCTGGCAGTTGGGTTATGTTACTGGAGTGAAGAGTCGGATGGTTAATAATGCTATAAAAATTCCACCTTTGATCCTAAATTCTTGTTACTATCATTACCTGAGTTTACATCAACATCTACATTTAAGCGATACCCTGCAAGCCACAGCGAGGGTGTGTGGCAGGGGGTGAAGATCACCAAGCACTATCGACATGCAAACATGCTACCATAGGGTCTCAGGCAACTAGATTGTTAGACCGCGGCGTAACGTCCCATTCGACGGACGGAGTACTGGACTCGAGTGCTCTCCACAAAGCTTTCAAGTGAGGACTAATGAAAACTGTCTGCCATAGCTGGGACTCCAAACCAGGACCTCGGACTGGAAGCCCAGTAGCCTATTCGCCAAAGCAACCCGATCCAAAGGGTTACCTATGACAATATCTCCTACTTCTCTGATTTTAACTCAGGCACTTGGAATAGGAGAGCAGAACCCTTAGCAGACTCCTTATACATAGATGCTTTTTTGAGATGGTTTTTATGTCCGCCCTCTTACCTAAAGGCACTTCAGGTCGAGAAAGAAGCTGCTTGCATAGATGTACATTAGAAAATAAAAATATATATAGGGACTGAAGCCATTTTATATGAATTGCGAACATTTTAGCTCATTAATCTTTCGAAGCAGTGAGACCTCTTTTCGCTTTGCTTCATACTACGCGATAATTTGTAAATATAATTTCAAATACAAGCAATATGGTTCACTGGTAAGGTAAAGTGTAGAAATAATTGAATTATAGTCTGCAAACATATTGTTTATGCAGCCTCAACCTATAAGAGACTCATTTGAGAGTTCGAATGAGGAACACATGTTTGCTTTGTTTTAACCATTTTGTATGCATGTAAGATTAATTGTGAACTATTTGCATTTTCAGGTGAGTTTTGAGTGTGCCTTCTTTGCTCTGTTTCGTGAGAGTTGCCTCCTCAAGAGTTGCCTCCTGAAGTAAGTACAAAATGTAATAAGAAGATGGTTAAATCTGTCTTTAATGTGATCATTGATAGAGGTCAATTCTTTGTGGTATTTCGAAATGAATAATATTTATATGTCGTCTTTATTGAGTGCGAGATTTAGGATAAATATTCTCTTCTTGCATAGAACCCGTAGTCAATTATAAACTCAAAAGGTTTTTTAAAGATGCATAAATAATTTATTTTATGTGTCTTTTAAATACAAAATCATACAAAAAGTGTTTCAAGGTTCAGCATTAAAGTTTTGAACCGTAAATGCCTTATCAGTTATCGGAATTTCAATACGATATGATATATTCTGGCTGGGCTTATATGCTATGTGAAATATGTGCAAGTAGTTTGTATTCTGAATAAAAAGTTGTAATTTTTGGACAGACCCAAGCTTTTATTATTATGTCGCTAAAAATAAAATGCTTGATAAGGGAATAGATGTGTAATTGCAGCAGTATTGAATTTTTCTTGTTTTCTGCTATGATTTATTTCTTAATCAATCAGTGTGAAATCCACGCCTATTTGGACTCAATAATTTGCTAGTTTGCGTTTACATGTTTGAATGTCCATGGTGAATTACCAAAAATTTGGGACGCTTCAAAATTTAGGCGTCGTCGTTTTGCGCGCGTTTGAGAGAAACCCGGCGTCGGCTGTCCCCTTGCTCTTAGCGAAAATGCTCCAAGGAGATCATAGCTTAACGTCCCCTCTGACGGACGGAGTACTGTACTCGAGGGCTCTCCACAAAACTCTTAAATTGGGGCCGGTATAATTAAAATATCACTGCCGGGATTCGATCCCGAGTCCTCTCAGGGAGAGGACAGCACCATAACCACTTCACCAATCAAGCCTAAGCTTGGCATTGACGGGAGTATCATCTATAGGTATATCTTATTTCGTTGGAATCAGCGTAAAAAGAAATTTCCTTACGATCCTATCCCCTTCAAGGTGATATATGTTGACACTACGTGGTACTATGTGACACTACGTTTTTAATGTTTACATCGAGAGAGCCATCAATGAAATCAAAGAGATGCCTTCTGGAGTGACTATCCACGGAGAAAAAATAAGCATGCTGCGATTCGCTGATGACATAGCTGTTATAGCAGAGACAGAGAAGGATCTGAATAAGATGCTAACTACCATGGAAAGGACAATGGCCATACATCAGCTGAAGATCAATAAGAGGAAAAACTAAGATATTGGTGTGCAGCAAGAGAGAGGAGGCCAAAACCAATGTTGTACTAGGAAAATAAAACTGGAAGAGGTGAAAGCGTCTGTCTCCTGGGAAGCAGATTAACCAACGAGGACGAAGCAAGAAAGAAATAGTAGAATAGCCCAGGCAGAGAGGGCATTCTATTAAAAGAAGAATCTACATACAGCTGGAAATACAAGCGTAGAAGTAAGGAAACAATTCATCAGAACATACATCTGGAGCATGTTTCTATACGGCAGTGAGGCATGGACGATGACAGCAGCGGAGAAGAAAAGGGTAGAAGTATTCGAAATGCGGTGCTACAGAAGGATGATGAAGATGAAATGGATCGACCGAGTAAGTAACGAGGAAGTCCTAAGAAGAGTGGGAGAAAAGAGAAGTCTGCTGAAAATTATAAAAAGAAGACGGGACAACTTAATCGGCCATATCTTGAGACACGATGGCCTGATGATGACAATCGTCGAGGGAAAAGTGAACGGGAAGATTGGAAAAGGCAGGCCTCGTATGAGATACATGGAGCAGGTGGTGAAGGATGTAACAGAGAATAATTATGTCACAATGAAAAGGTTGGCCGATAGAAGAATCGAGTGGAAAGCTGCGTCAAACCAATCCTAGGTTGGTTGGTTATTTAGGGGAGGCGACCGACAGCTGAGGTCATTTGCGCCATATAGGATAGGTGGGTAATTGGGTAATGGTAGGAGTTTTTAGGGAACGGAGGAAGGGTGGAGAGAAACCCGGCGTCGGCATTAGCCTACTCTTAACGAAAGGCGCCAAGGGGACCACGGCTTAACGTCCCATCCGACGGACGGAGTACTGTACTTGAAATGCCCTCCACTAGGCACTCAAGTGAGGACCGGTTTTCCACTGAAAAATCCGCCACTGCCGGGAATCGAACCCGGACCCTCGGGATGGGAGGCCAGTACTCCAGCCACCACACCAACCCGATCCCCACCAATCCTAGGATTGTTGACCAATGATTATGACTATGTGATAGCTGATGGCATCTATTAACTTTCCGATGGCTACCGTTTCTGAGCTTGAAAGTTAAACGGTCCGTTTATCATGGCCTCACCGAGTGTGTTGGGCCAGATAGCGACGTCATCGCCTCTGGGGACGATTTTATACGCCATCTTTTGATATAGCTCGTCACTTGACCTTTTCCAGAAGGTTCCGGAAAGATTCCAGAAGGTCCTGCCGATGTCGAGAACGGGCAGCATGCTGGGAGTAATGAGAGCTTATGAATGATGAGGATAGGTGTAAGAGGAAGGAAGACGAGAGGGAAGTGTAACGGGGAATAAGGAAATGAAGTGCGAAGTTGGGGTGTTTTTTTCCCAAGTTTTTGATTTTTTCCCAACCGCGCGCTGAGAAAATAGAGGAGTTAAGCGGGGTTATGAGCCGAAAGTTTGGTCCGCTAGTGTACAGGGCGGAGGCAGATTTGTTTTTTCTACCGATGCCGCTCTTTATGGCGCCACGAACTATCACTCGGTGAAGGCTTAAAACAAGAAGCCAGAGAAAGTTTTGAACTGGAGAAAAGAAGATATGGGTAGGATACGGTGATCGCTTGGAAGTCGTATCGAGACAATTTATTTGGTAAAGCCGAAAGTTTTTGGGTTGGCTTTAAAGAATCCTGGAAAGGGTAGACTATACACTCTTCTTAGTGCCACAATTAGTGTATTATTCTACCTACACAAGTAGGTTTTTAGGTAGTCAATTATTAGTTTTCGAGTAACTAACGCATTACTCTTTCATAAGTCAATGCTTCTTTATCCCTTTCTCTCCAACATACTGCCCTGGTAGTTCTACCAAATAAAGCTTGTGGCCTCCTACTTTTAGGTAGAATCTCGCATTTTTTCCTCAAAAATCTCACTGCATTTCTTTTCTAATGGTCGATCTTAATTTCATATCTTTTGTAACGTGCCAAATATTTTTCCCGACCCTTTGTTGAATGACTAAATAGTACTTGATCATCACCTACTGGTAATATCCAACATGCCATTGTATTCCATCCCTAACTTTACTTGCTTACCAACCAATCCACCTTTCCCATAAAAAATCCCGCTCACTATCTTAATCCCTTTGCCTTTCTTCATATATGCTCTGGTTAAGTTACGTAATGAAGAACTTATCCCTGTTTTGGAATTTTGCATGAGACTCTAAATGCACAAGAATGATTTATTCCTCTGCGCCAATCAGTTCCACTCCTCAATATCATAACTAGCCTTTTCTTTACATCCCCATACAACGACTCTGTCTTTCGTTCTCTTCTCTTTTAGTTAATTTTTCTCTTTGTGACAAGACTCTCCTTTGTTCTTCATTTTTGCTTTTGCGTAACCTTTTCTCTCCAGCTTATTAACTAGGTTGGATTATAAATGGAAATCTTTTATCTTATTGTTCTCTGCATTTTTTCGGGATACGTCCGCGTCGTTTGACAGTTGTGACATCAGTTTCGCCAACTTTCATGTTGGCGTCTTTAGGTCGAAGTAGTGATGGAAAAATGTCGGTCAAATCGATTTTTCGAGCAATTGATTTTTAATCGAAATGAAAAGCTCGACCTTTCAGCAAAAATCGAAATTTGGACCAAAAGATCGATTAATCGAAAAAATCTACGGTTCATTTTTGAAAAAAAAATGCAGTTAGTACAAAAACATGTTTATTATTCATATGAAAAACGCTCATTATACATATTTGAATAATATAAAAATCCCTAAAAATGTACTTAGAAGACATTCTTGAATTATTAGTCGTAAAAATTTACAATTTACTTTAATGTGGATAACCGCTTGGAACCATTCGGCTTCACTAAAATTTTTAAGAAAGATCAACTGATTGAGATGCTTTCTTGATGATCTAGGGTGTGCCTTTCCAATTTTACCGGCCTTAGAGAAAAGTCTTTCACATGGGACGGATGACGTTATCATACTCAGCACTCTGATCGCGAAACGGTACGTGTTGGGGTATTCACCCTTTATCTCCTCCCAGACTTTCAGAGGATTGGGGTTGACTTTCCTATCGACGGGTGGCCTGTTAAGGGATTGCCTAAATTCCACTGGCATCTACTCCTAACTAGAAGTGACCTCAGTGGCAGTTCATCGAGGACCTCTACTGACTACTACACGCTGCTGAGATCAAACGAAATGGTCAAGATCGAAGTCGAAAAATTGAGTTTGGATCGAAACTCGAAGATCATGGCTCGATCTTGATTTCCTCGATCTTTGACTATTAAAACTCGATTTTCGATTTTAATCGAAATCGATTTTTTCATCACTAGGTCGAAGTCTTCAGTACGGGAAATGCGAACACTTCAACTTAAAGCCGCCAACAGAAAAGTTGGCGAAACTGTTGTCACAACTGTCAAACGACGCGGACGTAGGTATCCCGTAAAAATGCAGAGAACATCTAACCAACGCCGCGGAAACCTACGAACAAACTTTTATCTTATTATTCCATGAATTGATAGTCAGTCGTTCCCAATTCCAAATATGTTCCACATAGTGAGCGAACCTCCGTTGTCCTCTGCCTAGGTGACAAAATTCGTTCACCAATCGCGGATAGGATTATAATTGATGAATGTGCATTGAGGTAGGTGATGCTATGGGATGCGTTACCGCTGTCGTCACCTACCGTCGTTCAACGTCGTCGACACAGAAGGGTGTTGACCGTCAATCGTTCAGCGATGTCACAGCTGAACGCGACAGTCTTTGTGGGGAAATAATCATTTCGCCTCGCGAAATACGTCCAATCTCGCACACTAATCACTTACATTTCCGTATGACAAGAAAGGTCACGTGTGTCTCTGCTTGACAGCGAGTGAGGTTGAGAAGTGACATACGATAGCCATAATACGTCAGATGTATGCGATTCCTTCAATATCGTTCGTGTAAGATGCAAAACTTGAAGCTGATTTGATTTCTAAATTGACCATTAAAGATTACGGTCGCCTCTATTAAAAGTTTGGTAAATATCTCTGTTAAATTCTTTTATATTTAAATCGGTGTCAAAGTGGCAATGAAGCAAACCGTGGACGAGGGTTTATACGTCCAGTTAAAATGCAGATTTAAAGTGGAGAGATAATAGTGATAAATTACACCCTGTGCAATAGTTCATGACTTCGAAAAGCCTTGTTTTTTCAATTTTGTTTATTTCAGGTATGAATATATGCCTTTCCTCGGTAATCCCTCATACATTTATGTGCAATATCAAGTTCTTATGTATTTATTCAGTTTTTCCTTCTATTTACCTGGTCACTATGGTTATCGACGTATTAGTATGCAGCTGCGTTTTGTCTTGGAGTCCTAATATTAACACTTATCACGTGGTGAACTGTATTTTGACTAGTTGATAAAAGTATTTTTTCGGTGACTCCCGGAGTTGAGTAGGAAATTGTAACTAGAGACATTGATATTTACTTTGCATTAGGCATTCAGTAGCCGAATGTCGGAGTGAACTATTTTCTGTCCTTATTTTGCATGCATAAACGTTAGTAATCTTTCAGACATCAGGTGATGAAGGCGAAGCAGCGATTAATTCCTCAATATGGGAATATTGAAGCGTAAAATATAAATGCATGCCTACAACTCGCAGCTATGTGTGCTTAGGTATGCATCCAGTCCTCTTATACTTCATGAGAGAAACATCCCAGCGGTGATGCATTCGCTCTCTCGTTCAGATGTCTTATGACAATACTACTGCACCAGATGCTGTTTTGCTTTAATCACAGTCTCCTTGAAAAATGTATCATTTAACGATATCACGTACGAGTTTTTGGTAGAGTTTATGATGCATGGAGATTTGAATATATGTAACATTTCGTTATTACGTTGACTTCCCAGAGCTGTATTCGATATCAATAAGCTATTAACTTAATATCGTAAAAGTATCGGTATATATCGCCTTGTGGAATTTTAGTGCTGTGGAGTATCGCACATACCACTTCATGGTATGGTTTAATGCATATGTTCCACGTAATGTATACCATACATGTTAATAGAGTGATATCACGTGAAACTACTTTACGCCGTACACCTATATTTCCATTTGGTTTCCGTCTGATTACTGGATTATCCATGTCTCTTCGTTCTCACGCACGGGCGCCATAGAGGGGTGTAATTGATTGAAAAAGGAAGGTTTTGGTAGTAATAATTCATCCAGTAATACAAGAGTGTCCCCTGGAGTTTTGGTCTTTCTAAAACGATGTTATAAGCAGCATTTATGCGTTTTGGTTAAATGGAAGACTGCTGTCGGCGTTTGTGACCTTTCTAAAATAGAAGTATTCAGCTGCAAATGCGCATATTTTTTTGCAAAAACTTAACACAGCTCTCTCCATTAAATATAGAGCCATACAGCTAAGCTATCCTGAGCATCACAGAAAAACTTTTAGAAAACATCCTTATCAGTAACAATTTTCCAAGAAAACTTATTAGGTCAGTTTTGTATAATAGAAGCATTCGTCCCAAAGAAAATTAAAAAAAAATGAATCCTCCTCCCCCCGAAAACGAACAAGATGCATTAAACCAACAAAAATCAACTCAACACTACAAGTGTATAATTTATGTTAAAGGATTATCAGAACAAATATTCAAAGTTTTTAAAAGTACTACCTACAGCATAACATATCGAGCAAGAAAAACATTACATTGTGCAGTTTATTCGAAATTAAAGAGCGATATTCCAAAATATTACAAGAGCAGCATTGTTTTTACAATGTAAAAAGTAGATCTGATTTTAAGGTACAAAAGTGATCTGAATTTCAGTTGCAACAATTTTAAGACAGGGTATGTTGAATTTCAGCAGTAATATCTTGTCTAAAAATAAGGCAGGTGAACGACTGAAAATCAGACCAAGTGGACTTATTTTCAGATAGGCCTATGCTGAATTTAAGACAGCCCTGGTCTGGTAATAATGCGGGTTGCTACTGAAATTAAAGCCTACTCTGAGGGGATGTCTTATTTTAACCCTTTCGCGCCGGAGTCCAACGCAGGAAAATGCTTGCCTTCTCACGGGTTCCTCTAGAATATTTTTCCACTCCCTGTACGGAGCTCTCTTGAAGCAAGGCTTCGAGCAGGTATGTCTTTCCCCCGCTTTGGGACCGGACCCAGCGGGGTTCCCGACCCTTTCCTCGGCCACTGACCAGAGATTATCTTCGCCCTTTTCCAAATGAGAACCCACCTCGGCTTCTGTCCGCGGTCAACTATTTTTAATTCCGTGATTTTTGTTAAATAAATAATAGTAAGACTTTAACTGGGAGTTAATACACAAATAAATTCCTGTTGTCATAAATACCATTTAGAGATTTTAAACGAAATTCTAATGTTAATATTAAGATATTTAGACAATAGACATAATATCAATGGTTACAATAATAATTATTTCTGTTGTTTCGCAATAGAAGACGTCCGCGCATAATCCAACCATACCCGTGTTTTATATAAAAGCACATGCACTTTTTGGTGCTATACCTTCATCAAGAAATATTTTTATGTAAATATATTCGCAATGGTAGCGCGAGATAGATTTTTCTGCCTAGCAATTATTTATTGTATCTCCCAATATTCCATCACGCACGCATGCGGTTTTCTTCTAGTTTTAACATAAATGATTACAACATAATTATCACTCTTAGCCACATTACACAGAATAAATTTGAATGCTGAACACCAAAAAGATTCAGTTACAAGAAAGTAAAGTTTATTGACTGCTAATAAATTAGCATAAATCCCTTCAGCGGGATTTTCAACCTATAATGTAGATATAATAGATTTCGCGGTATGTTGTGTGGTATTACCATTACAGTTGTTTTCCAATATATGTTCATAAACAAGTAAAACGGAGAGAAAAATATCGGTACTACCTTATCGTCAAATCATAAAAAAACATACGTCTTTGTTCCTCATTGCAATGAAAAATTCTCCAAAATCGATTTGAATCTCATTGACAGGTGAACTCTGTTAATAATAACGTTAGAGTTCCGTTTAAAATTTCTAGAGATTCAAAAAAACATAAGGAATTAACTTCTGGAACTCAATAATGCGATTTAGAAACAAATATGATTTTGGTTTTTAAAATGCATAAACAAAAAAGTGACCGCGAACAACTGCCGAGGGTGAGGCTCGCGCTGCGAAGAAGGGTCGAGATAATCCCCGCCTCTAAGCCGAGGAAGGGTCTTCAGACCCGCGAGGAAGGGTCCTTTATGACACCTTGGACCTTTTCTGCCTACCTGACCCCAGCGACGTTTTAAGACGCCCTTCGTTCTCTTGCGTAGAAAAATCTGCGGCGTTTATAAACGGCCTTCGTTCACAGGAGTGAAAAATCTGCGGCGTTTATAAACGGCGTTCGTAGCGAAAGGGTTAAGGCAGGTGCAGGACTGAAAATCACACCAGGTGGGACTTATTTTAAGATAGTCTCATGCTGAATTTAAGACCAGGGCTGTCTTAAATTCAGCATGGGCCTATTCGAAAATAAGTACCACGTAACAATGCGGGTTGCTATTGAAATCAAAGCCTACTTTTATACGATGTCTAATTATAAATACTAGATATTTAAACACTTCACACGAACACAAACCAAAACCCTAACGTTTCATATTTTTATTCGATGATACTGTTTCACTGACTAAATTCTTCAATAGAGCAAACGTAAGTCATAGAATTTCCATTGAAAAAGATTCCACGACTGAAATGGGAACACATGGACAATAACTTCATAAGTCATCAATTGAACCAAATACCGGAACCTGTGTCTTGGAAAAACATGCTTTAGAAACAACCATTCCTTTAAATTTGAAGAGGAAAAATCCATTGATTTTGAATCTAACCTAAAGAGGCTCTTTGAAGGGATGCTTTATGCAATAAAAAATCCTACTTCCTGTAATAATACAACAGATATACAACATTTAAGTAAAAAATACCATAACATCTCCTCCACAACATAAATATATCCAAGTCAACATATTCATTAACTTAAAAATTAATATTCATCCAATATTCTTTTTTGTTAAAAAAATTGTTTAAGGAGGTACCACCGTGACTCCGCGATTCAAAATCCCGTAAAAAAGCTATGCCATTTAATGAATAAATACCGATCCAGAAAATACATATATGGAAAATCATCTATAGGGTGATTACGCATTCACAATAAATGTGTATGCCATTATATAGCGCGTTGTGGTTGCATTCGATTTTTTACAAGCTCTTTTAACTCATTTTGACTCAGGAACATCACTGACGTGTTGTTGCCACGTTTAATTTATAAAGTGAGAATACATGCTCAGTCCCGCTAATACATACTCTAAAATAGGATAAATATTTTCTTGCATAGTTTAAAACTATTCCCTTGGAAATACAACTCTTTGGGTTAATGGTAGTTTAGTGGGGCGGTCGCTCAGGTAGCTAGTGGGATAAATTGTTGAATTAAGAAGATAAATTGTTGATACGTTCCAAAGTTTATAACTTCAAAAAACCATGTCTAATGGTCAATTTCCCCGAGGACCCCACCCGCTGGGAAAGGTCTACCTTCGCTCAGCTCCCGGGATGGGCGAGGCTCGATTTTCGACGAGACTGAGGCCTGTACCCCTCTAATGACCTCCGTCCCACTAGCTACCTGAGCGACGGCCACCATTAACCAGTCTTTGTTTTGAATTTTATTAATTTGATATTTTTGACAACTGTTTGGCAACTATGACGGTGCTACCATTTGGAATCATTGGTATTAATTACACCATTCAATAACCGATGAAATATTTAAATTACCTAAAAAATATAAAAAGGACTCTGGTTCGGTATATTCCTTAATTAAGTTAGCAAATAGGCTTGTAAGCACGTTCCGTCACAAGTACCGTTACCAATGATAACAACATACTGTAGTGCCACTTTCATGTAACTAAGACTTTTCTGCTTTTTTCAAGCAAACATTAATTAATATCAATTAAACAAGTATGGTAAGGTGAGCACTTTTTTACAATGGGTAAAGTCTACATAAAATTGCGCATATTAATTTAGTTTTTCGTCAAAACGACATTTTTCCTTACCTTATTAATCTGCAAATTTTACTGCAAGTGCCAAGCTTTGCCGTATAACCACGTATAAAATAGCTGATTTTCAACCTGTTTTCTTCAAAATATGATGGAAAGTCCTCATTCTTTTATTGCCAATCGATAGAAGGGACAAAAAATTCGGTGTTCTGAAATTTTCGCAAAAATGACATCTGCTTCATAATTCGGTGGAGCCTTCCGTGGAGTGGTATTTATGTAATATTTTAAAGTTTGGTTGTTACGGTTTTTATATAAAAGTTTGTTGATAAATGTACCTATGTATCTAAGAAGTTTAACATTGTTGTTGTTGCTTTAAAACATTTGTCACCAGAAATACGTAACTAGATATTAACATTGTTCTGTAACCTTTTTTTCTTTCTGTTCTATCCTAATTCTGTTCCAAAGTAGGTAATTGATTTTTAAAAACTTACACCGTGTGCTGAATAGCCCTGAAGAACCAGAAATTAAGAGTCGAAACGTAGCACAAATTGGTGTTTATCACCAGCGACCAGACAACTCCATGTATACACTTTCTATTTCTATATAAATAAAGTGGTCAATAAGAATACTTCAATATAACATAATTTTTAAATATAGGAATTACACTAACTGACTGTGCTTTTATCAAAATTGATATTGACTCCAGTATATTCGTATCTTCTTAGAGTATTAAAAAGTTTCTTATGTTTTTAAAAATAGGTATTCAGCAGCATATTTGCACCTTTTTATATTCAAGAGCGCTTCTGGGTTTTATTTAAATCTTAGTTCCAATATTGATCATTTATCTTTTTAAATATAAAATTTGACCCGGTTGTTGCCTTTTTCAAATTTAAGTTTTAAACAGAATTTTTGTATCTTATTGTTAGTGAAATGCAAGAGTGCCTCCAAATGTTTTCATTTAAAAAAAATCGAATATTACGGCAGTATTTATGGATGATGAAGTCTTTTGCATAAT